>JACTNT010000025.1:0-664822 GCA_022343325.1 Plenodomus biglobosus | reverse complement strand
CACGATTTTATGGTAGTATACTGGTCCCGCGATGTTTGGGGTGTCTTAGCTGTGGATTCGGCAGTGGTATGTGGACTTGGTTGCATGAGGGCTGTTTGATAGTCTGTTAGTGTCGGAGAGCTTCAAGTCAAGTGTTACTCGAAGCTCGCACATCGTAGGCACCCCTCGCTGCTATACAGACCATGGACTTGTTCACACGCCGTGTAATATCTTGAATATGATACTTGTGTACATGTTCCCGAAGTATGTGATGCCCTCAGGCTCCGCAGAATCCGGTGACGTTGTCCTCGCGCTCTCGAGTTGACTGGAGCCACCATCGGGAGACGCAGAGCGCCGTTCAAATCAGGGGCTGACAGCCGTACCAGCCTTACGAGAATGAGTAGTCATCTGCTGAGTTAGTCTGAACTATGCCAATGGGCCTGTGGGGTGGTGAGATGTTGTGGACAGTGGCTTTAGTGGTCAGTGGCAGGTGGAAGGGGAGTGGGCAGACGTGGAAATAAAGTTCCCAAGCGCTAAGCCTTGCACGAGGCGCGATGGCCAGGCAGATTGTTCGCCTTGGCACGCCTTGGTGTCATGTGGAAGAACAAGGGCAAAAGGTAAGTAATGGAGAGAACATCTAGCTCTGAAGTGAATTTGGAAAATACTAATGTAACTAAATATCTATCTGCCTTGCCGTTAGCTCGAGTCCGAGATCAATGCACAATGCAGAATAGGTATAGGCTCACTGGAACATGTGCCTGACTGCTCCGTACAGATTGGGCATTGCGTCCATGTCATAGGTCTACGCGCGACCATGAACCCACAAGAGCAGAACCCGAGGCAGGTTTTCTTCCGGCGCAACATGCTGATAGCCTCGCGTAACTGCTCGAGGCTCGAGGATGGGGGCTTGCTTGGTAGGAGTGGCGCGTCAAACCCAGAGCATGGATGACTCGGACCGAATCACCGCCCACCCCTGCTCTCCACATGCAAAGTCGATGACGGTCGACCATCTACGCGGTGTGTACTGTACGTAGTAGCAACACTTGTCTTGTAGTGCTTAGCCGCCTGGGCTCAGCATTTTTGACGTTCCCAGCTTGCCATCGTGGTCGTTTTTCCAACCGCGGCGCGGCCTCTTCTCCGCGGCCTCCCTAACTTAGGGCTTCTTGACAACACCAGTCTCCCCAACCACTCACACCGAGAAATTCGTCGCACACACACCGCCACAGTACCTCCCCCGAACCATACGCATGCAGATACCCACATATCTGCGTCGTTGTACATCGTCGCGCCTGCCTCCTGAGCCATGAGAAGCCCCGCATCGAGCCGGCTCCTTCCTCCAGCTGCTCCAGGCCGACGACAACCCACAAACCTTTTCACCACAGCTGCAAACTGCAGACTGTGCAATAGACAATCGCCTGCAGAGCCATGCTAGTATGCAAGGGCTCCATCACTCCTACTGCAACCTCCCTGGCTGAGCGGGTATCTGCACCACGTTGAGCGATATACCCCGCCCCAGACCATACCACACAACGCCTAGTAAGGCGAGCAAGGAGCGAGGAGTGAGGGTCTTTCCGGAATAACTCTCTCACTCACCTTCTCGAGGCCCGCGGCAGGAGCAGCTATAGTAAGAGGCTTCATCGCCGTTGGTAAGAGTTAGCTCCTCCGGCCCAGGAGACGACCCGGACAGATGCGCGGAAAGTCGAGGGTACACCTGCAGCTCCGCCATAGGTCCTTTTGACGTAGCCATGTCCCAGGGAGATCTCGAACTTGAGCCTCTAACGTGCCATTGTTGACACCATCAAGGTCTTGTTTCGCTCACATCACCCGTGCGCTGAGCATACGACGACATCATTGTATACTATCGGTTAGACTGTGCAGCTCCACAATCCTCAGACAGAAGCACGACCTCGATGGTACTGCTCCCGACAATTATGCTCGGACAACTAAGAATTCCATCGACGTGAGCGGACTGCCCCAGCTGGTCTGTCAAGGTTCGAAAAAAGCTGAGTAGCTTCTGCTTTTTCAGCTATCCTGCGCTCGGCTGCACGGTGCACCACAATTGGCATGGCTTCCGGCTGCGGATACTACAGCTTACAATGCTTCTGCCATGTTGTCTTGCGACCGTACTCGGCTTGCAACAAAAATGATCCAGTAAACATCACCGCCATTGAAGACTTCCCGCACAACGGATGTCGAATGCCTCGTATTGACAAGGCCGCCAAACCTCGATTGAGAACGATAGTCGGCAAGCCGTGCAGTAACGACGACCTCCCGGGCAACTCAAATCGTCCGTTTCTAAACATTCGACCATGACCTTCAACCTCGGACTCGGGTCATCTGCCCACAGCTTGTCGGCTTCGAAGTCTCTAAAGCCTTTAGACATATTCAAAGGAAAGAGTTGAAGGGTGCTTTCATGCCTTTGATGGACAATGAAACATACACTTCCCACCTCGGTATACCAGATTGTGCTCAAGGCCAGTTGGCCTTTGCTTCATTGCCTCAATTAAGACCACACCTGGACACCACGACTGGATGCCGGAACTTGATCCATGTATATGAACGGTTGATTACTGGAGCTACCTGTCCATTTTTATCAAAGCATCCGTTCCGGTCTATTCCAACCGGATCATGGCTTAAAACGAGGGTCGCCAAGGTCTTCCGAGCCAACCATTGAGATTCGCAGGATGAGTAGAGCTTGAGCTCTGCTTAAAAACCTCCGGATATCATTATGAAGGACAGTTTCTAGTCTTCAACCCTATACCTGTATCCGTGGCTGTCATCGAGTGTATTGCCATGTATAGAAGGATTGACAAAATGTTATGTTGCCGCACGCCACACGAACGATAACTCTTGGAAGTGCACCAAGATTCAAGATCAACAGTAATGATATGCTCAAAAGACCAGGGTTGAAAAGACTTCGTACCAAAGTACGTTCGGACAGGTTCAAGTGCTAGTGGCACATTCGAGGCACCGTAAAGAGAACCTGAACAAGAAGTCAGCCTAAGCGACAACCTTTCCAGCCGCCCAACCTGTCCTATTCGTCAATGAACTTGGAGGTGGTGCGGATTTCGCGTCGACTATTGCGGCCTGATGGCGTGGCGATTGGACATGTGTGCTCCAGCCTGTTGATCCAGAACACCCTATCGCGGCTCGGCAGATGGAGAGTCTTTACCAAGCTGGGCGTATAGGTCTAAGGCCACAGCTGATCGGAATTTGACCCGAAGACACCGAGCATCTTCCAAGTACGGATATACGCGATCCCAGCGGAGAGAAGATCGGATATTGTACCAGCGATGCAAAATGACCGCTGTCAAGAGTCATCTTCGGCGAATCGTAGCCGGCGAGACAGTCAACATGAGCTCTTTCCCTCAGAGATTATACTGTTACCGCCACCACACACAAATCGGGTCCAGGCTTTACATTTCGTCACATCGGCCTAGTCCTTGATGCAGCAAGATTGGGACAACTGCTTGAACATTTGAGTTCCAGTCCCAAATGTCCTCATGCATTTTCTTCAGCGGAGACCCTGTATCCATTTTGACCGCCATGGTCAAAGGCCTCGCATCTTCAATCCTACGGGGTGCTCCAAAACTTTCGGCACCCTTATATCCCGTCTCTTGCTTGTTTGCTCGAAAAGGGGTTTGCTGTGCTGTCTCCAAGTCTCGCCCGGCTGCCGGGTGGATGCATGGCCTTCCTGACATTTCTTTCGCGAGGCACGGGAATACTCCACGTGTAGGGCACTGGAAATACCATCGAATTCCGGCGATACTGGCTCTGAACCCAAAGGGTGCATGTCTGCGATGAATTCTTTCTCACACCTGCTTTTGGTATGCAGTACATGAGATGCTAGTGCCCCTCCATCGACCTGTCACTGTACCGGCCATGATGCCAGACGGCGACACGGCCCCTAAATATCTCCTCGCATAATTCAGCTTCGTTGACGATGCTCTCCGCTTTACGGTGTCAGTCAGGACAGGCTGCAGGTCCGCGGCGTGGTCTGGCGCAACGAGTTTGGTAACGGCTGGTAGGTTCGCATGATCACAGCGAGCGCAGCTGAGGCCAACATCTTCGGAGGCCGCGATTGCTCGGAATGCCGGTCATCGCAAGTCTATATCCGTGTGTGCATTTCGTCGTGTGGCTCGCCGACAGCTGCGTGTATGCAATGCTCATATCAACCGGGCTACGGACAAGAGCTTCCATTCGGAGCATTCACAATCGCTGTGCAATGCGCTAATGTTTGTTGTTCGTATCGGTCCGTGGATCTCATCAGCTCGCGAGCCTTCCGTGGGCTGGTGTAGGTGTTGAAGGCAGCTGTTAGCTGTCAAGCATGTCGGAGTTGCCATGTGAACACTCACCTTCAGCCTTTATGTCAACGCTGCCATCGGTCCCTGCAAAACCACAGCAGTATCTGTATGCTCGCTGCCATGCCTCAAATCTCTCTGCTTTGCAGTGAGGCCGCAAGTTGTGGTTGTTAGTCGAGCTGGAGGTGGAGGTGGAGCGGATGGTCTGCCATGGAAGGCCGTGCTCCGCCTTTGGGTTGGCAGCAGCAAGCATACCATGTTTGTGAGCAACCAGATGCCCGGGACCGCATTTTGCTTGGGAACGCACTCTGTGGGATCATTCCCGATAATGGTCGGCCTCTGGATCAGGCTCGAGTGGCCTCTGGCACTGATCCAGGACATGGCTGAAGAAACAATGAGCCTGCCGTATTAGCAGCTTGTAGGCCGGTGTACGGGAATGAAGATCAAGGCTTACGGAATGAGCTCTGGATCATAGCGACCAAACACGCATAGCCTCATGATTCCTCCGTAACAACTTGGTCAAACTCCGGTGCAGCTATGTGTCGGCTGTTGAGCATGCTCGAGAAGAACGTGTGGGGTGATTGCTACAAGGATTGCCAACATGCCACACCTTGTGTGTCCGCAGCCCGAAGCCCTCAGATGTTTTGCAGCAGGACGATATTACCGGCAAGAGCATCTACAGGACGGTGACAGGGGCCCACGCGTGTCAGAGTTCTCATCTGTTTGTCGTATCGTTGGTACATGTCCGCCGTGCCTGTGAGAAGATGAATTCACCTTGTTGATGATGCTCCACCAACCCAAAGCCAGAACAAAAAGTAGGAAACCACACCCACCAAATCACCTACATGGACTATTTAATCAAATAGATTCTAGAGTCTTTCAATGCCCAATGATCCCTCGGCGTAGCAGCACCGGGTGGTGAGGGCAGAGTTCAGAGAACACTCACTAATTCGTTCGCAGGTTCCAAAGTTCGAGACTCCTCCGAGTCGTCATCCGCGGGATGAGTTTCTTTTTTGCTTATTTTTTGCTCCTCTCCTGGCTGCCAGTCTAGTGTATCCGACGCCAAAGAAAAGCTGCACACGTAGCACAGAGTATGCGAGCATAGAGGCAAGAGGATGCTATCTTACTTTGCACCGTGCACATCGAGCTCAAAGAGAACGTGCAACTCGCAGTTGGTGTTGGGTGGTGCCCTCATGGCAAGACATACGCACCCGACGGTGAGCGGGCGTTCATTATCCATTGTCGCGCTGTCTATATCCGCATTTCCGCACATGAAGCTCATCACGACCCCCCTGACGTGTTTGTTGGGAACGATACTCAAGCCACGAACTCGGCCATCTTATCTTGTGTATGCAATACCAAGTTTGAGTTGCCAGGGGCTAGAGAGTGAAACGATGCCGTTCTCAGCGTGTTCGGTTGGCACTAGAAGATGTGCACCGCTCCACGGTATTAATTCCTTACAAAGAGTGCTCTCAACTATCTCATCACAGTCCTGCGTCTGTTCGCAATCATTAAGGCAAGGTGGTAATTTCGTATCCCAAGAGATCAGACAAAATTGAGGACCTTTGATGAAAAGTGTTTCCATTTATGGCTGGCTAGCCACAGCTCACCAAGGACCATACTCGCTATATCGACAAATGCGTCATTTCGTTCCAAAATTTTCAAAGCCACCCCTGAGATGCTCGGAGTCAGAGATTTGAAACAGCAATGGAAGCTTCATTGCGTGAGTGCGTCTGGTCGCTATCCGCCACCCAAAGTCACAACCTCCGTGGTGGCATCGATCTGAGCCCACCTTTCTAAATTACTGGGAAATGACATAGCCAGGAAATCGGGAAGCCTATGCTTTACGCAGTCATAGGATCTAGACGCCGATTGACATTCTGTCGAAGGTATTGCATTGCGGGGGTGTATGGTCGCAAGCTGCCAACTGTCATCTGCCATCGACACCGCGCATTGCCATCGGCTTGAAAAACTCAACATTTCCGCCTGTCCTAAAATCCCTGATATTACCCTAGCCATGAGGAACCCCAGGCTGTCACGCGATTAAACATCAAAGGATTGGTGATGTGAGCCAAACCGAAAGATATCGTCCAACTTGTGGGTGTGAGCAGCTGCAACCTGGGAAGAGGTTACGGTCACAATTCCATCAACATGGGAGATTTACAGGCGAACCGGTAAACAGCAACACTTCCACACCGTCTTCGAGAATGTACTCTCAGGATGCATTACAGTGACATGAATCGGATATGTCTCGTAAACTGCTTGTTTGTGCAGCCTGGTGACCCCCAGGAGATGCTGCATTGCGAGAGTAGGTCGTTGCAACCACCATGCGTTCCATGGCAAAGGTGGGGACTGTTCATTGAGAGGGTTACCACAACAAGGTTGCATGCATACAACTCAGAGGAATGACCTCAAAGCCAAGGTCTGGACGAATCTGTTGAGTATGCAACGTAGGCGCAACGAGCTGAAGGGGTATTTGTGCCTCGTCTATCAGCATGTGAGATCCAGATCAACGACGTGTACCGGTGCAGAGAGGGGCTTCTCATGACCTCTTCCAGAAATGTCGTGCTACGGCGCTGTGTGGGCAAACGGTCAGCGGAAGCACATGGCAAAGCTGCCTTCACGCGTAGCAGCATCCTGTCGGCAAGCAACACCTCCGCACGGTCCCACCCATTGCTACCTATGCCCTCCAGTATACTAAAACTGACGCCCATGGACTATATAATAAGTACAATTGGTTAAGCTTTCGCCGAGTAAGCTGAGGCTGAAAGGAAGTCCGAACGCCCTAGTGGCCTAGGCAACCAGGTAAGTGTTCCTTCCCTAGGTTTGTGGCTAACAAGACCCCAGGTTCGATTCTCGATACAAGCGCTCCACGGAGTATTCGAAGCTTCAGCTTCCGGCTTCTCAGAAGTCGTCATTCTTTTTTGCAGATTTTACCCCTTCTTAGGTTAGGAGATCATGAAGCACATGGTAAGGTTAGTTATAAATCCAATGGGCTGAGGCTCGAGAGAGTACTGTTATGGTAAGATATGTGGTGGTCTTTTTGATCTTTTTGCCCATTGCGCGGCGAGTAGCGGTGTTGGTTGGGATACTCCACCCCCTCTATCACTAACATCAGTGTTTACGCGTTAAATTGCTACCTTCGATGGATTGTCATGGCACCTTTATTCATTAGATGCACTGCGCTTCGAACTGCGCTCTTGGAGATTGATGCTAGGGATGATTTGCAAGCAGGTGTAGACTTCAAGCGATTGAGTAGGTAATGGTAAGCTTTGCTTTGCTATGGTATTTTCACGTTAAAGATACATCTCTACATATAAGTCTACGGTAGCGTGTTTCATCGCATGGTAACAAAAAGTCCGGCCAACAAATCCTGGTCATCCTAGCAGTATTTCAGCCAAAAAGCGAGGAAAGAGATGGCTTCATTCCAACCCCAGCATTTCCAGCATCAGCCAATTCTAGCTGCATCCTGAAGTCCCAGAAACCAGTTTCTGCAACAAGCTGCCCAGGCCAAATGGCGCCCATTCATAGATCGAGCTCTCAGCACATCCGACCCCGTTATATGCTGGCAGCGGTGCCTATCCTGGAGCGTCTCCACTGTATGCCTCGAGGCGCATTTGCACCGGGTGCGACGGCCGAGCTGAAACAGGTGTGTAGAAGATGATCAGTCAAACCGCAAGGCTCCGCCCTCAAGGCATGGCGGGAACATTGGGCGCTGTCAAAGCAGCAGCCTTAGCCTGGCAGTTGTCCATCAGCGTGTGTGCCTCTGCGCTGCGCTCCAGCGGTCTGTACTCACCCAGGCAGCGGCCGGAGGCCATTGGTATTACCTCCCGATCCAGTATGTTTCAGTGTGCCTTGTGGACTATGTTGGGTAGTCCCTGAGGTATTGGAGGCTGGCTCAGCTGGGCTTGAGCTTGCAATGAGCCAAATAGCTTACTGGGACAGCGCGTAAATCGAGAGCGATCAAAGCGGACCAGGAGTATCATGGCAAGCTGCTAAGCTCGTTTATGACCGAGAATAGCTCGTGGCGAGCGTGGGCCGAAGGAGCATAGTTGTGGGAGCTGACTGACGCACAGTATAGAGGCGATCGATTGCGGGCAGATGCGAGAGCGTTGTCGCTGTTAAAATCGGCGAGCTGTATCGCGACTTGCTATTCTCCAACATGAAGAAAATCAGAGCCTTTCAGGGATTGGGATTGGTGTGGCGCAATGGGTACGCTGGCGCAGGCTGGTGTTGGAGTGCCGCCGTGGCCACCACAAAGAAAGTCAACTAAAACCATCCTAAGCCCAGGAACACAGCCATTGATTAAGGAACTTGAAATGCACCGTGAGAGCGACGTTCTGCAGTGATTGAAGGATTCTGTAAATCTCAGTATTTCTTACAAGCCATTATCGATCAACAGCTAGCTCTGCTGAATAGTCCTCAAGGTTTCCAAAGCCCATTGAAGCCTCAACTACAGGAATGACGCACTGACTGCTGTGCCCGTTCTTCAAGTCTCCCCCGCAGTGTTGCTTGCTCTCCGCGACGTCATACCACAAGTCCTGACAACCTCGTTTCACCAGTCACGCTGCACCGCTCCCAGCCCTCTCTTCTCAACATGGATACCACTTTCTCCAAAACCCCATCTTCTTCTTCTTCTTCTTCTCCTCCTCCTCCTCCATCTCAGCCATCACCACCACGCCCCCGCCGCACTCCGCTGTCTCTCATCGGCGCCGCACCTCTCCCCGACCCTCGCCAATACTACCACCATGTCCTCAGATGATGACCGCGAGAGGGTCATGGAGCAGATCCGCTTGTTGGAAGAAGCCCACTGGCGCGGCGACCTAGAGCTCCGCGGCTTTGACTTGGGATGCACGGAGCTGCTGCTATGAATTGATGCCCAAGGCATCTACCAGGGCCAGGAAGATGCAGGATTCTCGCATAAGACAAGCTTCATCGTACAATTCTGACTATAAACTAGTGGGTCGTCACCGCGGACGTTCTCATGCGGGACAGCTACCCGTCGCCGCCTTCTCCTCCTTCTGCTCCTGCTGAGCAGCCTCGGCGCACCGCTTCGGTCTCGTTTAGTATGGCGTGCATGCTAATCATCTGTGCCGGGGCGTTGGGCGCGATGTGCGCTCGCTGGATGAAGTAGGGGTGGTGGGTCCGAGTTCTACGTCCTGTGTATATCAATGAAACATAGACATCACGAGATTCTCTGAAACAAGTTACGCTACGAAATGCTCTGTGATCGTAGTAGTGGAGGAAGCTGAGGGCATCATAGTAAGATTTGACAATGCTGAGAAAGTTATCTACGTCTTCAAAGGACCTCTAGGTATGCGATATCATACAAGGTTCGTCTAATCATTGCAGTCAAAATAAAGTATTCGCTACTACGGCCCGCTAGGTGTGGGTGACATGTGTAATGCATGCCGATCTGGAGACGTCGGCGAGTTGATATGCGTCGGCTCGTCGGGTGATCCGCGCGGGTAGATTGACCAGGGAGCATTGCTTGACGGGGTCATAGCAGACGTTCCGCTGTGTCCAGTTAGTGGGAGTGCTCAATACGGAAAGTATGCCGACGCCTGCCATGAAGACAGCTCCCATCACGCTCATGGTACTTCGCTTCGTGTAAAGCCTGCCTTACAGCTTCTATGAACAGTCAATAGGCAAGCTTCGATTCACTCGCATTTGTAACAAGTTGTTCTGGATGAAGTTCGCAGCAGTGGGGTCAACTCTTCCTTCCGAGTGGCTTTCCGCTTGAACCCCCACCAACTTCGTTATGACCCCATCAAATACCAACCCCCATACCCGTCGAGGCGACAAGCCGAGACGACATCTTCGTTCATGTCATTGCGCGTATTGGAACCGACCTCCACTTTGCGCACACAAATACGAATGTTCGACGGCCTACCTCTACCAGAGATCAACCGATTTCGAACTCGTCCTGGACAGAAAGCCAACGCACACGTCGCTTGACAGCAGATTTTTCCAGGCCGCTGTCACCGCTGGAGTAGCTGCCACCACAAATAGATGACAGAGCTTTCGACATTCTGGTCGATGATAGATTCTCGTTAGATGACTAGTATCAAGGTCATTGACTTCAAGAACCCAGAACCCTACCAGTGCTCATTCAATCAGGCGCTCTCGAGGATAGGGCCGCGACTGATTACCAGCTCACTTGCAAGTTGCAAATTATCGAGATACCCTGCTCTGGTCAAGTCGAGGAGAAAAAAAACCCCATGGAACTAAGATCGCGGTACGCCCCTGACACTAGGGGACGTCCAAGGGCCAGATCCTCACGCCATTACTCTAAATTGCAGCATGGACAGCATGCTCAAACGAGCAACATCCACCCAAGACATTCCAGGGTGGTGGAAGCAACTCGAAATGCACACGCGAAACCAAGGTTGGGTGGAATTCATGGTTAGATGCACGGGTGCTGCAGGTTAACCCAGGACACCTAACGTGACACACACGCCTCAGAAGGCTTCTGACACACGACTCTCCCTCCATTTGTCCAAGGTTGCATGCTTCGAGCCGTACCTAACGCTAATCCTTATCAAGCTCGTCTTAGCTGCATGAGACACGCCATGGATCACGACGGAAGAGACTGTTCTCGAGCCCTGCATGAATTTGCCGTGGATCTACGCATGGAACTGGAAAAGCAAAATTGCCTATGAGGCTCTGGCAGCCACTGGATAGTACCACTACTGTCCCTTAAAGTTGACTCGTCCTGCAACAGTTCATCATGACTTGCTGACCCTCACCGCGTCACGAACGTTCTCACAATCCACGACGCCTTGTTCAACCAAAAGAAGGCAATGGCAGTTTCATACTGTTAATTGCCTGTAAGCTTGACGGGCCTTCGCGGCGAAGGGCTATTCACAACGCCAGGCAGGTCATGCGTTCACGCAAAAGACAGCAGGAATTTAAATCGATTCTCGGAACATTCGTCAAGGGATTTGGCTTGCATTTCTTGAAGATCCTCAGAGGTTCTGACGGTTATTTCTGGGTGAGTAGTACCTGCTCATACACTTTCGTCCGACAATCGTCACCTATGAGCTGTAATTCCGCCCTCGCTTTCGTATTGAGAATCCCCACCAAAACATTACGTAAAGCGAAACTGCAGTGGTGGTTTTAAGCCTAAAATCGTCGACAGAATCTAATCAAAGATAGCCTACCCTAAAAAATCATGTTGTTTGAATACTCCGTTTCAACTTAACAGACCACGCTACATCTGGACATCATGCTTCGACAATCACGAGCGATTCAGAAATCTCCACTCCCTATTCTTTGAATGGTAACCTCCCGGGTCGGTGCAGTCATCCGTACGAAATGTGCCCAAAAGCATCTGAGCTGACTAACTGTGTTGTGCTGTCACACGCGGGCAATAGACTGAGCCTTAGGTAAGGAAGCGTTCGATAGCCATGGTAGGGCCAGGCCCCGACGGACATCACATGGGCAATACTTTGCTCAGATTGAATGAGGAGATACAAGTTGTTCAGCCAAAACAGGCAGAGTATCTTGCTATCACAGCTTGCTATGTCTAAGATAACATGATTGGCTTACAGATGGCTCGCTGGGCGGGTACAAGATCTTTTTCTCACGAGCTGTATGCCACCTCTGACGTGTCCTGAGGACAGCAATATGTTGGTTCAAAGGGCATGCGCTCTTATCAGCAGGCAAACCGAAAGCGACAAATACCTACTGCGAAAGAGTGCGAAACTTGCGACTTCTTTACCCTGTCGGTCATGATCTCGTTCTGATGTTCTCTAGCTACGAACGAGCTTGGGAACTGCAAGCCCGCGGAAGAGTGGGCAGCATGGACCGACCTGGCATGATCCCGGGTCTGTTGTGGGATCCCCTGACGACATGCCTCTACAAGCATGGCAGTTCATTTGAACGCGCCGGATAATATTCATGGTCCTACATAGGTCGGCATTCATCAATGTCGAAAGGTTGGACAGCATGTTCCCTAGTGTTCATCGGGTTCTCAGCGTGGCCACCGATATGATCTCCAAACATGCCACACCTATCCCCACACGACATGCAGCCGCGGAAGTATCGATATAGGAGGAAATACGCCTGGGCACGCCATGGGCGATGTCATAGTGCGTCTGAGGTGCAGGCGCTGACAATTTAGGTAAACGCGTGGAGGTCCACTCTTACCCTCGACTGATAATATAGCGCAATCGCCCTCGATCGCCAACATCAGCGCTTGACAGAAGCTTTCAGCATAGCAGTGGGGTGCATTGCCAGAGACTAAGGCACGCTGCTGGGCATTCCCATTCCTCTTATAGGACAGCTTCTAATCGCTCATGCGCAACAGGAACGTCAGTTTCCAACCCCCCAGAACGATCGGCTTCCAGCTGCCACGGACAAATCGCCATATCTCGACATCATTTTCTCACCCCGACTCAACCACAAGAAAATACATTTGAAATTTGCAACAATACGCTGAGCCGGTTTTTGCAGATGGAGAGTAATGTCGGAGACTTATCGCCAGCAAGCTTTTGGACGTCCGACCTTCATCGACGCATGTGCAAGTGGGAGTTCGTCTGGACCTGACCGATTCGACATACTTGACAACAATTTCTTCCACGATGACAGCCAGGGCCGGCATGCACCCTCACTGCATATACCGTCTCATGATGAGTACTCGCAAGGCCACCACTTTGCTTATGCGTCGCACAGCAGCAGCCTGTCACTCCCCGGTAAGCATCGGACGTTATTTGTTTCATTTTTGTCATTTTCACAAGTTGATCACATTCATTTCCGACGAAGAGCTCGTGTAAATTTATTGTCCTGTCATTCCCTCCTCGTAGCAACAACAATGCCCACTTCGCTGGGTTGCTGAGCCTGGATGACGTTCATGAACACCACGATGGCGTGCTCACCCGCGCCCCCGGCACCCGCAACCCATCACCCATCTGGAAGTGTCTGTGTACAGCAGCATAGCAGAATCAATATAGGGCGATTATTACTGCAGGACAGTATAGAGCGATTAATTATGCAGTATCTATCGCATTATATTGTTCAGCGCGATTCTTGCGTTTATAACGTTGCAATGGGCGCTGATATCAATTCTCAGGACTTCAATACAGCATGCCCATGGCGGGGCATATATCCCAGAATTGCGATGATGGAGTTCCGATCCAAGTAGGCCTCGAAGATCTCCCGGGTTTCTCTCCAATCACTCCCTCATACAATATCAACGCCTACCGCACGCCATACCCTGACAGCAATGCGACATCCGCTTCTTCAGCTACATCTCCCGACCCAGCTCATGCAGCACTCATGACGGACCCCATCATTGCCGAGGCCGACGAAGACAAGCGTAAGCGCAATCAGGCGGCATCCGCGCGCTTTCGCCAGAAGAAGAAGCAACGCGAACAGCAATTGATGGATGCAACGCGAGAAATGCAGGAGAAGGCTAAGCGATTGGAGGCAGAAAACGATACTCTGAAGAAGGAGAATCAGTTTCTGAAGAGGCTGTTGATTGAGAAGGTTGACCACATGAGTGACGAAGACCGTGAGCTACTGAAAGAGGCCACGGAGAATGCATCCAAGTCAAGTGGGAAGAGCAAATAAAAAGAGCCTGCGATGGATGAGTAGGTTTCTATGTCGCTATGAGGGTAGTGATGGGCGTGTTTGGAGTTGTGGGTTGACAATCTGTGTATCTCTAGGGAGAGAAAGGCGTTCAGGACTTTCATCATTGTCAGCGATCGTGTTTTGGCAGGACAGCAATACGAACCTTCTCCGATCAGGACAACATGTGAGCATGCATGTCAGCGCCAAGCTGTAGCCTTCCGACGAATGGCTTTATACCCAAAAAGCAACGTATCCTTCGCAACACTATCCGTGATGGATAGCTCTGCTAATTCTGAACAACTCGATGGCAACTTCGCTGCTTCTGGCACCTCCTCCAAACGACAATATGCATGGGCTACTGCGAGACATCTGTCCCAATTGTCAAGAATTCCATCATGTTCTACTCGCCCATGGCACGACCTTGGCCTAGATCCTGCAAGGCGGGTAGGCGGATGCATGATCATGCATACTATGCACCCGTTTTCCCCCCCACATGGCGTGGATTTAGTTAGAGCCATGGTTTTCGTTGAGTGCAGACTCAGCTCACGCGAGATTGGAGGTCAGCCTACCGGTAGTTGAAAGCTTGCGCTCTTTCGGCCGAGGAACACGAATCTGATGGATGAGGGCCGTGTTATATACCATTGATATGTATGGTATCCATGGATGAAAACCCAAGACACAAAGATGGGGTCGCAATTAGGTAGATGGTAAGTCATAAGGTCAGTCTCCTGTGCATCATATCATGCTTGACAAGCTTTCCTTATCGTGACATTAAACTGATCTATAAAGATGACACGGCTGAGAAGTGCAAGGCATTTTCCCCGCCTGGTGAGATATAATACAGTGCTACTCTCGATACGAATCCTCAATCTGACCAATCGGCACCCAGCATGGCTTAGCTCGATAGTTTACAGGGTCCACGGATGACGTGGGACTTGGCACCACAAAATAAGTTCCGACGCTTCGGAACGGGCAAGACATGCACCTCTGCCCAGAATACGAAGATGCGCGCAATACAAGCCAGTTCGAGGCTCTGCCACGCGCCAAAGCATGTCGCCGGGATACAGCTTTCCAAGCCAACCTCGCCGCGACCATGGATGCGCTCCTTCCACGCCTCTGCAGCCTTGCGCACAGTAGACCTCGCATATCGACTCCACGATGACAACGGCAAGGCGAAAGGAGACCCAATTGTCATGATCCACGGATTGTTTGGAAGTAAAAGAAACAATCAGAGTGTCGCAAAGTGCGCATTATCCCCCCTCCTTCAAACTCCCTCACCCGTCGCACCTTCTAAATTGACTCTCCAACACCAGTGTCTTCGCCCGCACCCTCTCCCGCCCCGTCTACGCCCTCGACACCCGCAACCATGGCGACTCGCCCCACGAAAAAACCCACAACTACACCGCCATGGCCGAAGATGTTGAAGCCTTCCTCACAGCGCACAAGCTCGCCAACAGCACGCTCATCGGACACTCCATGGGCGCCAAAATCATCATGACAATGGCGCTCCGCAACCCAGACTGCTGCGCCAACATCATTCCCGTCGACAACGCCCCCGTCGACGCCGCGCTCAGCAGTGACTTCCCAAAGTACGCACAGGGCATGCGCAGCGTCGAAGCCGCGCGCCCCAAGAGCATGAAGGAAGCAGACGCCCTCTTGCAACCCTACGCAAACGATCTCCCCGTGCGCCAATTCCTGCTCACAAATCTGACACGAGACGAGCCGGGCGCGCCGCTCAGATTCCGTATACCCATCCCCATTCTCTCCAGGGCCTTGGACGACATGGCAGACTTTCCCTTTACGAACCCGGATGAGCGCCGCTTCAATAAGCCTGCGCTGTTTATTAGAGGCACCCGGAGTCACTATGTGAGCGATGAGACGTTGCCGATTATCGGGCGGTTTTTCCCTCGCTTCCAGCTCGTGGATGTCGACTGTGGGCATTGGGTTATTAGTGAGAGACCGACGGAGTTTGTGGATGCTGTTGTCGAGTTCTTGAGGGGCGGGGAGTAGATGCCATCCCATGCGTATGTGTATGCGTGTGTCTCCCTGAGATATTACGATGAGGGGACTTATTCATGCATCGATTTGGATGACATGCCTGATTTGGGAGTTTGGCGGCTGTATATCTGATGATTTTACACCTAGATACAGGAGTCAGATGTACTTATAACTACTTTTCTGAGATTAACTATGCGAGTTCCTTGGGTTGCTGATTAGACTACTGTATATCTTGTCACTCAGACGCTGAACACAATCATCAACTATCAATCACACGACCAATTGTTCTTCAAAACATTCCCCCCAACACCAATCCCCTACTAAAGTTCAAACTACCTCTCCCCATCCCTCGCAACAATATCCCTAACATAGCCCGCAACCTTCTCCGCAACCGGCACCCCATGCCTAATACAAAACCCGTGGGGCCACCCCTCCCTCTCATCAACCTCCATAACCGGCTTCCACTCCTCAACCCCCTGCGCATAATGCCCGCCCTCGACCCTACCCCGCCCACTAATCAGCGCATCCCTCGTCGCATCCGCAACCCAGTGATCCTGCTTTGCGAACAAGAAGCGCAGCACGGGCCGGGGATGGGGATGTTTTGAAGCGGGCTGCGCGGCACTTGCGCCCCAAATCTCCTCGTCCCAAATGTCCGTGTCGATTTGGAACATTTCGTCGCGGGCCATGTGGAGGGCTTGGTGGATGCCAAAGGGGGATTTTACAAAGGACGCGGTGGTGTGGGCTGCGTCTTGGGGGAAGGAGAGGAGTTTGGAGATGAGGGATGTTAGGAGGGAGAGGGGCAGGAGGCAGGTTAGGAAGTAGGCGAGGAGGGAGGCGAAAGTTGCAAAGCTGGGGTTTTTGAGAAAGGGCTGTGTGGTTATGGTTGCGTTAGTTGTGGCACGTGATGTTTGTATTGAGAAAGGATCTAATGCATGTGCATGTGGGAGGGGTGAGGTAAAGGGGCAGATGAAGGAAAAAATGACATACCGCAGCTTTGATCCCACTCTCACTCCTTGCAATATCAACAATCGTAGGCATCAATCCCACTGCCCCTACAATCCTCGTCTCAAAGTCCTCGCCCGCAAGCCCATGCGCTCTCAACCGCCTTATTACTTCCAGCGCAATGTACGCACCGACACTATGCCCCACAACAATCACCCTAACATCCTTGGCCCCTTCCTCCCTAACCTCTTCCACAAGCTCAGTCAACTGGTCCTCGGCATGGCGAATCTGATCCTGGAGCCCGTAGGGCGGCTGTTTCCGCCATTTCATAGTTTTGATATCCGCAGCATTGACTTCGAACCCGCTCATCGAGCGGCCAAACACTTGGAACTCTACATCGCGGTTCGACGCCGTGTTATGACTAAGCAGCCCGTAGAGATGGGTGAGAAAGGTGCGGTAGTATTCTATGAGGCCTGGGTTGCCGGTGAGGAAGTAGATGATGTAGACGCGGGCTGCGGATTTCTTGCCCGGCTCGGGGGGTGTCCGGAGGTAAATTTGCGATGCTGGGACTGATGTCATGGTAATTGATCGGGATTGGGAAACCTTTGGGGGAGATTGGGTGGAGAAACAGAAGAGCGATTTATTGGGAGGTTTTGATATCTCGGTCGCGCTAGGCTTCATGGGGATGCGTAGCGTTACCATTCTTGCGCTAAGAGACGGCGGTGAACATGGCCATCTATGAGAGCAAGTCGTCTGTATTGTTTTTGCACTGTCAATTTATAGAAATATAGATATCAAGGCGTTTGATATCTTCGAGTTACTGCCGGTATTTTCATATTAAGGTAAACAAGATGCAAATAGGTATGAGCACTTCAAAAACAGCCTTACATCTTCGCTGCCAATAAGGTGTAGTGGTAACCCACAAGTTTCAACCAGTATATAAGGTCCTATCTTAAATTATATTTTCTTTGGGTATTAAGATTGCTCTGTTATCAAGATTCTCTACTCGATGATAATCCCACATGGCATCCGACCCTCAAAGAAAGTTCCGAGACGAGCTTCTTTCAATTCAGCACTTTCTCAAGCCGCATCATTCATGAACAGCTCTATGATACCGACCATTCTCTCCTTCCTCATCGCCCTATCCCTTTCCCTCATCCTTCCATCCTCCTTCGGCTTGAATAAGACACCCGCGAACACAATCGCATAATTCTTCACGATTAATTGTCGAATCGCGACTTCTGGTACCTTGCTCAACGTCCGCCTCCGTACTTTCGCTTGCGGCGATGCCGGGAGATCGACACTGTTCCGTGAATTATCATCTGGCTTCGGCTTAGATTGTTCTGTAATCTGATTGGCGATGTTTTGTAGAAAGGATAAGATGAGCAGAAACGAAGCGTTGTGACTAGGTGCTGAAGCCATAATTTCCAAAATGGCCATTTTGTCGTCGTCCGGAGTCGAAAACTGCTTGGTTTTCTCGCGCATAACGAGACATTCTTCGAGCTTCTCCCAGAGACTGCGTGTTATCACGCCGTCTGTCAGACTTGCGAGGAAGGTAAGAAGAACTTCCGCCAATATCTCCACTTTCTCTTTAGCCCTTGTCTCAGGCTGAAAGGCGTCGCTGAATGGGGTATCGCAATCGAGTGCATCATACACGTCCGCGAGTTCTTCTTCATGTACCCACGTCTTCGCCCCGCCAGTCGAAGCCCGAACGAACGGCCATCCAGCGTTATCTTGCCACGGCCCTTTTTCACCTTCCGCCCTTGTCATGTCCCACTCAGCCAACGTGCGCTCGGTCAGGTCTTCTATGGCTTCCGTCAGTCGAAACATTTCGCGCGGAACGCTCCATTTTACCTCGCCACGGGCAGGTATCTGGTTCTGCAGCTTCCTGATGCCACCTTCTGGGATTTTGATAAGCTTGTCGATGGAGCGGGCAAGCACCGAGGGCAGCCATTGCGCGCGCACGGGGAGGAAGTGGTCTCGCCCATTTTCGACGCGCATGACGAGGACTTCGTCGAGGATGGTTTCGCCTTCGTTGAGGTCGCGAACGGCGGTCACACTTTCGATTTTCAGCTTGAGTTCCACGTTAAGGACATCAGCTGGTGCTAGGGTGAAGTGTTGGTCTATGTCGTCGGGTTGGGGCTTGTCGAGCTTGTCTGGTTCTCTGTCGAAGGTGACACTGAGCCAGGGTGGAAAGGGACCTGCAGGCTGGTCTTTGTCTACTGGCCGATCTGCAAATCCGAAGGTAGCTGGCACACGACCGGTGTTCGCAATAGTGATATTGCGTCTTTTCAACTTGGCGAATTTGACGTCGCCGAAATCTACGCCCTCAAATGCACTATCAGTCTTGTCTTTCTCCTCTGACGAGGAGGCGCCGGTAGCCCGCTCGACCACGACTGCAATTGATGGTCGTCCTTCGTTCTCCTGTCGGTCAAGTTCACGAGCGATCTCTCCGTGGATGGCGGCCTTCAGTTCGGGAACAACAGCATCGTACTGTAGAGAAAAGACGGCGTCCAGAGGCTTATGATCGGAGCTCAAGACGCGCATGTGACTAGTGTAGTATTCCAGTAGTATCTCGGCAGAAAGATCATCCTTTGTTGTGATGGGCTCAGGTACTGGATCCTCTCCTTCATCATACTCGTCGTAGTTATCACCATCTGTGTCTGGGTCGTAGTCATACAAAACATCATCGTCTCCAGGAGCGTCCAAACCCTTGGCCTTCATCTCCTCATCCTTTTTGCGTGCTTCCTCTTTCTCCTTGAGCTTGTCTTCGTATCGAAGCTTTGCTGCCCGTGTCCTGTAGAGGATGCGGTCACACCAACTAGGGCAACGTCGCTTTTCACTTGAATCAAACACGCCGACTTTACCAATGTCGTACTTGTAGGATGGCAAGAAGCGCACGGGACCCTCGGCCCAACCATCGTGAAACGCCTTGCCCGTCTTCATTTGCTGGTGCAGCTCATCGTGCGGCATCAGAGATGAGATGGTGGTCTGCAACGAAGCAGGATCGAGTTCCTCAGGTACTGGCATAGCGTCGCTGATTGTTGCAGACGACTGCTTCGAACCATCCCCAGAGTGTGCAGAAGTAGATGGCCGGCTCTCGTTGTCATAGTCCAGGTCTTTTGTGTGTACAGTGAGTAATCGCCGCACATCGTCACCTGGCATATCCTGAAGGCGATAGTTGAGATCTCCAAACCAGAATGCAAAGTCCTCTGAACCCAGTCCTTCGGGCTGAGTTTGGGAGCTGCCCAGGGCGTCTACGATGGGGTCGAATCTAGTCCTAGTATTGATTTGAGCAGCGTCCCAATTTCTGCGGTCTAGCGAGGCTTTGTCCGCTCCAGCTGCAAGATGAGAGTTGACAAACACCAGGCGAGTCGTCTCACCCAGGACGAGACGCGCCGTCACGGCGCCCTTGTTTCCCATGTAGCCCATAAGGCCAGTTCCAACACTAGTGGTACTGACGTTCTTGACTTGGCCCGCCAGCTCTGGCGCGGCATATATGACCAAGTACAGGCCGATGAGCTGCTGCTCTGCGACCAGTTGGTATCCTGCAGGCAGACAGGCTTCAATGGACGTCTTCCACTTGGTGGCCACGGAAGGGTCGGTATAGGGGCGTAGGGCTTCAGCGGCTGAGGTGATGTCGACGATTTCTTGCAGCCCCAGTACGTATAGGTCGATGTCACGGCCGGCCGGCACTGCGGCGGTGTCGTGAAGGGGTATGGTCGGGGCCAGCTTCGCATACCTCGCCTCCTGCGCCTGCACATGTTCCTTGCCATGGTCTTGCTTGTCGCCAGCCGATATCCCCAGGCCTGCCATGGTTTCCTCGACACCCTTGCCGCGCACAAACCAGGCGCCCACATCCTGCTCGGTGCCCTTTTGCGCGCCCGTGTTCCAGGAGCCAACTTTGATGCGCACACTGCGGGGTCGTGTGTACTCGGCGCGGCGGTCATGGAGCATCTGCGACAGTGACGTGTTGTGGGTCGTGATGGAGGCGAGACTCAGCGACTGGGCATCTGGGAATGCGCCGGGGATTCTGGCGTCCAGATACTCGGTGGAGCGCACCGAAGAAGCGTCGGGCGCCATGGCAGGGCGTCCGAGGGGGGTGTGAGGGTTGCAGGTGGGCGTGCTGTGGGCGGAGGTGTGGTAAGCTCCATGCTAGCTAGCGACGGCAGGGCGTGGCCGGTGAATTGCGCCACAGCAAGGACGAACAGACGGAGGGAGGGGGGATTCTATTTGCACCTGCGGGGTGGCTGCCATTGCAAGGGTCCAAGCTTGCAGGCGCAGGGCGGCTGGTTTGGGTTGTTGCATTTAATCATACGTGGAGACATACGTGGAGAGTGAGTGAGTTGCTTGGTACAGACAGATGCTTGCTGCCAATCTGGGCACCCAACGTTAGGTAGAGTAGTTACGGCAACTCGACTTGACGACCAACCCCACGACTCAGCTTCGTCATTCTGCGTCTTTGCAAAGAGCCATACATTCATAGCACGACGACATCGCCATGCCTCCTCACAAATCAAAGGGTCGCGCGTCACAGCCACAGCCACAGCAGCCGCCGCCGCCTCTGCCCTCCGACTACGAGACAGACGCGCCGCCCGCCGTCGACGTGCCCCTCCCACCCCCACGGTCCAACGAAGAGCTCAACTTCTCCGTGCTACGTCGCGTCTATGCAGACCTGCTCGCCATCGAGCACGTGACTCCCTATGCTGCGCTGTACACGTTCAACCTCGAGACGCAGCAGTGGGAGAAGGTTGGCATCGAGGGCACCCTCTTCATCTGCCAGCTGACGCCCTCGCCCATCGGCGCGGAACGGTACTGCGCCATCATCTACAACCGCCGCGGCCTCGACAACTTCTACCAGGAGCTCACCAGCAGCGACGAGATGGAGATTACAGATCCCTATGTCATCCTCCAGGGCGACCTTGTCTACGGCATCTGGATCTTCGCCGACCCCCCGCCAGCTACAACTGCCAACTGTCGCGCCGAAACCGCCGAGAAGATGATGGCCATTGCCGATCGCGCGCGAGCCAGTCGGGAGGCCAAGGAGAGAGAGGGGAGGAACGGTGTCATAGAGGCCACCGAACAGGTCGAAGCAACGTCTGCCCCCATGGGCCGCCAGCTCTCTCTGCGCGAACTGTTTGGCCAGCAACGCGAGCAAGACGCAGGCTTCAGTGTGCACAGCCACAACAGCCAGCCGAACCCATACCAGCAACAGGCCTACCCTGCTTCAGTGCAGCCAGACGTACTAGGTCAGCTTTTTATGAAAGCTAAGCAAGACTACAATGGCCATGGCTGATGTGATCCTTGCCCAGGAGCACAACTCGAATCAGAAGCGTGTCCCCCGTACGAATCCAGACAAGCAGATCGTCCCTGTCAGCCAGGAATACAGCATTCAGACCCTCATCAATCAGCCAGGAGCACATGGAGCTCAAGCTTGGCGTATTTCGCGTACGACATATGCTGGGGCCTTATACGCTGCATCGCAATGTTTGCGGCCATGTGGCTCGCAGCACATGAGGATGACATTGAGCAATTGAAGGACTATCTACTGCTGTGCATCAACATCCTTCTGCTGGATGCAGTTGTGAAGGACATTTGGTATGGCTCGTTAAAGAGGGACTGCGGGCACACTTGCCAACATCAGTCTCGCCCACGGCTGCACGAAGCTAGATCGCTCGTCGTCTGATCACGACTCTCTTGTGTCTACTGAGAGGATTGCGCTTGACCATTGTTAGAATCATAGATACCCCTTAGACCAATATACACACTGT
This sequence comes from Plenodomus biglobosus, assembly GCA_022343325.1. Taxonomy (NCBI): domain Eukaryota; kingdom Fungi; phylum Ascomycota; class Dothideomycetes; order Pleosporales; family Leptosphaeriaceae; genus Plenodomus; species Plenodomus biglobosus. The sequence continues at coordinate 642,258 of JACTNT010000025.1, read as the reverse complement.
AAACAGTCTTATTCAGGTACCTGCGCAGGACAGAGTATAGGCTGGAGGAAAAGTGACCTCACACCTCTGATCCCTGCAACATTACCCCACGGCGGGGTAACTAACGGCCCTCCCGCCCAAAAAAAAAAGTGTCCCATGCGACATCGCAACGATTGAGTGAAAGACGGTTCCTAACATTCGCTCACATACGCCACTACTCACAATGGCAGACAAAACCCGCGTTCTACTAGTCGGAAACGGCGGTCGCGAACACGCAATCGCCTGGAAACTCCTCCAATCGCCCTCGATCGAGCACATCTACGTCGTCCCCGGTAACGGCGGTACCGCAACTCTCTCCCCCTCCAAAGTCACAAACGTCTCCTCCATCAAGGACACGGATTTCAGCGGCCTCGTCACTTTCGCAAAGGAGAAGAATGTAAACCTCTTGATACCCGGGCCCGAAGCGCCCCTCGTCGCAGGCATTGTCGACTACTTCCACGCAAATGGAGGTTCGCACATCAAAGCGTTTGGGCCGTCGGAGTCTGCTGCCAGGATGGAGGGCAGCAAGACGTTCAGCAAGGACTTCATGAAACGCCACAACATCCCCACGGCTGCGTACGAGAACTTCAGCGACTACGAGGCCGCAAAGGCATACTTGGACTCCATCTCCCACAACGTGGTGATCAAGGCGTCTGGCCTCGCCGCAGGAAAAGGCGTCATCATCCCGCAAACAAAAGATGAAGCACACGCCGCGCTCAAAGACATAATGCTAGACAAGGAATTCGGCACCGCAGGCGACGAAGTCGTCATCGAAGAGTTTCTCGAGGGCGACGAGCTGTCCATACTGAGTTTCAGCGATGGCAAAACCATCAAGAGTCTCCCGCCGGCACAGGACCATAAACGCATCTTCGACGGCGACCAGGGGCCCAACACGGGCGGAATGGGGACTTATGCGCCCACGCGCATTGCGCCGCAACACGTGCTCGATCATGTCGACAAGGAGATTCTACAACCCACGATTGACGGTATGCGCAACGAGGGCTTCGAATTCAAGGGCGTGCTGTTCACGGGGTTGATGATGACCAAGGACGGACCCAAGGTGCTAGAGTACAACGTCCGGTTCGGCGATCCAGAGACGCAGAGTCTCCTCGCGCTCATGGAGGGCGATCTCGCAGCCGTCATGATCGCGTGCGCAGACGGACGACTGGCAGACGTCCCTGTCAAAGTGTCGACCAAGTCAGCAGCCACGGTCGTCGTAGCCGCCGGAGGATACCCAGGGAGCTATAAAAAGGGTACACCAATGACACTTGATGCCGTGCCTCAAGGTATGCAAGCAATTCCAACCCGCCCCCCCACCCCTATCCGTGGGTTCAAAACACATACATACCATGCATGCTAACAATCATCCTCACACACACACAGATGTCGTGCTCTTCCACGCCGGCACCAGCTTCTTAGACAACGTCCTCAAGACGGCAGGAGGGCGCGTCATTGCGTCCACGGCGACGGCGCCGACGCTCGAGGAAGCAGTGGCAAAGGCGTACGAGGGCGTGCAATGCATACATTTCGAGGGCATGCAGTTCCGCAAAGACATTGCGGGGCGCGCGTTGAAGAAGTAGAAACATAAAAATATCAGACAAAGGACTTTTATTGTGTTGAATTATCATCACTACTAAGACGGGGGAAGAAATGATGCATAGGTACATAGACAGCAGGTGTTTTATTTTTATTTTTTTCGGCGTACAATGCTGTATGCACAGAGGTGGTAGAGTACGAGCCATGGGCCTCGGGTATCCGAGCTGGCGGGGTTGATATGAAAGACAATGCAACACTTGATCGAGGCTTGGTTTCCTGATAGTTGGCACGGTCATGTCATGTCATGAAGAAATAAATGAATGAATGAATGAATGAATGCAGAGATGGAAATGTATACCTACCTATCTGGTCATGCCTACACGAAGAAAAAAAAGTGACCGCCATGGATTCGGAGGACATTTTGCATGGGCTACATATGTAGTGCAGAGTCAAGTGTATACATACGGCTGCTTCATAGAGGTGTTGATGACGGATGTCTTGTTTAGGACCGGCGAGATACAGGTGTGTCTCAGGAGTTACTGTCGTCAGTGCTGACCTTTTTACTCTCCTTCTCCTTATCCTTCTTTTCTTTTTTGCGTTTCTTCTTCTTCTCAGACGATGCGTCGTCGTTGTCACTTTTCCTCTTCTTCGTCTTTGCTTGGTCGTCCTTTGCCTCCTTTGCCTCTTTCGCGCCAGTCTCTGAAGCTGCATCTGGACTCACAACCAGATCGCTCGGCTCGTTTCCCTCTGATCCACCACCGGCAATCTCCTCTTTCCCAGCCTCATCCTTCGCTAACGCTTCTCTCTCTAATCTCTTAGTCTCCAAAAGTTGTGCCTTCTTCTGCGCTACATCCTTCACCACTGCGCTGTTTTTGATAGCTGCAGTGGCCGCCGCAACACCAGCCTGGTTTTTGTTCTGTCCTTCCCCGCTGCCAATCCATTCGTCCTCGTAGCCCCAACCAGTGAGATAGACGCCCATGTAATATCGCTGGATACTACCCTTATCGAACGTCATGGGCTTGTCCTCACGGTACTGCAGTGTAGCGCCCTTGCATATGACCAGCTTGTTCAGCTCGTCCTTCGCCTTGGGATTTTCTATGACCTTTGCTTGGAAACTGAGAAGTTGTGGAGCCCAGAGTTCGGTAAGCCATTCTTCGGCTATGCTGAAACCATGCTCTGGATCTGATTGTACAAGGCCAGCAACATATGCTTCGAAAATGTCTGCCGAGACTTTCATCCATGCTTTAGAGCCTTGCTCCACGTACAGGCGGTGCGAGAGGCGATCGGGGAAGCCATATGCGTCGGAGAATTTGCTGAGTGCGGAGTTTTCGACGAGGCGCTCGCGCCATGAGCAGAGCTCTGGGACGTCGACTTGGGGGAAGCGGTTGCAAAGGGCGCGGGTGGCGATGAGCTCGATGTAGGCGTCACCACTGTACTCGAGACGTTCGTAGTCGAGGCCAAGATCCACCTTATTTGCTGCGAGGGGGTCGCCCACATTGACGTTCGCCGTGCGATGGGTGAAGACTGCTTGCTGGAGATGAGGCTCTTGGATGGGCGGTAACGGTGGGAGGGCCTTTGTTGCATCGAGTTGGCGTTCGATCCAGTCAGGTATTGTGACTCTTGCTGCACTGTAGGGCCGCTTTTGCTCCAGCTCTCTCTTCAGTTGCGAAGAGGCGAGATTGGGGCGCGCGCAGAGCAGCCGGCGGAGCTCTCGGGCATGATGGAGGATATCTCGGTCTGCCTTGGGCGTCGTCTCTTCTCCGATGAATCTGTCCAGCAATGCTGCCAAGCCAGTCTGCAGTTCCGGAGTGGACAGGGCAGAGTGCGGCTTGGGGTCGCCGATAGCACGCGCAGTGAGGCCTTTTTGTTTCAGCTGGGGTTTTGCATAGCTGGTCGCCGTGATCTTGTCGTCGTAGGCCGCAGTGTTGTATACAGGCCGCGCAGGCTGATGCCTCTTGCCGCCGCGCTCCATGTGATTGAAGTTCCCCCCGCGCTTTGGTGTCGCCATCTGGAGCGCGAGCGATAGTCCGGTCGGCTGTCGAGGTGGTTGTGCAACTCAAGCCTAGGAATCTCACAAAGTTGTCTGCGCTAGTGTCGGATGCCAAGCTCACCTCCGAAATGTCCATCTCAAGGCCGCAACCCGCGAAACAAGAAAAAGGCCAGTCGCTCACAATGGCGGTTCCACGACAACGGATACTGGACCTCATGAGGGTGCGTACTCTCTCCCACATCGTGAGCCATCTTAGCTGATAAGCGCAGGTCCAATGCCGTGTCTTCAACACCACATACAATCCCGAACGCCTGCGCCTAGGATCGCGCATCCTGCACCAGCGCCTCAAGGGCCCCGCAGTCGCCTCATACTATCCGCCGCGGATCGGCACAATCAGCCAACTGCGGTCGCTATACGGGGAGCACGAGCTGATTGACGAAGACGAGGAAGACTGGCTGGAGCATTTGAACGTGGCGAAGTCGAGAGGAAAGGGCGCACCAAAGAAGAAGAGAACTGCTGCGGGTAAGTTGCGTGCCTGCCGATGCCATGGGAGAAATGCTGACCATGTACAGAATCAAAGAAATTCAACAAGAGGAAGTAAGCAGGCGGCATGCGACACTGCGAGCAACGGGCGATCCGGTCGTCACGACGCGATTGGCATCAGTACCGACACTGTACAGTATTGTAAAAACCGCATGGAAGGGGCGTTTACCGTACACTGTACACACAATGATTCATCACGATATTCTACCATCCTGTGCCTGTCACGCGCGGCGTGTTCAATGTCCATCTTCTCACATCTTGCTCCTAGTGCCTCCTTCTGTCTTGACACCCCATTCCTTCTCAAACTCATCGTCCCAGGGCACTCTAGCCTGGAGATGCTCTGGTAGCACCGGCGAATTGACTTTGTGGTGCTCAACTGTACAGAACGTCGTCTTTCCGTCCATGCTTGTCATGTCACCTCGAATCATGGCCATCTGCTTCCCCACGCTCACCACCCGGCTGTTCAGGCGAACATGCGTTCCAATAGGCACCGCCTTCAGATATGAGATATTGAGAGAGCGAGTCACACCGCCCATGAACTCCCAGAAGCCAGGTCGTGCTATCGGGCACAAAGCAGTCGTCGTCGCCATGTCGAATATCACGCCAGCTGCACCACCGTGCATAACGTCTTGTACACAGTCAGCCTGACCTTTGCAAGAAATAGAATCGCATCATACTGTTCAAATTGGAGAAATTGGGTGCTATGTACAAGTCATAGACAACCGAGCCATCCAGTCCAGCGTCTACCAGCTTCAGATTCTCCATGACTTCACGATCATAGTCCTTTGATGCATCAGTCAGGGGTACTGCATTGTAACTCACCAGATCACTCACAATGTGGTCCTTTGGTCTCCGAGCAGCAAGTAGCTTGTACCTCTCGAACATGGCCTGCACAGCCGCCATGGCTTTCTCTCGGCCTACAACTGCGCCACTCATCTAGACGGCGGAAGTAGCGGCTGTGCGTGGAAGATCACTTGGAACCGCTTTGGGCAGGCAAACAGGTTGTCAATTAGTATAGTGTAGGATAGTTGATATCGATTGTCAATTGCTAGCCAGTAACTCCTGAGGGAAAGCGGTGATCGGCATGAAGCTTGCAGTCGCGCCTCGGCTGGCGTTGGGGATAGCCATGGTGTAGGTACAGTAGAGTAGCCAGACTATTGCCTCTTAGCCTGGAGGACAAGAACACCAACAGTGCGTTCCAAGGTTGGTGTTCTTGCATGTTCTCGTCAGCGCAATAATTAATGATATGATTTATAATCCTGATTCGTGTCGACATAGACATACAGTCGCTAGCTGCTTCAAAAACTGTCCCGACTTGTTTCAGCATATTCGGCCTCATTCCACTGACAGCCGCAAGCAGCGAGCGTGATTTGTGTTAGTCGTGCGCTTCTCCACCCACCACAAGACCGCGTTTCACGTCGGGTCCACGGCGCGACTTCGTCATGATCTGCCCGCATCATGACGCGACCACCAATGAATACATTGCACTCCCTATACTAGTTGTAGCTAGAATCTAGATTGAACACTCCCGACCAGGCTGGCTACATCTTCCCCCTCCATCCGATCGCTACGTGACATTTAACCAGAGAGTGCGCCGTTGTACTCTTGACGGCCACGTCTCTCCACACCTTGACTTCCCCCCCTGCGCCAACCTTGTGCTGAATATCAAGATGGGTGCAGAAGCAGCGCCCGTGTCTGCGGCACTGCGCAAAAGAGTCTTGAAGGTGCTCTTCATATCTCTCCTCCTGGACTTGGTACGTCACCCATTTGGCTGTATCACATTGGCCACGTTCTGATCGACACACCGCAGATTTCCTTTACCTTCATCCTCCCGCTATTCCCCAAGCTCATCGAGTTCTACCGCAACCACGAGACGGGTGATCCGAATACTGTTCTGTCCAAGATCCTCTTTGGCTTGAACGCGTACAAGAACTCGTTTGCGAAACCAATCAACTCCCGCTACGACATCGTTCTGCTCGGCGGAGCGCTGGGATCGCTGTTTTCTCTCTGCCAGGCCGTCGCATCACCCTTCATCGGTACACTATCAGACAAATATGGCAGGCGCACGGCGCTTCTGTGGTCAATGTGCGGCAACATCCTCAGCGTTGCGCTGTGGGTTGCAGCGACCGACTTCCGGACCTTCCTCGCAAGCAGAATCGTGGGTGGACTGAGCGAGGGCAATGTGCAGCTGGCAATGGCCATTGCGACAGACATCAGTGACGAGAGTCAGCGAGGCTCGACAATGGCGCTTGTTGGAGTGTGCTTCAGCATTGCATTTACATTTGGGCCAGCGCTGGGCGCATACCTATCTACACTGCAGGTCATGGACAAAAATCCCTTTGCAATGGCTGCCGGATTCTCTCTCTTCTTGATCGTCTCCGAGACCATCTACCTCTACTTCAGCCTCCCAGAGACGCTACCCTCAGCTACCGCCGTGCAGAATGGTAATGCCAATGGTAAAGCCAACGGGCACACTGAGAAAGCGAATGGAGGAGCACCAAAACCTCGCATGCGAACCAACTCACACTTCATCCTCAACGCCACACACTTTACCTTCATCCTCTTCTTTAGCGGCATGGAATTCTCCCTACCATTCATGACCTACGACCTCTTTGCTTATCAAGCTAAAGACTCGGGCCGGCTACTCGGCTTTATCGGGCTTGTGGCTTCGCTGCTACAAGGTTCCGTTGTCCGCCGCATGCATCCGCTGAAAGTTGTACAGATGGGCGTCGTAAGCTGCACAATTGCATTCGTTATTCTCGGGCGCGTCCAAACGCAGGGCGCATTGTACGGCGCTGCTGCACTTCTAGCTGTGACGAGCGCCACAGTTGTTACTGGACTGAACAGCTTGTCTAGCTTTGAAGCAAGTGCAGATGAGAGAGGCAACAAGTTGGGCAATCACAGGAGTTTTGGTAAGTTTCGACGGCTACGAGCGTTGAGACCCATTTCTAATATTTTATCAGGTCAGATTGGTCGGTCTCTTGGTCCTCTGATTTTCTGCTCGCTGTACTGGTGGGCAGGTCGTGAAACGGCATATGCAGCTGGTGCTGCTGGTATGGTCGGAGTAGCTGCGTTAGTGTTTGGAGGATTGAAAGTGCCGCCTGGCACAGAAAATGTAGGCAAGAAGGTGAAGAAGACGGCGTGACGAAAGAATGGTGACGCGTAATTGTACGATTTAATGGTTGATGGCGTGGAGGATTGTCGTGTATATATGCTTTAAACCCTCAGATGTATCTGCTGCTGACAAGATCTCACATGAGTTGATACTCTCTTCGCCCAAGCTAGGCATAGAACTCTCTCTATGATCCCCCCTTTTTGCAATCTGGTAAACGTGCCATTTGCGCTTTTCTCTATTCAGCCAGGTCATGATGATCTCGCGCACAGACGTCTGTCGCTATCGTCGTGTCTTCCACTTCTCAGCCCATGGCCGGTTATATCAGTAATCACAGCTCGAGCAAACATCCCTCAAGATGCCGTACAACGTCTCTAAACACTCCAGATTCGGAGGTAGCCCAAGCTGTATAACCGGGACATGACTCCCGGTCCCGCCCCCGCACACTTGCACCGCCATTGCACCCACACTGCTAGACCGAACCTCGGCATCTTTTAGCTCCTTTCTTCATCATTGCCCCGAAGGCAATGATGTGCAGCCTGCATACACAGTAGCTCCTGCGCCGATCTCAATCACTTCTTTGACTTCAAAGTTCATTACAGAATAACGTGTGCTTTGCTTCTTCGATCTGCTCCGGTCACTTCCTATCGAACACAAAACACAAAACACTTGGGGGGGATATATGCACAATGGACACCACAACCGCTGCTGCGTCACTAGCGGCCATCTCTGGATTGGCGGCGTACATCAACGCGAAGTACCATATCACACAGGATGTCAAACTTGTGAGGTTCAAGAAGAGGGCCGAGAAGTATTATGCTGAGCTTGGTACGCTAGATTTCCACATGATCCTTTACCTGGCCATGGCCTATTCGATCCCAATCCTGGCTTCACATATTAACATGATCATACAGTGAGGACGAAGCGGCAATCTCTCTGGTATTCTTTTGCCTTACAAGTCCCGAGATACAGTAATACGCTCTGCATCTGGTCACGGGAAAAAAGCTACACATGGCAACAAGTCCACGACCGCGCCGTGCAATGGGCGCAGTTCTTCCTGGCTAACGGTGTAAAACCTGGCGACATGGTAGCAACCTACATGATGAACAATGCCGATTTCATGGTCATCTGGTTGGGCTTGTTTGCTATTGGCTGCGCGCCAGCTCATCTGAACTACAACCTCAAGGGCGATGCACTAATTCACTGTCTCAAAGTCGCGGGCGTCAAGTTGATGCTCGTGGATTGCGATCCAGATTGTTTGGAGCGGTTCGAAGCGTGTAGGGAGCAAGTGGAGAAAGAGCTGAATGTTGTGCCGTTTACCGTTGATGAAGCGTTGTTGGAGAAGGTTTATTCCGGGCCTGTCGTTGTGCCGGGAGATGAGTACCGGGAGAACGTTGTGGGATCGGATCCAACCTGTTTGCTCTACACTTCTGGTACTACTGGACTTCCTAAAGCCGGAAAGTTCATGGTGAGTCGATACCACGAGCGAGGAAACCCCGATGACCTTCTTTTCAACCAAAAACCCGGACCGAATGGCGATCGATGGTACTGTTGCATGCCGCTCTTCCATGGGACTGGCGGTCTGGCTACCATGGCAGCGTTGACTGGCGGCATGAGTGTAGCGATTGGTCGCAAATTTTCTGTCAGTACGTTCTGGGATGATATCCACGATTCGCAGTCCACAATGTTCATCTACGTTGGCGAAGCGGCGCGGTATCTGCTCATGGCGCCTCCACACCCCCGCGAGCGAGACCACAAGCTACGTGGCATGTACGGCAATGGAATGCGCCCTGATGTTTGGAACCGATTCAAAGAACGCTTCAACGTGGCTGAAGTCATAGAATTCTTCAATTCCACAGAAGGCGTTCTGGCCATGAATGTATATTCCAGAGGCCCGTTCACTGCAACAACAGTAGCCCAGCACGGCGCAATTATCCGGAAAGCGCTACACAATGTGTATATACCCGTTCCCATTGACCCAGAAACTGGCGAGCTCGTACGGGATCCCAAGACCGGATTCGTCAAGCGCAATTCGTATAACGAGGGTGGAGAAATCCTCGTCAGTGTACCGAGCGAAGATGCTTTTGCGGGATACTACAACAATCCAAAGGCCACAGCGAAGAAGTTCGAAAGGGACGTGTTCAAAAAAGGTGATCTCTACTACAGATCTGGCGATGCGCTGAGGAGAGATGATGACGGGCGATGGTTCTTCCTCGACAGGTTAGGTGACACATTCCGATGGAAGAGCGAAAACGTGTCTACCGCTGAGGTCGCAGAGGTCCTCGGAAAGTACCCCGGTGTTGGCGAGGCCATCGTGTACGGGACTCTTGTACCCCGTCACGACGGTCGTGCTGGCTGTGTCGCCCTGCGACTTGCAGATGGCGTAAGCCCAGAGTCTTTTGATTGGCGAGGCCTGTTGCAATATGCGAAGAGCAAGCTGCCCAAATATGCGGTGCCGGTGTTCATTAGGCTTGCAAGCGCGGGAAGCAACACAGACAACCAGAAGCAGAACAAGGGACCGCTGAGAGAAGAAGGCATAGAGATCGACAAGTATGGATCCAAGGTTGTAGGAGGTGCGAATGATCCGGTCATGTGGACGAAGCCGGGAGCGGATGCATATGTGAGGTTTACGATGGAGGACTTGTCGGTATTGCGGGATGGGAAGATCTTGCTTTAAAGATTATGTATACCACCCATTGATCATCTTTCCTGGCAAATACCATTTTTTTGAGCTTCATTTTTTTTTGCTTGAAATCAAGTCACTCTTTTCCAGTAGCTCCCATGCACTCCTGTAGGAACTTCACAACCCCATCCATGCCCTCAGGCTCTTGCAACCAATGCCCTCCTGTCTCGAAGTCTTGCCAATGCACCCGCATGCCCCACCCCTTCAACTGATTCTTCAACTGTTCGCCATTACCAACAGGCACTACCTCGTCATCCCGACAGTGCTGTAACAACACCGGCGTCTTTTTGTAATCATCCATTCTCCCTGGCACATTCATCACCCGAACCATCTCTTCCGCCATGGGCAACCACCCAGCCAGTCCAACAAACCCACCAACCCCCCACCCACTCGTCAATAGGGTGAAAATCGCCGTCGCACAGCCCTGAGAGATGCCCGCCAGAATAATCTTCTGCATGCCACCCACCATCGCCGCCTCCTCTTCCATCACCTCGCGTAGTGCTGCAACACTCTCCCACATCCCCGGTCTCTGCACCTCGACATCCTCTTGTGGCCACTGGACAGAACCCATGTCGAACCACTGCTGTACTTGTTCCTGGTCGAGCGCGGAGTAAGTCTTTGGGGCGCAGGGGAATACCCATTTCAAACTGGGAAAGAGAGTGGCCAAGTGTTGACCGGCTGAATTTTGAGATTCAAAGAGTTCGTTGGCGAAGGTTGCGGCGGTGCTGCCGCGGCCGTGCAGGAAGATTACTGTGTGGGTGTGTGGTGAAGATGGAGGGATGGTGTGCGGTTGCTGGGAGTATGTTGAGACTGGAGTCATGGTTGGGGATGGGGATGGGTTTGGGCCCTTGGTCGAGAGGGTTGGTTGATACATTCAGTGTATATCCGCGATACTGGCTTGTGAGGTGCGAAGTGAAGGTGAGATCCAAGGCTGTAGTACTACGTAGACTAGCAAGATTCAGACATGTGTGAAATGGAAGTCATGTGAAAGAAAGTGTGGTTCTGGGCAGCGTGGACCCTGATTTGCTTAGCTAGTCGTGATTGCTATTTCTTTGTGTTACCTTTGCTGAATTTTCTTTGAGCCATCGTCCACAAACCCCTATTGTAGTTATGCATTATTGGAAAGTTGTTGTACACTATTACTTCTGGTCGCCAGGTTCCGCAGCATTCCGACGGCAACGGGAGCAACGCAGCACGTGCCGCTCAGCCACGGAAACTAACTACCTGCCTACCTGGGCGCACGCCGAAGTCTTAGACAGACATACTAAGTACTTCACCTTCAACAGTAACTTATACACTATCATCAGCGAAATTACCAAATACAACATGTCACCATATCACCATATCACTGCAGACTTTCCAAGCGCTTAACAAAAGCCGTGTCGTCATTGGCTCGCTAGCGACCACCATGGTACTATTCGGAGGGAATGCTCCACCCCTTCTTCTGGGCATTAGGCGCCATGCAATTGGGCAGACGAGAGAAAACCCCGTCGTGGTTCCCTCCATGTCATGAAAAGAAACTGCATACAACATCTCAGACCGCGATGACAAGTCCAGAGACGCGCCTAGTGCGCAAGCTGGACTGCTTCATCCTAGTGTACTGCTGCGCTGCGTACTTTTTCAATTACCTTGACCGTTCGTCTCATCTATGTTCAACGGAAGGATTCTTGATGATGTGGAACTAATCGATCGATCTTAGGTAGTGCATTCGCTAATGCATATGTTTCCGGATTGAAGGAATCGCTTGGTCTTGAGGGCAATGAGTATAGTATTCTACTATCCATGTTCACGGCGGGCAGCTGTGTTGGACAAATACCGCATGCACTCATCATTCAGAAATTGTCCCCACGCTTTTGGCTGCCCTTTACGTTGCTAGTATGGTCGGGCTTGACCATGTGCTCAGCTGCGTGCAAGACATATGAACAACTTTGTGTGGTTCGCTTCTTCCAGGGCTTCTTTGAAGCAAGTTTGTACAGCGGTACGATATATATTCTGGGATCTTGGTAGTAAGTTTGTGATTTCAGTGCTAAGCGCATGATTACTCACATGACCTAGCAAGCCACTAGAGATTGCAAAACGAACTGCAATTTTTACAGCAATTGGTCAAATTGGGAGCATGTTTGCTGGAGTCATGATGACGGCGATGAATCAGAGTCTGCACAAGCAGTCCTCACTCCAAGGATGGCAATGGGTCTTCATAATCAGTAAGATATTCAAATCCTATCGCTCTAATTAACTAAACTAACAAGCATAAGATGGTGCCATGGGCATCCCGTTCGGTATTTTCGGTTTAGCATTCTTCCCCAACCTGCCTGAATCAACCAACGCGCCCTACCTCAGCAAGCAAGAGATCCAACTGGCACTCGACCGGCTACCACCCAAGAAAGACTGGGGGCACGACATTAGCTTCAAGTCACTTGCCAAGCGGCTTTTTGCCAAACCCGACCTGTACATTTTGACTGCTTACTCAATGATTGGTTGCGCCCTAGAAGCTATCGTCCTGCAAGGCCTCTTTCTTCTCTGGATGAAGTCCAACATCGAGCAATTCCCACCGCATGCCACGACGACATACCCACTAGGTATACAGGCTGTCTCCATTGTCTCGAACATCGGCGCCGGGTATGTCATCGACATCACAAACCAGCGTATACCAATGGTCGCACTCGCTGGAATACTCCAACTCATCGTGGCTATCCTTCTCTTGATACCTACCTTGCCAACTGCTGGCGTGTTCTTCGCCTTCTACCTGTCGGGGACTTCTTATATTGTGAATCCAATCATGTACGGGTGGGCCAGTGTCATCTGTCAACGTGGTGGCGATGATGCTTCTAGATCTGTCATTCTTTACATCATGAGCATGGTGCAATCAATGTAAGTCAATCCAGCAAAAAGCCGGATCTGCACTAATAGAAGCAGACTTTACACCTTTTGGGGAATTGCTTTGTATCCGGCGACCGATGCACCGTACTGGCAGAAAGGCTACATCACCATGATTGTCGTCGTATTTGCATTCTTTGGTGCCACGGCTGCTGTACAATGGGTGAGTTGCACTTTTTCGGTTTATCTTGGTAGTACATATCGCTAACTGCATGCTCAGCTTGACAGAAGATCGCGACAGTTGAGTGAAGTCCCTGAGGATGACCTGATAACCCCAGATGGGGCCTCAAGTAGTCGTAGCAAGAGTGATTGATGTAAATTTTGGGGTAAGGCCCTGTGCATGCGGTTATTTGCGAGCATAGTGCGACACTAGGTGCAGTGACTATCTGATATCGTGGCAAGCCAAGGACAAAGTTGCATCTATATATACATTCTTGCAATTTCAAAGCATTGTCGTAAAAACATTTATAAACTTAACCGAAAACGCAACGAACGTCGTCTCTCCCAAAGCAAATAACAACATGCCTACAACGTAACCTTGATAACCTTCCCAACACTCGGCGTCCCACTCGAATTCATAGCAAACAGCAGCCAATACCCCGGCAGCGCCACCCCCGAATCCCCCGGAATCGTCACAGTATAGCTAGTCCCACTCCCAGCCAGCGCCAACGCAATCCTCCTCTGATCCGTATTCACAGTATGCGTCGCGGACCCAAACCGCACCAACGCAAACCCCGTCACGGGGCCATTCGTCGTAACGCCCAGCGCAGCCCCGACCCTCACCGTCGCCGCAACACTGCTGATAACCGGTCTGGCACGCCTCGTCCCATCCGCATTCAACAGGTACGGCGGGACAAAGATCTCGGCGTCGAAATGGTTGGACTCGGGTGTTCCGCCAAACGAGGTGCAAGTTCCGCAGAGGCCGCCGCCGCCGCTGAAGACGGTGGCGTCGGGCAGCAGAATGGCGACGGAGTGATAGTTGCGCGGTATGGCCATAGGATTGAGTGGGGTCCAGGTTTGCGTCGTTGGGCTCCAGAGCTCCGGCGTCAGCGCGGATGTGCCGTCTGTGAAGGGTTTTGCGTAGGCTTGGCCGCCGGTGATGAAGACGGTGGCGTCGGGGAGGACGACGGCGTTGGAGAAGCTGCGGGCGTAGGTCATGCTTTGGGTTTTGAGGACGGTGGGGTTGGTTTTTGGCGCGCCGATGGTGACGATGTGGGCGTTGTTGTGGGCGTTGTCGTTTTCGTAGCCTGGACTTTTTATTAGTATGTATTCGTTTATATACATGTGTGTCTATATGTATGTATGTGTCTGTGTGTGGAAGACGTGTTGTGTAGGGTAATCACTTACTAGGTGCTCCGCCAGCTGTCAAGATCTTACCCGCAACCGCATCGTACATGACTGCGACACCATTCATCGAGTCCAAATCATTAAGACGGTTTCCGGCACCAGTAGTGCTACCGGAGCCAACGGTATCATACCAATTCATTGCCTTGGACGGCCCGGCTTGAAAAACAGTCTGGTTCTTCCAACCAAACAGCCAAGCGTGATTGTCAGAGCGCCAGGTACCACCTCTGTCTTGAGTGAGCATGGGACTAACCAGAGCACCAGAGAGCAGAGCCCAAGTGTTGGTAGTCGGGTTGAAGATTTCGCCATTCTTGCCGCCGGTTCCTCCGCTCCATGAGCCGCCAATGTTGAAGATGCGACCGTCGGAGCAGGTGGTGGTTGATTGGTACCCTCTTGGTATCTTCACTGGAATGATGATGGCGAGTCAGTCTGTGCTGCAACAGACTTGGAAACGAAACGAGAAGATATCAGGAGTTAACTTACTATCCGGACCCCCAGTCCATGCGTTACTTGCAGGATCGTATATACTCGTCTTTGCAGCATTACTTCCACCAGTTACAACGACTCTGCCGTTGAAGTCGAGAGAGATGCCAGGGCAGAACATGTCATGATTGGTATTGGATACCTCGAGTTGGCTTGACTCCCCGGAGATTGGATCGTAAATCGCCGTTTGAGTCTGGGCCCGTTTATCAGCCTACATCCTGTCACGCCTCAAAGTGCGGCACTTACAAAGCCTCCAGGTCCCTCAAAGTTATCCTTGGCGTACGCTGACCAGATGAGAATCTTTCCATTGGACAGAAGTGACACCGCGGCGGGGACTAGCGGGAAGTCGACAGTCTTCTCCCAAAGTCCTTTGCCTGCAGCGGGTGCCGTATATGGCGCAGTGTCTTGGAAAACGTTGATCTCTGCTATGGCGGTCCATTGGTTGCTTGTACTCTGTGCCTCCGACGTGGCAGTAATCCTTACGTAGCGTGCTGGTCTGGTGACGAAAGTTGTCTTCTTCGTGGTGGCATCGTTGTTATACGTACCGAGGGCAACAAGCTGCCAATTTGTGTTGTCCGTGCTGACTTCAACTTTATGCCCTCCAATCCTGCCGTCGGCATTGCTTGCTGGTCGCGGTTGAATGCTGACTGCCTGGACATTGTATGTAGCTTTCATATCAACTACAATCCAGTGCGGCAAGGGAGCAACAGGAGCCGGGGAATACTTTGAGTTCCAGAAGGTCGTTGCGTCATTGTCGAGAGCTTTGGCGGGTTCGTTGCCAACTTGGAAACTGTCTGCCGTGGCAGTCCAGCCGGTGCGGCTTAGAGCGACATTTGCAGACGAGGCAATGCTCGCGAAACAAAGAGCTCCGAATAAGTACATGATGAAAAGATTCGTCAAGGAGTTCGAAGAAAGAACCAGTGAGTATTGAAGACCTGAGCTGATCTGCTTTGGCCGGCTGAAGGTTGCCTTGAGGAGCCATACTTATAGTGAAATGTCGACACTCATCTCCCAAAGGGCCCCTCAAAGTTCGAGAGGTTCATTGTCCGTGATCCTACGGAGTGTTCCCACAAAGTGATACTGCTACAGCCTGCAGGTATTTGGTGGTCAGATACCAGCCTGAATCGGTTAAACACTTTCGTACGATAAGAACTGTGTGGAGGTTTGCCTACATTCGACTCAAGTACAATGTTTTCGAGAGTTGGTGGTTATTGAAAAGCATGCAGGCATACTCCTTCACAAGCCTGGAACGCGGGATGTTGATCATGGGAACGTCCACCACCAGACCCGATCCTGGGGTCGTTTTCATCTAATAGGCTCAGTCCTCCGTTTGGTAACATATATAGGGATTGTATCCGTTCGTAGTTCGTTGGAAATCGCTCATATACATGGCTAGAATATATCAAAATAATTGCAAAGGTTACGCCTGAGATTGTGCACAAGGGGAACATATCAGCAGCATGATTCACCTTGTACTTGCAAATGGTAGCACTCAGAGGCATGGCTCATAATGTCTGTATCCGGCCGTAGAGCTTACAGTAGCTGGTCATGAGTAGTTCAAGCATCGGGTGGCGTTCTGTACGTTTATTACAATGTACATTAGCTTCAGTCTTGTACTGGGCACGCGAGCGCCAAGTGGTCAAACCGGGCACGCGGGCCTTGCATGGTAGTCCGAGAACAAGGGCATCTACTTCTTAAGATAAGCAGATTTAGGATTCAATACTAGGTGCATGCAGGACTAAGACGGCTAAAGCTTGATGGTGGGGTGCGGGAAGTCCGTCAAGGCTGCAGGTACGTAGTCATCCTGACCAATAAGCGTCCTTTCTGTCATCTCGTAAGGCAACCAGAAGCACCACCGAGAGTGCTGTCTGAATTCAATGGTGCTGCTTGGAGACAGACTCTTTGAAGGTGCGAGGCCAATTGTTGGTTCTCGCATGGGAAGGGTTCGGTACAGATAGTGCAGTCAATCCATGGGATCAATC
Source organism: Plenodomus biglobosus (assembly GCA_022343325.1). Lineage (NCBI taxonomy): Eukaryota > Fungi > Ascomycota > Dothideomycetes > Pleosporales > Leptosphaeriaceae > Plenodomus > Plenodomus biglobosus. The sequence continues at coordinate 625,690 of JACTNT010000025.1, read as the reverse complement.
AGATCCGGCATGTCATCGTCATCGTCATCGTCGTCACTGTTCTCGTCCTCCCAGTCTTCCTCGAATTCGTCCTCTTCTTCTCCTTCATATTGCCCACTTTCGATTTCATCGTCGAAATTGTGCTCATAGAAAAGATCGGCCAAGCTCTCTCTAGTCTCCTCTCCTTCACAGATGATGAAAGTGTTAATCCCATAATAATCCATCAAGGTCCACCAAATTCTCTCCACACGTCTGGTAAAGTATTCTGAGGACATTCCGACGTCGGGTCGACATGTCAACACAATCTCTCGTAGGTTAGGGAGTTCGCGGTCGTCCCCATTCTGGATGTCCAGAAATCCGATCGCCCACTGCTCAACGTCTTCATGAGGGTATAGCATCTCTAGTGATTCCAGCATTTCGGGAAGATCCTTCAGCAGCATAGAGCTATCGTCAGTGCGTGTGATGAAAATATCTCCATATAGAACTAACCTTTGGTTGGCATGACTTACCCGAATCAGGAAAGATTGGGGAAGGAACCACAAACAGGAATACCTGGGGTATGATCAAACGCTTCAACGAAGTGAAGTTTCTTAGCGACTCTTTGGGCTGAGTACACATGTCCAACAGCCAGTCTATTTCACTCTCATCCTCCGTCATCTCAAATGTGATAGTGAGGCTTTCTAAGGTGTTCTGGACTTTGCACAATTGATCCATGAAGTATCCAGTGTCCAATGGTGTCAGAATATCATCATCTATATGGTATCCGTCGTTGATCAGCTGGATCTTGAGGTCGGATAGTTGCTGACAGCCAAGTGCATCGAAGATACTGCTGAGCTGAATATCGGCTTTCTCTACCTGTAAGTAGTTTAGTACACATATACTGAAATTTTGTGGCACAAAGTAAACTCACTAGTGGGCGGTCTGCGAATTGTATGGAACAGGCCAGGGCAAGATTTCGCAGTCGTTCAGTACCCTGCAAGGAGCCAGGGCCATTTAAGCGAAGGACGGTGCTTATCGACATAGTCTTCAAGTCCAAGCTGGTAAGGCTAGGAAGCTCGAGACCGCATTTCAGCATGTGCGTGTCGCCCAGTGTTAGATGTTTGATCCCTCTCCATCCATGTGCTAATGCGGCTGGTGGACATGTTGTTCCGAATAAGCCAGTAATGCACTCGCTCGAGGGCGGGCCACGATGATGATCCTTAACCATAAAGTCCAATTGCACGAGATTTGGGAGCTGGAGCAGCAACAGCCCTGCAAATGCCGACTCAATCGCGTTTTCAATCGACCTCCACCATGGGTGGCTCTTTTCGTAGCCTAGCTCCCGCAACAATATTAATGAACGGTCGCGCAATGATGTCAAGTCGAAATCCTGGGCCTCGTAAAATTCTGCAATGTTTTTGCGCGCTGTTCTGAATCGCAATACCCGCACTTTGGACGCTAGATCAGGGCGACTGAAAAGAGTGCGTAGCAACTTCAACGCGGCGTTGACCTTGGGATGACAGCCACATGACACCGGAAGCTTCGCGATAGTGTAGAGTGTTTCCTGGGCTATAGACTGAAACTTGCGTGACACTAAGGACAGGTTTTTGAGATCTTGTGGTGTACCTGCCAGTTTGTTTAGAAGATACACTTTGCTTCACATGAGTCTTACGATACCAGAGTCAGGAAGTTGCGAGGCGATAAGCAGAAGAATCTCGTCTGGAAGCTTGATTATTGGCGGCTCGCTGCGAGCCGCCATGACTAAATTAGAATACGTGGCGTTAGAAGCGCAAGATGGAAAGGAGATCTGGAAAATGGAAAGGCTGTTGATTCGTGGGAGTCGGGTCAAATTTCTCTAGAAAGCCAAAGTTCCTTTGCGAGGAGATCGGTACGATCTGAGCGTCAACACTTCTTTGCTTGTGTTGCGGGGGCGTGCAAAGATAATGAAGACTGGTCACAAAAGTGAAGAAAGCACACAACAAACATAGGTAGTCCCCAGCTAGTCTGATGACGTAATAATCACGGGGCGCTGCTTCCCCACAGATTAGTCTCAGAAATCGAGACAACCATCTAAGCGTTTGGATTATCTAAGGTATTACTATTTCTCCTGGACTTGTCGAGGGAGCGCACGTTTTTCGCGCAGGTGCATCTTAAGAAGGTAGCAAAGGCTGGTGAATACACCGAGCCCGCTCAGTCCAACACCAAGATAAAACGCGCCTCGGTATCCTATTAGCTCGTCCTCCTCAGTACGTCCGCCGTTGTTGATATGTACCTCCACTGTACCCGCGATACCGACACCTATACTGATGGAATAGTTTACGATGGTGTTGACCAAACTCGCTGCCATTCCCTGGTGTTCCTTCTTGACAGCATTGCTCATGATCAGTGTGCCCGCGGGGAAGGACATATCCATTCCCCAGGGGATGATCAAAGTGACAACAAAAGCCTGCGCCCAGTAGGTTTGTTCCACTGGCATGGTGGCTGCAATAATACTGCCGACCAAGAAAGCGAGCATGCTGCAGACCATAACCCATGCAGGACCGATACGCGATATGACATAGCCTGTGGTGATGGCTGCAACGACGCCGGAGATTGCTACAGGACACAGCTGTGCCATGGTGAGCAGAGGAGAGGTATGGCGGAGCCGCTGGAGAAATTGAATGAAGTAGTATATGTAGATACCTGTTTTGTCAGTATCAGGCATGAGAACTTGTGGTGCATGAACTTACCGAATGCTGCCCATCCACAGGCCTCGCAAATCATGACGAAAATTACGTCTGTGCTTAGTGCATCGAACGGAATCAGAGGCTTCTGAGCAACCTTCAGCTCGATCCAGAAGAAAACCGGAAATAGTAGGATGCCAAGAATCAACATCACGTAGATATAAGGCTGCTCCCAACCGAAGCCCGGGGCCTGGTTCCAGGCAAAGTTGAACAAGATCATTGCCGTGATGCCCACCGTGGCACCTAACAGATCCAGCTCTTGAAGCTTTTGCTGGTAAGAGAGCCCACGTAGTTCAGGCCTTATCGGTACCGATGGGAGGATGGCAACAGACATAGCCGCCAGGATGACGAGCGTGATACCCAAAGTCCAGAATGTCCAAGGCCACCAGATTAACGCCCAGAGCGCTCCGAACGTTCCGCCGATTACTCCACCCACTGCGAGTCGTTAGCAATTTCCCGCTTTCATCGAGCTTCTGGCTTACCTGGTGCGCATGCCCCGAACAGCGAGAACACCATGTCTTTCCTACGTCCTTCGGGATATGTCGCGCCTAGTAACCCCAATGCATTCGGCAATAAGATGGCAGGCCCAATTCCTCCAATCACCCTGGAAAAGATGAAGAGCACCTGCGCGCCATTTCCCTCAAGATACACGCTGCATCCTGCCACCACATTCCAAATAGCGAACCACATGAAACCGAAGATGAGCATATTCTTGTAGCCAAACAGATCTCCGCATCGCCCTGACAAAAGGATGAATGTGCCCATGGTGAGCGAGTAGCCGGCGATGAGCCAGGACAAGACGCCGACATTAGTGATTCCGAGGTCATCTCCGATGATGTGCAGGATGTTGAGCGTATTCGTTAGAGCGACTTGTGCTACAAACTGTGCTGAGCAGAGTATGCCGACAAAGAAGAATTCGCGTATGGGAGACATGGCTTCGACGGCAGAGATGGTGTTTGCCAGCTCAAGGTCCTGGCCATCCTTGGAGATAGGAAAGGATCCCTGGGTGTGAGCGTCTCGATCTAATGTGATGCCTGATGAGCCGTGGTTGGATAGGCCATCTTCGTCCTTGAGTACCGGTGAGCCATCGCCTTTCTCCATCATCTGATCACAGATCTCTCCACTCGTTGATTGTCCTGGGGGCCGGGGGCCGATGCCAAAGGTATTATGTGATTAAGTAAGCTGAGTCCTGTGGTAGGTATTGTGTCGCCGATATGTCGCAATGTCTTCTCGGCGTTCCCGGTGATGAATTAGCAGTCTCCTGAGATGAGACGTTTTAACGGGAACGATTCTGCGTTGCCATTTCACCGTTGTTTCCGACGCATCGTTTATATGTTATGACTTATAGATTTCTGTTTTCTCCTTACGTGAGCGCGGAATTGCAATAGAGTTCGGCGTTCGGAACCGCGATTAATGGCCGATCCGCCAGTGGCATCAATATAACCTTGAGCGATCACAGCCTGCGCCAAGAGCAAGAGCTGTCTGCACCGACTCTATGGACAGTCCTCTAGGCAGATCGTAACCGTAGACATCCGAACGTCCATAGATATGATCCAGCGGTGAGAACGTGCTCTGGTGCCCAGGTGCCCAGATGGCGTTCAACAGCATCATCCAGGCGATTCTCTGACATGTGGACGCGTATCCCCCCTTCATATAAATGGTCATACCCCGCCAGGGCCATAAAACTGCCGAGTATAGGATCGGAATACTCGCATAAATCGCCGCCGTTGAGATGTGCACTCGCCACAGCTGTATCTGCTTCGTAGCCCTTGCTATCGCCGTACAAAGTCAGGAGCCTGGAGCCGTACTCGAAGTCTATTGGCTCCTAGCGTTGCCTTGGCCAGTATGCTGGTGATTAGTTAAGGAAAAAATACTCCTTAAATCACTAGCGCAATCATCCCCCCCAACGTCAAAGTTGGCAATCCCGAGAGTTCTGCGCTTTTCGGGAATGCAAAGTTTGGACCACATATGAGATGACAACCTCGGAAACTCATCGACTTCGACAGAGTGTCGTCTGGGGAGGTGATGATCGACATTCGGTAAAATGCTATCATCCAATAGCTTTGTGCCCCACACTTGGCTACGAAGCCATCTTCACGTTCATCAACTTCAAGCTCTTTAAGCAATCATCTTCGGGTAAGAACGTATTTTTCAGATGGTAAGATCATCGCTGCAAGAGAAAGTTAACAACAGTATCTCATTACATTTTCTTAGTCCGTGGTGGCGCGAAAGATGGCTTATTGGCGGTGTAGGCCAAACTTCACCTCCCTGTCTTCTGGCGGTCCATGCACAGATCTGGAACCAATACTACATACGTACAACAGCCACACTTCAAAACGATGTTGTGGATCTAGGCATCGGCGGACGGAGAACTACTTGCGATGAATAAATTAAGAAAAAATGATGACGAGGCCGCTCCCAGCTGAGGGGTTTTTACTCTGATCCAACACGAGTCCCAGAATTGGCGCGGCGATACTATCCTAGGCAGAGCGTATTCGACCCTATTGGAATCGTACTGCTGTTGGGGCGCAACATTTCGCTCCACCAGTCTTCACGTATATGACATGATGCATCTTGTTTTGCCAGCCAAATACGGATACCACTCACACGCTTCAGCACTGGTAATAGTGTGCTCTTGTCTCCTTCACGTATGGGTACGACGCGTTGATAGAGACGATCTCGTCGTTCTGAATTTGTGGTGACAGCCGCAATAAATAATGGCCAGATGGGGTAGATTGCCGTATAGAGGTTACCTTTGACTGGAAGGGATAAAAGCAGTGTTTGTAGGGTATCTGATAGCTGGAGAATGGAAGGATGGAAACGAGTGTATCTGACAGTTCTTAGCTAAGCGTAGTAAGGGAATGTCTACCGACTTACCCATAGAGACGGCATTGGAGGTATATCAATGTCGCGAGACGAAAACACTCAGCTGTAGCAAGCAACACTTCCTCTTGTGGACCTTGATATTCTGAAGTCCATTGCTCCAGGTCCTTCAATTGCGACTCTATCTTTCGAGCTCGTGATAGGTTCTCAGGGGTGCTAGTGTTGACCGCAATGGTGTTGATCATGGAAATGAGGAGTACAAGCTGTGGAGATAATCCGAGTGTTCCGCAAATTTTCTGCGCCTCTGTCGTTGCCACATCTACAAGCCATGTTGCTCTTTCGAAGGAATGATAGGAAGCTCCTCGCAACTGTGAGGAGGTTTGCGCAGAACGTGCGAGAATGATCTGAGTGCGGATGAACATAGCTGCGTCTGAATGCTGATCAAAGAGTCCGGAAGGGATGGCATCAAATATGTTGGCATGACACGACCAGCATAGCGGCGAGTCTTCTTGGTTAATCACTCCATGGTGCATCAGTAGCATGCTGGTGGCGAGAGCTCCTTCGTAATTCTCCCTGGTCCGAATTTGCGCAGCTAGTGCGTTGAGGGCCTGCGACGAGTAATGTAGCTCGGCTTGATGATATACATCATTCTCGCCTAGAAGATAATCGCGAGCATAAGCAGCTGATAGACTCAAGATAGCAAAGCGAGTGCTCAAGCATGAATCCGCTGTCTGCAGTAGTGCCACATAAACGTTTGACTGTGTTGCGACTGTGCGACCAGGACATATACCGTTGGCGTAGAATTCGATCAGAGTAGACTCGAGATTCTCCTTAAGAGGGGGGCCCGGTGGCCACGATTTGATCAAACCTGTAGGCCCAAGCTCTTGTGATGGACTGCTATAACCTGATCTGACCGATGAAGAAGTGAACGGACTACTAGAGTTGGCTCGCAGAGCGTCAGCATCGAATGCTTGAGGTTCGACTGATTTGGTCAGCTCAAGAAATAGTGTTCCACTGTTGCAGATCGCTTACCTTTCAATTCTGTAGAGCCAGACAGTTCGCAAAGAAACTCTTGACATGCATCTGCTTTCGACCTTTGGATCTGTTTGATGCGTTGGACAACCAATGTCGTTGCATCAGTATCGTGAACCATGGACATGTATGTTTGTTGTTGCTGAAGAGTGGTTTTGAATCTCTCAAATTGTTTGCTGTTTAGCTCCCCCAATCGCCAGTACAGCTGTCCAAGGACTTCTAGTAACACGACGGCAGGTCCTTCGAGAACCATCCACCGGCGAATGACCAACAAATTCCGACGACTGTTCCTCTGGTTGCCTTCTGTTGGCAGGTCAATGACCCTGCCGAGTAGTCTGTCAATGTGCGTGCAATCGAGGGAGGCGTAGTTTGGCGACATCGATAAATGTTGCAGCGCATCAGCTGCTGACTCCAGAGCTTTTGCGAGTCGCCGATCCGCGTCCATACTCATCTAGATGTCAACCTAGGATGCAGCGCGCTATGCAATATGGCTGAAGCGTAGATTGCACTGCGCTAAAATTTATTCGATGTAGTCTTTCTCTTTATAGAGAGATTCAGTTGCCGATGAATGAAATAATATTGAGTGCAGATTCTGACTCCTTCGTGTTCAGGGAATAATAGAAAGAGAAAAGAGCGGATGAAGAGATATAGCAGATAAAGGTTGAAAATGAATGACAGTAAAATAGGACAAAAGGAAGAGATGTGAGGGTTGAAGAAGGTGGACACAAGAGATCATTTCTGTAGGGTTAAAAATGTATACCAGCGAGTGAGTATTAACAGAAGAGGCACGACCACCATGATCTGTATACCATTGCAAAAGCTCAAGCAATGGTTTGACCATCGAATTAGACTCTCTAGGCCCTAGCAGATTGAGCAACTCGCTACTGCGGGACGAGTAAGGCAGAGTGAGGTCAGCAATCCATTTTGGTAGCCAAGGGTGATGTTACAGATAGTCTGACAGCACAAGATGTGCCTCAACTGAGCCACGTTTAGCATATAGTAGGGGCTGTTCCCGAAAAAGATCGAAGCTGAAATGCGCTACGCGCAAAAGAATTTCAAATAGAGCTCGGTGACTTTTACCTAGTTGATACCGTAAACACGAGCTTGCTCGCCAGGATCGTCTGGTTAACATCGATACAACAGGCTTGCTTGATCGTTGGGACGACGCAAAACGATATTAAACGATGCAAAGCAGCTACCCGATGTTGCTTTGAATAATGCAACTCTTATCGGTTAGATGAATTTTCCCTGCCGATTGACGCGCCCGGATTTCTCGGGCTGCGTTGACGTTAACGTCAGTTGGCGCCGTTGGTTGTAAGTCAGCTGAAATGCACACCTTCTGCATCTGCGGCTCATCTTTGTATCCTCTTAGGATGGGCTCTGAGCCGCGTTAGCCGCGAAAATGCGCCATTTCAATTTTGGAGCTCCCCCAGATTAACTTAGTTACGTTTCAGCTTGAAACTTTTGTGCGTCGTAAAACTTGAAGGCTTGATCAATTGGCGCATGCCGCGTCATGTATCGCACAATAGCTAACGCTACCTGTGATTCATGAAAAAGCCGTTGAAAGCCGTTGATGGGGTCCGAATAGCTTGCTAATTGCAGTTTTACATTCTTAGGTACCATAGGTACACTACTGGTTGCTACACATGGAATCTGTTGATGATCTGAGCACCGTCCTCAAGAATACTATAACATCGTGATACCGGTATGGCCTGCTTGCCGAGTTGAAGCAATGCAGCTGTCGAGCCTGAAATCATCAAGGATATCAAAAGTGCATACCAATTTGCAAAGCGACTCGCGTATTTCAAGTCCACGGCGCTGTTGTATCATCAAGCGCAGGCAAGGCATGCTGGAGTAGGGCTACGCGTCATCCTTGAGCTGCACATAAGCACCAAAAATATGGCCAATACCCCTACTTGCAGTCTTATTGTTTCATGTGTCTTCCAAATTGTCCCTGATCTTCTGCTCCATGTATGAGTTAAGTATTTGATATTCTCAAGTGTGAGTTCTAGGTGCGCATCCCTTTACGTCGATTGAACGAATGGCGTTGGCGCAGATATTGGAGAATATTATACAACAAGAAGAATCAATATCAATGCCATATGCAAGCACTCCCAAATCGACCGAAATAGCCGATCTTCAAACACCTCAAGTTGGCCGCATCTAGGGCCACTCCAACCCACGCTGACTGGTTCCCTAACCGCCGCCGTACATGCTACAATAAGCGTACCTGGAATACCATATTTCTCCGATTTCAAGCAGCTAAACTTAACTATATGCTATGCAGCCAAATCTTCGACCTGGACGCGCGCTCTACCCGGTTATGGTTGAGGTGTGAATCGGTGTCGCGGACTTTGATCATGCCGTTTGGTGAGATACAGATTCCAAGGACGAGAGCGGTACGAAGAAGCAATTGGGTTACCTATATGTGTCCATAAGCATTCTGCCCCTGATACAAGGGCTGCGAGTTTATAGATTCATATGACACCAAACTCTCGCTGCCAAATCATACAAGATGACCTTCTGACTGCAGTGATGATGGGCGTGTAGATAGGCACTGCACTGCACATGATGCAGAAGCAAGAGTTTGAAGCGCATGGGAAAGACATGACGTGATGAATAAGACATCATTGTGAAGCTGTCACGCCGTGAAATCTGAAATGCCTCCAGCAATGGAACAAGCATGACCTAAGCCCATGGATTCACACCCACATGCCGCTTCACCAAAACGGCATGAGCGACACCAAGCAATCAAATTAGCAGAACAGTCTCGGGAGTTCAAAGTATCATATTACAATATTCAGTTTCTCAAGCCAAAAAAAACCTAGCAATCTGCACCCCGTGGTATCCCCAACTTTCCATTCCATGAAACGAATCCTCTATACTCCATTGATCCGATCCGATTCCGTTCCCATCCTCCATGCGCTTAATTATCCAAGAAAAGCCAAAAAGAAAGGAGAGCGAAAAGAAAAGAAGAGAAAGGGGGAAGGTGACGCCAAAGCAGCACCGCTATGCAAAAAAAGGGGGGACCAAAAAGTGCAACGCTCATTATATGGAGTTCAGACGGAGAGTGAGGTTGTTACCATGGAGCTACACGAATGCCGGAGTGAGGAGGTTTCTAGTGTACCAAGGGTTTGACGCGTTCTATTCGCCGTTGACGTGGTTGCCGTTGCCTTTGTCAATGCCCATGTATCGTTGCATGTAGGTGATGTAGTCGAATTTCGGTATGTCGCGGTCTTCTTGCATGTCGGGACCTTTGTGCTCGGGCATTTGGGATATTAAGTCGTCGATGACCTCGTCTGGTACGAGGGAATGTCTTAGATCGAGTTCGGTGACGTATGGCTGTTACATGTTAGAGAGTTCAAGTAGTAGTTTTTGGAATGAGTGAGGTATGACTTACCTTACCGTCAGCGACCTCCTTGAAAGACTCAAATACCTGCTCTGCTGTGTTCTGGTCCTCTGTTTCGTCGACCATGAAGCGGATAAATTGTTCAAAAGTCACATAGTCTTTTCCGCCACTGGTCTCTCGGAAACGATCGTGCATCTCCTCTTCGTCATAAACAAGACCCAAACTGGCCAATGCTGCCGAGAACTCCAGTTCCGCTAACGAATTTGATACATCGCGATCGAAATGTCGGAAGACTGACTCGAACTCTTCCAATTGTATTGGTGTGAGATTTGTCATGTTACGTGCCACCATTTGGTTCTCCAAAAATGCCAGTTTCTTCGATACGGAATTGCGCACTAGACTAAGCTCGTACTCTAGTTCGTCATATGTGTAGGTTGTAAAGTCGTTCTCCTCGATATTGGCCTCCGCACACTGCTCGTCAATGGAGGCAATCAGGGTCAGATATTCGTCTAGTGGCTGAAGTGACTTGCTGATCTCCTTTGTGTGTTCTAGTTGATCTTCCACATCGCCTTCTAGAGCAGAAATAGATGTGGATAATGTGTTAAGTGCAAGCGCAAAGTCGTTCGCCTTGTCTGCGAACGATTTCCGTAGTGCGTTCTTAATGTCTCGTATCGTTTCGTTGATGACTTGAGATCGCTGTCGCTCGGCTTTCATCAGCCCTGTCCATGCCGAATCAAGTGCTTCCAGACTCAATTCTGCAGGCGGATCATAAGGTCGTAGACGGTATGTGGCCAACTTTGTCCTGATGTTGCCTAGCAACCCCACCAGATCGGACTTCTCAGCAACCCAAGTCCGCTTGTTCTTGCGCTTCCAAGCTGTAAATTCTGTGGCCTGGTTCCTAGCATCGGCGTATGTCCCATCGAACTGGGCTTCTTCCCACTGCTTCCGTTGCTGTACTATCTGCTCGAGAAGCTCGCGCATACGTCGCTCAAAGTCGTTCTGCATCTGCCATGCGCCTTGCATGTTAGCCACAAACTTCTCCACCCGACGACCAGCATTCTCGACACGTTCCATCTGTGAGAAGGCGTGGAACCAATAGGCAATGTACGTCATGAGAGAGCGCTCGTCGGGTTTCGCCACGTCACATACGTCCTCCACGTCGAGAAGGTCTGGGATCCCGATCTCCTTGGACGCAATATCAAAGGCTAGCTGCATGTTCCCACGGTGATCGCTCTTGTCGAGACTATCGTAGTCGATTAGGTCGGGGCGGTGGATATCGAGGAGGGCACAACTGTTCCGGTAATTAGTTTCGTAACCTCCATATCAAGATCAGTACCCACAATGCCAGTCCATCGTTCCAGCTCGTGGAGAAGTCGCGAACCTCGACCTCGTCGTAGCATGCCGTTTTCCTCTGACACCATAGCAGGAGACCCTCCTTTGCGCTCAGACCCTCCTCGTTGATATCACTAATGGTGAAGCGTAGAATAAGCGTCCATATTAGACCAAGGATAATCTTGCTATTGCCATCGACAACGTCCTCTGCACCAGTATTGGTCAGCTGAATCCCCCTACTTCGGATATAGTCGAGCGATTTGTTGACGTTTTCGAATCTTTGTACACGTAGTTTGGGACGGGAGGCATAGCGGCCAAGCGATTCATTGCTGAGTATCTCGAGGAGGTGAATGAGTATGATCTGCAGTGTGTTAGCAGAGCTGGGGCTGAAACATGCGGGCGGAGGGGGGCCTCGTGGAGACAGGGAGGGGCTCGTACGCCGTCTGAGAGGTCTGTGATGAGGTCGTTGATCTGAACTTCCCGGCTCTTAAGCTTGCTGTTCAGCCTGCAGCGATGCGATTAGCAGTGTCCACGGCAGTCATCCAACTTGCAGCAGCGGCTGCGGGGGGCATGCGCACCATTTGGTGAAGGTCTTCTGCTGGACCTTGACCCATTGCTGCTCAAGTGGCGCCATTCTGGGGTTGCATCAGGGCTACTCGCAACGAGGCCGCATGCGGATAGAAATAGGCTGGTATCGACGTGTCTTGCTGGTGCGTGCTGGTATGCGTATGCTTTGTTTTCGTACGCCCAAACAATCAACGGCTGAGCGGACTGGCGGGCGGGCGCTCGGCTGGCCCCACGCTCGCCAACGCCTAGCCTGGCGTGGGTCGTCGAAACTTCAAGTCGACCGGGGGAGAGCTTCACATCACCAACTTTCTTTGCAAATGCAACCTCTGTCGACCGCGTCCAAAACCTACTCTGTCACGTAGACTATTCTGTATTTGTGCATGCAAAGAATCTGCGGCGTCGAAGCAGCGGTATTACTTGCCGTGTCGTAGAGGGCGTAGTGGTCCTAGGGGCAGGTACTTCACGCACAGTAATCATTGTCATTGGTCCACCAATCGTGCCTGCTTTCTCTCATGGCTGAAGCATCATCTCAGAATGCAGCCTCTCTGCCCTACCACGAGCCTGGTATTATAACTATACTTGTCATCACATCGTTTCTCCTTTTGCTCAATGTCCTCAATTCGGCGCTTGACCGTATCCTGTATTGCGGTCTGCTAGGGCAAGTTTTGATTGGCATTGCGTGGGGAACCCCAGGCGCCCAATGGCTCTCTGCGGGCCTGCAGGAGACAGCGGTGCAATTGGGATATCTCGGTCTGCTTTTATTGGTATATGAAGGTTCGCTTATTCCGAGCAGTCATGTCATGTTCTGCTCAAGCTCTACCCAAGTGGTAAGACTAACATGAGTCAGGTGGCTTACATACCTCGTTCCCGTCCCTCAAAGCAAACTTACTTCTATCCTCTGGTGTTGCTCTTACTGGTATCGTCGCCCCAATTGGACTATCCTATACGCTGCAGGAGCTTGTCGATGCAACACCCGTGCAAGCGTTCGCTGCAGGTGCCGCGCTATGCTCGACCAGCCTTGGAACTACCTTCACTGTACTGGCTTCTAGTGGCCTCTCAGCCTCCCGGCTCGGTGTGGTCCTCACTAGCGCTGCCATGATGGACGACGTTGTTGGGCTGGTCATGGTTCAAGTCATCTCCAACCTCGGAGGCGACAACTTCAGCTGGGTGACAGTTGTACGTCCAGTTCTAGTCTCGATTGCTTTTGCCGCTGTCTTGCCTATCGTGTGCCTATGTATCGTCCGGCCCCTGACCTTGCGGCTGAACAAATACCGCGAGGTTCATCCAGGCGCGAGACTCAACACCCTCTTGCTGAAGCCACAGACCGTCTTCTTCGGTCACACCTTTTTATTGATTGGGCTCGTGTCAGGTGCAACCTATGCTGGCACCTCAAATCTTTTCGCCGCATACATCGCAGGAGCTAGCATAAGCTGGTGGGACTCGGAGTTACCTCATCCAACCGCGCTTCTCGAGAAGCCTTCGCCCACCGCATCCAATTCAAAGAAGACGGGGCCTGATTCTCACGCCCTCCATGAGCCGTCTGGCGCACAAAGCACTGCCGATGTACCTAGCAAGAATGCCGTCACATCTCCTTTGAATCAAGCCAACCGAAGCAACGGTGGTGCTATGGAGACGCCCCAGCTGGATCATGTGTCTAATGCGCGGCCTCAGGAGCGCGACACATGTGGCTCGGTCATATATCAGCGCTACTACCATTCAGCAGTATCCAAGATCCTACAGCCACTATTCTTCGCTTCAATTGGCTTCTCCATACCCATCACTCGAATGTTCAGCGGCTCTATTGTATGGAGAGGTATTGTCTACACAGTGTTAATGGTGTTCGCAAAATTGATATGTGGTCTTTGGCTTGTAAGACTCTCAGTAATGCCAAGCCAAGGACCCTTGAATCGATTGCTCGCAAAAGTGAAGCTCCCATCGATGCCGCACCTGTGGGGAAGACATGCAGAGGAGGCTTCATCAAATCCAGCTAGTGCCACGAATACAACTTCACCAGGTGGAGCAAGCCTCGAAGCTCGTAGCTCACCGAGCCCACCCAAGCCATTGTCACTGCAGCCGCCCCTCATATTAGCATTCGCAATGTGTGCTCGGGGTGAAATAGGCTTTCTAATATCTGGTGTCGCGGAGTCGAATGGTATATTCTCAGCATCCGGGGTGGCGTCAGCGGATGAGCCATCTGACATCTTTCTTGTTGTAACCTGGGCTATTGTGCTATGCACGATTGTAGGACCTCTGGGTGTTGGCATGTCGGTGCGTAGGGTGAAGAAGCTTGAGGAGCGCAAGAACAAGCAGCAGGAAGGTAGTGGGCGAGACGTGTTAGGCGTCTGGGGCGTTGAGTGATGGAAATAGCATTGCATCATAGGATCAGATGGGCGAAATAGAACGAGGGGCGTTGGAACACATGAACACATGATGACCGCAGTGGCAGCGTTCAAGAAGGAGCGAGCGGTAGATGAAACAGAATATGCGCACTTTTGCGACGATCTGCCATGCTCAGTGAGAGTTTTGATGGCAGGGTATAACAGACAGTCCCTGTTATAGCAGAGTGGCAGATGGGACACAAGTGGAAAAGAATTGCGGACCAGGGGGCTGATGGCGTAGTTTTGGAGTGTAGATGGGGCCTGTCTATTTTAAACAAACTTGGGGCACTCGAGTCGAAGTAAGCGGCTCGGATGTGGGCAAACATGACAGTGGCGGCTATGGAAGGTTCCGTAGTGCTACGTAGAAGGGTTTCAGAAGCCAGACTTTGGTTCCAGGTGGTGGGGTGCTGAAACGAGATTGTAGGAGTACAGGCGCCAGGGCAGTGATGGCGGCCCGCTGTTGCTGGGAGTGCCTGCGTGCCAATGACATGCTTTCCAATAGTTCCCACAGGTAGCCTGCCGCGTGCTGGGTTTGCGGCGCCCATACGTCCCGTCTTGACGCCGTGGTGACAGGTCAATGGCCCCTGAGCGCGCTGGATGCTGATGCACTTGGGGAGTTGGTGCGGCCGGCCGTCTCCCATAGAGTAGGAAACTTGTTTCGCTGCCCAGATGCAGCTGGTGGGCGGCAGATGCACGTGACTCGCGCTCCCGCCCAATCGCTAGTGCGGGCGTGTGGAGACATGGACCCTCGGGGACAGGCAAAGTAGGCAAGAGCGTAGCGTCACCGCTCCCCCCAAAGTCCCAACCGCTCCAGACAGCCCAAACCTGCTGTTCCTCGCCTGGCCTCGCCTGCCTCGCCTGCACTTTCTCTGCTGCCACCTGCCACCCTCGCCCCAGCTCTCTCCCATGCCGCTTCTCCGCTAGCGAGCTTCCCTGTGGCGCACCGCGACTCTGCCTGACCGCGGCTCTTGCTCGCTTTGAGCAGCCACCTGTAGTAATCCTCCGCACCACTGCAGCCCGATCTCTTGCAACACTGCTTACACTCCATGCCACCAGCCCGGCCACTCGCCCTCACTTCACGGCTCTCCTCCTGAGCCCCCTTCACCGTCCATCGCGCGCCGACATTGTCACCAGCAGCGCCCCCCTGCTTGTGTCTCCTTCACGACACAACCCACCCCGCCATTCACTGCATTTACTCCGTGTATCAGGCAGCGTTGGAGGCAACGGCACGCCCACGCCCACGCCCACGCCCACGCCCACGACTGTATCCTAACTACTCTGCACCTGTTGTAGCTATTGTGTGAATAAGCGTCGCCGCCATGTAAGTCTTTCGCACGCTGCTTCAGCCGCATCTCCTTCATGCCTGCTTTTCAACTGCAATCGCTAGATGATTACTTGCCGTCCTCCGCAGCCGCACACGTAGACTGGCAACCCAAACTCAGGATTGCCGCCTATCAACCGCTTGCCACCAAGCTGCCAGCTACCTACCTACCTGTCAACTAACCCGACACGTCAGAATGTATTCCCGCGACCAGTTCATGAACCCCGGCCCCGCGCCACGACCTCCCACAGACCGCCCGCGCCTCGCTCTCACCCCCAACACCAGCAACACGCTTCCAGGCAACATGGCCGGCCTCAGCCTCCAGTCGCCTGCGTTTGGCAACGCCTCGCAGCTGTCGCTCGTCCGCACCCAATCAGAAAAGAGCCTCTCCACGACAACAGTAGTCAAGGAGGGTATGGTCAAGGTCAAGGACGAAGGTCTCTTCAAGTCGCTTGTTTGGGCCGATCGCTGGCTGGTGCTGCGCGAGTTTGAGCTCAACTTCTTCAAGAGCGCGAATGCATCCAAGGTCTCCAACACCATTCCATTGCGCGACATCCTCGGCGTCGAGCGATCAGACACCCAGGCACTGTCTTTCGAAATCACACGAGCGCTCAACTCCAACAAGGGCTCGTCACCGCCTCGCGACGGACCAACCAAGGTCATCACATGCAAGGTCGAGACGGACGATGACGTCTACTCATGGATAGACAGCATCTACCAGCGTTGTCCTAGTATGGGCGGCGTCAGCAACCCCACCAACTTCACCCACAGGGTCCATGTCGGCTTCGACCCCACCAGCGGAGCTTTTGTCGGCTTGCCCGTGGAATGGGAGAAGCTTCTCACAGCATCTGCACTCACCAAGGATGATTATGCGAAGAACCCCAAAGCCGTCTTGGAGGTTCTCGAGTTCTACACCGAGAAGCTGGTCAAGCGTTCCGAGGATCCTCAGCAGTACCCGAGTCTGACTCCCACTCCACCAGTGAGTGCAGGCACGGAGAAGCAGCTTGGTTATGGTGGTGGTGGCAACTCTGTTGCGCCTCCCCGACCAGCACCTCCCGACAACTATCAGCGCAAGGACAGCTACAGTCGTCAGAACACGCCGCCGGGAGCTGGCTACGGAACTTCTCAAAATGGAGCCTCTCAGCAAGACCGATATGATCAAGAGAGGCGTAAGCAAGAGGACCAGTCGCGTATGCAGCGCGAGCGTGAACGCGATAGACAGCGCCAAGATTATGAGCGGCAGCAGCGTGAGGAGTTGGCAGCATACAACGCCTCACTTCCTCAAAAGAAGGTCCCCATTGCTCAGCAAGAAATCGGCGGTGGTGGCTACGATTCTCGCGATCCGAGCCCTTCAAATCAGCCGCGTTATAACCCTAGCCGTCCTGCGCCATCTACGCCTGGTGCTACTAGAAGTCAGCAACAGACCCAGCAACCTCCGGGTTCTCTGCGTCAGATGGCTGCGCAGCGCCCTGCACCTCCAGCACCGCAACAGCAAAATGCTAGCTACAGCACCTCTCCTTCAAAGGCTCCCCCAGCTCAACAGCAGCGCCCTCCTATTCAGACCAACAACAGCTACACCAAGAGCTCTACCAGTCAAATTCCGCAAAATCGCCCTGCCAATGGCCAGCCTCAGCAGCAAAAGCAATATCAAGGCTCTTCTGCCACACCAAAGCCTCTAAATGTTGCGAAGCCTGCTGCCACTAGCGACGCTGTGAAGAAAGCCGAGCAGGCACTTACTAGTAAGCCGAAAGAGGAGACACGCAAGGATGTTCGTATGTCCAGCATGTCGGAGAGCGAGGTTATGGCCAAGCTCCGAGAAGTCGTATCCAAGGAACGCCCGCTAGATTCGTACAACAAGCAGAAGAAGATCGGCCAGGGTGCTAGTGGATCTGTCTATGTTGCTCGTATCCGCGAGAATGCTACCTCACCAACAGCGCGTAGGGTCATGCAAGAGAATGGGCCTCGCGCGCAGGTTGCCATCAAGCAGATGGATCTTCGCAACCAACCGCGCAAGGAGCTCATCGTGAACGAGATCATCGTCATGAAGGACAGCAAGCATCCCAACATTGTTAACTTCTTGGACGCCTTCCTGCAAGAAGAGCAATCGGAGCTCTGGGTTGTCATGGAGTTCATGGAGGGAGGTGCTTTGACCGATGTCATTGACAACAATCAGTCCATCAACGAGGACCAGATCGCTACCATCTGCTTCGAGGCATGTACCGCTCCAGAATGACCTTGTCATTATACTAACTTTATTTGAAGACCTGCAAAGGATTGGAGCATCTGCACAACCAGAACATCATCCATCGTGACATCAAGAGTGACAACGTCTTACTCGACGGCCGTGGCAATGTCAAGATCAGTATGTCTCATCCTTTGTCTCTCGTCCTAAACCTTTTACTAATGAGTCCTAGCCGATTTTGGTTTCTGTGCGAAGCTCACTGAACAACGCAGCAAGCGTGCAACTATGGTCGGCACACCCTATTGGATGGCCCCTGAAGTTGTCAAGCAGAAGGAGTATGGAAACAAGGTCGACATCTGGTCTTTGGGCATCATGGCCATCGAGATGATCGAGTCCGAACCCCCTTACCTGAACGAAGAGCCACTCAAGGCTTTGTACCTCATCGCCACCAACGGCACTCCTCGCTTGAAGAAGCCCGACAAGCTGTCCAAAGAGCTCAAGGCCTTCTTGTCGGTCTGCCTATGCGTCGATGTCAAGTCGCGTGCCAGTGCGTCCGAGTTAATGAGCCACGATTTCCTTAGAAACGGATGCAGTCTCAACAGTCTAGCCCAACTGCTCAACTTCCGCAAGAACGGCAGTCATTAGTCAGCTTCGGGTGATGGTGCAGGGCAATAGCGCATTGTCCAAGAAGCATTTCAAAGCTGACCGTCACGCCCTCTGAACCTGTTTGATACCCCTTTCCTGTACATCTTACGATTCGAGTCGGCTTTTCTCTTACATCGACACATATACGACATTCCATGCGCTTCCCGGTGGCACGCAAGAAGCTTGGCAGTAGGTCTTCATTGATCTTGGAGCCCTAATTTCCGGAGGTTCACTCCAAGGTAAGCTTGCAATCTTCTTTCCTACTTTCAATGTTTGTTTTCTCTGTTTTTTGGTGAAGACCGTGCTGGTATGATTATGATGGAATGGTCGGGTTGCCTAGGATTTCTAATTGAACACTTGCTGACACAGTATGAATAGCTTCATCGGACGGCTGCCTACTGGGTTACTTGCTTGGAACCTGTCCAACATAGTCTCGGCCATTGTAATGCGATCTCTTCTGGGTTTCGGCTTGAGGGATCTCCTATCGAGATCATGGGAGTTGAAGCAATCACGCACAAGCGACGACGGCGATTTGCATTGCCCTCTGAGCGATCAAGGAGCGTTGAATACTATAACGCCCCCCCCCCTATAAAGATAGATCAATGAGTGTTGGTCCCAATGGTTAAACTGAAAATGTCTGCTTGTATTTGTGACTGCCTGTGCTTTATCCTTCTTCTTCGTCAGGCATATCTGCATGTGAATCAGACTCTCTCCATCCGAGGGCAACAGACGCAAGAGATTGGATTCAACATATTCTACATTCCCGTCCGTATAGTTAGTTATTCAACGCACCAAATGGTTATACTTTCCAATTCGTGACCAGCAATTTCCAAACACCCCACACATACACACACATAGACTGGCAGACAGACACGCCGTGACCGAATTTTAAACAAGGATGATGTGATCATGGTAGACAAACGATACACAGGCGACCACAGCATGCATGCAGACACACATACATACATATATTCTACTAGATATCTTTTAGCCAGAGGTGCAGAGGACTCTCTGTTTTTCTTTCTCTCTTTGCATATGTAAATATACGTATATAGTGTATATAATGTCAAACACAATTGTCAGGACGTTTTGTCATGGTGGATGGAAGGGAGGAAGGAGGAAGGGATTCCGTCTTATTGATGGATCTTGATAACGATTGGGTATTTTTGATTGGGTTTCGAATGCCGTGCCTCGTGTGGACGGATAGTTGGGATATCGATCTACCTGGATGGATATTATGCTTTAAAGGAGTGTAACTAAACGTGCCGGATGCATGCCGCGGCCCGACTTTGTTAAATCAATGTACACAGGAAGAACGAGCTCCGCAACATTAGAACGATGGTTGAGTTTTCGAAGCATTTCATTGTTTCGCCCAGTCCCTCACTCTATGGAAGAGACCTAGCATTGATCACATGCAATCAATCCACATGGCCTGTCCTCGCGCAAACCATGGGACCATGAGCTCCGAGATCCCAAATGAACCCGAATGAAGTGAACTCCTCTTTTCTGCGTAGCCACAATTCCTCAGGTCATAATCTATGCCTCCTCCTTCTGGGCAGCGGCCTTGGTGGCCTTGGCTCCTCGCAGCTTCGTTTGCTTGGTGTCGGCCTTGACGGGCTTCTGGCTCTTGCGGATGGCCGAGGCGCGGGCAACGGCGTCCTTGCGGAGGTCGGGGCGGTAGTTGCGCTTGGTGGTGGAGTTGACAATGGCGGCGTAGGTCCTGGACTGGGTCAGCGCACTGTTCCATGATATTTCTCCTGCTTTCCTTCCGAAAATCTATGCAGATGCGGTTTCGAGGTGAACGTACTTGCGGGTTGATCGCTGGGGACCGAAGGTGACGGTCTGAACGGAGGTAGCGGGCTGGTGGTGCCTGTCGGCCTTCTTGACCAGAAGAGTGACGCCGCCCTCTTTGCCGGGGATGACACCGATAGCCTGTTCCACACTGTTAATTCCAAGTTCTCCTTGCGCAGTGCAATCGAAGCCGTCGCATTCGAGGGTGATGGTGGTGATGGTCGTACCTTGTTGGCGATCTGGCCCTCGTTCTGCACAAAAGTTAGCAACTGGCCAATCTTCTTCCAAAGTTCGCCTTTGCATACCTTGCGGCTGTAGATGTTCCTCAGGTTAAGAGGATCGCGCGAGAACTGCACACCATTCGCCCTCTTGACAAGCGTAGCGCTGTGTCCCTCTATTTCACATGGTCAATCTCCCTCCTTCAAATTTCTCCCCCCTTGATTTTCCACGGATGCACTCACTGGTAACCTCCCAGGCGAGATCATGCGAGATAGTGGTGGCCATTGTGTGTATTGGGGGTGTGAATACGGGCTTGAATCGTTGCTGTTCTTGAAAGTTCCCAATATTGAACGGCGGGCGGGCAGGTGGCTCGTCTGCATTACCGGATTGCGCGTAGTGTGCGTCGGGGATGGATCAACAATGGCGCCGACGCTTGGACGCGTTGGAGCAAGCCCTTGGCCGCTCCCCCCTGTCAGTAGTGACGAACGCGTGCAGGCCGGGACTTTGTGGCGGTGCAGCTGAGACGACTTGTCGGCTGAGCAGCGACTCCGTGACGGCTTAGGCACCACACCACCTCATCCGTGTATCCGTTTTCCTCCATACTGAGCGTCGGCAGACTACCCGCTGCGACTGCAGCCCCTCACCCATTTCCTTTTCTTTCTGTCCCTTCTCACCAAACCATCAAATACCGTATTACTGCGCCCCCGCCGCGCTATTGAGGCACTCCCGA
Organism: Plenodomus biglobosus; assembly: GCA_022343325.1. Taxonomy (NCBI): domain Eukaryota; kingdom Fungi; phylum Ascomycota; class Dothideomycetes; order Pleosporales; family Leptosphaeriaceae; genus Plenodomus; species Plenodomus biglobosus. The sequence continues at coordinate 604,640 of JACTNT010000025.1, read as the reverse complement.
GTCCTCCGAGGTGTCGCAAACACAAGCATCTTTCTTTCAGACTTCACAGCTATCGTTAAGATGGCCTACATGCTCTATTCTGCTTTCCTCTCCGTTTTGGTGCTCGCTACCGGTATGTCTGTCATCCTAGTCCTTATATACACGCACTGATATGTTGGATGCAGTGGGCTACTTTACCCGGCACCGCTGGATACATCTCCTCCCCATCCCCGAACCCATCTATACTCGTCTTCCCACCTCGTTCCGCGACGATATTGAAGCTGGCCTATCTTCATCGGCCTTTGATCTGAGCAACAATGTCGAGGCGGGGGATTCACGGCAAGGGCTTGACGATGCGGGCAAGAAGCAAGTCATGCGCATCATGAAGAGGAAAGGCGTCGACTTTGACGAAGCGCGTAGAATCTACATGCAGGAGCGCTTTAAGAAGAATAATATCGGTGCAGATGGAGTACCGCGGGACCCTAAATTCGTTAGCTTTTCTTGATCGTCGTTATTTTTGCCCTCTCTTTGCCTGTCTCTTTCGTTTCATTTGTTTGACTTCAAGGAGGTTTGAGTAGCCTAGGTATGGGAACTATGTCATTGGCACTGGAGTGACGAACAGAGGCCTGGTTGCGCGTCGCACATGGTCATTGAAGCCTGATGTTGACGACGGAAAGGTTGCACAGCAGCGGTCTTCATTGTTTGTATTTCCTATGTCCGACTACTTCACTTCTTTAGTGTGACTCATAGCACACTCTTAGGCAATAATCCATTCCTGGCGACATGCCCCTCAAGACGAGGATGTCTGCATTACATCGCCTTTACATCTTTACATTCCAAAGCAGGACCAGAGGATACTGCCCTCAGGATCATCAAGACGAAGGCGAAAACCAGCATAGAATCCATAGTGATGCTAACATTCTTTCCTTTCTGTAGCCCACCAGCTCTTCAGAGTATGTTCCTATAATGGCAGGAGGAAGTGCCTTCCAGACGCATCGCGATGACTTGTTCGGGTGAATAGTATGTACTCGTCGGCGAGGTCGTCTCAGCGTTGGGGGGTGAAACCCGGAGGTCCATAACCAGGCGGAGCACCATAAGGAGGATTGAAGCCAGGTGGGCCATGAGGTGGCGCGTTATTGAAGCTAGGTGGAGGTGGGTAGTAGTTCGAGGGTGCTCCACTTGGTGGACGAGCAGGCAAGCCAGATGGCGCGGGTGGTAGGACCGGGGGCCCGACTGGCGGTCGTCCATAAGATCCATTTGGCGCACCGTAACCTGGCGCACCTGGGGGAGCACCGTAGCCAGGAGCGCTGTGCGGATGTCCAAAACCGGCAGGACCACTGGGCGCAATCGGTGCACCTCGGTTGTCTGCGCCCATTCCCGGACCACTTGGCACACCACTTCCAGCAGGCAATTGGAACAGATGCGCCGGAAGAGGTTGCACGGCAGGAGCGACGCCATGCGCCTTGGCCTGTTTCGCAAGCATGCGCTCTGCTTCGTCTCCGTGGCGCTCTCCCTTTCCATCCTTCTTGTACGCGTACTGGACAGAAATCTGCTTGTTCATGATGTATTGGCCGTGCATGCTCGCGATGGCCGCGTCTGAGGACTCAAAGTCGCCGAAGGAGATGAAGCCGTAGCCCTTGGAGAGGTTCGACTCGTCGCGCGCAATCTTGGGGGCGTTGACGAGAGGGCCGAAGCGGCTAAAGGTATCGTACAGTGTCTTCTCGTCAACCATGGCGTCGAGGTTGCCAACAAACAGCTCGGCACCGATCTCGACGTTTCGCTGCTTGTCCGCAGACGCCTTGTTGACGCGGATGCGAGTGCCATAGAGCGTGATGTTGTTCATGATCTTGGGCGCATAGTCGGCCTCTTCCTCGGTGTGGTACTCGACGAAGCCGAAGCCTTGGTGCTGGCCGTTCACGCGATCGATGGGCATGTTGACGTTGCGCACCCGGCCCGCGTTGAGCATCAGCTCATGGAGAATGCGGGGTGTAACGCGCTCATGCAGGTTACCACAATACACCGTGGCCTCCTTGTTTTGTTCCCTGTGGGCTGTCAACACATGCTGCCCAGATCCAGAGGGCGGCTGGTGTCGACTGACCAGTGACGAGCGCTGGGGCCTGACATTGCGATGTACTCGCGACAAAGGCTTGCTGGATACTTTGGGGGTGGGACAGGCTGTTGGCTTGCGTTTTTGGCAACAATACAGCGACTGTCGGGGCAGAGGCGTCGAAGTTGGGGAAGGAAGGAACCCTGGGTTTGTTTTACGGTAGTCCTGGCGCGCTAGCTTGATTGGGGCTACGGCGACATTTTGGCCTCCATCATCTTTGCGGATATCGAAAGGCGCCGCCCATCGTCACATCGCAGCTCGCCCACCAACCCTTCTTCACCCCGGCTTTTCCCACTTGCGCGAGTCCCGATTCAGTACAAAGAAGCAGAAATGTACCAATTATCAGAAGAGTCAAAGGTGTGTCACAGATACTGCAGCTAGACAGTCGCGGACCGCCGTCTAACACCGCCGTAGGAGCGCATCGCCCGCATCATCGATGTCTCCCGTGTCGCTATCCATTACGGCTACCTGCCTCTAATTCTCTACCTTGGATACTCGCAAAGCCAGCCGAAGCCATCTCTCATCCGGTGAGTCCAACTTTCTACATCGCGCCTGTCCTACGAACTACGGGCATACTCGCCGCACCTGGACACCCATTTTTTGCGCTTTGGCACCCGCCTCGTATCAAACATGTCGTCGGTCGGTCGGTCGTCGTATGCGGTTCAGGGACTTGGAATATCTTCTCGTGATGTTGTTATCTCGTCGCGAAGAGTCCACTAACCGTCACAGCCTCTTCTCCCCGCTTGCATAAGCGCGCACACGCATTGCACTTCGATAGAGACGAGCATGAACGATTTCTTGTACAACACGACACATTCCAGGCGTAAGGATTCTTGAGGCTGTGATCAGTCTGACGAGGTTTAAATACTGCCTGTAAACAGTATGGTGTCACGATTCTCCTCTACAAAACAACGGTAGCAGCAATCGATGATTACGCACGGGGTGCGATTTCCATCATGTAGAACAAAACGTTTGAACAGATCAATAGTACCCTGCAGCCACCATGGCTTGCAGCACGGCATATATTCATCTCTATATTAGCCCGTTACTTCCCGTCCACGGACATACCTCGCCACCTGTGTATCGCATAATTGGGATGTGACGCACTCACACTGGAATACCGATTGCCTAGCCTGATCTCGGCGGCATTGAACGGTGGGAATCACTGACATCCCGGCAGGGCGGACTGACAGATTGGTGGGTGCATCTACCATGTACCAATGATGCACGCTAGGAGCCCCACGTGTCACCCTGGCCCACCTACTCGAGTATCGCTAATGCTCCCCAACCATCAATTCCACCTCTACGAGTCCAATTTATGGTCTCTGCCCCTGTCAGCGTCATCAAAATGGAGCCTTGTAACCAGCCGCATGGCTTTGGGCCTCGTCTAGCCTCCGTCACAGACCCTCATTCCCTTGCCCCCCCACGTTTTGTAGACCCTCTCTGTATATCGCGGGCTATGCCATATCTTTCCTTCGCACATACTGAGCTCTCTTCAAACTGGCCATTGCACGTCCGTCGTCATCTGGACCTGTGTTCACAATAATCGAGAAAAACTTTCAGCACCTCTTGAGTCAGATGCCCTACTGTCTCCTGTTGCAATGACTGTCCCCAATATTGGGGACATCCTCATGCTGTCTCAAACTGCATGGAGGATCGAACGAGCGTTTACAGCAGGTCGGAAGGTTGCCCCTGCTGACTTTCAGATCATTGAAGTCGAGATCGCTGGCCTTGCTCGAGCATTGAAATTGCTTGCCGAGGCACTTCACGCTGATGCAGAATGTGTTACATTACGAACCGCTGGAGAAAGCATACAGAATAGTATCAGTACGGTCATATCGTCCTGTCAACGGACTGTAAGTGACTTAGATTCCTTGGTCGATCAGTACCAAGTTATCAGGAAGCATCGAACCGTGGGCGGTTTCGCAATTGAAAGAACATGGAGCGAGTTGGCTCTGACCGGATACAAAACGATGCTATGGACAACAGAGGGTGGCGACTTGCAAAATCTCAAGGAACTGTTACAGTTACACACCAGTTCCATTGCTATGATCACACAAGCGATACAAAGGTAGACAGTTACTCGTATTGCAGTTGAGTCAACTGATGTTAGAGTAGCAAGTCGATCGATCAATTACAAAGTGTAGTAGGCCTCATGACAGGCCGGATCGACAGCATGTACCAATCGCCTCAGGGTACTTCTGAGCAGCTAAAAGAGACTCAAAGTCTTATGCAAAATCTTACCGTCATCGAGCCGATCACACAACCGCCACCAGTCCCTCAGAGGAATCCTGCCAGATCGCCTGTTGTGGAAGTTCCGAATCCTTTGGGCATTCACATCGCTCCTCCATCTCCTCTGGACCCATCCCTTCGCCGGAAAGATAGCAGGGGATCAGCCTCACGGTCTCGTCAGCGTTCACGATCATCGGAAAGACTCACATCCCTAGTTTTAGGTGCCACTAAAACTGCTTCTTCGCCTCCTAGCGATATCGTGTCGACATCAAGAGCATCATCTCCCAGCCGAAAACGAGCTTCAGAATTCAGCTTCGGCGTATCCTCTCACCGCTACTCAAGTAGCAGCTATGCATCTTCAGACGCTGGGATGAGTTCAGCCGGGTGGTCAAGCCCAGGCACCGCCAAAGATACATTCAATTATTACCATATCCCCAATTCATCAAAGAAATCTTCACCGTTACCCAGGACACCCGAAGTACCAGAGCCAGGCCAACGTGTCGACGATAAACCGTTGTCATTACTCCCACCACCTGCATTAGGTCTCTCTACACCATATGAACTCGAAAGACATACGTCAAGCGAATCACGTAGCAGATTGAGCGTCTACCCATCGTTACAACCGGAAATTATGAAGCTCCATCGAAGTTCAACAACCGCAAGCCAAAAGGCCGCTTTCGAGAAGGAGGCTTTTCGCAATTCTGCAATTTTGTGCGATGTGTAAGCCAAACAATGACCTGACTCAAGGTCGATTATGGGCTGACTATGTGCTGTTAGCCGCGGAACCCTTGTCGAATACTCGCATCAACTCGATGAAGAAGACAAGAATGATGTCGAAATGGTGACAGCATCCGAAGAGTGCCGTATTGCTGTCGTACGCAAACGGATAACAGATCCGGAGACGAGAAGAGTCCATGTTGTAACCTCAGTCTGGACATTGAGCGATGACGGCACAGTAAGAATGGAGCTTCGTATGGCCGATGATCAGATGTACATACCGTATTCGAGCTACTTCTCGCTGAGCAAGGTGTCTATCACCGTATCTTGCGAGCTCAAGTTCCACGACGTAAAATTTGGCAATCGACCTGTCAAAATTGCGAACACGACTTGGGTCAATTATGTCCTGGAAAGTCCAGATGGCAAGTAGTCGATTCATCTACGCGGAATTATAACAGCTAACAGATGTTCAGCCGCAGCGCTCTTTCAAAACGAACTTATGGGTCGTACGCTCCTGGCAACGTTCCGCACGGAGAAGACAATGCGCATTCACGAAGGCATTGGCGCAACTTTCAACTATGCGCAACAAATGTGTGCACTTGAGAACCTCCGCGTCTGGGAAGACAACGAAACGGGTGCCATTATCGCCCTTATTCATTTCTCGGCAAGCTTTCGCAACGGATATCTCGCCTTCTACATCAATTCTTCGGTGAATCCCATCAAGGTGAAAGATGATGGCGGGCGTGAAGTCAAGATCAAGGGATTAAGGGTACCGATAGACAAGGGCGACAAGGCAATGCGAAAAGACAGTATGATTGCGAGCACTGAAGCTATCGATGCAACAAGCAAGGGCAAAGAGAAAGAGGACGATACGAAGAGGAAGATGGAGAAAGGGAAGGTCATCTCAGGCGCAAGGATTGAGTTTCGTACTGAGGCAGAGAAGAAGGAGTTTCTGGAAATGTGCAAAGAACTGCAGAAGAACTTGATAGAGCTGCCAGATCTGATGGGCGTGAATTAGATGGGTTTCATACGCGAGAGCCTTGAGAGATGATACTATGTGCGATCGTGGTACTACGTGGGTATAGGCCGACCAGCATGTACTGTGTATGACCTATGGCCTTCAGGTACCCCTAACATTGTCGCACGTGATGATGCAAGGGCGTTACCCGCAGCTAGTGTAGGCTTCTCGGTTCGGCCCGCAGGGATGACTTAGCTGCTAAACGTCACTTCCGGTGAATAGTTTCGCTCTGAATCTTCGTCAGCAAACCTCTACCTAATTATTGTGAAGTCATCATAAATAGCTCATGAGACACACAACGGGCTCAGCGCAAAAATAGCCGGGCGAGCAAGAGAAGCGCTGCGTCCTGTGTCGAGCAGCTAAGCTCGGTCGTACAACATTAGGTCGACCTCACCGTCTAACTCGCACCCGTCGTCGCGGCCCGTACTTCATCTCGGTCTTACTCCAGCTGTCAGTAACAAGGCAGTTCCACAAAGCGATACTCGCAACTTCTTGAAATTTTCCTAGCTAGACTGGCCCTCCCAAGAATGCGGTGAGAAGCAGCGGCGGTGGCAAGTGTGCATGAAGAGGCTTCAAAGGATCGCCCTTGAGTAGTTCATTTGACGATGGGGTCGGGCGCCGTCGCATGACCCTGCAAAAGCGGGCCGGGTGGTGCTACGCGATTTGCTGCAGAGGCCCCTGTTTCTCCCTGATTAAATGTGAATGACAGATTAGCGGGTGCCGGCAGTAAGCTGTCTTACCGCACTCTGGCAGCTGCCTGCTAGACTGCTAGTATACTAAATCCTCCCGCCGCCGCGTCCACCGCCGCCCCATTCGGCTTGCTCTTCTTCTTCACCCGGATGATGCGCGTTTGGGCCTGAGCGCAGGGACTGGGTACAAGTTTGTTGGTGCGAGTCACGATTACGACTACAGCGAACATGTCGTGGACGCAGGTTGATTTCAGCCATGTGAGATACTCACCTGTTGAAGGCACTCACTATTTCTTCGACCCTGCTTATCCCACGTCGGTTCAATTTCTACTGTCTGGGCGTTGGGAGCCGTGGGATGTAGGATGGGTCAGGTAGTATGTTTGCACTTTGTTACACAGCCTCCCCTCTCTCTCGTGTGCTTTCTGTCTTTGGACTAATGTTGCGATAGTAAAGCTCAAGACCCAGATATTAGGCGCGTGGCGGAAGAGGCCGAGACGCGACTTGTTCAGGATCCGAATTCGAGGTATACACCATGGCCTGGACCGCCGCCTCCAGGACCGCCACCAGCGCTGGTAAATGGACCTATACCTCCGCAAGCTAACGGTGCTTATCTGGATGGTACATATCCACACATTTACTCGCCTTCTCCAGAATACGACCCGGCTGTGGATCCTGAACTCCAGCTGCCACAGAGACATGGTGCTGCGCCATCAAATGGTCAAAATATCCCATACTCATCACCGTACAGCCATTTAGAACAACAACAATCCACGGGACCAAGTAGACAGGAAGAGCCTACAGCACCGGTAGCGCCAGTTCAGGGAGGTCCATCCGATGTTCCAGGCCTCGACAATCACGGCGTGCGGGTGTCAGAAGAAGATCACGTGCAGCCCTCCCAAGATCACCCTCTGCAGCCAGCGGCATCCGTCGACGCCATTGTGTCACGGACTCGTGAGACCAAGATCCTTCTCTCCATCGACGGTGACGGTATACGAGGCCTATCAGCACTGCTAGTCATCGAGTCTCTCGTCAACGCAATATGCGTCAAAGTCGGGCAGCGTCTTGACCCACACCAAATCTTCGACCTCACAGGCGGTAGTTCGCTCGGCGGTGTAATCGCCATCCTACTCTGCCGCCTTCGTATGCAAGCACACCGGGCACGAGAAGCGTACAAACGAATTGCTAAACAAGTGTTTGCGAATAAACGAGACTTCTTTCTATCTCTTGATCCCCAGGCGCCCAAATCAAGCCCTAGTGGCGAAGCACTTGAGAAGGAAATCAAGGCCGTAATCAAACAGGAATTAGGCAACGAAGACGAACTGCTCTTCGACGGACGTGAAGACTCCGGAGACGTGTACGTTTTCCCCACGTGGCCACCTCTTACCTGCCCCTTTCCAATCCCCCATCCCCTCATACTAACGCTCCCTCCCCCACTCCAGCTTCGTAATATCCACACAAATTGAAATCGGCAGCAACAAGCCCGCGCTCCTCCGCTCCTACCAAACCCGGCGCATCACCGGGCCCGACCTCTCCTCCACCCCGCTCCCCATCACCACAGCCCTCCTCTCCACAGTCCTAGCACCACACTACATGCCCCCGCTCCCCGGCGTCACCCAACGCCTCGTCATGGCCCCAGGCCTCGTCGACCACGGCACCGCCAAGAACAACCCAGTCCGCGACATGCTGTATGAATGCCGCAAGCTATTCCGCTACGCAAACGACATGATGATCATCGTATCCATTGGCTCGGGCGCCGGCCTCGCCCGCGACAAGGAACTCGGCGAAATGGCAAACGCAGTCCAGGAGCGCTGCAGCGAGGCGCAGACGCTGGGCGCAAAGTTTGAAGCGGAGAATACGGCGCTCATGGAGCGTGGCTGGATGCGCTACTTTCGGTTCAATGTCGAGGGCTTGGAGCATGTCTCGTTGGATGAGGCGAGTTGTGAGGACGCGGTTAGGGAGAAGACGAGCGAGTATCTTGCTAGGCCTGATGTGGGGCGTCGGTTTTATGACTGTGTGGATGCTATTTCTTCGTTGTTGTTGGCGGGTCAGGGTCAAGGCCAGGGCCAAGGCCAGGGTCAGAGTCAGGGTCAGGTTCGGTAGTGGGTGAGGATGGTGAGGAGGGGGAGGGGGGGGGGGGGGGGGGTGTGTACTGTAGAACGGAACTGGGTATGAGAGTCTTGGTACTGTCGGGTACTACTCGTTCCATGACATGTACAAATGAATATAATCTAATTACACTGCACATACGGTATTCGCCCGTAACCATAAAACACATTTGAATCAGGTATCAGCGGCCACTTTTTCTCTCATTAGTTTGTCAAGTGAAGTGAGACAACTCGGTGCTTGCTCTCAATGGAGATGATTGAATGGATTTTTTCTTTCTCAGATTCAACTAATCACGGTTTTTGTAGAATTCCTAACAAATGACACTACAGCTGTAGGTAACCCTGAAACGAATTCTCCCTATTATATGGTTCGAGGGTGTGACATGCACAACAAGCTCGCGTGCAACAAACCATGCGACGCGCGCTGCTCGCTTTACGTCAAGGCTAATCTTCCATCGCCCGCCATGTCGCCTTCTGTCATCAACAAGCACAATCTGATAACACAAACCCAGCTCTCCTGGCCGTCCCGGAGTATCAAGAGGACATTGAGACGCTCAGATATCAGCAACAAAGTGGAAGCCATTCAGGCGATCCCGAAACAACATGCCCGGCTGATCCCCCGGTCCCTTACTAACCCTCTTGACCAGAACCCAGTCACCCTCCTTGTCCTTGTCGTACTGCTCAATTGGACCAATATCGCGGTCTGCGGCGTCGACACCATCGTCTGCATACCCGTCTTTCTGCATCTTGACGTATTCGCTGAAGCGGCTGTACTTGACACTTCCATTGCTGTCACGCACAGGTAGCGGTTTCAAGGGATTCCACGGAAACTGGACAGCGAGCGGAGAATCCAGCGTGTTCTTGCGCGGAGTGCCGTAGCCATCGGGGAGCCCGAGACGAGAGTTGACAGAGCTGATGCCGCTGCGGGGTGTAGAGGCGGAGGCGGTACTGGCGCTGATGCGATGGTTGGCGGGGAGGACCATGCGAGTGCTAGCCTCGCGCATGAAGGCCAGCGTCTCTTCGTCGATACTGTCTGGGCGGGGAGGGCGAGGGGGCGGAACTCCTGTGGGCTTGGTGAAGGGCACTGTGACCGGGTGCTTTGGAACTGGCGAAACTTGAGACTGTGACACGAGCATTGGGCGCGAGATGGAGATGATGCGGCCGTTGGAAGTGGTGATTGAGGAACGAGGACTGTGGATGGTGTGTCCACTGGAAGTGGTGGTTGAAGAACGAGGACTGTAGATGGTGGGGCGAGGAGTAGGGACTGGAAGAGGTGGATCTGCTTCTGTTGGTGAGACTGAGATCTGGGGCGACAGTGGGCGCGGAGGTGAGTGTGAGCCGTAGTCACTATTGCGGAAGAAGCGAGAACCTGGTTAATGACTTTAGCAAACGCACTTTAATATGCAAACAATAGGTGATGTACTCTTGAACTTGAGAGCTGTCAGGCTTGGGCGCAACTTAGTCTTGGGCATATCTGCTGCGGGAAGAGCCAATAGAGGCTGATTGTTTTCGGTGCCATTGGTAGACTTTGGGCTCTTCACGAGATCAATAGGAGCTGCGGGGAATGGAATTCGCTTTTCAGTCCCCTTGATCTCATCTTCAGCGGAGTACTTAACAGGGGGATGATCTCTAGATGCCACCTGCCCACTGAAGACGCTTGCAGATGCATTGTTATGGAGCGGTGAGGCCAGCGGCTTGTCAAGCTTGTTTTGTTTCCGCTGGAAGAATCTCGATGCTGATAATGTGAGCCCTCCACCATTGTCTGATACTCGAAACTCAACTCCCGAGCATACCTTTGTTCTTCACGGTGTGATGCTGAATGCCAGCATCGAAGTCGAAATCTTTGCCATCGCCAGCCGTACCTGCAATCGCAGCTTTTTCGTCCTGGCTGAGGCCATCCTTGAAGAATTGTGAAGCTGCCAGTGGGTCAGTAGGTAGGAAACTATGGAATACTAGCGAATAAAGCTGCTGGTGGGGCGCGAGCGACATATTGAAGCTTGTATAGTAGTAATCACCTTTGTGCTTGAGGCTCTTCATGTTGCACAGATGCGACGTAATGGGTGATTAATCAATGTGCGCCCACTGCGTGTTGGGTTGACGATTGGTTGCAAATTTTGTGTCGCTGTGTGGCGGAGGACAGAGAGAACAACAAAAGTTTTTAGTAATGTGCAAAGGGCTGCGGGTGCGAGGTACGTAAATAAGTGATGGTGAAGATGAATGGGTGGAGCACTACGCTAAGATCGCGACAACGACGGGCATCTCTTGGTCGGTATGATCGTAACGGACTCGGCCAATCGGTAAGCAATACTCTGTGAACTCGTTGCTCGAATATTTGGTGAAACAGAGACTGGTGTTTGTGGCAATGACGTCGAACCACGTGGTCAAAGTGGTCCGATTGAATGATAGTTAGGAAGCGACGAGGACATCTTGTCTACAAATAGAGACAAGATAAACAATGGCTTAGCGGGCAAATTGCTCTGAGATGCTGTCGAAGCTACAAGGAGGCTGTTAGCATTCACTAGAGTCAAGTGGAAAGACAAGGATATATTGGACACGAATACTCCGCGCCCTCCCGAAGAGGAAGGAGTGCAGAGCTGAGCATCATGCCCTTATATTTTTCTTCATTTTTTAAATATGTTGTGTGGTAGTGTTGATCGTATCGGATCGTGCCAGGATCCAAGTTATGGACGGCAAAAGTGTTGAGAGAGTCCAGCGTCCTTCAGAGCCGACCAGATGATGTCAAGAAATGTGAGCCAGTACCGACAGAAACCAATTCCATTACCTGAGCCCAGAGCTCAATCAGCTCGTTCACTGAGCGTTCCCATACCTTCGCGTAAACAGTGTTCAGCATGCGCCCAAGCGCTCCGATTGTAACGTTCCGCAGTCACACCACTACCAGCAGAGACCGGACCCAATATGCCAGTCAATGATTGAAAGTACACCAGGAACGCCATGGGACAAGGAAGTGACAGTGTGGTCATGCAACATGACTACATAAACAACCATAAAGAACCCATATGGACAAAAGAAGGTAAATGTTTTAAAACCAGCAAAAGGAAAGAAGTCGCAGGCTATGCAGCAATCGCAAAGATACAACGCTAAAGTTAACGTACAGTGGACGCGTCTCCAGTCATCTTGAGGTTAAGCAGTCGCTTTAAGTCTTGCTCTAAGACTGACGTGTTTGAAGGTGTGGAAGTCTTTGCCGGTGGGGGAATCGTGGCGGCAGGTGGTGCAGAAGAGGAATGCTGCTTTGCTGATACTGAAGCAGGAACAAAAGACATCATCGAGGTGGTTGGTTTGGGGATATTGACTGGCTGAGTATTGCCAAACGCCTTCCCTCCCCGATGACCCGCGCCGCCCATGTTGCCCCTTGGTGCATGAGAGTTTCGAGGATATTGCGGCTGACGACCAGGTGTCTTCCGGTTGTTCGTGTTTTGCTGGTAAGGCGGGCTGAATGGTGTGGGACCGTGACGGAAGTTTTGGGTTCCTGCGTTTCCAGGTCCAGGCATGGCAGCCCCAGACTGGTCACGAGAAAATGTATTAGGATCCATCGTCTGAGCTGGGACAATTGCAGGGAAGTCTTGGAACAGTCCCTGGCCCACAGCGGGAGATTCGGCAGTGATTTCGGTGCGGAGCCCGGAGTTGCGCTTTGCAGAATCGTTCTTGGCAGCTTTGAACATGGGAGAAAGATTCTTGTTGCCATAGAAGAAATCTGGTGCGTCTTGCGGAACTGGCTGGGGCGTAGTAGGACCAGATGCACTCCGAACGGCAGGTCGACCGTCATGGAAAGGTGACGGTGTCTGGTCCCGCTGAAAATCTGGGTTCATCTGTGCGTTCACTCCAGGCGGTGTGGCAGCGGTAGGCTTCTTGTGCGACATGGACAATCTGTTCAACAGATCTTGCATAACGTCATTCTTGCCGCCTTGTGGAGAGGCGTCTTTGACCTGCGGGACGTCCCTGGGGTCGGTGAGGGATCGATGTGCTACCGGAAAGGCTGCTGACGGAGGAGACATGTGCGCATTCCTGGCCCCGCCGTCCAGCTCGATTGGAAAAATGCCACTGGCCGAGTTGAACGAATCTTGCTGATAATGTGGAGGCCTCGGTGGATGCATCTGGCCGAAGAAATTGGCGGAAGCGGAACTGCCAGCGACATGCCTGGCCCTCTCAGCCTTGTCGGCCTTGAACAGCATGTCGAGTGGCGAGTCTTCATTCCGTGTAGGTATTCGGATCGGGGGGCGGGAGGGGGATCCTGGAGATGGGCTTGGAGAATTGGCAGAATCAGAACTGTCTTCGGGAGGAGGGGTCGGTGGGCCGGGCCCTGTCTTTGCAGGGACTGAACGAGAAAGAAATTTGGGAATAGGCAAGGCAGAGGGTGCGGGAGAGGCATGGAAGGTTGGCCCGGCGTAGGCGCCTTGGATCTTGGCTGGGGTGGCAGACGGATTGTATGGTGCAGGCTCGGCGTCGGTCGAGGGTGCCTGGGTGCCAGTGGGAGAAAAGATGCGGTCGACGGATGGCTGGGAGTGCGTGTGTTTCTTTGTGCTCCGTGGCCCCATGGGGATTTGCGCCGCCTCGCTTGGGAAGATGGCGCTTTCGGCGAGAGCGGGGTCTACGCCTGCTCCGACTTTAGCTGGAGACGCGCCTACGCCGTTGAAGTGGTTGTAGCCATTCTGCGCGCGGTTTCCGCGAGGTTTCCGCTGCGATTGGCGCCCGACGTTGGTGGGCGGCGGCTGGGCTGGGCTCTGGGGGAGCTGCTGCTTGCCCCGGGGTGGTCGAGGGGACGCGGTGCTCTGTGCCGTCGACATGTAGGAGGTGATTACTATCGAAGTCTGGGTATGCGACGGGGGCTATCTGGACGGCCGTAGGCGGACGGTCCTCGGGCGTGATGCGGGGATTGGTCGGCTGGTTTGGTGTGAGGGAGGCGTGGTTGTCTCAGTATGGCAAAGGGCGGTTGTGCAAGTGTGTGAGGTTGAAGTGGTCATGTCCAGGGTGGTGGGGAGAGATAGGCACGCGCCGATTGTTTATATGCGCAGGCGGGTCAGTGAGCGGGGTGTTGGTGTGTGAAAGAGAGTCGGTCGCATCGACGGTGACTGGGCGGACCGCACTAGCCGGCCTGTGAGACAAGCAAGGCTGAACTCGGGCTGCCTGCGCACCGACGATTGCGGCGTAAGGCTGAGCGGTGACGACAGAGTGAACGCGTGCGGGCGACCGATGCAGGCCAGGAATGTCTATTGTTGTAATGAATGGAGTGAGAGTAGCATAGGCAGCATAGAGGAGAGTCGGTCTGCCAGTCCAGGCACACTCCAAATTCTCTTTCACCACCCATCCCAAGGTTGGGCAGAGTGGGTCTTGGCGTTGGTGGTGCCGTGGGTTGCTGGAGCCTTGCCCCGGTGCCCTTCACGAGTTCACAGTAAGAAGGCGCCAGGACGTCTTCACGCAAATCGCCACCGCCTTCCCAGCGGCCCTGAAGCTCCCCAGTAGTATTATCAGCCTCCAGAGTACCCTGGATCCACCCGCAACTACCGTTTGCCTACCCCAACAGCTTCCACTTCCTCCCCGCACACCCCGCTACACCACATCATCATCATCATGGCCGACATAGACATGGCCGACGCGCCCCCAGCCAAGACCAAGACGGCCAAGGCCAGCACCAGCACCAGCGCCGAAGGCGACAAGAAGCGCTTCGAGGTCAAGAAGGCAGGCTGCCACTGTCCAGAGCCAAAAAGGCAGAGCTAACGGATCGCAGTGGAACGCTGTGGCTCTTTGGGCATGGGACATCGTCGTCGACAACTGCGCCATCTGTCGAAACCACATCATGGACCTCTGCATCGAGTGCCAGGCCAACCAAGCATCGGCCACCACGGAAGAGTGCACCGTTGCTTGGGGTATCTGCAATGCAAGCGCGCTTCACTGGTTGCTCACGCGAGCCTTGCTAACGCTTTGCAGCACGCTTTCCACTTCCACTGCATCTCTCGATGGCTCAAGACGCGCCAGGTCTGCCCGCTCGACAACCGAGACTGGGAGTTCCAGAAGTATGGCCGATGAACGCGGCTTCCTACATCTTCACGAAGCAGCAAGGGTTACAGCAAGGCACATTTCAGCTTCTTGGTTTTCATTCGGACATCGGGCGTTGGTCACCAGCACAAAAGGAGTACGGGGCATGAAGTCGTAGCATAGACGAAGAATTTCCATCGTCCAACAGGGTCAGGTTCAGGTTCAGGTCCAGGTTCAGACTATTGTGTTCCTTGTAATCCAAGTGCGATGCCTCTATGCGGCCTCATCTGCCCTACATGCCCAATTCCTAACCCACTTTCTGTCCATCGACCTGGATGTTGTACCCTGACGTCGCGTTGTGGGGTGGAAGCCATCCCTCTGGGTTCTTGTTGTAAAATGGCCACGGTGGAACCACGACGGCGAAGGTGACAGCAGTGCCGGCGAGACCAATGTAGAGTGCGAGGCGGATGTCCTGGGCGATGTAGCCGATCAAAAAGGCGAAAATCTGCAAGTGGTCAGCATGCAACTACAGAGACAGCAGAGCGTGCTACTTACCCCAGCTGCACCAAGAAGCACCGTGGTCAGCATCTCGGCCAGCCTTTGGCCCTCAAAGTCCTGAGTGTGTCAGTGGCAATGCGCGTCGCTGCATAGTCCCTGGGATATCATACAATCTGCCCCTCCACTGCATCGCGCACCTGTTCCAGGAGGGCGTCCGACATGTTACTGACAGGCTGACGGTGTATGTATCTATTGCGCGACTCGGGGTTGATGTCGCTGCGAGTCTCCCAATAGTGCTTCAGACCCGCTCGATTCCGTCTTGCTTGGTCGGGCTCACTGTGTCTGAACCAAGGTCGGGCACTGTTTTGTGAAATGAGGCCACTTTGGCGACTTGCTCGTTAGGGCCAGTGTGTTATGTTCGAGATGGGTGCACTACCGGTACACGGCGCGGCTGGAGGGCAGGGATCCAAGAGCCGCACAGCCAAGCATTCGGGCCTACGCAAGTCTCGCGATGCGCAACGACAAGGCTGCACCCTTCAAAAGCAAGATTCTAAGATTCTTTGGTTTAGGCCGCGGAGACAACCGCCAGTCGACCCGCCAGTTTCAGCTCACAGTTCCACAGTGTTCTGGAGGCGTCACATGCAACCACTACCCTAGCACCAAACCTCGCCAATCAGCACGCGGGAGCCCCCGTCGTGAAAGAGAAAAGCTTGAGCCGACCAGCGACCCACTTCCGCCGCCCTTTACTTAACCTCTGCTCCCACACACTCAACACTCGCCTCCCCAACCCACCGTCCTCCTGGACTGATAAAACTGCTCCATTGCCACCTCCTGCCGCACACCGCACGCACACATCAGGCCGTCGACATCGATATCGGCGACGTCAACGTTGGAAGCAGCCCCGCAGGCTTCGCCAAGAGATCCCGCACGACTCACCGTGGACTTCGTCATCCACCGCCGCAACTGATCGATCAAGGGGTCCCCGTTCCGTTCGCCAACCCCCTCCATCAAGCTCACTGGCGCTTTGGCGTCCATTAACAGCAACACCATCAAGTTGGCGGGACTCTACCTTCACAAGTTTTCCGCAATCCGTCCCCTTCTTGGCCCAAAGGCGTGGGTCTACGGAGGCGACTACAAGAAGCCCCCATAACTGGGCTTAAACCCATTCAGACACATTCGCTACTGCTATTACCCTCGTTTCCAAATCTTCCGTGCCCGGAGAGGGTCTGGAGGTCTGGCTATCGGACTCAATCTCCCAACGGCTGAGTGTAGGGGAGGGCCCTACGCGAAGCCTATCGTCAAGTTGAGCGCGCCTTGGAGGTGAGCGCTCACAAGCGACTCGCCCATCCTGTGCTTCTTGCGCCGCGAGAAGACACTGAGACGTAGTGAACAAGCTGGCTTGACTCGAGGACATATTCCCACTCGAAGCCCACCGATTGCCTTTTGAGCTGCCGCAATGACCGACACTCCAAGATCCGACAAGTCTCAGACGAGATTCAGCACTCCGGTGTCTGAACTCGACGACCACCGCAGACAGCCTGCAAATATGCCTCGAGCAGACCCTGGCTCCCCAGTACGATCGCGCAGACCAACTTTTGCAAGTGCGCATGGCCAAGAACGGCCGGCTCTCCTCCTCCAAGTCAATGAAGCCCTCGAGGCAGACATCACTCGACGCGACTTCGAGAACGCCGTTGTGGACGACGACATGCATTTGTCGCCAGAGGCATGTGCACGACGTGGTTCTACAGCCCACAGCCCACACCACGCTCGTCGCGACACATTCCGTCGCCCGCGCGATCCCGCTGTGGAGCGCCTGTCTAAGAGCAGGGCTTCCTCTACCAGCTCGCGCTCGGTATCTCCACCCAACTCGGTAGATGCGTTTGCGGGGCCCCGTCGCCGCGATCGTGCCAATACTCTTCAGAGCGCCGCAGGATCAGAGGTTGAACTTGGACTCTACAGGACGCATTCTTGGGGCACGGCACGCCGCCCCACAGTCAGCGACGAGCGACCAGAAGAGTTGCACAACACTGATGTCGCGTCTGCCCACAGTTCTGCCGAGGAGGATGTTTGCTTCCCCGTGTCGGAGGATCCGGGAAAGACCACGAGGTTTGACTACGAGGAGCTCGAGGAATTCGTTGCAGAGGCACAAGCCAAGACCCCCATCGGCCAGCCCCTACGTCACAAGGCCAGCGTTGCCTCTCGTCTCTCTGCGAAGCCCAAGGTCTTTTCAGACCTCCGCCCAAAGTCGTGCCAGTCGGCGACACCCAAGAATGATGCTGAGACTGCGACTCTCAAAGACGCGGAACCTTCGATTCAGGAGAAGCTTGCGCAAGAAGGCCTATCGCATATGTTTAACGAAAAACCTGCAGAGTCGGTGGCAAATCGCTGGACATTCTTCTCATCCGAATTGGACGACACCATACATGCTGCTGAGCTGGGTGGCCTGTTAATGCCTGGGGAACGCTTTCGTGACATCTTCGAGACACCGCCAGACAGCGGCGTCTGGTGGATGGACATGGTCAACCCAACAGAAGAGGAGGTCTTTGTCATCTGCAAGGCATTTGGGGTGCATCCCCTTACGCGAGAGGATATCGTCATCCAGGAACCTCGTGAGAAGGTTGAATTGTTCCACCAGTATTACTTTGTCTCCTTCCGCTCCTTCTTTCAAGCCGACAAAGAATCTGAGGACTACCTCGAGCCCGTCAACTTTTACGCAGTTGTGTTTAAAGAGGGCCTTCTAACTTTCACCTTTTGCGAGAGCCCACATACCCTGAACGTCCGCAAACGAATCAGTCGCCTTCGAGACTACATCAACCTCAATGCCGACTGGATCTGTTACGCTCTCATAGATGACATTGTCGACAGCTTCGCCCCTGTCATCCGCGGCATCGAAGATGAGGCCGAGGCAATCGAGGACTCGGTCTTCACGGCTCGCATCGAAGACTCTCGTACCATTCTGCGCTCTGTTGGCGACTGTCGCAAGCGCGTCATGCAACTGCTCCGTCTTCTTGGTGGCAAAGCCGATGTTATCAAGGGCTTCGCTAAACGCTGCAACGAGTCTTACAGCGTCGCTCCACGAGGCGACGTTGGTCTCTACCTCAGTGATATCCAGGACCACGTTGTTACCATGATGTCCAACTTGGCCCATTTCGAAAAGATGCTGAGCCGTGCGCATGGCAACTACCTTGCACAGATCTCCGTGGATCAGGTCATGCAGGGCAACGCTAGCAACGAGACGCTGCAGAAGGTGACCGTCATCGCTACGATTCTAGTCCCGCTCAATCTGATCTGCGGTCTGTTTGGTATGAACGTACGCGTCCCTGGCCAGGAAGGTAGCCTCGCGTGGTTCTTCGGCATCCTGGGCGTCATTTGTCTCTTCATCACCACTTGCTTGGCTGTCGCGAAGAGGATGCGTTACATTTGAGCCACGATATGTTTTTTTTTGTTTCGTTCAGTTTGGCATCACGACAGTCCCTACCACTTCTTGCCTCCTGTTGTTCCTTTTCACATGTTTTCCTTGTCCTATATTTTTTTGCGTCTAGCAGTGGTGTTGCCTGGTAATGGTTTTGTTCATGGCGAGCAATGAGTTGACGAAGGCAACGACGCAAGCAGAAGTACACAAGAGTTTCTGTCGATATACGGCCATGTAGATGGGGTAGAAAAAGAAATAGAAAAAGTTGTTGATTGTATTTTTCCCAGTCACTAGTGTTGGTCTTGCAAACGATGATGTGATTGATACATCAAGACAAAATTCTTGCAAAGCTAATGTGCACTTGAAAACATCTAGACAAGGCGCTTCACTCCCTGTAAGTCTGATCCCGATATCAACAACAACAAGTTAGCGGGAGACGTTAATCGAGGCCCCCTCTCTTCTACAATAGGTGCTAGGTAAATACAACACGCTAATACGAAGGAATAGTCACAGCGCTAGGGGCCTAGCAGTGCGATACATGAGCAGCAAGTACTGTATTATCCCCAAACGCCAACGACAAATTCCGCAAGTTTAGAAAAAGGAGAGCCAGTCGAGAACACAGTTGAATCTGCATTCAAAACAAAAAACATTCAAAAGCACTGAACCACATTTCATTACAAGTCATGACTATAAGCTATAGTATTCATTCATTCACCCTTTCCCCCTACTCCCACCCCCCCTCTTCTAAACCATTGATGATTAAACTAATCGCGGTGATTTCAGATTTCCAACAAAAAAGAAAACAAGCCCCCATCTTTCCTCCTAATCAACCACCAAAAGTTGCGACTCCCACTCGCTCCTCCGCTTGGCCCCACACCCCACACATATTCCGTAGACTAAGAAGGGTGTGGAATTTTTCCATGGTGTTGTTGGGCGATTTACAACATTCCGAGGGCGAAACCGAGAGCACCGAGACCAATGGCGGCGCCGGCGGTGTGGGCAGGGGCGGCGTTGGTGGTCTGCTGGGCAACGGTGGATGTAGCTGCGGCAATGGAAGTGGTGAGGACGACGGAGCCAGAGGTGGTTGTCATGATGGTGCCGGCTGGGGCGGAAGCGGTGCCAGCTGGAGCGGAAGCATTGCCACCGCCAACAGACTGCATGATGGAGCTAGCAGCGGCAGTGGGGGCAGCAGTGTTGAAGGAAGTGGCGGCGAAGCTGCAGCGGGTGAGAATCTCACGGACATCTTTTAGACAGGAAATGTTAGTCTGGGTTTTGCTCTTGGGAGTAAGTTAAAAGTCTTACCGTTGACGTCGGGGGTGAGGTCGTCGTTGTCGTTGTCGTTGTCTGGGACCTCGAATTGGGTGACGCAGGCCTCGCAGGCGGGGATGAGGGTGTTTGCGTTGGGTGCGGTGCACACGCAGTTGAGCTCGGCTGGGTCGTCGTCTACGATTACTGTTAGTATCCAAGCATCTCATACATGCTTTGATATGGGAGACGTACTCGTTGTGTTGTCACATCCCCTGGAAATGGCGACTACTGGGGCACAGACAGCTGTGCACTGGGTAGGAATGTCATCTTGACCAATGTCCTGACCGACAGCGAAGGCGGCAAAAGCCGAGACGATGGCGAGCTTCTGGAAGAGCATATTGATGGTTTGGTGTTTGGTTGATTGGGGAAAGTTGTTCAAGTTGAGAGAGTGTTGCAGATGGTGAATGTCGAGATGGTGTGATGATTTTGGTTTCAGTTGTGGTCCTCCGCAGACTTATATTACCTTTGACGAACCATGATCGCCAATGGTCGTGCCACATCCAAGCATGGTCAAGATTCGACGCGCAGGGCCATCGCGGCCATACCCAGTGAGATTCATGCTTGTGTGCTGTCCGTGGTGAGCGTCGCAAGCATCACGGTGTTTCATGACGGCGCCAAGCGTTGGCACGAGGGCCCATATTTGGTAACGCGACAGCTGTCAGCCCGGTACAAGCCACAGTCCACGCATTCTGCCTGTGAATCCTGCGTTGCTTTCGAGCGGTCTGATCATTTCCAAGAGCCTGTCGGTCCAATTGTGGGTTGTGAGGCCATCCGGTTGGCCCGCCTTGTTGTTTGGCGTGAGTTTGAATTAAAAGCAGCCAAGCAGAGGAGGGCTGGCGCAAGGCTATGCGCCGCATCGGCCGCTAATGCGGTGATGCCGCGATTCTACAGTAGCGGACTTTGGAGAGTGGAGTGTGGAAGCTGGGGAAGGCTGATGGCCTTTGGGTGGCTTCGTGAAGTTGAGGCTGCTGAGTGGCCCATGCTGACGCGCAATCCAGCACTCGGCATCGACAAGAGACGCGTAGCTGCTCAACCACCGGCGTGCTACTGTACATCCGCAAAGTCTCTTGGGCAATCGCGGTATTATTAGAACAACACACAGCTATGATCACCCCGAACTGACAAGCTGGGCGTTTTCCAGTGTGTACTGTGTACAGTACTTACGCAGAAGTCGTCCATGATCCAGTCCGATGAGCCACCGAGATCAGACGCGTCGAGTGGACGTCCAGCATTCGTACACAGTAAATGACTCTGCTGACAACAGGTCCGACATCGTAGCAGTAGAGTAGCATTGAGTCGTGGAAATGGCGGGCTGACGTCTTTCAGTGCAACCTGCTTCTTCGTCAGACCTACGTCGGCGTAATCGCGGCCCAAGACCGGAACTGATCTCACTAGCCAGGAATCGCGGCTCCTTGGATTTGGGTTTGGTTGCCCCAAAAAGAGACGTTATTCTGTAAAGTACAGTAGCTTTGAGACACGATCATCAGCCGCCTGCAGGTCTGAACGTGGCTGGTTGCGAGGGGTTCAATCGCAAGCTTACGAGGCTGTACGCCTGCACTCACACACCGATATGCAAGGCCACACCACGACTGAGCCGCGTCACAGGCTCGTTGAGCGCCGCTTCTCAAGACATGTCCCAAGCATGTACAGTACCATGGTATGTACAGTAGCTCTAGCGAACCGCGCCACCCTACCACTTGAAGAGCTTATCCCAACAAGTAAACGATCGACCAAGTTCCGGATACCAGCCGTTGCCGCACTCACTGCCTGCACAAAGAGAGACTCACACCGCATAATAGGTACAGTACATCATATGCTGACATGACAAGAAATCTCCGTGCATCTCTTGGTTACCCAACGTAGACGTTGCTGAAGTCCCAAAATACTTACATGCATTTCACAAACGTTAAACGGCGGCACTTTGTGAGCTGGTCGCGGGCTCGGCCTTGAGTTGCTCTGCCATGCTTGTGCAAGATCGTCATAAGAGAACCGGCGGAGTTGCATTGTCGAGTAAACACACACGTTTGCTTTGTGGGGCTCTTCGATTCCCTCCTCCCCTCCGGGAGCTTGGTCCAAGTACCTAGTACTACGTATGTACATGGTTTCATCACGTCTCCATGGCGTACGTATGTAGTATGTAACCAACCAGCAAGTAAGATAGAAAAACATCGGCAGTTGGTTTCCAACGGGAGCGGGATTGTTGTAGAGTAGTCGGTACCGTGAATCCCCTCTCTCTAAGACCCCCCAAGCCACCGCCGAGCCCCAAGGAACAAGTAATCCCCCATGTTTTCGGAGTAAAAAAAAATTGTCCCAAGCAATGAAGTCATCGTCACCACGATCAGGCTAAGGTTTCGGTCCACGCCTCCAAACATCCCGGAAATAGAACAACACACTAAACGTTACAGTAGGGATACCCCAACCACTAGCCATACGTTCAGCGAGTATACTGTAAGTAACCAAGTATCTTGGTACACTACGTAGGTAAACCACGTGCTTGCGGACTAACTAACTATCTCCAACCCGACAAAATATCCCGGCCCAGAGTTAAGTTTTTCTTGTGCGTGGCTTTTGCCCTCCCTTCTCCCCCTCCCCTCCCTGCGCTTCACATGTTTGTTGTTGCGCAATGGGGTGGCTTGGAAGCGCGGGGATTCCTACTGTGCGTTAGGGTTGTGTGGGAGCGGATCGGATGATGAAAAGATATGGGCTGTAGGTGGGCTTGGAGTCTTGGGAGTGGGAGGATTGCCTTTGTTTTATTGGGATTGGCGTAGTAGTGTAGTGTAGGTATTGTTGGAATCGTCGCCTCAATCACGCCCCTCCCCCCCCCGGGATATGACATTGTCCTGTCCTGCTGTTTCCACTATTGTTTAAAAAAAAGGACCGGAAGGCTAGCACGTAATTCAATCTTGCAACTAGCCTGGCTAGCCTAGGGTTCAACAGGAGAGTTAAGGTTAGCTCGATCTCGACATGCGGAGGGCTAGCGAAGAGTAGACGGGTAACAACATTGTGATTGAATCTCCCTCCCTCCCTCTCTCCCCACCAGCCTCCCAGATCTAGAGGACAACTCGGTACAGAGAAAAAAAGACCAGTTTGATCATCTTTCTTACAAGGCCCACTCCCGCTTATCATCCGTCGCCTTGATGAACGGCTCGTTAATCAGTTTAACCGCCATCTCACCACACAGCACACTGTTTGAGCAATTAGCATCTTTCTTTCTCTCGCTTCCAACATGCCCACATGAACAACTGTATGTGGCAGCAAAAGAAGAACTTACCAACTCCCTCCAACAAGCGCATCCAACTCTCTGACCACCTTCTCTCTCCCCTTTCCCATCCTCACCCCTTTGAGTACTTCGACCTGCAACTCCTGGATCCGCTTTCCTCGCGCCATACCCGCCAGCTCAACCACCTTCTTGGCCAGACAATCGCTATGAAACGCATGCTGGCACGGAAACACAAAAAACTGCCTCGCCAACAGCGGTAGCCCGCAGATATAGCACTTCTCGCCCGGCTCTACAATGGCGTACCGTTGCTCGAGCGCTTTAATGTCGGACTTGATGTGCTGCGCCGTAAGTTCCGAATCATCCATTTCCGATTTGAGCGAATCGATTTTGCGAGAATAGTCTTCGAGGGCGGTGCATATTTCCTCTTTGAAGTCATCAATCACGACAAAATCTGGGAAGAATGGTATCAAATCTTCAATCCGGAGTAGGTCCACTCGCCGCAGGAATTCAATCGCCGTCTTGATACCGCTTGATTGTGAGATTACCTTCTTGGCAATGGCAAGCCAGAGCTTTTTGCGCAGGGCGGGCGTGGTGTGGGAGCGGTCTGCAACGGCGGAGGCCAGCTCGATTTCGTCGTATTTTAGGGCCAGATCCACGGCTTGTGCGTATTGCTGCATTGAGCTGTAAATGTGGACGCAGGATTGAACGCGTTTATGCTGGATGCAGAGACGCAGAGCGAAGTCGGCGTCGTAATTTTGCTCGTGGGCTTGGGACTGGCCTTCGAGGTAGGCTAGCAATGCAGACTCATCGGTCGTAGGATGAGAGGCATAGATGGAGATGAGTGTGTTGTGGATAGCGGCATCTGTGGAGTTGTGTTGGTTGATCTCAAAGAGGAGGTAGCGGACAGCTTGATTTTGAGAGAGAGAAACTTTGGTGTGGTTGTTGTAGTTGAGGAAGGCTGGAATCAGCTTCTGCGCGTCGAAATTTGAGTGCCGCATCATCACGTCGACGAGCTCGACTGGGACTTGTCCCATCAGCACACTGCTGTACTTGTAGAAAATTTCAGGGTCAGTCTGCTTCTTGAGCACATCCAATGACTCTGTCCACCGCTCTCGTTGTACCCAGTAGGAGAGCACGTAGTTGTAGTCGTTGACGACAGTAGCGAAGTAGAGTAATTCTTCTTCACGCCCGTGGCTGCTGATAATCTCATACACGGTTTTACGATCAAGGTCCGCTTTGTATTTGGTCACAAAGTCCTGGTACTCTTTTCTGATTACGGACAGCTGATCGTGAGTCTCCGCCGTGTTCATGCTTTCCGACAGTTCAGCCCTTGTGGTTATAGTATCGTCAAGGATGTTGAGCTTCGCCATGTAGATTTCAATTAACCAGGTAGCGACCATTGTTCTTTGCATGATGGAAGATTTCTTGAGTGTGGACAGTTTCGTAAGCAAGTACTTGCGCAACGCGTCTTGCTCGCCATTGTCGATGAATGTGAGCGCCACCTGTTCGAATGGCTTTGTACTCCGGCCGTATACTGCTGCAGCTTCCATATAATGGCCCTTACCTACCAAGTAATCACCGGAAGCCGTTGCAACTGCGTCCTTTTGTGCTGAAGTCTTGGCGTACTGAGAAGCAGCCTCAAACTGCTGCGCTTTGAGCATAATTTTCCAGACGTCTCTGTTCTCATCCGTGACAACGACCTCAAATATCTCTCGCGTAGTGAACAACCAGTAAGTGTTCTTCTTCAGGTCGGCAACGAGACCCAATGCGCTCTGTCCAGGCTCCAGCACGTTCTGATCAAACACAACTGTATCGTTGAGGCGGTTGACTGCCACTATTCGTCCTTCAACAAGCTGGAGAATATGCCATTGACTCAATATCATGGACGTGACCGCGTCCTGTGTCCTCCGTGCACGTCCACTTGCAGTCTGTGAAGGTGGTATGTGAGATCGAGGCAGCAGTTTCGAGTCTGCCAGAACCTTGCTGCCAAGCTCAGATGCATCCTGCGAGAGATAAAGCTTGCCATGCAGTACGCCTTGCGAAGTGAGCCATCCAAATATCCGCTCTGGGTTCGCGTTTTCCACGTGCGGATTGTCCTGGCTCTCCGGAGAGACGGCAAGTAGCGAAGTGGCGGTCGATGCTACGTTCGGAATTTCATGTACCGTAGCCGACTCGCTCTCAAATAATCTCGAGAAGATTGACCCGCTACCCTCTGAACCCTGGCGTCCGACTTTGCCCGCGAAATGTAAGAAAGTTGAAGGTGTCGCGATGATGACCCGCCGTGAGTCTCCTCTTCCTGGTAAGGTATCTGTCCATAACCCGGTAATTGGGCCATCGTTGGTCCTGTATACGCTCTTCAAGTATCGCTCCTCTCTTCGGTAGAACTCAGAGGAAGGCTCAATGTACACTTCGTAGACATTCCCATCTGATGCTCCCACCAGTATCTCGCGCGTCGATGCCGTCGGCTGCGATGGGTTCCAGCATATACTCTCTATCACAACGCCCTTCAGCCGAGATAGAGCCTTTGGTGTTTGCGATTGTGTGTGCAGGTAGTAGTTCTCAGCGAGGGTAGTAGTGATGATCAAGTGCGAGGCGGATGGGTCTAGGAACAGGCGGCGAATGACGCCAACTTCTGAAGGCTTCTTCGGCAGGTCAATGTCTTGTGACAAGTCAGTGAAAAGTTTTGGGGGGGTGCGTGGCAGTCTTCATAGTGTTTAGCTACGAACCATCTATGTCGGCGGGGCTATCCAGATCTATGCGCAGTATGCGCCCGGTAGAAAGGGCCAATATGAGAACATTATTGGCTACTGCTGCAGCCACAAAGTCGGAAGAAATGTTGAACTGCAGAGTTACACGCTCTATATTGAACATGGGGAGCGACGCCTCCTCTTGCATGTTACTTGTGCTCGGCGGCGCATATCCGCTCGAGGTGTCGTAGGCCATGATAGGCTTGGAGTCGGGCGTGGTTCTATCTGAGTCGCATGATCGTGAGTATGCCAAAGAATCTTAACTCTCCAAGCTCTAGGGCAGTTTACTGAGCAGGCGATAAAGGCGACTTGTGTTGTCGTGGTCGTGCCGGTGATGATGCCTAAGCTTGGAGCTTGGGCCTCGGTGATGTTGGGGATGCAATTGTGGCGCTAACGTTAATGCCATCATCGAACTCACAGTCAAATCTACATCTTGTCAAGCACCCACAGCGCGGGCAGAGTATTAGGCCGGAATGTCACTTGCAGATCAACACAATTGTCCTCAACAGGTGCGGACATGGTTGGAAATACATTGAATGAGTCGATTCGATAATCGAGATCTGCACCAAAGTACCCCCCGTTCAAGCTACAACAGCTAACCACCCTGCGAAGTCCAAGATATGGGTACTATATGGGTATCATTATTTCATAGCAGTCATTTCCAACAAGTATTCGTGGTGCCCAATTCTACTTGATGGTTTGCGGAGATGTTCTGAAAATCCATCATGATCGAACACGTCTCATCGTGGCTGCGTGGCTGGAAAGAATCGTGGGCCCGAGTAGCCGTGGAATTGCACACTTTCAATATCAATATTGCCATCGTGTTTGGGACTCCAGAGTTTGAGTAACACGTGCTTTCCGGAACTGTGTTCATGGTTGGTTCGAGACTCTGTTGAGTTTGAGTAGGGGCGACTTACATGGCAGGTGTAAATTTGATCGTAATCTTATTCCTGTTCTTCGCAATGAAGAACCTTGCATGGGGAGGGATCAGGCCATCAGCAGCAGCAGAGGGATTCTCCGAAATCTCAATCCGACTAGGAGTCGCAACTCGAGTAGCGCGAATAGGTTCCAGGTAGCGTTCGCGCCGTTCGCGCCATTCGCTGTACGTGCTGTAATCGAGAGCCGAGGCGGGACGAAGCTGTCCGAGACGCGGCATGTACTCGTCTTCATCCTCCTCGTCACTATCTGGACGCCAGCGACTTTCTCGTCGTAGCCGATCTGCCATGATGGCAGCGCTTGGTCTTTCCTCATTTGAATCCGACTCATCCTCCTCCTCCGTCGCCGTGGTGACTGTAAAAGGGGGTGGTGTGGGCGCAGACATGCCGACGGCGTTGTTATAGGGTTCGTCCAATGCGTGATCGCAGTTGTCGGCATCCTGTTCTTCTTCGTGTTCCACCATCTGGCGCAGGATTTGTCGCCGCTCGGGGTCGGAACGGCGTTCTCGTTGGCGGTCTGAGCGGGCATAATCATTCGACATATCGGTAAGACCCAGGAATGGTGGCGGCGTTAACCTTGATTCAGCGGCCTGAAGTATTTCATCCCTGCGGCGTCGAAGACTCTCGATACGCTCTATGGCCTCTAGCCGGGGAGCCTCGTCCATGCGTTGCCATATCCGTGAATCATTCATGGCTTCTGTGAGCGACAGCTGCTCATCCCCCGAGACGTCGTCTTCGCTATGTGAGACTGGGGAAGGCGATCTTTGTAGTGGCTGCGATGCATATTGCATGCAGTAGGCTGCCGTGCCAGAGAGCAACTCGTCGGCAGACATGGAAACGAAGACCAGCCCCTCTTGGACAGGAGCATTGAAGCCACGGTCTGGAGCTCGAATGACCACCTTTTCCAACGCAAACGACGCCTCGCCCATGTGCTTCAGCAAGAGGTTGCACTGCGACCTCTCGCTGCAGTATACACTCTTGTCGTTGCGCAGGACGTTCTGGACTCGATATAGGCCGGGACTGTTGTCCTTGCGGTGCTCTCCACCGTCACAGCTGACGATTTCCATTCGAAGACGTCCTGGCACAACCTGGCCTTTGTGGCCATATTTGTAGCAAGTGTATGCGTTGGTTCCTGGGGTGTCGTGCTGCAGTTTCCTTCTTTTGTGGCGACGCTCGGTGCTGACGTCGATTGGCGGGCTGCGAGTGCGGAGGCTTGGGCGCAGTTGTGGCTGTGGCTGGGAGGGAGCAAAAGGATCGTTGGCGGATATGTCACCCAGCAGGCTGGCGAAGTCGGGGACCGCGTCCATGTCTGCACTTGGCTGGTCTCTGATACGGGAGCGACGGAGATAGCGCTCGCTTGGCGTAGCACGGGGGCGGTTTGGGTTCGCAGTGGGAGGCCGCATGGAGAGCAGATGCCTTGGCTCGGGGGACAGAAGGCGGCCTCGACGTGATGCCCGGTCGCGGCGGCTGGCTAGCGGGGGCTCGGGCGGTCGTTCGAGGGAGAAGGGCGTGGCATGCCTGGCCGTGGTGGTGGTGGTCGCCGAGCGAGGGGCGGGGCGAGGGGGCGATGGCGAGGCTTGTGGGAAGTCAAAGTTGGTTGCAATGTAGGGCAAGCTGGCCGGTGGAGGTGAGGGCGAGAGCGAGGGCGAGGGGGATGTTCTGGGCATTGATGACGTGAAGGCTGCCCTGGTGGCCAGCACGGATGGCCTGGACGAGGTGGGTGGTATAGGTACAGTACTGTAGGCAGAAGAAAGAGTAGAGTGCGGCAAGGGCGTAGCGGGGGCCGCTGGTGTGGTGTTGTGGGTGCGTGGGTCAGTGGTGCAGACAAAGGTCGGGCAGTGTGACCATGTTGGCGTTGGCGTTGGTGGTTGTGGTGGTGCTCATGTCCAACAAGCGACCCTGTCAGGCTGTCCAGTGTCGGCGTGCCAGACCAGGGCGGCCAGGCCAGTCGACTCGGCCGTCCGAGGCGGGGTCGGCGGAACATGTACCGCAGAGCCGCACCCCCCAGCTGCTAGCAGGTGCCAGGGCCCAGCGATCTCCAAAGCCAAGCAGAGTACTACTGAGTAGGGACAACCTTGGAAGACGTACAGTGGGTAGCATTACTCTAATTACTTCACCCTCACGCACCCTCGTGCCTTGACCCACTCCCGCGCATTCCACTGCTCGTCGCCTTCACTCTGGCTTGCCTTACCTTAGCACCACTAGCTAGTCCTTGTTCCTAACTTCTTCTACACCTCGTGCCTGCCTCATACCACAAACTCAACATGGCTGACCTCACCCAACCAACCAGCGAGCCCCCGCCCAACACCAATGGCGCCTTCCCTGCCGACGACGCAGCGGGGCAGACGGTAGCCGCCATGGCCGAAGCAGACACCATCTCGGCCGACGAAATCGCCCTATACGACCGCCAAATCCGCCTGTGGGGTGTCCAGGCGCAAGAGAAGTGAGTGAGCAGCCAGCCAGCGGCCAAATGTTTGGCGCGCATTCTCACAAAAGACAGAATCCGCACCGCCAACATCCTCCTCGTCAACATCAAAGCGCTCGCCAACGAAATAGCAAAGAACCTCGTCCTCGCCGGCATAGGCTCCATCACACTCGCCGACCATGAAGTCGTTACCGAGGAAGACCTGGGCGCGCAATTCTTCCTCACCGACGCAGACGTGGGCAACAACGTATGGGAAACTGGCCCTCTGCTCCCCTCTTGGCCTTGTACTAATAATACACCCAGCGCGCCCAAGCAGCCGCCCCCCAAGTCCAAAAGCTCAACCCCCGCGTCAAAGTCAACGTCCTGACCAACGATGTTCGCCTCATACAAGACCCCGAATTCTACGCCGCCTACGACGTCATCATCGCAACCGACATGGACTTCCTATCCTCCACCGTACTCAATGCCGGAGCCCGCATCGCCCGCAAGCCCTTCTACGCCGGCTCCTCCCACGGCATGTACGGCTACATCTTCGCCGACCTCGTCTCACACAACTTCGTCATCGAGCGTGAGAAGAGCAATCGCGCCACGCAGACCGGCCCGGAGAGCACAACACGCAGCGTGCAATCAGTCTCTGTGAAGCGCGAGAGTGGCAAGGTCGTAGAAATGGTAACAAAGCAGGAGCTCTATTCTCCCCTCATGTTGGCCAAGGACTCTCCCCTCCCGCCAGAAATCGCAAACAATGCCCGACGACTCAAGAAGGTACACCCGCTGCTAACTTGCGTCCGCGCGCTCTGGGAATACCAACGTAACGGTCACGGCATCTACCCCACCCACACACCCCAAAACCTCCAACTTTTCACCACCATTGCAAACGTGAAGCACCAAGAGCTGTGTCTCCCCCCGGACACCCTGACAGCAGACTTCTTGCGCAGTTTCCTGCAGAATTTGGGCAGCGAGATTGCCCCCGTCACCGCATTTCTGGGCGGACAGCTGGCGCAGGATGTCATCAATGTCCTTGGGCAGAGGGAGCAGCCGATCCAGAACTTGATGCTATTCGACGGCGAGGAGAGTACGGGGCCCGTCTACACGCTCCATCCGATATTCCCAGGGACGACCGTGCCCGTCTTGAGCAGTGTCCCTGTTGAGGCGCCTGCAATTGTCGTCTAGGGGGAAGAAGGCGCTGGCGTTGGGAAGAGAGACTGGCATTTGCATGTGGATATTTGAGAGCCGCCATGTGAGCGGGAGTGAGTGAGTGAGTGAGTGAGCGAGTTAAAAAAAGGACACCATGTGAATGGGCCATTTGAGAATCCATGAGTAGCGTTGTGATGAGGGCTTAATTATATACCCATGACTGAGATGGATCACATTACGGGAATTATATGCTATACCCCAACGAAAGCTGAAACCTGCAAGAAAGTAAATCTCTAATACAAGCCTTCCATCCCATATCCCACACATCTAAACCCTACTGCTTCTTCTTCCCCTCCCGCATCTTCTTCGCTCCCCCCGTCCGCCCAAAAAGCACCCAACACAATCCCAAAAACGCAACCACAACCACGCCCACCGTACCCCCCTCCACCCACCACGTCGCCCTCGTATCCAAGACTGGAACCTCGATCCACTCCACCAGTGCACCCTGGCCCTCCCCCGAAGCAGCATCAACACCCAGCGCAGGACGAACATGCATGAAGCGCGTCTTGGGCCCAAACAAAGCCTCATACCCCAAATGCACTCTATCAAACGGATTCGCGCTCATCTTAGCGCCCTCGTCTGCGCGACAGGCCCAGAAGACGACGGGCCAGGGGAGTGCTACACGCGTGTGGGATGCCGGGCCCGCAGCGAGGTAGCGCAGATGCAGTGGTATGGATACGGTCCAGGTGTCAGTGTCGGTGTCAGTGTCTTGGCTACTACCATTATCTGGATGCTGACTCGATTTTGATGGAGGTGGGTGTGCGAGTTCAAACAGGGCGGCGCTGCCCCATTGGGGGACGACCCAGTCTGGGGCTTCGAGGTCGGTGGCGCCGGCGAGGCTACGGAGGCTGCGCAGGTTTTTGGACGCGAGGAAGAGGGCGTCGTTGAATTGGTATTTGTCGATGAAGAGGTATGAGGGGAGTGTTAGGTGGGTGTGGAGTTTGCACGAGGGGTCGGGGGGCGTGACGTGGTGTTTGGGGAAGGAGAGGACGAGGGTTGGGTGCAGGCCGGTCGGCTGGGAGAAGGCGGTTGTGTAGGTCAGGGGATGCAGCTGTGGTGTTAGTGAGCGGGAGGTGGTATCAAGGAGGGGGTAGTGGCGTGTGGGGGTTTGGAAACGCGTGGCCTCTAGTATATGGGGTTAGTGACTGGTAGACTGGATAGGGGATGGAGAGGAGAAACGTACTTGGTGCAGAGTCTTGGCCGAGGACGGTGAGGAAGCCGCCAAATTGTATGTCCTCGGGGTCAGCATTTGGCTCGTGGCTTAGAACCCCGATTTCCACAGTAGCTTCTTTGTGGGGCAGAACAATGTCTTCGGACCAGCCATTACCGTTGGGAGCACTGGGCCATGCAGCCGTCAAAACCACGGCACGGGAGATGGTATCGTAGTCGACATCGAGAGATGTTGCCGTAAGCAGTTCCTTTGCTAACTTTTGACAGTATTTTTCGTCTGCTTTACAAAACTTTGTTGCAATATTCTCCGAGAGGTTACTGATAGAGTTCAAGAACGCGTAGTACTGCGATGTCGTGGACATGGAAAACCGTTCCGACAAGATAGGGAGCTTGATAGACGACTCATTTGTCGACGAGCATTTCAAGTCAGCACTTATAATCGCGTGCAGCTGCTCACACAGGGCGTTCTCGGGTGTCGACTCCAAAGGCGTGAAAAAGACATGCAGGCCGGGCGACACACGTGATGTAAAGGGCGGTGTTGCTATCTGGCTTGTTGATGATGCCCAGCGGACATGTAGTTCATGCCATTGCTGGAAAACTTTGCTGAGCTATCTGATGTCAGCCTAAATATCATGGAGAGTTTCAAACAACAGGGAGACATCGTACTTCTTCAGGCAGCTCCTTCAATCCCAAAGTGATACGGTGTTCCTTTGCTGCACTGACGCCCTTTAGAGTAAAGCGTGAGCCGGACGATTGACTATTCTTCACGGACAGTTGATCCGGCGAGAAATCGTCTGGCTTTTCGACCACGTATGTTATTCGTTGTTTCATGATATCTGATATGATGGCTGTTACCTAGTCTAGTGCACGAAAGCTCACATGCCGCAGCTCTACCACGCATTGCGACTAAGCCAAATCTAGGATAGCGCACAGGACCCTGGAAGTGACGAACGCCAAGTCTGCCACTTCAGATGGAGAGATCTAGAATCGTTGCCTTGGAAGACAAACTACTCACGTTCAACCGTG
The DNA here is from genome assembly GCA_022343325.1 of Plenodomus biglobosus. Taxonomy (NCBI): domain Eukaryota; kingdom Fungi; phylum Ascomycota; class Dothideomycetes; order Pleosporales; family Leptosphaeriaceae; genus Plenodomus; species Plenodomus biglobosus. Next base: position 571,867 of record JACTNT010000025.1, on the reverse strand, counting down.
TCCCTTCACATGTTTCGCCACTAGGTTGTGTCCCAACTCTCTTCCTCTTCTGCTTCCATAAACCTATCAAACTCTCCTATAGAAGCATCTCAATACCAACAATATGCGCCTCACAAGCGCCATATATGCTGCACTCCTAGCAGCAAGTGGCGCAGAAGCCCTCCGCTCCGACTCCAAAGTCAAGCTCACAAAGATCCAAAGCCTTACCCTACGCAAAGGTCTTCAAACTTCAAATAGACGTGTCGATGCTATTCCTCAGGTAAATCTACATTCCAATCTACTATCCATAACCCCTTCTCGCTATACTGACACACATTGCAGCTCAAATGCATCGGCGGCTCTGGCCGCGGTCTCTACGATATCGACGTAATGCGCTGCAAGAACTCAGGCTCTGACTACGACGAAAACAACGTACAGTGGACATGCACTGCCTCTCTCCCAGAGGAGTTTAAACTCGGCTCTACAGATGTCATTTGCGAGGGCTATGATTACCCCGAAGACCCATATATCCTGAAGGGTAGTTGTGGTGTCGAGTACCGGCTGATCCTCACGGACAAGGGAAAGGAACGCTTTGGCAAGGGAAATAATGGGTGGTTTGGCGATGACGACGGGAGGGCTGATGGGCCGAAGACAATGGGTGAAAGAATTGCAGGGGGACTATTTTGGTGTTTGTTCATTGGTGTTATAGCGTGGATGATTTACTCTGCGTTCATCAACCGAGCACAGGGCGGTGCCGGGGGCGTTGGAGGGGGCAGACCAGGGTGGGGTGGCGGTGGAGGCGGTGGAGGCGGTGGATGGGGAGGAGGATATAACAACGACGATAACAATGACCCGCCGCCACCATATTATCCTTCGAACCCAGGAAAGCAGCAACCCGGCTACGGTACTAACCAGCAGGGCTGGCGACCAGGTTTCTGGTCTGGCGCCGCGGGTGGTGCTGCCGCGGCATGGGCTGCTGGACGCATGGGTAACAGTGGACGTAATCAGACCGGTTCTGGCTGGACCAATGGAAGTGGAAGCCGATGGGGCAATGGCGAGGGTAGCTCGAGATCTTCGTCTGGGGACAGTTTCTCCAACTCGAGGCACGAGAGTACTGGCTTCGGATCGACTTCACGGAGATGAGAATCCACTGCGGTAGTAGAAATCACCTTTAGGTTTTAGAATGGAATGATACCCCCTTGATAAACGCCTCCGAAATATATCAACCTTGTTAAACTAGTAGCTGGTTGAGTTGCGAACGTGTGTTGAGCGTTAGAGAGAATCAATCATGTGCTACCAAGTCTACGAAACAATGAGCTTGAACAGGTGGCATACTGCTTTATTGTACATGCACTTCAAGAAAGAGATGTAATGGTAAAATTTCTCATTGGCCAAGTCGTGTCGCAGATAATCGTGATATATGGGAACATCGCAGGTCGCAAATCGCCGACACGCCTTGAAGGAAAACGTGCTCCTCCCGGACGCGAACCCGATGCCCTCTCTTCAGTTCGAGCCATCAAACCATTCTCGCAGGACCAACCCTCCACGGTATATCCTCCCTTGCAATCTTCAAACACATTAAATACTCCACCCCATACTCTTCCACATCAAGCATCAACTGGTTCCTCGACATGTCTTTAAATACTCACTTGCATAGTCCTTGAGCATCCCCCCAAGTCCTCACTCGGCTTCTCCACTGCACTCGGCATGGCCCTCTTCATCAGCTGCTGCATCTCTTCATATACCATATATGCCGACCCACCTTGCCGGATCTGGCGGAATATTTTTCCCCGCTTGAAGACTGCAGAAGAGCTGTATTGGAGCTTGTTAGATTCGTGAGCGAGGATGTCGCGGAAGACGGCGACGATGAACCATGTGTCAAACTGTGAGTTCTTTGCGGGACTACGGGGCCAGATCGTACTTCGACAATTAGAAGAAGGAGAGAGCGCTCGACTTCTGTACAGGCGGCGTCTAGCTCGGCGGACTTGCGGGAGAGAAGACGGCGGATGGGCTCGGGGAGGACGGAGCGCTCAGTCGGCCATGGCCAAGATGGAGGAGCGCCAATCATGTAGATGTCAAGGACTCTGTATAGATAAAATCATTTTGCACCGCTTGAGCGAGGGGAAGCCAGCGCGCAGAATCGGACTTAAGTTGCCACAACAAGGGCCTGGTGGTGTTTGAGCAGAGAATCGCCGATGTGAGATCGTGTGAGGTGGAGGCAGTCTAGGTTGGCAGCGTATCTGGCTATCTGCTCAGCCTGAATGAAAGCACCATCAACGCCCCAGATATCTGGTTGTAAACTTCAGCAACAACCGAACAAGATGTATAAGCGTATATAGGGTTGACAGATCGCCTTGATGTCACCCGCTGATGGAACTTGCCAACGTGGCTGCTTCAGCGTGTTGAGGTGAGATTAAGAAGGGTTGATCACCATTGGAGATGTTACTGCTTTCTCATGCCACTCACATGGCCACGAAAATATCACGATAAGCGGTAACTGAGCGCAGCGTCCAAGCGATTCTTGATCTCACTGCGAAGAACTGGGATGCTGCCGATTTCGTGATGTGCTCGCAGAGTATTGCCATCGGCAGTGGCACAGGTGAAGGTCTGGAAGTGTGACTCAAAAGAAAAAAGTAGAGTAAATTGGCGAGGGTACTGTAAATGATATGAGAATTTTGCAAGCGAAACATAAACCTGTCTGACGTTCTAGTGATGGAATAATGTGGAATGGTAGGGCCAAGCTTGGATATTGCCGTGTATACCGAGTTCTGCACCTCGGTCATGTCTGGAATGTTCGTTGTTTGGGAACGGCGAACCCGCACCAGAGCCGCAGAAAGCTGTTCCTACTCTTTGTATTGACTTGATGGACTGTTGAAGTGCAGCCAAGAGCCTTGACACATTCACCTTTGGTTGGTGTTCGACGTGCATTCGGTTAGTGACTGCCGAGTGTAAGACCTGCCCGGCAATATTCTTCCACGGTGGGAGACAGGCGCGCAGTGTGATGAGTCTGGTCCAATGACACTTGCAGGTTCAGTGAAGCTGGAAGTCAGCACTGGCTACATGCAGGGGTTTCCATAGTTGCCATGCATGTGTGATAACAAAGTGACCATCAGTGACGCATGGCATCACGGGCCGGCGGGAAGCGCGTCAGCCACCACAGTGCGGCGAGGATATCACACAGTCATCCGAAGATTTCTTGATTCCAGGAAAGCGAGTATCGGCATCGTGGGCCAGACCGCATGCGAAGACGCCAGCTTGGAGCGAAATGGCCTGATGTGGTGGGTGCACTATGGAGGGTGGGTCTACGGGCGTGTGAGTGTTTGGGAGCAAGACTCTGGTGGAGTACAGTAGACTATACTGATACTGAGCTCTGTGCTGTTCTCCTCTCTTCTGTCCGAGGGATGAGTTGAGGCAACAAAGGGAGGCACAGTGCCGTGCAAAAGAGGGTAATCATGCCAACGTGCAAGTTCTGAGACGCGCCTGGTTCTTGACCAAAGGCTGCAGCCGAGTACGGGGAGCATGACGTCATGGGCGTGGATATGCAGACTCGCCTGCACCCGCGCTGTTACGCAAAAGCGCTGCGGGTGAAGAAGAGTGGCCACCCAAATAGGGATGCGGCCACAAAAGCTGGAAGGATCCCTGGCGGCTCAACCTCAGCCATGCAAAACTCGTACGATTTCCTACCAGCGCAGCTAAGCACCACGGTTAGCGGACTCTGGCCCTAGGCTCTGGTGACAACCATAGCGGAGTGATGGCCGCTTCGCTGGGGGCAATGCAGACACCTTCACCTCGACCTACATCCGTACATCTCACGCCCACCAAAGACAATGGTGATGCGCTTGTTGACGACTTGCTCCGATACACTCCAGTCCCCACGGTAATCCTAGACGCTTCCCTCCATGTTCGCTTCGTCTCCGACAGTTATAGCTTGGTCTCAGGCGCAAACAACAGTGAGGGGCTTGTAGGACAGCATGCCGATGTGTTATTCCATCATCCTGACGCGCCTCACCACCTTGCCTCGCCCCAGAAGCTCATCCAGGCGGCCAAGGACACTGGCTGCCAGCAGCAGGTAAAAGCCCGTGACACGGGAATCGTGTGGAATCTTCGCATCATTCCAATACGCCGTCATGATAGCCTGTCCTGCATCAAAATGGAGTATCTGGACATCACCGAGGAGCATCGGCGACAGCTGGAGCTGGAAGAGCGCCTCTACGCAAACGAGACGTTCAAGATATTAGTCGAGACGGTCAAGGACTACGCCATTTTCATGCTTGATCCGGATGGCTATGTCGCGACATGGAATGCTGGAGCCCAAGCGTTCAAGGGTTATACAAAATCCGAGATAATAGGTCAGCACTTCTCCAATTTCTACGGTCAGGAAGACCGTGACAACGACAAACCAGCGCGAGAACTAAGGGACGCTCTTCGTGAGGGACGATGCGAAGATGAAGGATGGAGATATCGTAAAGACGGCTCAAGGTTCTGGGCAAACGTCGTCATTACGCCCATCTACAGAAACGATGTCCTTCTCGGCTATTCCAAGGTCACAAGAGACTTGACTGAGAGACGCAGGGCGGAAAACAGTCTGATAGCCGCTTACGAAGAAGCTTCCAACCTCAAGTCAGAATTTTTACAAAATATGAGCCATGAAATTCGTACGCCAATGCATGGGATGCTGTCGGCGCTGACATTACTTCTGGACACGAAGCTGGATCCGAATCAGCTGGAACTGACGCAGGTCATTCAGGAATCTGGACAAGTACTGCTCCAGGTGATCAACGACATTCTGGACTACAGCAAGCTTGCATCTGGCAGCTTTTCCATCAGCAACGACGTCATCAGTGTTGCGGATATTGTACAGTCTGTCTTCCGGGCACAACAGGCTTGTTATAGTCCGCATGTCAAGCTGGAAAGCTTCCTCGACACTCAGCTCCCCAGATCAGCCGAGGGGGATTCTCTACGATATCGCCAGATCGTGCAAAATCTTCTATCTAACGCTTTGAAGTTCACGGAAGAAGGCTATGTGCACATTATCGCGCGCCTGGATAAAGAAGACGAGGACTACTTCACAATATTAACAGAGGTGGTTGACACGGGCATCGGTATACCAGCAAATGGCGCGGACACCTTGTTCACACCCTTCACCCAATTCGACAACTCGGCGACTAAACGATACAAAGGGACAGGACTAGGATTAAGCATCTGCAAGAGTCTGGCTGAGCTCATGGGTGGGACTATTGGGTTCCACCCAAATCCCGAGGGCCGCGGAAGCGTCTTCTGGTTTACGGCGAAGCTCAAAAAGTGCAAGCAACTAACAATTATTGATTCGCTGTCACACAAGCTCGACTCACTGGACGTCCACTCATCTACACCAGAAACTCCCATGGAAAAGCTGAAAATCGCCGCTCTCGGGACACGCATCCTGCTTGCCGAAGACAATCCAATCAACCGCAAAGTCATGCTGAAAATGCTGGCTGGATTAGGATTTGCCAGCATAGAGACCGCAACTAACGGCAAAGACGCAGTTACCAAAATCCTCCAGGATCCCTTGTCATACGACTTCATCCTCATGGACGTCAACATGCCCGTTCTAGACGGCGTCAGCGCAACCAAAGAACTCCGAGCAAACGGCGTGGTAATCCCAATCGTCGCCATGACAGCTAACGCCCTAAAAGGCCAGGCGGAGTCGTACATTGCAAAAGGCATGACCGGCTATATAGCGAAACCAGTGGATAGAAACCTCTTGGTCAAGCTGCTCCTCAAATGTTTAAACAGAGAAGGCACAGGCTGAACAAAGCACTTGTTTTCCGCTATACAACCAACACACACGCTATGAACACGATTTTACCCTCAACCTTCACTCAAGTCCAGCATCCTGGCTTCAGACACCACGCTACAACATACATCCCCCCCCTGCACTGCTACCAGGTCCCATCCATCCAGTGCATCGAGGCTTTCGAAAGCCCCGTCCTATGCCGACGGCCTTGCTGCATATAGCATAGCATTACTAGCATCCCCAGCCAGCGCATCTTATCTCGGGCTCAGTGACACGAGCCATGTGCATCCAAATACTGCCTTGCAAATGAACCGAGACTACTACTTACTTACTCTACTCGGATATAACTCGCCATACTATACTAGTTAGCAATCCATTCAATAAATTCAATCAATCGATCAATCACAGATGAACGATTCAAATTCAAATAGACAACGTTTAGAACTAGTCCGAGCTTGTTTATGATAGTTCTCGTTGTTTTTGCGGTGCGCGGTCGACGGGGTGGTGTGTGACAGGAGGGATAGAGAGAAAGAGAGAGAGAAACTCTTAATGTGATTTTCTAGGTGGCGTAGTTACTGTATATCTACCGATCACCCACCCTCGTCTCTGCCTGGGGGAGGGGGGAATTGCGATTTTCAATTTTCAATTTGCACAGAGATAGAGCTTGATGCTAAGGCGGTGCTGTGGGGTTGAAACTTCTATGTCAAGTCCAATGCCATTATTCGTGGTAAAAGGGAATATCACAAGCTTCAAACTCGAATATGCAAGATGGTTAAAGACCGTGAATTACTTACTCTCTTTCAGCCCTCCCCCTCCCAAACATACACGCGGTTTGATATTTCTAATACATAAACTCACTAATCTCCAACAACTGCCCATCCAACGCCCGTTTCGCCTGCACACTCGCCTCCCGATTCTCCGCCGTAACACGCTCTTCATACGCCATGACCAATAAGCGCTTCACCTCTTCCTCGCCAAACCTTTGGCCAGGTACCCCGAAATCTCTCCCCTTTTCCTTTGCCCGGGCGACAATGGCGTCGGGGCCCGCGGTGAAGAGGTCGAAGAAGAGGGCGGCGTAGGGCAAGGATGCGCCGTCCTCGATGTTTTTGAGGTTTTGCTGGAGTACTAGAATGTTGAGTTGCATGAGTGCGCAGCCGTTGCTGTTCATGCGGGTGAGGCGTGTGCTGAGGAGGGAAAGCAAGTATGTGTCCATTAATCTTGCGAGGCCGCGCGTTATATGGGTATACGAAGAGGAGGGGATGTAGGTTGATACTACGGTGTCGAAGGAGACGAGGGAGGAGTTTAGGGAGAGGATGGAGGGCGAGGGGTCGCTCAGGAGCGTGTCAATGTATATGTTGGGGGGTGTGGAGGTGTATAGGGAGTACAGGATTGTGGAGCGGATGGAGAGGTGGAGCGTGCGGAGGACGCGGTTGGAGAGGGATTGGTAGGTGGAGACTACGCGGTCGAAGTCGCTGGGGTGGATTAGTTGGGGTTTGTGTGTGTGTTAAAGGGGGATGAGGACTTACGCAACAGTCTCAGAACTGAGAGGAAGGTACACCCGTGCGCCCTCCGTGCGTGGTTCAGAGGAAGATAGCACAGTCCAGCGTCTGTTGTGTCTTTGACCACTTGTTTCCGCGCTCGTCGAATCGGAGGCGCGGTCACTAATGTAGCGCAGTTTCGCAATCTTGGTAGCTAGCCACTTCATGCTTGTGTAGAGGAGACAAAGGCCAACGATGCTCTTCTTGTCCTGTAACATGTCCCCCTGGTCCAATGGCTCGGCTTCAACTGCTTCTACAAGCAGATCAACTTCATTTTGGATCAATTGGCCCAAGTTGTCTGTATCGGAGGGATCTGATTGGATAAGCTGGGCAATAAGGTCTTCCATTTGCTCCGAGTCCGCCCATACACCTGGTGCTTTCATGTGGCGGCCAGTCGAAGTAGGCTGTGAGCGACTGACCAAGGCCTTATACCAACCTGCGCACTTTTGTGCGTACGTGTCCATCTGATCTATAATGAGCTGTGAGAACGCCTGGTCGTGGGGTAGATTATCGAGCATCTTGCAAAAAGCAGTGACTAGCGTAAAGAAATGCGCGGTCCCCTAGCAAGTCAGTATCTTTACTCGGGAAGTGGCATCATTTTACTTACCTTGAAGATGGGCTTCTTCGAGTGTTTCGACCAGTTCGGATCTTCGTTGAACGAGTCAATCTCAATAAAGGTCTGTGCTGACAACTCAACCAGCGTCTCATCAAGTTGCGGGTGGAAAACGTTGACCAAGAAATCGTCGAGAAAGGAAGTCAAGGTACTCATGACAATATCTGAACCTGGGGGAACAACCTCCTTAAGCCTGTTCAAAAAGTCCAGTGATGGCGGTAGAAGTATGCCCATATTAAAAACGGATGGCTGCACGAGGAGTTTGTGACCCGTTGCGCTTCCATCAAGGTTGGTGTTGGCGCTCGCAACCGAGTCTTCCGCTTTCTTCGAATCGGTAACTAGCCCAGGAACAGATGACTTCAAAATAAACGTCAGATCATTTCGTTCTTGTGATATCTCGGGGCTTTTGGTATCCACGTCAGACAATTTGAACATGCGCTTGTTCTTATCTCGTGGGGCGCGTGAGAATACACTGCCAGCGGATGCTTGGCCTTGACCACTGCGATACGATGCCTCGCCGTCGGTAGCCAGGTAGTCATGGAGCAGTGACCGCATCTGATGGCTGGTCAGTATACACATTTGAAGGAGTCCGATTCATTTCCTACCTCACTCTGATACAGCTTCCATAACTCCTTGAAGCCACGGGTCAAGCTTGCACTCGAGGAGCCAGAACCTTCTCGTCGAATAATACCAGCAACGACATCATGGACCACCCTGTGGCTTTCTGCAATCGCCTCGAAACGGGCATACAGCGTCCACATGAGATCATTAAGGAGTGTGGTTCGAATGTCGTCGCTCTCGATCTCGGTTTTCTTGCCACCTTTTCTCGATGCATATGCGCGTAGAATGCTCGGATGTCGTTGCACCACTTCATTGTTCGACTTATCCACCACCTTGAACAGCTCCACCGGAAGTCTCTGCTCGATTGTGTCTACAGCCACATCTAAGCAGCCCATCTTATTAAGAGCTTCTATTACCAATCGTATGTATTGGAATGTGTCTTGTTCAGGATTGTGCGCAGAGTCATCTGTCATCTGGGATTATGAGTAAGACGGCAAAAGTCAGACGGCAACAGTAACTCACTGGTTCTGAGGTGTCGAGGTCGTCCAAGAAGTAGTAGAGCAATCTACCTCTGGCATCCGTCTGGGTCCGCTCTGACACATCCCCCTTGACCTGGTTGTGGGCGTACTCTTTCCACCTGTCCTCACAATATGGCGACTTGAGGTAGAGATGGCTGTGTAGTTCTTCAATCAGGATGTCTGTAAGCGAGACTTCTTGATTACTGAGGTAGGTACGCAAATCCGACAAGGCGCCAATCTTCTCCATCTCCGTCTTGCGAATCATACGCAGGGCGTCTTGAAGGATGTCCACGGCGGTCAAGAAGCGCTTCTCGGATATCCGCGCCTCCAGTCTTTCAGGCACGACCTGCAGCTTCTCGATGTGGTCGAGCATCTGCAACATCTCATCGTAACTCTGCGAGGTGGTCGCAAACTCCTTGAGCTCGGGCTTGGCTGTGGAGAGCTGCGACTTGGCCGACGTGAGGGAGCTCTTGAGCGTCCGTACGCGATGTTGTGAGCTCTGTAGGCTGGACTGGATCTGGTGGAAGGTACCAATGGAGCTGTTGAAGCCCTGATGGTGCTCTGCATAATGTTAGCTTACCCCGCCTATCCTCGGGCACAGAGCCTTGCCATTCACGATGCCCTTGAGCGACTGCTGCAATTCCTCGTGCGTCTGCCTGAACCGCGCCGCCTGGCTCGCCAGCCCCAGAGAGCTCGAATCCATGAGCTTCAGGGCGACCTCGATTGGGACGCACTGGTCCTTGGTCATGAAGTCCCAGTTCTGCTGGATGGACTGCAGCACCTGTTCGATGCGCTGACTGCCTGGCCCAAGGCTCTGCCCTGCTGCATAGCCAGGCCTGCCCGAGTGTCCTGCAGGGCGCCGTTCGGGGCTTCGTCGCTGTGCTGGGGCCCGTTCGACGCTGGCCGGGCGGGTGACTTGGGGCGATTGATTGCGCGGCTGGAAGCCCCCATAGCCCCCAGGCCGTCGCTCGCGGTCGCGGTCGTTGCTTGGGCGGCGGGGCGACGTGTCCTGGTCCGGAGTGATGCCCCCATAGCCACCAGGCCGCCGTGGCCGCTCGCCGCTGGGGCGGTCGCCATAGCCATTCTCGGGCGCAGCAGCGTAGCCTCCAGGCGCGCCGTTGGTGTAGTTGCCGTTGGTGTAGCCGCCATTGGCACCACCACCCGCCCGCGGGAAGCCAGGATTGCGCGACATGGCCGCCTTACGAGTCGCGAGCGAGTGTACCGGTAGCTAGTATGTGCAGGCGGGGCGGGGTCATGGTGTGCGATGGCGAGGTGAGGTGTGGGCGTCACGGGGAGCCATGGGCTGTCAACACCGGTGGTGGATCTGGTCGTCGCTGGGGCTGCCCAGTTGCGGGGAGCTCGGGGGTGCATCGACGGCGCCAAGGCGAACGGCTTCTGGCTGGGAAGTGTTCCGCGCCTGGTCTGCACGCACAGGGCCTGCCGAGTCGCGCTCCTGGAGCTCCCACCCGCCATTCTTTGTACACACTCCATCCACGCAGCCCCCCCGCCCATCCACCAGCGTCGCACCTTCACCTTTGGCCGCCTCCTCCTCCCTGCTATGTCGCGCTGATCACGTAGCCGCGCTCTTTCCACCGCAGAGCCCCCAACGACGCCCAACGCCCGCCCCCCAATCGCGAGCCCGTCACGACCATGGCCGCCGTCTACGCGAACGGCGCGAATGGCGTCAACGGCGCGGGCAAGATGTTCCCCCCGCCGCGCTACTCGGACGTGCCCAGTGCCATCACCATCTCGGTCGCCGATGACGAGGGAGGCCAGCTCGATGTCGAAATCCCGCTGGACGAGGACATCCAGGACGACCCTACCGAACTGTGCGCCATTCTCGAAAACGAAAAGAGCTTGACGTCAACCTGGGTCAAGGTCGCGGTTGCCTATGCAAAGCACAAGAAGGTCGATGTCGCCATAGACGTCTTGAGCCAGGCCATCCAGGTTTTTGGCAACGCGCGCGGCGAGGACAGGCTCAGCATTCTTAATGGCTTGTGCTGGCTCTATCTCCTCAGGTGTCGAGAGGCGCCCCGTACCAAGCAGGGTACGACCGTGCAATCAAGCATCCTGAGACTCCAGCTGACCTGTACAGACTCGCAAACCGACCCAGACGCCAAGTTGAAGGACTACTACCTGCAGGCTGCCACCAGCGTGCTCAACGATGCCTCGCGAATCAGCCCTTCCCATCCGCCTCTGTTCCTTGCTCGTGGCGTCCTCTACCTCCTCCGCGCCTCCCTCCAGGGCCCTGCGACGACCGCCGGATCCAATGCGGTCAGCCCAGAGCGCATGGAGACACTCAAGCAGGCGGCCAAATGCTTCGAGGATGCACTCAGGGCATCGGGCGGCAAAAATTTGATGGCGAAAATGGGCAAGGCGCGTGTCAACTACTCAATGGGCAAGTGGGCGGATGCTCTGAAGGGATACCAGAATATCCTGGAGAGCTCGCCAGACCTCCTTGATCCCGATCCGCGTATCGGTATTGGCTGCTGCTTCTGGCAGCTTGGCTTCAAAGACGACGCTGCTAGCGCATGGCAGCGATCGCTCGACTTGAACCCCAAATCCAAGATTGCGCTGACTCTATTGGGTATATACAACCTCCAGCTGACTGCCAGCTACTCGTCGACCGACCCCAAATTCGTCGAGCTATATAAAAAGGCCATTAACCAGTACATTGTACCCTCGACCAAGCTGGACAACCAGTTCCCCCTCACATGCGCCACCCTGGGAAGCCACTTCCTTGTCAGGCGCGACTTTGTAAAGACCGAGACTGTGGCAACGCGCGCCATCAGCCTCACGGATACTAACGCCATTGCCAGTGATGGCTGGTATCTCCGAGCGAAGAAGGCACATCACGAAGAGGACATTGCAAAGGCTGCCGAGTACTACTCAAAGTCTGATCAGGCCCGTGGTGGTGAGGAGCGTGGTTTCATCCCAGCAAAGTTCGGCTTGGCGCAAATGAACGTCTTAATGAGCAACTATGATGGCGCTAAGTTTCGTCTCGAAAAGATCTTGCAACAGTCGCCAGTGTTAGAGGCGCAAACACTGCTTGGCACCCTGTACGCAGAGGATGTTTTTGCCGCTCAGAACAGCAAATCTACCGAGGATAAAACCGCGGAACTGAGAAAGGCTCTCAAATATCTCGAGACGGTTCAAAGTGCCTGGAAAGACCCAAAACGAAAGGTGGTCCCCGATCAGTCAGTCTTACTGAACTTGGCTAGGCTGTACGAGGCGGATCATCCAGAGAAGAGCTTGAGGTGCCTTGAAGAGGTGGAACAGATGGAGCTTGACGCAATACCCGAAGAAGACTATCCGGAAGGCGTTGAAGACCCGAACGAGGTCAAGGCAGCACTGCGCGAGTTCCTACCCCCTCACCTACTCAACAACATGGGCTGCTTTCATTTCCAGGCCGATCGTTTCATCACAGCACGTGAATTCTTCCAGACTGCCCTAAACGCCTGTGTCAAGGCAGAGAGTCGTGACGAAGGTATTGACACAGACGCACTCGTTACTTCAATCAGTTACAATCTTGCACGTACATATGAAGCCGAGCGTATGTGGAAGGATGCCAGAAGTGTTTATGACAGCCTCCTTCAGCGACACGCGGATTACATTGATGCGCGTCTCCGTTTGGCTTACATTTCTTTGCGAGAGAATCCTGAAGGCGAAGGTCCTCGAGCGGTCAAGGATCTTTTCAAGGCGAATGAGGACAACACTGAAGTCAGAGCGCTGTATGGCTGGATGTTAAATAAGACAAAGAGGAGGACTTCGCAGTTTGTGACCGACGAGGAACAGCGACATTACAAGCATACTCTTCAGAAGTTCGACAAGCATGACGCCTACTCCCTTATGGGCATGGGTAACATCACTCTGGCAATTGCTCGTGAAATGCCGCGGAGCACAGAACAAGAGAAAGAGAAGCGACGGAAGCAATATGAGCGGGCCGTCGAATTCTTCGAGAAGGTCTTGCAAATCGATTCCAGAAACGCATATGCTGCGCAAGGCATTGCAATCGCTTTGGTAGAGGACAAGAAGGATTACTCGACCGCACTGCAGATCTTTACCAAGGTCAAGGAGACACTGAGGGATCACAGTGTCTACACGAACCTTGGGCATACTTACTGCGAGATCAAGCAGTACAACCGAGCTATAGAGAACGTACGTCCTACTAGATCTTGTTGATTTTTTTTTCATGCTGACAGAATCACAGTACGAAGCAGCCCTTTCTCGCGACCGTCAAAACGACCCCAAGATTCTTCAATGTCTTGGACGAACCTGGTACCTGCGCGCCCGTCACGAGAGCAGCATAGCCGGGTACCGCACCGCACTCGACTATTCCAAGCAGGCGCTCTCGATCGTCCCGACTGATCTCTCCTCCCAATTCAACGTTGCGTTTTTGCAATTCCAAGTTGCAACTATGCTGTACAACCTCCCTGAGAACCAACGCACCCTTGAAGAAGTCGATTCCGCAATCACTGGTCTCACTGAAGCCATCGACGCAATGGACAAGCTGGCCAAAGAAGAACATCCCCCCTTCCCCCGTTCCGACATCACATCGCGCGCAAACATGGGCCGCAATACAATGGCTAAGCAACTCGAGCGCGCACGCGATAAACAAGTCGCCTATGAAGGCGAGGCACTCTCCAAAAAAGAGACTGCCCGCCGCCTCCGTGAAGCCGAACTTGCGCGCCGCGCAGAAGAAGAAGCGCGTAAAGCTGCCGAGGCCCTCGAAAAGAAACGCAAACTCCTCGAAGAACAAGAACGCATTGCCCAGCGCGACCGCGAACTCATGGAGCTCCGTGGTCTCGATGAGCGCAAACGCATGGAGGAGGAAGAGGATCGCGAGACGAGGAAGGCGGAGCGCAGGAGTAGACCGAAGGGTCCGAAGCGCAAGAAGAAGGATGCGGATTCGGATACCGCGCCCAGTGGGTCTGAAGACGAAGGGCGGAGTAGGCGCAGACGCACAACTGCTAGTGGCACGGAGGCTGGAAGTGACGACGAGAGACCACGGGAGAAGAAGAAGAGAAAGCTTGCGAGGAAGAGTGAGCCCGCGGGCAAGTATAAGAGTAAGGAGTATATTGACAGCGAGAGTGATGAGGATATCGGTGTGGAGGCTGCGGCGCCGGATGGTGAGGCAGAGGGTAAAGAGGCAGAGAGTGGAGATGAAACTGCGGCGGCAGTCCCACGACCTCGTAAAGCCCGTGTCGTCGACGACGATGATGAGGATGAAGACGAGGATATTTCGGCACCGAAGGCTGATGTACCAATGGATGAGGACGAGGATGAGTAGGAAGCATCCTTGGTCGGAGGTACAATGCTTTGAGAGGCGCGACAAGGCATTTGGTACTGTCTGGAATTCGAAAGTGGTGTTTTAGTATCGACAACGGTTTCTTTCAACCTACTGAGTGGGTATTTTTCATTGCATCATTGCATAAGCTATGGCGTCTCTGGTAAAATCAGATGGGGTCAGACCATAGGCTGATGTAGAGAATTTGTATTATTGATTTAATCTGGTCATTCTTGACGCTATGTGCCTGCGATATGAATAAGACGTTGGTCTTAGAAGCTGGCGGTATTTCTTCATCGTGGATTTCAAGCACGGTCATAGGAAGTCGTGCCTGTCGAGCCCAAGAGCACGGAACTAATCTCGTACGGGATAATATGGTATCTGTAGCCTTAGGTAAGAGTGCTGATCACGTGATTGTCTCAAGGCACATCGGCGAGGTCCCGAATTAGCGTCTATGCGCCCATCAACGTCGCCGACAGCTAGGGGACTTCTTCATCGGCCGTTCCCAGCTCGACCACGAAATTTAGTCATTCACGCCCAAGGGGACGAATTTTCTCGCCCTTGATGACTGAGCCGACTAATCAGTAAATGCGGCGGCGATGATTTTCCACAACTGCACGCTGCCATGTACTGCCTATCCGTATCGAGATGCGAGCATAACTGAGTTATGGATTGCACAAAACGAGTTACTCAATTCAGATATGCTTGATAAGGGATTACCCTTTACGCACAGGAGCGGCGTAGCCTCTGCAAGGCTATGTGCGTCGATACACCACCAATAGATTCCCATAGGCGGGTTTCCTGGACCCCAGCCCCAGGCCAAGGTGGCTCAGTCATGCATAGCAGCACAAGCGACTCTACGTAACCCGGGTTTACTGACCACGTCTGCTCACATAATGCTCGATATTCAGCAGCCATTCTGTTATGTCATTTGCTCATGGATTTCCGGGCGCCTAGACGCAGCGGGAAGGATGAAGTGAGGTAATGATGGGGAGGGGGCGAGAGTGAAGACCCCCGCTTACGTTCTAGCGTGTTAAAGTAGGGTCGCCGACACCTTTTCTTTCCCATCGCATTAAGCTCCACTCTTTTGGCCCGTTGTGTTTTGGTAGGGGACATATATTAATGGGCTGTGTGGTCGGGCTGTTGTTCATTATTCATTTTTCGGTTTGATAGAAGCCCTTTCAAAACTTTCTCCATACTCATATTCCATCTTCCTGTCATCTCTTTGATCAATATTAAACATATGGCATCCTCGAATCCAACAGTTGACGTTGAGAAAGACGCCGCAGATGCGGATTTTGCGCATTTGACGAATGAGTCGCTTCATCACTTCAGCTGGGACAATGTAACGGTCACTGTGAAGGATCGCAGTACGAAGCAACCTCTTAACATTCTCTCCAATGTCAGTGGTGTTGTCGAAGCCGGTACTTTCATCCATGCCACGCTCCCAATGTTCAACCGCTAATTCATTCTTAGGTGAAATGATAGCCCTGATGGGTCCCAGTGGCTCCGGTAAGATGTTCCAACTCTCCATTTCCTTCACCACTGATTCATCCCAGGTAAGACGACATTACTCAACGTTCTAGCACATCGTGCTGCGACACCCAACGCAACGGTACAGCAAGATTTGCTGGTCAATGGGACACCAACGAGCCTTACGACGTTTCGTAAGCTGAGCTCTTATGTTGAACAAGAGGATGCTTTAGTTGGAAGTCTTACTGTAAGGGAGACTCTGTACTTTGCGGCAAAGCTTGCACTACCCAGGTACGTCTCAAAGCGACTCTCCTTGAAATATCGTCCTTCGACTTTTATGTCATCTACACAAGGCTAACTAGTATTCTTAAGCTCTGTGACAAAGGCCGATCGCAAAACACGAATTGAGGGTCTTCTCTCCTCCTTCGGACTCCAGAATCAGGCCGACACCCTGATTGGAACACCAATTCGCAAAGGAGTTTCTGGCGGACAGAAGAGGAGGGTTAGTGTGGCTAGTCAGTTGATAACCAGCCCAAAGATACTGTTTTTGGATGAGCCAACAAGTGGCTTGGACTCAGCAGCAAGTTTTGAGGTCATGAGCTTCGTGAGGGATGTCGCAAAGAAGCATAAGGTATCCAGTTACCATCCTCCCCCTTGTTGGCGTTGCTAACGAAAACAAGATTTTGGTCATTGCCTCCATCCATCAGCCATCCACTACCACATTCGAACTCTTCGACAAGCTCATGCTTCTTTCCCGTGGTAAAATTGTGTACAATGGGCCTGTGACTGCGATCAACAATTATTTCGCACAATTGGGCTACGAGGTGAGCATGACGATACTACAAATCATCAACACTACTGACAGGAACAGATGCCGCTTTACACTAATCCAGCCGAGCACGTAATTCAGCTGGTTAATACCGACTTTTCGCACGACCATGGCAAGTCTTCAGATCAGCTCGCACACCTCCACACTGCATGGGCCAACTCTAGCACGGCTGCCGCCATCGCTGCTCGAATCCATGAGACATCCACGGCGAGCTCAACGTTGCCCACCCGTACTACCCCGTCGTCACAAGATACCGCTACTCCCTTTCTCGTACCTCTGACGCTCATCCACCGCTCCTTCATCAAGAGTTACCGCGACATCGTTGCCTACGGCATTCGTATCGCAATGTACGTTGGCCTCGCAATCCTCATGGGCACAGTCTGGCTACGCCTCGACCCCGTGCAGTCCAATATTCAAGCCTTCACCAACGCGATATTTTTCGGTGGCGCTTTCATGTCATTCATGGCAGTCGCTTATATTCCGGCTTTCCTCGAGGACCTCAGTATATATACCAAAGAACGCGCGAATGGCTTGTATGGCCCCACGGCCTTTATGATTGCCAACTTCGTCATCGGCGTACCCTATCTGTTCATCATTACGATTTTGTTCTCCGTCATCTCATACTGGCTCGGCAATTTCCGCCCTACAGCAGACGGCTTCTGGACATGGGTGCTTTGGCTTTTCCTCGACCTTCTCGCCGCCGAGTCTCTCGTCGTCCTCCTCTCCTCGCTCATTCCCATCTTTGTCGTTGCGCTCGCCGCTACAGCATTCGCAAACGGGCTGTGGATGTGTGTCAACGGCTTCATGGTGCAACCTGAGACTCTCAACGTCTTCTGGCGCTATGTATTCCACTATATTGACTACCAGGCATATGTGTTCCGCGGCATGATGGTGAATGAGTTTGGCAAGCGAAATTACTCTTGCGAGATTCAGGAGGACGGCGGGTGTCAGTGTATGTATCCGAGCTCCCTGCAAGATCAGTGTATGGTGGAAGGCAAGGCTGTATTGGGGATGTATGGGTACAACACGGAAAACGTTGGCAGGTATGTTGGGTATATGTTGGTCATTGTGTTTGCGTATCGCGTGCTAGGCTGGGTAGTGTTGATGTTGAGGAAGCATTAAGGTTTCCGATATTGGTATGGTAATGGTAATATCACAGGGGCACAGTTAGATGAGATTAGATTGTAAGAATAGATAGCTCTCCGCTTTATAGAGCGAGGAAATGACTTGCTCTGCGCAATAATGTGCCGCTAGCAGGATGTGAGCTTTGACGGTTTATCGAGTTTTGTCATCACATTTGCAAGATCTTATTACAGCTCAGATGGGTAAGCAGTATGGCGTTCGCTCTTTGCTGATGACCGAACAGCGAGGCTAGTCTTGATATCATCTAGTGCGACAAACAACATCGTCACCCGTACGTTAGATCTACATGTCTGCTGCAAATAAGAGTTCTCATGTTCCGCATAAAAACCTCCAGACGTTCCATCTACGGCATCAAAATTTCGCTCCAAACTATTGCAACCCAACCCTCAAGGCATTATTCTCAGACAAGACGACGTATCATGGCACCTCTCCCCATCGTCGTATGCGGCCGGCATCCATCGATCGCGACCAGTGTCCGCAATGGACTACTACCTGAATACGATGGTATGCAAAAGATTCCCTTGGAAGAGCGCTTCGCCCGTCGACCCTAGCACAAATGAAACTAGCGTACACATTGATCGATATACATCATCGCTCACACCAGACACTGCTACCCAGTCATACACGTTGTCCTCTCCGTCGAAGCCGGCATCTCTGACATTCCACTTTTGCTCTCCTCCCAAGCCCCACCCAACTCCTCGTCCAACCTTGGCTCGCAAAATTACACCAAACCTCCCGTCGCAATTGCGCTCGGCGGCGGCTTTGACAGCGAAATGTTCGAGAAGATCAAAAACGCCTGTGATAATGCACCGAGTACACCTTGGCTAAGAACCGATACAAGTAAGGGGCCAGGCCCACCAGGGCCGGAGGAGCAGGGGTCGTACGGGGCGATGGTGGCCCAGAGGATGAAGAAGAGACTAGGGGAGCTGAAGGTTGGTGAGGAGGGAGGAGTGGGGGAGGGTGTGTTCTGGTTTTGAACACAATTACTGGAGGTTTGTAAATCGCGTAGCATTATTGCTTGAACGGGTTAGGTGATGATGGAGTAGTTTACCCAATACGTGTCTAGTGTATTCACTGAATTGGGCTTGGCGGAATGAGTCATTTTTGGTCATACCAATCATCTTTAAACATTTTGTGTATTCTAGGGACAGTTGATTTAGGGGGCTATTGCAAAATGTGAACGATGCTGCTAAGACTATTGAGAGTGGGTAAGCCACTATAAAACAGATCTTTCTTCAAGACATCTCGTGCTCGCTCAGCCTCGTGTATTATTTACCTTCCTTCCTCGCCATCCATCACCCATATCTGAATAGAAGTCGAACAACTTGCAAGCAATAATGGATATGAAAGCCCCTACATTCGACCTGACCACCACGGAGGGCCTACGCGCCTACCTTATTGCACAGGGGCAGTCAAATGATGTCGAAATTGTTCTCCTCTCCGGCGGATCAGCAAACTACGTCTACCGAGCCACAGGAGCTAATGGCTCAGCGAAAGTCTATAAACATGCAGCGCCATACTCACACTCCAACAAGGACTTTGCACTTGATGTCCGACGCATGGATTACGAAGCCCGCATCTTAGAAATCCTGTCGACCACGTCTTCAAAGACTGCCTCGTTACAGGAAGCCGATGAATCTACCGTCCATGCCGTCCCCCTGATTAGCTACGACGCAGACCAAAAATTGCTATGCATTGGAGACGGCGGACATCGCAACTTGAAAGCCGCATACGAGGACCCGCAACTCGACATAACCGACATTGGCCAGCGTCTTGCGCAATGGCTCGCTGAAGTGCACATAAATTCGAAGAACACATCTCTAGCGGAATCCTCTCAAACAGACGTGACCGAACACTGCGGAAACAATCCAGTCGCGCTACAACTGTATCGCTATTCATACAACAGCCTACACATTGCGCTCTCTGAATTCGGTCATGATGCAGAAATCGGAGTCAGGATCAACAAAGAGTTTGGCAGCTTAACCGCGTCGGATAATGAGTGTGTCTGCCATGGCGACTTCTGGCCCGGGAACATCCTCATACGAGCGGGAAGTGCGCAAGGAGCAGCAGTGGAACTGACGGTCGTGGATTGGGAGCTCGTACGGCGCGGCACAAGTGCCACGGATGTTGGGCAATTTGCTGCTGAGGCATTTTTACACGATCGCTTCAAGGGCGGCAGGGGCTTGCTTACTGCGTTCTTCAACTCGTATGTAAATGTCAGAGGTGGCAGTGTTGACAGGACCTGGGTCAAGAGAATGATTGTACACTGGGCAGTACATGTTACATATTGGCCGACGAGAGTGGAGTGGACTGATCGACAAGGAACTCAGAAGCTTGTTGATATGGGTGTAGCTGTGTTGGAAGCGGTCTTGAACGACACCCATGGGAATTGGGAGACGCTTGTGGAGTTGCCCATGCTACAGGATGTGAAGGACACGCTGCGATCGCTGATAGCATGAACTCTAGAAAAAACACTTAGGACCAATTCTAATGTTTTCATTCGTGAATATTGTGTGATTCTTGCACTTGCTTGTCGTGATTTCTCGTTAGGTCTGAAAGTCTCTTGACTGCTCCCCTTGCGGATATTCTTCTTGTACAAGACTCCCGCATAAAAAGTGGAAACCACTTCCTCATTTTGAAATACTACCTCAAAATGAATCATGGCGGGGGGTGAGTGGTCGTTTGAACATCAAACCCCTCCAAGATCTCTCCCTCATAGGCCCTTCTTCACAGCACCTGCACCGAGACTTGCTTCGATCAAAGCCAGCTTTTCTTCTCTCCAGTACCAGACACCAGTGAGAGCAGCGCCTGGGCCTGCAATCAGTGTCAAGAACAAGGTTACGATACCAGCTTCGATGATCTGTCCACCGGTGACAGTTCCATGGAGGAGTCGATGTACATCGCACACAGCGATGAAAGCGGGAATCATATGAACTAGTCCCAAGATAACCCAGTCACATTGGAAGATGTACAGTAAGCCCGAGTCAAGATCCTTCTTCCAATTATTGGTGCTGGGCACCCACACAGAAGTGTAAGTCACGGCAGGATTTTCGGAAACCGAAATTCCGTAGATTGTGTACCAGTGAACTGCCACGCTGATCATGAAGAAGACACCATAAAGTGTTTTGAGGTGACGTAAATCAGCGGTCTTCGTCTTCGAGGTGGTCGATGTAGAGGCAGAAGAGACGAAGGGTGAAGCGATCCAGAGCGGGACATTGACAAGTATCGGACTTACTTGCCAGAAAGCAATGATATTTTGGGCAGTGTTGAGATATTTTCCTGGCCAGAACATTGCGATAGTTGGGAGGACGTAGAGGGCCATCGTAGCTGGCATAATAAGGCGCGCATAAGGCAAAGGCACTGGACGACCTTTCGAAAAGTACGACTTGTCGCCTGACAAACGATGATACAGCGCCCACCAGATCGGAATAATAACGCATCCGCCGATATTCTGGTACAGAAATGCACACACAGCCGTACTGTCTGCATGTCAGCTTCGGCCACCTAGGTCACGTGTTAGGTATATTCTGCGGGACTTACTATTTCAGCCAGCTGCTCTGATTACGCTCTCGGCAAGCCTCGACATTCATGATTGCGATGAGTCCCGGTAACTGGCCAAGGAAGTGGAGTTGCTGCCAGTAGAAAGCTTCGTTCCACCCAGTCGGGCCATAGATGAACGCAGCGACAAGAAACGACAATCCGTCGTCTAGGGGCTTCAGTCCAGTAAATTGCTTCTTAATGCGCATGCCGTTGGGCAAAATGCCTGTCTCGGCGATGTTTGCGAAGCCCACAGGCACATCGTTCAGGATGGGCGCGATACGCATGAACCATGCTCCAAGGACTGCAAAGACCGCGAAGATAGCTAGTACTGTCGCATTATTTGGACGATGAGCAGAAGAAGCTAGAGATGCCATGGTAGGCGCTCTGATCGTTTCAGGCACGGAATATTGAGATGGTTGTGGTTGTGTAAAGTACAGGCCCACGTCTAAACACAGATCCCAACGAAGTTTACCGCGGATCGCCTGACTACTAACATGCTGACACCCAGCATCCTTCATGAGATCGTGCTTATGTAACAGTATAAAGTCGCGGCATGCACCTTGGTAGCAAAGTAATCGTGAAATTAATGGGCAGCATGATGGAAACTACTACGACCGCTTCGCAAACTTGTCGCAAAACGTTGTTAGTTCTGTCACCAGCTGGGTGGATGCCTGATACTACCCCTCTAGGTATGCAGGTTGTACAACATCCCCCTGACACTCAATTCTAGAGAGGAATCGAAGACGATGTGAATGAAGTGCACATTAAGCGATGTTAATGCCACGCCGTGCCCGCGATACCGGTACTGTCGGTACGTTCAAGTTAGTGACGAAGCACATTGGAGAGGAGCAAACTTGGGACATAGACAACAACTGAAAAAGCGATGGTGAAATAGCGTCTCGGTTTAGATGCCTTGATAGTCTTTCGGGTAGTCGGCAAGTGCTGTACCCAAATTAGATCATTGTTGGTTTCGAGAAACGAGGTCAGCGCGTTGACGTTAGATTTCCCCCTGACGTCAGCACTCCTGATCCTGACTGCGTGGCGCAAATACTTGAATGAACACTTGGACCTCGAATAACGAACCAGACTCCTGCCCTGGCGCCCACACAACGTGTCATA
The DNA here is from genome assembly GCA_022343325.1 of Plenodomus biglobosus. Lineage (NCBI taxonomy): Eukaryota > Fungi > Ascomycota > Dothideomycetes > Pleosporales > Leptosphaeriaceae > Plenodomus > Plenodomus biglobosus. The sequence continues at coordinate 549,491 of JACTNT010000025.1, read as the reverse complement.
TCCTGAATTGATGGGTTTCGACCTCTTTACGAGAGTGCCTGCCAAGTAGATCGTATTGACGCAGAGCCGCGATCGCGGGTATGCACGAAGCTAGCCCTGTGATGTCATCCCACGTCTCGTCTCGACTTGCATGGGGCGACGACGCAAGCATCAACGAGATCTTCCAGTTTATGGAGGGACGGAGACGGACACTAGCCACAACAAGTATGATGTCTCCATTTTATGATGCGCTCTATGGCGCTATTACTTGGCTTAACGTCCCCAGTTGCTGGAATGACCTGGGCGGGAAGTCATGTGGTGCTTGATGTTGTCCACCAGTAGCCTTCATTGTTCTCTCTTCGTCCATCGGTTCTTCTGACAGGCCATCCTTGGAGATTCCATCAATACCTCGCAAAGACATCAACCATGGTCGGGACCCGTAGAAGTCTCCTAAGAAACGGATCAAACAACAGCAATCTTAGTGGTCATGGCAATGGTGACGGATTCACCAAGCACAAACATGTCGATCTCGAGAGCGGTTATGGATCCATCAATCCCGCTCCAGTATCACGACAAAGATTCCGGGATGCCATTGAGCAGACGATGCACGTCAATCGGGCTGCGGACATGAAGAGGAAGCTGATCGACAATGTGGACCACGATGCCCTAGAAGTCTATCGGAAGAGTGACGAGAGTGTAAGATCACTCAGAACAACTACACAACGTCAAGACTGATGCCACCTCAGTTGAAATGCATTAGAAACAAAAAAGTTCGGCAATTCTACGAGGAGCAAAACAACCGTCTGGATGATTGGCTGGAGGTCGACATGGTAGTCTCCTCGCTCGCCGACGATATTGTTGACAGTATGCACCCACGTGACACTGACAATGATGGAGTAGCGGAAGACCGTGGACCATTAGGTATTAGTGGAGAGAACCTGGAGCCGTTTCTGCCAGAAGACGAACGAGAGAGACGTAGGAAATCAGCCAAGCATGTGAAGTGGGCCATCAACGTGAGCAAGATGATCATCCTTCTGGAGCTATGTGAACTGATTCAGTGTAGACAAATGTCATCGTCAACATTCTTCTGCTTGCGGCCAAGGGTGTGGCTGCTCTCTGGTCTAGCTCTCTGTCCCTAATCGCTTCGCTTGTCGACTCTGCTCTCGACCTTTTGTGTACCATCATCATCTGGGTCACCAACAGGCTTGTGGGATGGCGCCTGACTAGCCTCAAGAAGAAGTTCCCAATTGGCCGACGACGTCTGGAACCGCTTGGTATTCTTGTCTTCTCCATCATTATGGTGACTTCTTTCCTCCAGATCTTACAAGAATCAGTCAAGAAGCTTCTCCCGGGCGGAGAGCATAAACTCGCAACACTGCCACCAGCTGCCATATTCGCCATGGTAGCAACGATCGTCGTCAAAGGTATCATCTGGGTAGGCTGCGCTAGAGTCAAGACGACACAGGTTCAGGCTTTGGCACAAGACTGCAAAACTGGTCAGTGGACGCATTCACCCGCTAGGTACTACATGCAATGCTAACAGAGGCAGATGTATACTTCAATACTCTATCACTTCTCTTTCCACTAATAGGACACCAAGCCAACGTTTGGTGGCTTGATCCAGTTGGCGCCTCTATTCTCTCCCTGTTCATCATTTACGACTGGGCTGGCACTTGTCTGGAGAACGTTACCCGGCTCACCGGCGAGGCAGCAAATGATCGCGTCAGCAGGAAAATGATGTTCATGGCTTATCGATTCGCACCGCTCGTCGGAGGATTCAAGAGTATCAAGTGTTACCATGCGGGCGACGGCGTTTGCGTTGAAATTGACGTGCTGATGCCTGAGGATACGCCGCTGACAAAGTGCCATGATGTTGCAGAGACGCTTCAGTACTGTCTTGAGGGTTTGAGTGAAGTGGACCGTGCCTTTGTCACGATGGATTGTAAGTCAGCATCTGGCGTTTCAAGGTCGCAGACGCAGCTAATGTACAATAGACACTTCTCAAGGTCCAACTGGCCATGCAAACTCTGATGGCGAATGAATAATGAGGCACGTAAGCATAGTGCAGGCAGTAGGTGCTCACCGCATTTCCATTTCGCCATAAGCATAGCTCTTGCACGTTCAATATCACTGTTTGCATTTTTACTACTATCCTGCTATGTCTCGAGGCGCGCTAGCAACTGCCAAGACGCAAACGCTCACCTTTTGTCTTGCTCAAGACCGCTCTCACTGCTTAGTCTACTGGTTACCTCTTGTCTCAAACTCACGGGTTGGTTACCACGATCGCTAGCGACCCCGAAAACACGAACGCCTTCGACCGCCATTTACAGCGCCCGCACTCCTGCGATGGCTCCTCCTTCTCCTGTGCCTCGCACACTCAAAACCTTTCTTGCCAACGGAATTGATCCCGTACAATGCTCCATATGCTTGGAACAGTACGATGTTAACCACGTGGCTGTTCGTATTCGCGGCTGTGGACACGAATTCGGCAAAGGCTGCCTGGAGACGTGGCTACAGCAGTCTAACAAAATAGGCACATGTCCATATTGTCGAGACGTGCTCTTCAAAAATGAGCCTCGAACGATTGATCCAGTCGCTTTGGAAGGGATACGGCGTCATTTTTGGGGCAGTGGACGCCAAACTCGCTTTGCGCAGGGCCGCGTTCTGCGACTACTAGACATTTGCAATCCTGATGGACTCCTCATGAGACTGTGGCGGAACATGCGCGAGGGATATGGCACACAGGCGCGTGAATCTCAGCAGCATGCATGGTCAGGAGGAATTCGAGGCCTGCTACTTGCACTGTATCAGGGCACATGGCCGGCAGGAAGTATCCATGACAAGTACACCCTAGCCATATACCGCTACTTCCCTTATGAATTCGACATCTTTCGAATTGTCCCGACCTCTACACCTGCGACCTGTCCATTCGACGCGCTTTGTCGGAACTTCATTCGCCTATCCAGACTCTTTCCTAGTCTGCACAACCCAACCCCAATCCTCTTGCGCGCTTTGATCATGTTCCAGATCCGAAATCGGGGAGTCTCCATGGCAATTACTTTGCAAGATATCGATGATGATTATCTGAAAGCTGGCCCTCGCCTTTACTCCGTTACGCGCGACCCGGATTGGAGGACTCCAGTGTCACGCCTATATCTCTTGCTCATGCTCATGAGTCACGACCGCGAATACAATCTGCGCTTCCATTCCCCCGGGTTCTACAATGCAGCCGATGTAGCCAAGCTGCTGCGCCTTCTTTACCGACCTATCTTCTTCGACGACCCGACATTCATCGCGCACTTCGATCCAGCTTTCTGCGAGCGCGCAGCGCGCTTCTACCATCTTTCGGAGGTTGGCAAGTCCACGGGCAACATTGGCGTGGGTCTTCTTGATCCGCGTATCGGTCGACGGACAATTTGCACCCATATACAGGGCCTCTGGGCAAGCTCGAAGACTCCTTTCAGCGAGCCGTGGGACCGTGTCACGGGGAACGTGGACTACTCTAGCGACAGCGAGGACGAAGATGGCTTTGCGGATTGGGAGCGGGCACGGTCTGAAATCAGGAATCTTATTAGAGACGGGTTTGGTACTCTAGATCGGCGCAGTAGCATCGTTTATCGCACTGCCCTGAGGGGCTGATGTGGTATCACTGGTATCGAGGGGGAGATGAGTATTCCAGTGAGGCAGGCTGTGCACATTGCAGGATGTCAGGGCCTCTTGACTGTACTTCATGCATTAGAATAGCAGATGCGACGACTGTTAGTCAAGCACCATGCGAAATACAATGAACATAATTGATCTCGACCAGGACCTATAACTTGCAGACCTGTAGAGATCCATCACTCAATTTCTTCTTGCGCTTCACTCTTGTTAAGCTTTTCCGTATCCCAGCTCTGCGCCACTGTTTCATTTTTAGCGCAATGCGAAGTTCGCTAAAGGTGACTGAAGTTTGTATGGTTTGTAACGCAATCGATCGCAGACAACTGTCTGTCAATAGACCTGAGCCAAGAGTCTCATAACACCTGGCAGAATAATAGCACACAATATGTCTTTCAATGCCTAGGTATTGCCTCAAAAAGCAGATATTAGTTTTCCGAGATAAAAAAAAACAATGTTGCAAAACTTGGAAAGATCTAGAATATCCAAATCTACCATCTCGTACTACTAAGATTGTCCCTAGGTACAGTAGGTCCACTTACTCCCGAATTTTCATGGTTGCGAAGCTTCACTAGTAGACTAGGTTTCCCATCATTGACACCGAATTTTACAATACTTACTCCATCCGTCAAACCTCCCTCATGTTCCTCTCAATCCTCAAGCAAGCTGAAAGGTCTCATTAGTTCAGCCATATACTCGCTCAAGCCTCCTGCTGAAACCTACTAAAACGCCTCGCCGTAGGTAATGTGAGGTATGCTGGTATTTAGATGTGGCTCATGGAACTGAACGTGAATCTTTAGGCTTAAGCGGCAACTCACTGCCCTGAAGTTTCTCGGCGGAAAAGCCAATGTGCACCATGGCTCATGTGGAATCCGTTCGCATTCCAAGGTTTCCGGTGTCTCGTCTGATTCTGACATGGCCATATGAAGGGTGACATCATCATCTCATCATATGACACTTTCTTTCCAGTACTGCTTTCCAGATCAATCTACGATTATGCACAGGACAGTGAAGTTGTCACAAGATGATTTTGTGCGATTTTGCTATTCATAAATTCATCTATCATTAACATCGTCTGCTCGTTGCTGTTTCGCTTGATTTCAGCTTCCTTCACCTTGCCTCCTTCCTCCCAACCCTCAGACTCAGACTATAAATATCAGAACTCCGCCAACGCCATTCGCGCGCTTTGAGTTTAATGGAAGTCTCCAGTATACCATGGAGTTGGAAATAGATATACGTGAAATGAAATTTGTCCTTGCTTTTGCTTCATCAACTAGCAATCTTCACAAAATCTTCTTCAGTTGCTCTCTCTGCGCGCTCGTCAAACTGGTTGGGAACTTGATCTTGACGCCAATAATGAAATCACCTCTCTCGGAGGGTTTCTTGGACTTGGGCATACCCAGATTAGGATATCGTTCAGTCCATGTCGGTCCTGTAGGACCACCGCTGCCCACATTGAGTTGCTTTCCGTCGATGGTTTGTACGGTACGCCGCCAGCCAGTAAGAGCTTCTTTCAGGTCGAGTTCGATAATGTGCTTGACGTCGTCGCCTTCGCGAATGAACATGGCGTGTGGTTTCTGCCATGATATGTCAGTATTGATTCTTCGAGTGTGAACAGAAGAGGGTCACGTCTTACCTCAGAAACAATGAAATGTAGATCCTGAGTCCCGCCCTCGACCTGATCGCCAACATCTGAGAATTTGATCTTGCTTCCCGCTTTCAATCCCTGCTTGATAGGTACTTCGAGAATCCGGTCTTGCGTACTCTGCTTTCCTGTGCTTTGGTCGTACGTCTTACGCTTGATCTTCAGCTTCTTGGTTGTACCGTTGTACAGCTCTTCCAAGCTCACAGCCAGTGGTTTTTCCACAACCGTGACTTCTGGCTCCGGTGCTCGTCTTCCGCCAGAGAATCTGCTGCGCTTTCCACCCATCCCACCCATTCCACCTGGCATACTGCCATGCATGCCTCCCATGCCAAAGCCGCCAAAGTCATCTTCTGCGCCACCGCCCATACCCATACCTCCTCCGCTGCTACGAAGGAACTCGGAGAATATGTCGTCGGCGTTTGAAAAGTTGAAGCCGTTACCGCCGCCACCAGTTGAGAAATGGAACGAGCGTGTGCCCCCTGGCATGCCGCCTGATTGAGCGAAGGGAAACCCTCCGCCACCGCCTCCGAAAGGCATGCCTCCAGGTGCCGCATCTCCCTCAGGTTGTGGTACACCGCCACGCAGTAAGAACTCCAGGCCGTATTGATCGTATGTTTTGCGTTTTTCGGGGTCAGAGAGGATCTCGTATGCCTGCGAGCATTCTGCAACAACGTTTAGTGCATATTCTCATTCCAAGGAGTGAGGCATGCTGTACCTACCTTTGAACTTCTCAGACGCCTGTGGGTTGTCCTTGTTCTTGTCCGGGTGCCATTTTAGCGCAGCCTTGCGATATGCTTTCTTTATCTCATCTTGCGTCGCGGTGGATGATATGCCTATGAGGAGCCGTCAGTATGCATGTATGTAGCTACCCGCACGGCGTTACCGCTCATGTCTCAGCGGAGCATTGTGGGGGAGGGGTACGTCGACGGCAAACATACCTAGGTAGTCGTAGAGCTTGGTCTCCTTGACCATTTTGACTTGTGGGAAGATATGTTAGGGCTCTTAATTATATTATTTGCGTGATGAGTTTAACAGTGGCCTTTGTGGTGTATGAGTGTAGTTGCTTTTATCGCTCAGCTTCCATGTCTCTCCACTCACGCAGGCGCTTTGACCACCATTGACGTCGGGCTTTCGGGATGGAGGTTCAAAGAAGCTTCTAGAAGCTTCCACAACCTACCTTGTTAGCACCACAGCTAGGCGTGAATCAGGAACCCAAAATAATTGTAACAATCAAGTTGAGGGTGGAGCGTGAACTTTGAAAAATTGCATTGCAGGTACTATATCGGTGAGCTACGACGCATTCACACTAACATCGGCTCACTCCTGTCGCAGAAAAATCGACGCCAAACTCCATAATGCCTGTCCCTAACGCCGTTTCCGTACGCTTTTCATATGCTACAATGAAGAGCAGGTATCCAACGAGATAATAGTAGCTTTACATGTACACACTCTCCGACGTACAACGTATTGTAACTTCAATCAGCGGTGATTGGCTAACGTCCGCGGTTGAATTCATGTGGGTATCCGTACTTTCAGAACACTCAGTCGGAGTCGGAGTCGCTATCTTTGGCCTTCTTCTTCTCTTTCTTCGCAGCCTTCTTTGCAGCCTTCTCCTCCTTCTTCTTCTTTTTGCGCTCAGCCTTCTCTTCAGCATCCTCCTCATCGTCCTCACCACGGCTCTTGCGCTTCTTGCTCTTGCTCTTGTTGTCTGTATCAGCTTCCGCAACTTCTCCGGTTGGTGCGACTGCGGGGGCACTGAGAACATCGGCAGTAGACGTGATCTCAGCAATAGGCGCGGAGGATCCATCAACGTCGGACCTGTTGAAGTCCTTGTACTCGGTGTTCCACTTGGCCGGTGTCTTCTCGTTAGGACGTCCGAATTTCTAGCGATTGTTAGTACAAAGTTACAGGTCGTGCAATGGAATAATAACTTACATCAAGGGTGCCAGCCTCCTTCATCTTCTTCTTCTCAGTCGCAACAGGACCCATGCCCCACCTTCTGGGGTAAAGATCGCGTTCCATGATGACTCTCTTGATCTTGGCAACGACACCGTGGTCGCATGACGACATTTCGACCGCAGACATCTGAGCGTAGGCCAGTGCAATAGCCTCGCCCTTGGTGGTCATCAAAACGACCTCCTCATGAATCTCAATGCCCTTTTCGAACCGCAAGAGACCTGGGAGCATGAGCTTCGCACCGTAACAGATTGCGTTGACTGAGCTGTCCTTCACAACAATGCGCTTGTAGCTCATCAAGAGGCTTTCAAGAGGAGCGATGACTTTGCGCAAGTAGGACTCGTCGCGGTTGTTGTCATGCAGCCATTGGGCGTCAAGAACGTCGTGGAGTGTGACCAGATCCTTGGTCTCGTCCATGGCACCACTCCTGACGCGGCGAAGCTCCTGCATATGAGCACCGACCCCAAGCAAAAGACCGAGGTGAACACAGAGTGTACGAATGTAGGTTCCAGCTTCACAGCTCACCCAGAACACACCCAATTGCCTCTCATTGTCGAACTCGTATAGCTTGCTTTCGTGAATGGTACGGATACGAAGTTGACGCTTAACGGCAGAAATTAGCGGTGGTCGTTGGAAAAGCGCTCCGGTAAGGGTCTCAAGAGCGCGCGCAAATTGGGCCTCGCCGCCAGGCAGCTTGTCATGTAGGCGAATGACACAAACATACTCCTTTCCAGCTCCCTGCTGAGATTTGACGAGACGGGTCGCGCGGTCGATGCAGACAATGAGACAGCCAGTAACCTTGGGATCGAGAGTACCACTGTGACCAGTCTTTTCAACCCTGCACGCAGATTAGTATCCACTTCCTCATATTGCTGTGTAGTAGACGCTCATACCTCAACATTCGCTTGATCCACGACACGACTTCGTGACTGGATGGGTTGGAGGGCTTGTCAAGGTTGATCACACCAGAACTGATGTACGACTTGAGATCACGCGACAAAGGCGCACAGCCATTAGGAATGGGAGTGTAGTGCGATGTGCGGACGAGGACTATTTGCGCATTAGCTGGGTATCCTATAGCTATGTAGAGAGCTGCAGCATACGGTCGCTATAGTTTTTGAGCAGCAGGGGCCAGTCGCTCGTGTCGATGGCGGGCGCAGAAGCCGCTGGCTTAATGACGTACGCGTCAGGATCAGTCTGCACGAGAGCCATTGCGAAGGTTGTCGTGTGTTCTTGGTGTTGCAATTGGCGATGCTGGGAAGCTCTAGGAAGCTTCAACTACTTTTTCCTGCTGGGTTCTAGAGAATTTCGCACCAAGCTAACCAGTGTTCGGTCTAGCGCATTACCCGAGATCACGTGAGTATCCCCAAGATCATTCTTATTCTGAAATGAGGAATTTGCAAGATTAATTTGAGAGTCTGCAAGAATATTTCAGACATGCTACCGCTCACATGGCTGGAATTGATACATCAATGCTCTACTTCAGGGGAATTTGGTCACATCATCAATTAGGATGGTAATCTTCTCGTCCAATCTGTCCTTGAAACTTTTCTGTTCAAGGTAGTCTGGCACTGTTAGGCACTAGCCTGAGGGCCACCAATGGCGGCCTTCTACAGTTACTCTCCATCATTCTCTACGTCTGGCCAGAATGCCTCCTCCGCATCCAACACTGCTTGCCAGATAACACCAGCTCGTTGCATGACCTCCGCCCACTTTTCATCGTCGCAGTTCACTGCTTCGCTGACACCCTCATTCACAATGCGCTCGAGCTGTTCGACGAACATGAGAAAGTCTCGATTTGACCAGTTTGGGATGAACTCGCGTCTCATCGCGCCACCGTCTAGGTCGTTGTTGTAGTTCTTGGGTGAAGATTGTCCGTCTTGTTGTCGAGCCCATGAGAAGGCATCGTAGTACGCCTTTTCGGTTGCCCACAATAGTATAGCACCTTCCAGCCACGGTATAAAGGCATGTGGTGCTTGTGATGCGACCGTGCTGAAAAGTATCTCGTAGCGTCGCAGTCCCTCAAGCTTGACAATGTCATTCACTGGAGGACTGGCAATATCGATCTTGTAGGTTTCAGCAACTTCTTGAAAGAAACGGGCTTCTCGTTCGCCGTTTTTTACCGCCGACTCTAACCACCCTATTAACCTGGTTTCGATATCTGGCTCGCCTTCGGTGGCTGTCGTTGACTTCCTCTGGCTGCGAAGCAGGCTAAGGATATGATCGCTGGTAGAGATGTATCCTTGGAGATACTGTCGATCGTTTGCAAGCCAACGTGCAACAATGGCCTTTGGTAATGTACCGTTGGCAGCGCGGCTAAGAAAGGGGTGGCGCGTTGCACGGAGGAATTGCTGGTGATTAATGCTGAGTAGGTGTGTGGTAACGGCCCATGGAACATCAGTCATATCGACTTCTTTGTGGGCAACGACGGTCCCCGGGTGATGTTGAGGCATTTCAATAGGCGTTCGTGCAGTATTTTTGTGATTTGGATCGTTCTGTGTAGATATTCAACGAGGTACATGCCGTCAGCGGGACCAACAAGCAGTTTATATGCTTGCACTTGAAGTGTGCCAAGCAATATAATTTGTCAATTCCAGATAAGAGTACGAATTGAGATAGTGTAAAGCACCCCAATGAGTCGCCAAGCGAGACTGATGAAGTTCATGTGTAATAGACATGACGTCGGCTCAAACTTCCCCCGAATCTCAACCAACCAGATCGGCGCACACACACCATCATGGGCGCAGTTGGTCTCAAGTCTAGAATTACATCAGTGCACTTGGCTACAACCATCTCAGCGGAAATCCTGGCAATCCAGCTTTACCCGTTCCAATCTAATCGGCAGTGTTGAATAGCGGAGTTCTTGGCAGTCTCCTGGGATGACGGTGCCGTGACTGAAGACTGTATGGTTACCTTGGGTGACGTGCAGTAAGCTTGAAAGCTATTACGGAGGTCAACGATTTGTTCATGTGAAGCCCATGTCCCCATCTTGTGAACAGATTACGTATAGTAGCTAATAAGAGGATGGGCATGTATGAGTCGTAAACACTCTGTTCCATTAGTGACAGCATTGCCTTGCGTACAGCTGGCCTTTGGCTCTATATGACAAACAATAACTTCGGGGCGAATGTCTCGAGCTTGCCTTCTTATTGGGTGCCCGTTGGGAGAGTCACAAGGTACTCTAGTTTTCGTTAGCTGCCTGCATGCTTACCAAAGTATCACTTTAGGTATGGTATCTTCCTAATTGGTTGGCAATTGCCTGCTACCCACCATCGTTTCATGAACAGAGAACAAATGAACTTTGAGTTGTAACAGGATAGAAGAATCTACAATTTTTTTTACAATGGATGATGGCCATGAAGGCCAGTCGTAAACAGGATCGGAGATGACTCGGCTGAATCGCGGTCGAAGACCTACCTATCCCAGGGTTGCTTTCTCGTTCAAGTCCACTCTTGCAAGCACCCTCCTGCATTGTAGGTCGTGGAATATCTTCTTGTTAAAATTTCTTGGAACATCAGGGTCATGAGCAAGGTGAACACCATTCAATTTTATTCGTCAGCTCCCTACAGCTGACACCTTATGATGACGCCTCCCACTCAGTGACTTCGGTAACGGCCATAACATCCCCTTCAAGCTATTTCTTCCTACATGGTATCATGTCGAAATCCATGTTGCATTTTTGTAGACTGATGCGAAGCGACGATGTTCGCCTCAGAAGCCAAGATTAGAGAACACCATGCACGTATCAGAGAGCACGAACAGCGCGTCGAAAAGGCCGAGGCTCGTAAACAAAACGCACGAATGCAAAAGGCGACAAAAAGCAGAGATTTGGACGGTGCGGAACGTGGATCTCCGTTTTCACGGTTATTCCGTATGAAACCGAGGAGTAAGTACCAGCTCACCAAGCTGCAACTGGCAGAGTTCTGAAGACGGTTTAGTTCAGAGCTCGAGCTACCCGGAATTGTATACAGCAGAGAGTTTGGGAGAAGGTTTAGTTCCACGGCTATCGGTCGCTACACAAGAAGACATCTCATCACACGTAGTCAGTGCAGTGGACGGTGCATACCATGGCAACTCATCGATCTCCTTACTGGCGCCACCTAGATCTAGTCGCGAGGCAATATCATCTAGAGATCTACGATCAGAAGATGATCGAAGGTCTGCGCATACTATAGCTGCAAGTTATGAGGCTTCACATCGGCAGATCGTACAGTCAGCAGGATCTCTGCTCACGACTTGGCATCTGGTAGAAAGTCATACGATAATAATTTACTGATTGGAGCTACGTCAGAGACAACTGATATCTCCTCCAGAGCTCCATCCCCCAGACTACCAACATGTCCCCAAACGACATGTGATGGTTCGCACCAGACCCCGGAATTCTATGATGTGGATCATGATCATCAGGTATTTAGGCATGGAGAGAAGCCCGTTGTCGTTAGTAGCATGTGAGTAGGGAAAGTATAGATACATATGTGAAGTTACTGATACCATGCAGATGCCAACTTGGGACAAGGTGCCATACCAGTTGTCCAGGAAGTCCAACAGAAAGACACTCGGCTTCCTAGCTTCGTCCAGAAACAGCTCTGACTTGGCGGTGGGAAAAGTTTGGTTCAACATATGTGAACTATGATTAGAGAAAATAGGGACATCTTAAAGCACTGACTCTCCCATATGTTGTTACCCTGGTGGATCATACGAGCAAGAAACAAGCAAGACATACCTCTTCTACTTGCCCATGAGCCCAGTAGGTGACAGGGATCTAAAAGCGTTCCTGTACCTTGCTGGAGATCAGATGGAGAATCCACCAACATCAGATGTCACCTCTATGTATCACACATGGATAGATGAATTGTTCACCTGCCTGACCTCTGCGCTTACCTATATACACGCCAATAATAGAGGGCACCAGGACATAAAACTCTTCAACATCATCCATAAGGACGAACAAACATATTTTACAGACTTCGGCTCTTCTACCACCTTTCCAAGCCAGCCAAACGGTGTCAATCGATACTCCTGCATACTCAATAGCAGAATACGCAGCACCAGAAGTCACAGTGGGATTCTACGGGGAACTTTGTGGAGCGTTCTTGCGTGTGGTCGACGAGGGAGAAGATGTTGATTTTGAATGGGAGACTGGCTAGTGCGAAGTGAGGTAATGAAGAGCTAGAGGAGCAGATGGATAGGGTTGTGGAGAGAGACTTTTTGAGATTTGAATTGAGGATATTGCGTGTCTGATGTAGGTGCGCATGTTAGTGGCCGTCAAAATCATCTCTGTGGTAGGTCGAGTTTGCCGAAACTATACAATTAGAATATGATCATCGTGCAACTAGAGCGTAAATGTAGTGGAGTCATAGATCGGCCAGACAAATCAGCAGCTTCTCCCTCTAGAGTACATGGACTCATCCCTCCGCGTTCTGAACTCTGAACCCCGAGTTCAGGAAATCTCACCAATTACCATGGAAATGCCCTTTATACATTACAACCTCAGACAGTGCCCGCAATACTCAGATCCCGTATCTCTTGCAGGACCTCCTCAACCCTCGCGTCCAGCTCACCCTGCGCATACTGATCCCTCGTATTCGCGTCGAGATACTGCTGCACCTGCGCCATCCTCGAGTAGGCCTCTGCGCAAAACCTCAACTGAATCTTGACCAACGCCTCGAAACTAGGATCTAAGTACGGGACCCTCAAATCGATGAGCTGAGGTAACTCAGTGGTCAACGTCTCGTTCAGCTGATCATATGCCGCCTTGGCCAACTGCTCGTCTTTTTCCGCACGCGGCAGCTTCGTGACATCTTTGTCTGGTTTGTCTGTGAGTTTCTTGACCTGGGCGCGCATACGGTCGTAGTCCATCTGCTTGTGCTCGCGCTTGGTTATGCAGGCGTTGATGTCTGGGAAGTAGGAGCAGAAGCGCTGGATGGGGTCGAGGACTGTGGTGCGGTAGGGTCCGTCGAGGGCTTTTATTGTTTCGGCGTCGAGGTCGGTGACGGCTTGTTTGTAGGAGCGTGAGACGCCGTCTTTGGTGCCGGCGTCGCCGTAGAAGGCGTCGATTGTCTCGGCGATGCGCATTTGGGAGGCCGTCATGGCGCGCAGGGAGTCGAGGTAGCCTTTGGCTTCTTTCTGGAGCTTGTTTGCGGCCGTCTCCATGGTGCGGTAGCGGCTTGAAAGGTGTTAATACATGTGGCTTTGCATTCATGACCGGGGTATGGGTGGGCGTCTGTGTCGCATATCTTGGGCATAGCGGGGTGAGGTGAAGGAGGCCTACCGTTGCTCCGTCTCAAAGTCGCGGTCGTTTGTGCGCTCCACCTGCCCTGTCTTCATGAGCACCTGCGTCGTCGCGCGGTTGACGCCCTTCTTGAAGCCTGCAAACAGTGAGATTCCGCATCTCCCGCATGGCCTTTGGGCCGCAGCGTTATCATTATCTTACCGGTCCACGACATGGCTGCTGGTGGGTGGTGGGTTGCAGGCCGATATGCGGGGTGAAATGATTTGCCGGTGGCGGGTCGTATGTGAATATGGCGAGCGTGGTCGGATGTGGCCTGGTGGTGGTGCTGTTGGTGTTGGACGGAGTAGGCGGCGGCTGTTCCTGGATGCGGCGGCCAGTTGGGGTTGGGGTTGGAAGTGGCAGTGGCAGTGCGGTTGGCGGGCGGTAGTGCCACAATGACGAAGCACAAGATGCCCGGCCGCGCCGTCCTGTGTGGCTGAGCAACCGCCAAGCTTCGCCGCGTGACATGGAATCATGAAATAATCAGCAAATTACTACAACTTCAATGTTTTCTCTTACAACGCTGCATCGAGTAGTACGAGCACTCCCTCCTTTGCGCCCGTGCTCCAACTACTTGCGCAGCTACTCTGATGTAGCACCTGCACTTACACCTACACCTCAACCTCCCCATCTTGAACCCAAGCGGCCCAGAATCATCTTTTCTGGCATCCAACCCACAGGTGTACCGCATCTAGGGAACTATCTTGGCGCACTGCAACAATGGGTCAAACTGCAACAGGGGGAAGAGGATGATGTTCGGTTCTTTTCAATCGTCGACTTGCACGCCATCACTGTTAGGCAAGATCCGGTCGAGCTCGCAAGATGGCGCAAAGAGATGTTTGCCAGTCTTTTCGCAATAGGCCTGGACCCAGAAAAGAGCACCGTCTTTCTGCAATCCTCTGTCCCAGCCCACTCTGAACTGATGTGGCTTTTGAGCTGCGACGCCAGCATGGGTTATCTAGGGCGCATGACACAGTGGAAGGTATGCCATCCAAGTCAATCCACCTTCAGTCTCTCCACGTACTAATGGTACCACAGAGCAAGCTCTCTCTTCCTTCTCATGCCTCTCCTACCGATAAATCCTCTCAACAAAACGCTCTCAAGTTGGGCCTCTTCTCCTACCCCGTCCTGCAGGCCGCCGACATCCTGCTGTATCAGACTACTCACGTCCCTGTCGGCGAAGACCAAGCCCAACATCTTGAGTTCGCCCGCAATCTTGCCAATGCCTTCAACCATCAATATGCATCGCCAAATGAGCGAATCCTCGCCGTCCCCAAAACACTACTCAGTCCCGCCAAACGCATCATGAGCCTAACAGAACCGACCAAGAAGATGAGCAAGAGTGCGCCAAACCCAAATAGCAGGATCCTAATCACCGACTCCAAGGACAAAATCCACGCAAAACTGAGGACAGCACTGACGGACAGCATCGAGGGCGTGAGCTACGACCGCGAAGCGCGACCAGGAGTCACAAACTTGATCGATATAATGTATCACATGAACGAGCCCGTCGCAACATCGCCCGAAGACCTAGCCAAGGACATGGAGGGTCTCAGTATGCGTGCACTCAAGGAGAAAGTTGCAGACACCGTCGACGACAAACTCAGAGACATCAGAGAACGTTACGATGAGATCATGGGAGCACAGGAGGAGCAGCTGGTAAAGCACGCTGCTTCTGGGGCGTCGATGGCATCTAGCTCTGCTAATCGCAATATATTGAAAATAAAAGCTGCGATGGGGATGCCGAAATTCGGATAGAAGTATAAATTCAACTCCTTTAAGCCGACAGAGCAAGCGAAGGTGTAGATGACGCCATTCAAGCCATACCTGATGTGTACACGATTGTTTACATTCTATTTCCGTATGTCTTGATGGCGCCAATATGCCAACATGTATCCATTGGCACTTTACTATCGACACCCTCTTGTCACTTATACCCTTGACTCACAATGCCCGATGGAATCATACAAACACGCTATGAGTCTGGTGTGATTAGATAACCACATATCACGTATTCATATATATGTATATAAATTCCCCAACGCACATCATTCCCTCTCCTTTCACTAATCCTCTCCAAACACTTCCTTAAACCTTATATCTTAAACCTTAAGTAACCCTACAAAGTCCTTTGAATATACCCATCCATCCATCCACGTGGCCAGCACCAACCCCAAACCCCAACCCCCTAAAAACCAGCCAAACCAGCAATGTCCCAAAATCAACCCCCACCACCAACCCGCCCCTACAAAACCAAACTCTTCGTGCCCCTCTGCGGCCATATCCCCTACATCGACGCGCCTTATACCTGCATCTGCGCCGCAGGCGTCGCAGCGCACGAGACACAGTGCGCTAATGGGCATCAGCGGGATGAACTGTGGGCTTGTGTTGTGTGTGTGATTTTGAATTCGAATGAGGATGGGATGTGTAGGGGGGGTGGGGAGGATGTGGGAGGGGAGAGTGTTAGTGAGGATGGGGTTGGGGTTGGGGATGGCTTGAGGGTGGAGTTGGGAGGCGGTGTGAGGGGGTGTGGGAGGGGGGGTTTGAGATGGGGTGGGGGGGATGTTATGAGGGCATGTTGTAATGTTGTAGTGTAATGAATGCACTGTATCATGTTATGAAAAGAGAGTAGTATAGCGAACATCGACAGCTTAAATAAACTTTGACTGAGATATTGGTGGAGGTGCTAATGTAGGCAATGAGATGGGTGTGGAATAGTATTTGTAGTAGCCGGCTCCATTCTATGTCCTACTCCTCCGCCCGCCCGCGAGTTACATACATCACCCTTCCTTCCGCCACTTCTTCTCTAGCTCCACGAGCAAAATGCAGCAAAACCACGCCGAAACGCCAAACCAATGCAATGCAGACGTGACTGTAACCTTGTTCCTCGTCTCAGACTTCCTAGACAGAGGACTGCACACAGACCAAACGCCTCGCTGATGACAAACGCATTAATGAAAGACGAAGAATGGAATATTGGACAATGAGGGGAGAGCGCCATGTATAATGCCCAGTGGGACAGCCAGCCGATAAGGGAGTAGCGCGGTGCGTCATCATCTTCTTCTCTGGAAGATAAAAGGGGGGCAGATGATGACGACGCGGTAAAAGAGACCGAGGATGTGAACGAGTCCTCACGGAAGAGTGAGGACATACGTCTAGTGGAGACGAGAGCCATCAAGGGGCCATGGAGGTTGGAAATCGACCTGCCTGGGCTGTACTCCTAGCGCTCATTTATCGTCCTTGTCCTTGTCCTTGTCTGCCTCGGTCTCATCCTCATCTCCAGCGTCGGAATCAGAGTCCAGTTCTAGGTCGCTGTCCATGTCGCTCTCACTACCCCCAAAGCTCTCAATATCACTATCTTCCCAGCTCATGTCAAAGTCACCTTCGTCCTCTTTCTTTCTCCATGCGGTCTCGTGTGTGGGCATGACGAAATCTGCGGGTATGTCCTTCTTGGACAGCTCGAGGTCCTTGTTCACCATCTCACGGTACTCTGCTGGGTTGTTACGCAGCATGACGCCGGCGTCGACGTTTGCGGGCGATGAGACTTCGGCGTCATCGAGAAGCGAGAGGATGGATATCAGGACCGTCTCAACACGTTGGACGGGTGACCAGCGCTCTGCTGCAGTCTCGCCTGACATGGCATCGTCGCCGGGTGGGTGCAGGATCGAGATGCACAGGCGGCCGTCGGGATAGATGTTGGGGTGGTAGAGGGGGCGAATGAACTTGAAGTCTGTCTTCTTGTTAGCCACTGGTACTGAAACATGTGCAGCAGGCCTTCGGCAAGCGGAGACAATAACGAACCTGGCGGGCTATGGGGGTAGTTCCTCGGGAACGTCATCTTCGCCTTGAAGTAGCCGCCATAGTACATCGAGTCTTGGTTGAGTACAATGAGAGCTACACTCCACTCGAAGATGTTTTCCTGGATGAGCTGTGTGGCGGTTAGCTGTGCTCTGCTGAGTTGTTGCGCAACCACTGGCGCAGACATGTATTTATGAAGGAGAATCTTGGGCGCTCACCTCAATGTTTGTCCACTTCTCCTTGTTCAGCTCTTTGAACTCATTCATGAGTATTCTCTGAGCAGCGTCCATGTTGCCTCTTGGTTCCGAATCGCTTCTATGGGCGGCTAGTCTGTGTGTCGTATCCTAAATGGAGGATAGAAGGCGGAGGCACTTGGCTAGGTTGAGGTGGACAGCAGTAGAGAGCGTGGCGTGCGCGGTGTAGACAGCGGGAGAGGGGGTGTATGTGAGCGGGAGCGGGTGACGAGGGACTGAGAGGGCTGGTGACGCCGAGGGCCAACAGGGTTCACTCGGCCAGGCCGGGGGGTCGTTCGGAAGCAGCTTAGCTCACCGCCTGCCCTTTCCGAAATGTCTGCACGCATCACGCTCTCACAGACCCTGACCTCCCTCTTCCTCGGAACATACTATTCCCGCTCCATGAGTCCATACCCTCGAGGCTGCAGCTTACTGTAGACGCATGAGGAAAGCCACGGTTTGCAGTGAGTGGTGCCTGTTCCGATAGTACACACCACCCACGAGCAGCATGACATTAGGTAGGTATCGCCCCTCATTCAACATTGCACAGTTGGCTAGCAAATTCCACACGTGGCCAGCGAACATCACAGACAAGCATCTTCAAAGCACATCCAATTGCCTAAGAACTCGTAGTTGTACAGCCAGACTTGACTGCCACGTGATACTAGCGAACGTTAGGTCTCTCCACTATTATATTGACAAGAAACCCATGAATTTATTTTTTGTAATCAACAAATATTATTGGACAGGAAACCCAAAAGTTAACAGACATTTGAGAAAAAAAAAGGTAATCCAAAAGTGACAGTCGGCCGAGCTTGAATTCTCACAAAGAGAGAATTCCATATAACAACATAACTTGGTTATCCTTGCACCAATTCAACTCTGACCTTGATTGATTCTAGACTGTATTCTAGGCTTGTTAGCATTATTCAAGCTGGAAAAATAGCAAAGCTATTGTAGAGAAGAGAAGCACTTACATGCCCAATGACAACAACATCACCGTTTTGTTCGACAGGTCGGTCAAATTTGGCCTTCTGTCGTTGTTCCAGTAAGCCCCTGGGGTTATGAGGGATAGTGCCGACGTTGACATGCGGTTTGGACCGGTCAAATTTGTCCTTCTGTCGTTGTTCCAGTAAACCCCTAGGGTTATGAGGGATAGTACCAACGTTGACATGCGGTTTGGACCGGTCAAATTTGTCCTTCTGTCGTTGTTCCAGTAAACCCCTAGGGTTATGAGGGATAGTACCAACGTTGACATGCGGTTTGGACCGGTCAAATTTATCCTTCTGTCGTTGTTCGAGTAAACCCCTAGGGTTATGAGGGATAGTACCAACGTTGACATGCGGTTTGGACCGGTCAAATTTGTCCTTCTGTCGTTGTTCCAGTGATGCCGCGCCTTCATAGCTAGCTGGGACTGCAGCGCTAGCTGCCATTCCCAAAAGGACAGTGTAAATGATCAAAAACTTCATGTTGGTTGGATAACTTGGATAGGGTTGAAAACAAGTTTCGAAGATATAACCAGAGAATGAGATAGTGGATAAATCTATGGGACAGGCCAGCTGATATTTATATTTGATGGGATCTTGTCTGAGATAATGAGTCCGGATGCTACGGCATGGCTGTAAAGGAGTCGCCGCCGAAACTGAGTCGTCACAGTTTCCACTATCATGAGCAATGTCTCCGGTCGCCCAATACGAGGTGGATCAACACATTCGACATCAATTAGACAATGGTAAATGAGTCATTGTATTGAATACCAGGTGTATCATAGTGACCTGCGCTCAATTACTGTCTACTAGGGCCCTATAGTAATTCTCGGTGAAGAATGGCTCCAAGATACCATACACTTCGTACTATAGGGGGTTTTCTTATCAGAACATAGCCATTCACACCATTGCTGCATAAAGGTCTTCAAGGAATTCCCGAGGACTGTGTAAAATTAGACGCGTTAGAATATAGCAACAGTGTCAGAAAAGGATGAGACGAGACAAGCGTAAGCGACGTTACCACCAGAACTACAAAATTACAAGAGTTGGATATGAATGTGCGCAGGGTATCTCAACCGACAGTTGAGCAGCGAGAGCAAATTGTTGGGAGTCTTGGGACGCCAGATGGTGATCCTACAGTCACTGAAATTGCCAACTTGCGTGACCACACGATCGATGCTGGTCTCATTAAGCTAGCAAGGAAAAGGCCTCCTAAACCTAATTTCTTCACGACAGTCGAGGCGATCACAGCTATACAAGGAGAACTGGTTCCGATGAGTGCCAAGTTGCAAGGGCTTCGGACAAAATAAGGGGCGAGTATCGAGGTTTCCGTGGGAGAAATGGAAGCCGGAATTGCTACAAACCCAACAGTGCAAGTAATAAGCCATGACAGATGGCGTGAGCTTCAACATGGCCTGACGAACGCAGCTACGCGTGCAGGAGCCCACTCATCTTTATGCAGCTTGATTCAAGATGCCTCAAGCGGTGGCCATTCTGCCCCACGTTACACTCAAGCTTTGCCAAACGGGCTCTTGCCTCACTGGTGTCTTTCTCGAATTTTTATACAAGACAACGCGCGTGTACACACTGCCGTTGTCACAGGCAGGTTGCTTGATGTGTACCACATCACAATGATCAACTAAGTCCATTCACCTAAGCTCAACTTGACTCGGCACCTCTGGTTACATCTCAATTGGGTTGAGATGGGTGAATAAGGAAATGATCTTGCTGACTGTGCCCTATTATGGGCGTATGTGGAGATTAAAACAGGCGCGGATCTGAGTATGGACTGGGGAATAACTAAAAAAGGTAGTCTTGGCACTTGATTCCCTCTCGGCCCTACAGTAGTGCTATATCAGTGTAGCATGTCCTAGATCTTGGCCAAAGAGCAAATTAAATGCCAAGATATTTAGGTTGTTTCCTAGTCCATGGACCGTAAATTTGTCATCTCAGGTAATTTAGAATGCGGATGACGGAACAGGAGCACGGTTCTGTAGCTTCGGCATACACTTCGCCCATGCTTGCTTCCGGGGACCGAATTGTATGTAGACCACTCGTAACGATTTCAAATATTTGGTAACGTCAGCATGTTCAGGGATCACTACCATAACGTACGACATGCAGCAGACGCTAGCTACTTTTAGTTAATATGAAATATGAAAGCACTTTTTTGAAGTACCGTCCAACATTGCCGAACCTTATTTTGATGGTTGTCGCAACTGCATACGAACTTTCTAAGACCTTAAAGGAGGTACTTCTTACATTGGCAAAGCTGGGAATTGAGCTGAAATAATTGGTGCCGGAAGAGGATCACAATGCAGGAGCCTCTACATTATGGTAACTTCTAAGACTCTAAATTCCGGTACGGGGTGTAGCATTGTATAGTAATCTAGACTGTATCTATAAAGTGGAGATATGACTTCCTGTTGAGTGCAATATGAGAAGAGCCTTCTGTCAAGCCGCCACCGGTCGTTCCTTGCTAATTGTTTACCAAGAGCTGACCCTCTCTTTTCAGCTTGACGACGACAGTTTTCACTTTCGCGCCCCGTATTTCTCGCGACAAAATGACTGATTAGGGTAAGTTAACGGCATCGAGAAAACTCCCCGATTGGTTGCTTTTTGACTGTGCAAGCGTGGCTATCTAATACAGTATAGGACAGGAAGCATGAACGGTTCGCTAGCGTCAAATGGTTGCACTAAATATCTGGCGGTCTTTTACATGATCTAGAATCTTCGACACCCGCATTCTGTCCATGTTTCCACCCCCTATAGAAGTTGTCTAGCGCTATGCCTTGCGTGGTGCTCTGTCAAAGGAACGTGGCGGAATTGGTGATCTCTCGTATTCAAGTCATTGCCTTAAGAGTCATGCGTCAAAAGCACAGGCGCTGTAAAACATTTGTGGAAATAGCAGGGCTAGCTTAAAGACATCTAAAAGAGAAGGGCCTTCTTTGACTCTGGTAGAGGCTAGAGCTTATTAAAGCCACAGACGTGTCAATACCCGCAACGCTCTAGGTCGCATAACGCTTAGGCGCAACATAACAATAGTAATAACCCTATTAGGTATCTTGGGAATATGCTCATAATTTGTTTATACTAAGTTGATAAATTACTTTTAGATTATTTAGTACTTACTTGAATATATCAGCGCGTTTAAGGCTCCTATATACAGCAGCATATTACATAGACAGTGATAGTGTCTACCAAAGCATTACACGACCACAAATCCAACTCAATTTCCACATCCATGCACTCCCCCCAATCTCTCAACTACAACTTCTCACACCCCTTACAAGACCCTCCATTCTAATGCACAAGATCCAGCATCTCCATCCTCTCCGTTCCACTAACCTTGAACCTCCTAATCTTCCCCACAAACGTCGGCACTTCCACACCATCCACAGTCCTCACCGCATTCCCCACCAGCACGCCCTCCTTCACACTCAAAACGTCTCCTTATCAACAAAGAAAATCGTACTCCCCACAACCTGTCTATAAAAATACTCATTCGCCTCTTCCGAACTGGCAAACGTCGTGCACCGTCGGCGACCCGGTCGCTACGAGATTCTGATCGCGACACGCGGTAGACAAATCAAGGTGGTATAGCAGGCGTAGCAGGATCATGCAAAACCAGACTGATCCTATCAAGCATATCTCTCATCTCACGATTATACTCATATAACACCGTATGGATAAACAACAAGTAGCCAGACTCATTTTGGATTTCTATGCTTTCGTCGGCTGCTATCCTGCAGTCACATGAACTGCACCGAAACGGAATTGATCTAATAAACTAGGAATCAAGGGGTTCGCCCCGCGCGTGGGCGTTTCCACCGCAGGCGGTTGGGAGGATGCCGCACCCGAGCTGGTAGCCGCTGGCGCAGAAGGTGAAGGGGCCGAACCGGGTGATGTTCGTCTATTTGTCTTACGCGTTAATATCTAGGTATATGAGATCTTTGGGGCCCCCGAAACCACGAGCGTCGTACTTGATTTGTCTTGGGCGAGGTGGGGTCGAATTTCATCTTTTTAGGTTCGTCCGAAGCAAGTAGTAAAAGATCTGGATTGGATGTATTTTGCTATTGGACTTGTGGGATTGATTTTTCCGTGAATGTGTAGTATGACATCGTATGGCTGTATATTATATACATATCGCGGAATGAGACAGTCTTCCAGCGCAGAATCTACTCTCTACTAAATCTTGTCCTGCCATAGGTAGTCTTGAGAGTCGTACCCAGTCACTGAAGATGACTCTCAAGACCCGAGGACTAGGGACCATGGGGGTATACCGTCCACAAAACTCGGGCATTCTATGAGTCAGATGTATTGTCCCAGAGATGGCATTACACAATACCAATAGGCTCGGACATAGAGCTAACATAGCTAGTTTATAGGGCCAAAAGCCAGATGAACGATAAATGATATGAACATGGCATTTATTACTTAGCTTCTGTAAAGATCTTGTTAAGAGTCTGGAGTGATCACAAGTCATTGATACCATGATCTTACTGAGCTGAGACATTCCACGTTGTTCATGACTCCTGAGAACGTTACGCAATACCTAGTAGCTTGTTGTGTTTGACTATGCTCATTGCTAGGCATGTAACGTATTACTTTCGCTGGTAAAGAGATTGTGAACATGAAAACTTGCATGCAGGTTATCGGAATGCACTTCTGTGAGGATTCACTCATGAACTTTCCGAAGAACGAATTTCGTGTATTCAACACATTGGGGAACTGTATCACTATGGTTTGCATGACTAGGTAATATGGAAAAAGATGGCTGATCAGGTATCGTGAAAGCCGAACCAGTCATAGCAAATATCATTTGTGTTTGAACCAGTCATACTATAGTCATCATTCGATATATAAACGATGGCTGGGTACGACTCATCTTGCAAGCATAGCTATATAAAGACGTCATTTACACACTTCAAGCAAATTCACCAACAATTGTCCTTATTTGAAATTTTACATTCCATCTGACATACCATACCTTTACAACAATGAGTAAACAATTCGCGGCGAAATCAACAACAGAGGTTCCCGTTGGAGATTCAGCCAACAGTTCAATGCCTGAAAGGAACTTCGTCATCCCAGACCCTCTGGATACGCTATGGCATTTGAAAGTATTCAATTGTGACAAGGGAATTTGGGATTATGGAGGCATATATACCACATGTCGCAAGGAATGGCAGAGGGGTATCCATAAACTTGACCCTAGAACCAACGAGAACTTCGAAGTAGATGAGCAGATGCGAAATTTCAACATCTGTATTGAGCAGCATCTTCACAAAGCCGAGACCGAGCTCATCGGAGACGCTAAGGATAAGATGCTCTCCGACTATGGGACGATCCCGGAGGAAAACAAGGACGTCGTAATGATGTTGAATAGCTTGAATGAGGGCGAGTACAAAGACCTATACATTGCCGGTATAAACAGAGAAGCCATTGGAGACGACGCAATGCCGGAGTTTACAACCTTCCTCAGGCAAGAAGATGGCGAGGATTTTATGCGTCGCTGTACCGCCGGAAAGTCTAAATTTAAGCAAGACCGACCGGTTGAGTTCAGCTACAGAAACGATTCTTTCAAGTTCTGTCTAGCATGGACTACGCAAGAGGAGAGTATAGAGGTGGGTTGGCTTGGAAAATTACAAGGTCAGTCTGCCAAAAGCTGTGGCTGCTGAATCGTCCGTACAATGTCCTGTTCACTAGGGCCTTATGGTTCTTCAGTATCAAAACATCCATCTAGCTGATATCAAAAAAATTACGATCCAACGTACTATTTGTGCTTGGCATAGATAGTTGGGTAGTGAGACAATCAATACAATATTGCTGTAATTTTCGTGGTTGTTGTGGAAGTGATTTAAGGTTGATTAAACTGAAGCCATGATTTTCTTGAAACCCTGCAAGTGGACATTGTGATATACAAGTCCTTCCTATGATGTTGTGAAGCCTGGCTAGAGATGCTTGAGAATGTCATAAAATTCTCTACTGACACGTAAGTTAGGTTATATTTACGATACGGAGCAAATATGTATGAAGATAACGTCTTACTTAAAGAATATTAAAATCATAGCCCCTAGATGAGGTTTGTTTACACATAATGTACTATGACGTTAGTCTTTCTAAACGTGATCTTACCTCACCCTATAGCGTTAATTCCAAAGCGGTCGTGAGCAGTTCTTACCTGCCATAGGTACCTGCATCCATTTCTAGTATGCCGGTTTAGTCATCGCTTTTAGTTTCACGATGGGCGTAATAACGCCTTTGATATCCAAATAGTTCTGTAAGCAAGTGACTGACACATGGAGCGTTTAGCATAAACGCTCACATTACCTACTTACTCGTTGTCAAGGAGGCCGTACGCTCACGAACGACCGTTGACATTCCTATCAATCGAGTCACAGCTAACTCTTGCGTCTATATGAGTCTATACAATACCGTCAGATTCTCAAGCTTAGTATGCATGACCGGGTGAATGACATATAGCATATGGCATCAGAGCCAATCTGGAGTCATCGAAGATCCGAAGAATTGAGGTCCCGTCATTGGGTTCCTGTGACTCCTTCAGCAGTATTATATATAGTGGCGACATTGGCTTTAAACAGAAGATACAATTCCGCTACGATACAACTGTACAATCATCTCACAAGATCAAAACCCTCATTTTTTGGCACCTATCACAGTGAAAACGAACCTGCAATGGCTAACGAAGTCGAAGAATTCCCAGCATTTACGTGCCCCTCGGCCAAAGATCTTGAGGAGTCTATGTCAAAGACGATCGTACATTTTAAAATCCAAATACATCAACCACCACCAACAGAATTAAAATACCTTGGCCCTTGCCTTCTCTCTTCCGAAGATTGTGCTTTTGCGTATCAGGAGCTCCTCGCTTTATGTTCGGAACATCCGGAGGTAAAACCTGAGTTGAAAAGCATCGTAACCGAACTAGGCCACTGCTTTCCCAAAGAAGACACAACAATTACAACGCAAGACGGAGCACCGCTATTCACATTCAAGGCAATATTCCAAGAGCAAGAGGAGGCTGCATTGTTGATAAGAACTGCCGAGGAAGCAACAAACCATCCCAACGCCGCGGAGGGAACTCACCCCGATGTCGAGGGGAGAACTCATCCCATTCTATACGTTGTGGCTTTAGGTGGTGAGCAGTTTAGGGGAAAGGCAGAGCAGGAATTTACAGTGTTCACGGATTACACCAAAGCCGTTACGTGTTTGAAGAATAGTGTTGATGCGCACGACCACTTCGTACAGAAAAACGCCAATCTTGTTTTTCGCGCTGCCCACGGCAGTGTGGCCTATCATGCGGAAAATGTGAAACGCGAGATGGAATATGTAGGGACGATGATGCAGATCAGAGTAGAGAAATATGCCAGGATTTTTGAGATGAAGCTATAGGCCAGAAGTGGTTCTGTTCTGGATTGGTGTTATCGAAGGACATGAAGCAATTATCGAGACTGCCACCATAGGTATATTATGCATTGTCAAATATAAGCATATGAAACCATCAATGGAGAGCATAATAGATATCGTGGTTCCATGTGCTTCCTGAAGAATTGACCCAAGTACTATGAAAGCTGAGAGTAAGATGTTTCTGAGACTTTGTGCCTGTCCACATCAAAACTCTTCCGGTAGTAACGCTGGCTCGACTTTTGAGAACGTTGCACTAGTAATTGAAGCAAAGATCGTAACGCAGGGGCCTTTAAAGGCTGGAGAGATAAGTCGGTGTAGGCGAGGAGAGACGACTGCTTCCAAGCACAAAAGAAGGTCAATAGTGTGAGGCCCTGTTTGATCGACCTTTGTGCTGAATATGACCATAGCTTGACATGGCAGAAAGGAAGGAGTTGATGGGAAACTTGGCAAAGCATCCTGTGTCATGATGTATCCAGACTTGTCCAAAGTCGTAGAGACTTAGAAACTGGCTGACTGTAACATGGTATGATACAGGGCATGATTGTACATTAGTAAAACCCGGCATGCGATGTGGACATCAGATAAGATTGATAACTAGTGGAGGACGGGAGACAATGCCTCCGCAGTCCTCGAACTCACCATGGAATTGATCTTAATTCGTTAAAAGTCGGTATCATTGGGTCCTCAAAGGCTGTTTACCTAACGATTTGAGCTCCGTGCAAGGAAACTAGGGTCCGGCTTGGTCGGCAGAAGTATTGCGCCAGTCAAAGAAGAGGGAGTAGAGATGGGCTCTTAAAGGCTACGGAGTTAGGGTAGGATTTAAGCGGCAAGGGCTGATGACCCCCCGCCTGGGTACAGACCAAAGTAGCTTAATACTGAGAACCTTGCTTGGCGATCGACCTCCAAGCTGCACACCTGGCACACGTGGGCGTAGCTATACATAAACTAGTTAGTTAACACGACGGATTGACACTAACAGTGTATGTTGAGCTCAGCAAAGATTTTGGTATCTGGCGGGTGCATGTTGCCGATCGACGCAGTTTCAGCCATGCCTCATCTGTATGTGTCCATAACGAGGACGGACTTCCGCGCCGAAACACCACTGGTCTAGTCACCTGCTAACCACCAAGCTTGAGACAGACCCTGTTCCAGTGACGCTGGTTTGTAATCAAGCGTGAGTGGATGAAGGTTCGAGGTACGGAGCGGTTTAGGGCTGACGTAACTGGGATGGCCCATGCTCCCTCGACTTCCTCTGTTCAATTCACCGCCTCGCGCTCGCTTCACGATTAGCAATTGCCTCGGTACTTGGAGGCGCTCTGCTGTAGCAGCAGTGAACTTGCTGCCGTATTCTTCGCGCTTGTCCACGTCTCGATTGGCGCGACTCTGCGGTGACGTGAGCGTGCAATGTTTGTGACTTACCGTTGACAGCAGGTTCAGCTATGGCACTGCCCTTCCCAGCGCATCCGCACGGTAGCTATGACAGCGCTGCGGCCAGTAGCGCATTTCCTTGCTACTTTCCGCCCATGCCATTTGACACCCGTCGTGATCAGGCGAACCTTACGCCACAGCCGCTGCAAGATCCATTTCCCATGTCTGCGGCTGAGACATGACAATGCCCTTGATAGGATCGACGGCCTACGATTCGGCCGCCAAGGAAAATGTCTAGGGCTATGGAGCTGAACATGCTGGAAATCAACGTCGGCCTTTGTGGCTTGGATGTCGCGTCTGGCTCTCGTCTCGCGGAATGCCGCTGGCCGCTGCCGCTCATTACGATTTGTCTGCAACACACCAACGCTGCGGCTCACCGTCTGTTCGTTCGAGATATATTCAACGTCCGGTCTAGATGAAAGGTAGGTATGATCAGGATGTTTCTTACATGTTGATTCGTCATTCTCTATTCTAATCGGACCGCTGTAGCCTGTGTAGCCTTTGTAGCCTTTGGGGGTTCCTGACGTTAAATGCACTTCCGCTAGACATACAGCCATACATAGTTGCTTGTTATACACTGCCCTTCCTCTCAATCCTCTTCGCTATTCCTCAGTCTCTACTTTCTCCAGGATACCAGTTTCTCCGTGTTTCAAACAACACGTTCCCCACCAACGAAATCATCTCTACGCGCGGCATGTGTTTTCGCGTCGTTGAAAAGTTCCCAGTATGTGGATGTATATACCACGTCCACTCCATCGACCGCTGCGCTTATTATGGTCGACATGAGGTGATTGACAAAATCGTATGGGTTGGATCTTCTTGTCCGAGACATGGCGGGTGACCAATGTTACGGATGTCCCGGTACATTGCGAAGCATGCCGCGTGGAGCTGTTCGAACAACTCATCGAGACCCGCTCCAATGTCTCGGACGGAACTTTTTTTTAATTTGAAGATACGCCGCATTCTCGGAAACTTCGGCTCAGGCCTCACGCGATAACGGCTGCGGCTGGTCTCGTGTCAAGGGCAACAATGGTAAAAACACCACGCCTTGTATGAGCCATGTGTAAGTTGATGCATTACTTGGGAAAAATATGAGGCTAAATACAAAGAAGATGGATAACCATCCGCTGAAACCCTGGACTACGCGGAAGACCAAAAGACGTCAACTCATATTGAGCATCAAGACCGTAAACACCAATACAGGAAGCACTCTCCATCGAACATCACCAGCTATCCCACATGTGGGTTCTTTCGGCCACTTAGGTGAGACAGGATCCTCATGTTCAGATGGGGTCGACCACTTGGTAGTCAACTCCGGCGTAGCAACAGGAGTCCATGTGTATCGTCAGAATGGGCATAAACAGGACTGTCTACTCGCGTTTCGACCATGGGGAGGGAGGTGTTGTCGTTGTTGTGACAGCACCGAACTAATGCAGTTGTCAGCAAACCAGTAACCTTAGTCAAGACTGAAGAGGGAACTGGCAACCTCCAGAAACTGGCCCCTCACCCGCAGCCGTGCATGGGCTCTGTCTTTGGCCTTGTCCTTGGGCCTTCCCCTGGCCCTCCTTTATCCATTGAACTAGCACATTTTTCAGCATATCATGCAATTCTTGTGGCGAGGAATTTTACCCATTGCCACCATTTGGTCATGGTATCTCCTCACCCCGGGCTGAAAATATGCCGCAATCTCCAAGCTTTGAAGATCATCTGGCTGCCCAGATCGGGCTGCCTGCGGGACCTGTCCTAGGAGCCTGTCCCAGCATTTATCACAATCAGGCTTTGCCTCTATTGGTGGACATTCCCTGTCGCCGCAGAGAAGGTGTTTCCATTTCCCGTCCACAAGCACCCAGCAAGATATATATCTATTCATCCATATGATAGGGGTCCATGGCCGATTCTTAACATCCCAAGGAAGGCATGCTGGAGTGTGGTTGCAAGTTGGACCAGGACACCCCGAGTCATCAGTCTGCTGGCTTCGCTGTGCAAGGGGGTCATTTGGGAATGCTCCAGGAGGATATATAGTCCTCAAGAAGTCGACTACGCAGAAAGGCATTCTAGAGACTGGGGTGGTTTTTGACGGGGGGTTGATGTGAAGAACAAGGGACCAGAGGAGTGCTATGTGCTTGAAGGTACAAGGGTCGTCAGACAACCAGTTAAGAAGCGAATGCCAGGCAATGAGAACGATGCTATATGGGAGAATAGAAAAACATGGGGACTGAGACATCTAAACGCTCTTATACAAAATTACTTTCCCAAAGTCTGGTACAGAATATATTCTTTGGGAATATATTTGCAACCTGGCATGACGTAACACGAAAAAAGAAATATTCACCGCAACAAGCAGTATCCATTATGTTCACAAGACTGAGCTTAGATTATGGAGAATTTAGACTTTTGCGAGCGTTGTTAGTGAGATAAACTCATCATATCACATCACATCATCGTAGAGGCAGGTAAGTAGATACCATTCAAACCGACTGTACTCCACCACGCCCACGTCCACATGCATATCTCGACCCCACACCACCCACACACAATGTCAAACACCCCACCATTCTCCCACTACACCGTGTATATATATATATATATATAAATACAAATATCACCCACCACATCGCCATCAAAGCACCATCACCCTCTTCAAACGCTGCACCATGTATTCAGCAAGGTCCTCGCGATCCCACATGCGTTAAAACCAGCCATTTGTATTTTGCTGCGGCAAACAAGGAATGAAGAATGTGTTGCTGCGAAGAGGCGAGCAGGATGTAAGGGGCGGGTGGATTAGCTAAGTCGTTGGGGAAGTTACGGTGTAGTATAGTATGGTATTGTATTACTGGGTATGTTGGGGGAGGAGGAAGGGAGGGAGGGAGGGAGGGAGGGAGAGAGGGAGGGAGGGAGGGAGGTGCTGGGTGCTGGGTGCTGGGTGCGAGATGTTGCTATTATGGGTAACTAGCCGAGTCTTATCTGTAAAACAAGCTCTTTGTATTATCTTGTCTTGTTTTAATATAAACGACGTCAACTCTGACCGCACTAAACTAAACTATATTTATTTACTTAACATGGCCAAACCAAACCAAACCAAACTTCAACATGACCAAACTGAAAACCCATCCTTACCCTTACATGTAATATATCTCTCCAACCTTTGTAGACGGATGATTTATAAAACAAAATTCATATGTACATAACGTTAACGGTTTGGACCTACTAAATAATCTACAGCTAACAATATACAACATACAACATACAACATACAACTTGTATACACACACACACACACACACACACACACACACACACACACACACACACACACAACATGCCATACCTAGTAATACTCACTACACCTAACTATCCCTCTCCCTATTCTCCCCTACTCCCCTATTCCCCCCCCCCCCAAAAAAATAGCAGTTCAATCAAGCGCAGTTCCTAATCTAGCCCTAATTATATAATCCTATTCAACTTCAATCCAAAGTTCGTCAAGACAAGCCAAGTTTCAACGCGCGCTAGAAAATGGATTCCAAAAACCATCGTTGGAGAGTGGTGAAACTTTTGGCATTTCCTTTATTTTTCTTTTTTTCTTTTTTTTTGGCTTTTGATATGGGAAAAGGGAGGGAGCAAAAAAAATATGTGGGAGAACTAGGGTAGTGGTTTGTTGATATGACGTTGAATTCGTAATTAGCTTGCCCATGGCGCATAAAAAAAAGATCGGTCCATAATATTTTAAACGAGGGGGGGGGGGGGGGTATATCAATCAATCAAATTTTTATTATTGGGTTCCAAAAACGTTTATTAAAGTAGGGAAGAAGACAGAGAGAGAAGGAGGGGGGGGGGGGTATTGTTATATCGTTGAGCGTAAGTTGGTTGGGAAGCGTCATCATGAAGGTTATGCTATCCTCGCCTTTGTATCGTGGTTTGGGGACGAACGCCCGTGGCATGCCGGTCCGACCTTGAACTCCAAATCGTACGCCGAAGCTCCATCCGTTTTACCCTACCCATCCATCCTTCTATCCTTGCTGCCCCTACACAGTCCACACTAGCTTCATGGCGGTCAAGCTACATGCTGCTCAGTAGACATGCGTCCCACTCTCTTCCTTGGGCTTGTACATGATCGTCGTTAAGAACTAACCCTGTCAGCGCATCATACTTCGAATAGCAAGAGAGAAGATGAACATACCTTTTGCTTGTACCGCGTCGTTGCACTCGTGGCCAGAATCCCGTCCTTGATACTACTCGTGGCCAGATGATTCAGTACCGTATGATTCGGATGTATCAGTACGCTGCTGTCATCCTTCATTGGTGTTGTTCCATTCAGTATACTCTTGCCCAAGAAGCCTGGTAGCGTAGGTGGGGTGGGGAGATTGTTCGTCATGGCGTTTGCGCGCGCAAAACGTGATGACTCTTCTGGCGCGTCGAGGTCCAAGAGGTAGCGTGGGATGTTTTGATGGTACTTCTTGGTCGGCTCTGGGACGGGAGGCTTCGCAGGTTCTGGTAAGGGCGCTTTGACGGGCGCGAGTGTGGGGGATGGTGGGAGGGTTTGCGGGGGGTACACGCCAGGCGGTGCCTCACGTTCTTGGACGGGGACCAGGGCGTCGGATGTTGGCTTCGCAGTGGCTGCTGCGGCAGTAGTAGGCGACTGCACGTCGTCATACGAGACTTCGAGGTAGTTGACCAGGATGTTTGTGTAGTCGACAGCCGTGGGCAGCTTATCCGACGTCGTCATTTCGTTGTCGACGAGGAACATGAGGTGATGGGTGCCGGGCGTGATGAGGACGTAGGCGGAGAGGGCATCTTTCTTCTTGCTGGGGCCACTATAGAGATTTTCATGTCAGCGACTGTGCGGGTGCTTGTGTTTGTCGGTGTGCAGTGTAACAGTCGAGAGCAGGCAGAAGCAACAGCTTTGGGATTTAGAGTTTGAGGCCTGCCATGGGCTGAGACAGTTGATTGCTCGAGTCTCAGACGGAGGACGAGAAACGGCAACAGCCACACGGGTGGGTGCAGGCAAGCGACATGGGATCGACGTGCCCCATGCGCTGAGGGCGGACAGGGCTGGTCAAGGTACAGGGGAGAACCAACAACAAACAACCGGACGTGGACTTACTTGCGATGCAGACGGTACTTGCGATTCCAGCCGGCGAATGTGCCTGTGACGTATACGCGCTCGCCAGGCCCCTCCCACTCGATCAGCGTGGAGACTGTCGGCCGGCCGGTGTTGGGCTTGAACTCGTCGCCCAGGTCGTCGTCGTCGGCCGTGGTGGTGCTGAGCATGGACGAGCGCTTGGGCAGTGCGCCCTCGACCTCGCCATGTTCAATTGGGCTGGAGAGGTCTTGGGGGGATATTATGGGCGAGCCCGGCGTGTGCACCTCCTCCTCGATGGGCAGTGGCAGGCGGGGCGGGCGGTTGAAGTGGGCGGCGGGGATGTAGTCTTGCGAGGCATCGGCGGGGTCAATCGGGGAGACGAGGCCGCGGGGCTCTTCGCGCACCGGTGCGGGCACATTGACGGGGCGGCTCTGGGGCGAGGGCGCATACTGCTGCGGCTGTGATGGGGGTGGTGGTGGTGGCTGTGGCGGTGATGTTGGTAGCTGTTGCTGCGAAGGCTGCTGCTGCGAACGCTCAGGCGTACTCGAGAGCGCGGCGGGCCGGGGCTGCTGTGGCGGGGTGATTTCGCGGGCGATGGGTTGCGCCTTGTCCCTTTCCTTGTCCCTCTCCCTCTCGCGGTCCCTCTGGTCCTTTTGGCCCTTTTGGCTGCTCTGCTCGTTGCCCATCGTGGCGGCGTCGTGGGCGGCGCGCAGCTGGCTGGCGACCGTGGCCGTGGCCGAGGAGGTGGTGGTGGTGGTGGTGGCGGCGGCGGCGGCGGCGGCGTGCGAGGGCCCCCGTGAGAGCGGGCGGGCGTGGTGGTGGTGGGTGGGATGGCTCTCGGCGTGGTCGAGCGTGGCCGAAGGGGGCGCCGCCTGTGCTTTTGCGGTGCTCAGAGCCTGGATGGATTCTCGCCGGCGGGCAGGGTGGTAGTGGTGTGGCAGGTGCACGGCGTGCGAGGCGTGCGAGGCGTGTGAGGCGTGCGACGAGGCCCGGTCGCGGTCGCGGTCCTGGTGCGCGGAGCCATGTGACACGGTCACGCTGGTGGGCGACTGCGGGCTCGACGTGGGCGTCGACGACCGCGAGTTCTGGTTCCCCATGGCCGCTTTAGGAAGCCCGGGCTGGATGCTGCTGCCGTGGCCGTGGACGGGGACGTGAGTCGGCAGAGGCGACGTGGGCATACATACATGGACCTCGAGATAAGTAGACTAAGGCCAGGCGGATGGATGAAAGCTATCGCCCGTCTCAGAAATCCATGCAGCCGCCCACAGGGATTATTCGCAATGGCATGACGACCCCCATTGCCGATGGTGCACGAGCCAATGATAGCTATCGTGAAGTCCCTCCGCCGTGTTTGCCTACCACACAGACAGACAGACAGCTCTCCATCAGACTTGCACCCTTGAGACCCTGTCGGAGACGACTGCTCTTTCCATCTCTAGCTACCACTCCATCCCATCAACCCTCAGAATGCCCATCCTGTAAGCTGTCTGTCCGTCCATCCATCCGCCCATCCACCCACCAGCACAACCCCCTGCCCACATCTCCCACCACACCACTGCACAGCAATCCATCCATCATGGCCTACTTGGATCAAGCACTCACCATCATCTTCCTCGTTTACCACATCCTTTGGTGGCCTGTCAGCAGACTCATCGCCTCTCTCATCTTTCTTCTCGCCCCATTCTACCGTGTCACTGTCTTTCTTCTACTACCATTCAATCACGCTGGGCATGTCCTCATCAACGTCTTGTCATTTCCATTTACTGTCAAATGGCTGGAACGCATCGAGGTAAGGATTGTTGCATTTCTCAGGGAGAGTTCCCCCCGACATGGGCATCAAACTAAGAGACGCAGACTTTATACGTCTATCTCGGGACAGCTGCCCTAATCGGTTCCATCACAGGCGGCATCCTTTACACCATCATGCGAGTCCTGTCATCTATCCTTAACATCGATGCATCAGCCATGCCCAAGCCTCGCCAGAAAAGCCGTACAGTTGCTGAGTATCGAGCGACAAAAGCTGTGAACAAGGAAGATGTGTTTGATCAGACACCTGCCATTCCTCCAGTCATCATTAAGAAGGTGCCCGAGTTCCGTAGGCGCAAGGGCCTCCTTTCTTCCGCTATCATTGAGGAAGAGGACTCGGACTTTTGAAGGCGACCAGTCAGCATAGCCGAGAAGGGGTCGCAGAGTTTATTGCGAGCGTCGTTCGATTAGACTCCTTCCAATTTGATTTGTCCATTGGAATGCTTATTCCGGGACTTGGGAGCCTCGGCGCCTGCTCGCCTTGTTCTTGTGAGTCCGCATTTCCTGGTGCATGTTCCCTGTCTTCACCAGACGTCGAGTTCGATAAGATAGCCGGCGAGTAAAGGTTTTGTTTCGGCTGCGCTCTTGGAGACCGTGGTGATGGGGGCTGCTGGAAGTGGTAGGAGTCTCGCGCCCTGTGCAGTGTGAGTAACAACGTCTCTCCAGTCCAGCAAGTTGAGTCACGCTTTGACTCCATGATTAACCCTGCCAACGCCTTTTGTCTGGTCTCGCTGATGCCCTGCGTAAACCAGTGGAACACAGGGGTCTGCCAAGTCACTATAAAGTATTGTTATTATTTCGTTTGAGTGTGTTCTGGCGAACCAACCGTCCAACATGCACACGGTCAGGCAGACCTGAGACGCAAATGCCGTGTCAGCAGGCATCTACATGAGGATAGCGCTTGACAGCTTTACCCAGCCAAGCTCTCGTCCCCAAGCACGCACAGTGAAATCAAGTTGCCCAATGTTGGGAGCATGATCAGGACAGAGCCAGCCAATGTCTTGACAAGAGGTCGCTCCATCTGGCGTACCATGCGCTGATTGGACCTGCGAAGATTCACAGTAACTTTCTCCTTTGCTCGATGGCACATGTTTCCAAGGCACATGGTAAAGCGGCTCGGTGGAAAAGCGCAGAAGGGAGGGTCCATCGACCTAACCGTCGGGCTGATGATGTAGACGAAGACGAGCGTGAGAAATGCATTGAGCAGAACATCGAAGCCGAAGAGCGCAATTGTGACCCGGCGACGAAGGCCGATATGACATCGATGATCGTGCGAGGCGAAATCAGCAATTGGCTATATTAATCTAGTAACGGCGACACTTCCAAAGCCGAACCCGATGGCAAGCATGCTATAGAGCCACACCATGTCGCAATGTCTTCGCATGAAAGGCGGACGCAAGGCATATGCTCTTTCTATAAGAAACATGTATCTGCATGGATAGTGTCAGTCACGGAAGGCTGGCTGTTAGTTTGATTCAAATAGCATAGGGGTGCATTGCCAGCTGTTTCCGAGGAAAAGCCATTGGATATTCCAGATCCATGTACTGATGCTCGTAGATCTGTTTCCATGGGCAGCCGCACTCACATGGTGGTTTTGCTGCCCACGTAGAAGGCTAGGCAGAGAGTAATGGCTCGCCGACAGGAGCCCATTGTGGCGAGGTCTAGGCCTATTGTCACGATGGCGGCTGAGACGACGAAGGACAGGGAGAAAGCAAACAGTAGCAAGACCAGTATTTGTGTAGAGTTTGGGGTTTTTAGCTGCTGTCGCCCCATGCTGTGCAAGCGATTGTCTTTTCACGTCAACCATTGCAGTCAGCGGAGTCTGTCTGAAAATTTACCTGCCAAAGCCGTCAGAAGTGCTACACTGGCCAGAGCCATGGCTGTGAACGCAGTTCGTGAAGCGCCTGTTTCACAATCATGGATTGACGGCTGTGGCTGCAGGATTGTGACGTGGTCTGCGATGTTTGCTGTGTTCTGTGTCAGTGGCTGAGGTGGTGGTGACGACCAGGCAGTTCAGCAGCCAAAGAGTCTGGACCATTTAGGTGAGTAGCTGATTCACAGGTGTGCCAGGGCAGGGGTATAAAGGGGATGCGTTTGGCTGGAATGACATAGGAATGAACAGAAGTAGATGGCATACAACAAGACGGGCATGGCAATCAGACGAGATGGTGTTTGGAGAAGTGAGTTGCATGATTTAGCTACAGATGGGGAAAGAAAGAACGGCTGTGGGGTGAAGTAGTGGCAGCCACGATGGAAGCATTGGTGGAAGTCGCAGTTGCGTGGCAGTGAGGCAAGACTTTCAGGACCATCAGAACTGACGTGTGAGCTTTGATGGATTTAAAACTTGGTGGTAACTGGAGCAAGGACAGTACAGAGCGATGCGGGTGTGTTGCCCCCTCCTGGGCGAAGTAGTCTCAGGTGTGGCTACCCAGGTACGTCATCAAAGCTCGCTTATTCCAAGCTGCAGCATACCCAATGCACATTGTACCCACGATGCAGTTGACATGTGACGTAGGATCGATTCGATAAAGAGGCGCGGGAATAGCGTCAGGCTGTGGAGATTGATGAGGCTGCATGCTCGTGGTGTTGTCTCACATGGCGATGGCTGTCACGTCTGATAGATGCACAAGGCGGATGGCTGAGATGGAAAGGTTTGCATGCGGTCGTCAAGACAGGTGACTGCGCCAAGGAGGATGGCGACGATTCCCAAATGCCCCTGCGCGGAGACTGTTAGTCTAGGCCGGGCGCATGGAGGAGTCGAGCAGAGTGGTGTAGCGCGCTGCAGGTGTTCGTCATATCGTCAGCGGCGGCATGGCGGTCTCCCTCAGAGGCTCAGCCTGGATGCTGTCGCGGCGCGGTCCAGAGATAGATGAAGGTGCGAGTAAGCGGGTGGGCGATGGTCTTATGGCAGTCAGACGGGCGCATAGCATGGCTTATGTAGACAGCGGTGGACAGGCCGACGAGACAGTCGACGTCTGGCGGTGGTGTTCGCAGCCTTGACCGTGCTGCAGAAAACAGGCGTTCCAGCCAATCCTAGTCGTATCAGAGTAGGGCCCCCACGCGCGTACTGCGTAGAGTGACTAGAGTGGGTCGCGGGCCTGCCATCTGCGCCAGGGTCTCTGTTGTAGCGAAATTGGCATTTCTTTGGCGCTGGCGGGCTGCACTGCCTCCTGCGCGCCGTTTTCTTTTCTCCCACCCTCTGGCGCCTGTCGTCTGTCGTCTGCTCTTGCACCCGCCTGCCCAGCCCAAGTCCTGCTTTCGTCTCTCCGATCGAATGCTTGACCTCCCCGCCGTTTAAGACTTCACACTTGGACCACTCCCGCGCGCGTCTGCAACCGCCTTTGGTGCCTTGCCCCGTGCTCACATCCGCCCCCCCCCCCAGAAAAAGGAGGCCGGCCTACACAACGCTCAGCACCGCCGCACAGCAAAGGAAACGGCAGTCGCCATGCGGAGAGGCGTCACCATCTTCATCGTCGTCACCGTCCTGGTGCTGGGCTTCGCAGTCCACAGTGTCTGGACTTTGCTGGGCCTGTTGATCGCCACGGGCCGTGAAGATGCCATCCTCCGCGGCGAGCTGCCTGCGCCCAATTCTGGCACCATCAGCCAGCAGCCCCAATTGATCCCCAAGATCATCCACCAAACATACATCAACGAGAGCATACCCAAGCACTGGCAGGGCCCGCAACAGAGCTGCTTGGATCTGCACCCCGACTACGAGTACAAGGTATGGCGCATGCCACCAAACATACCACAACAAAGACGCCATAGTTGCTGACTCTGGTATCTAGCTATGGACTGACAAGAAGTCACGCGAGTTCATTGCTGCCGAGTACGTCCAGCATGTCCATTACCCCAAGCCACTGTCCTAACCTGCCCCAGATACCCCTGGTTCCTCGAGACCTTCGACGGCTACCCATACCCCATCCAGCGCGCCGATGCCATTCGATACTTTGTGCTCCACCACTTTGGCGGCATATACATTGATCTCGACGATGGATGCAACCGCAGCCTTGACCCGCTCCTCGCCTACCCAGCCTGGGTCCGTCGAACCCTGCCCACTGGCATCTCCAACGATGCCATGGGCGCCATTCCCCGCCACCCCTTCTTCCTCAAGGCCATCGACTCGCTGACCGACTACAACCGCCGCTGGCCACTCCCATACATCACCGTCATGGCCTCGACCGGCCCGCTCTTCCTCAGCATCATCTGGCGCCACTACAACAATGCGGAGCCCCTCGACCACGATCGCGTGCGCATCCTCTTCCCCGACGAGTACAACAACCATCCCTGGAGTTTCTTCACCCACCACCTGGGCAACAGCTGGCACCGAACCGACGTCAAGGTCATCTTCTGGATGGCCAAGCACTGGATCTTCGTCACCTTCATTGGCTTCGTCATTGGCTTCTCCATACTCGGCTTGCTGTACAAGATCTTCTTTCTTACCAAGCGATCTAATTCGCGACCATCGTCGCCAACGTCGCCAAGACTTCGATTTTTGAGCCCGCGCATGCCCTTCTACCGCCGCATAAGCCAAAAGAGCTTTGAGCTGGACGATAGGCATGAGGTCTAGACTTTTCTTTGCCTTTACATTTTCATGAGCGCGTCAAGTTTTGTCCTGGAGTACTGAGGCTCGCATTTTCCTGGCGTTGAATCATCTTTACGGTCGCTTCGCATGATTCACTTCTTCTGTCAAAACCCTGTTGTTCATTTCTCCACCATACTATTTCCACCCGGGTTTACAGACCCGACTAGTGTTGTTTAACTTTGCTTTGCCTTTGTCGGCGTATCACTTGAGGGATGCGCCGACTGCGTTTGGATTATAGAAGGGCCGGTCCACTAGTCTATTGTTAAAAGCAGAAAAAAAGCAACGGACGCCCAGGCGTTTGGCGCAGACCGCACGAGGCCTCTAGGAGAACCACTAGAAAAGTGGGCGAGGGAGGGTTTGGAGCAAACCGTGAGAGCGGAGTAGGCTCCGCTTGCTTGCCCTCCCAATATGTAGATAATGCTAAATGCCAGAAACGACGCAGAATTGGCGTACGTTACAAAGAAACAAACTGTTGAAACTATTCTTCAAATCAAACAATCATATCAGATGAACAAAATACTAGATAGTCCGCATACACCTCTCTTTGCCTCTTCTTACTGATGTACTCAATCCTCCATGTACGAGTACCCTCTCCTTGACTTTTTTTGGAAGCCCAAGTAGGAAAATCTTCACAAGCGCCCCCTCCGTTCTATAAATTCCCATCGCAGGACCCCTCTCTCGCCCGCCCATACTGCATCCCGCCGTACCTTGCATGCGCTGCAAGGCCCGCTCCCGCTCCCAGACACGTGGACGCTTCCGCGTGCTTCCGGATGGCTGGACGACTGGCCGGCTGGATGGTTGTGGCTGTGGCCGTGGCTGTGTTGTGCGAGGGGGGAGGTGAGTTTGGTGGAAGGGGGAAATTCAGCAAAGGTTAATGACTGGAGTTTGTAATTTGAAATTGTTGGAGGAGCTGGAGGGAGGACTGCGGGTGGAAGTGTGTGAGAATATACATAGTTATGGCTTTTTTTTTGGGCAGTGGGTAGGCGGGGGGCTGTGTATGTTGTATTTTCGAAAAACATGTATTATGATTTATATAATGATAAAAAGTAGAAGCGGGTTTTTTGCATGTTTTCTCTCTCTGTGTGGTGGGCTACTACACTCATAGCTATCGACCTACCTACCTACCTACCTATATAAATCCCCCCCCCCCCTCCTCTCGCTACACCATCTCCCCCAACTTCCACCCTCCAACCTCGAATATTCAAAAACTAATTACACAAATATCCAATGTCTGCCTTTTCCTGCTCATCTCCAAAATCCGAGACACAATGTTCATGAATCCGGGCACCATTTCCGAAAACAAAACGGCAGCGATTCCTATGGGCTTTGTCTAGCTGGTCGGTTAGGCGCGTTCAGACATGGGGACGCGGGATTCACTGTTTGGAATACTGGATCCCCAGCTGCAGAGTATGAGGGGGGTTTTTTCTTTGAAAAAAAAAAAGTATGAATCCCGCATCCCCCATGTCTTTTTTGCCCGTGTCAAGATTTATGGTTGATGAGTGATTTGTGGTGGGTGGGTGAGTTGCTGGGGTTGGAAAAAAAAACCTGTGAGAATCATCTATATGTGTTTTGTTCGCGTTCGGAAAACCTTTGCCCACTCTTGGTATGTGTGCGGGCGTCTCTCTGCTCTTTTCAACAAAGTCGGCTGAGTTTAGTAGCGTGCTTGGAGATGTATAAAAGGATCCAGAGCAATATGTTGTAGCTTCGACTGATTCATGGCGTTGCTGCATTGTTGTCTGCTTGCCGACGAGGAGCTTCTCCAAGACGGCTATGAGACGTGCTGCTTGCTAGCTGGCTAGAACATAGTGGGACAAGGTATAAAGTTGATGCGTATGTTAGTTGGTATCTCTTATGCCATCCATCATCTACCAGATTTCAAGAAGTAGAAAAAGTCCTCCTGGCACACATCATGTGTTTGCAAATCTTTTCTGCCACAAAAGAGCTTCGAAATTGGTTGCATTAAGCGCATGTGTGGTTTGGTCCTGTGGGTACCTACTTTACGTTCCTTATACGATGTGTGGAATTTGCTGAGGACTAGAAAGGAGGATAACATGAGCTTATGACGAGGATGCAATGGAGGAATTCAGGATACAGATATTTTGCAGCTACCTACTAAAAACAGGGCATGGTGGATCTGTTGTCCGAGTGTATAACAAGGCTCAAAATGGCATTCATTCATACTCATGGTGCTGCCCCCGGTAGGCCAGTGGAAGAGCAACCAACAAGTCGTATGATTCGAGCCTCTCTTCTTTCTTCTTCATCAGACCTTCCTCATACAATATCCTTTTCCAAAAACCTTACTCCACTCGTTCATGTCCGCCACCTGGTCCGAACAGAAACTTTGAACCTGGCAATGTGGCCTGTGGTTCCTCATGAGTAATGTGTCGTTCAATCTCCAAAGAAGTGCGGCCACTGGATATGAGTTGACTCACGTAAGGCCTGCGGGGCACCATCTCAAAAGAAAAAGACAACGTATCCATGGTTCGTGCATGGTGCATGGCATCAAACGATGAAAAGTTCTGGGCCATGTGGTGCACGTGTCTCGCACTCCTGAGGTCTCAAGCTATGTTTCCGTCGTTGTTATAAAATGGACTTCCTGACAGCGTGGACCGCCTCCATCACCTACACCTACCTACGCCAGGGTGAAATCCTCAAAACAGTCGTAGTCCAGTACATGAGTGGGGGAGCTTGTGAGGTCAAAACGACTGGACATGGCAATCCCCACATGATTTTGGTGAGCTTCGCTGTGGGCCATGGCGGTGATAGGTAGTGCTGCTTGACGCCCTGGACTTTTCGCTGCAACCACAGCATTCGAAACCTGCTACTCTACGCGGATATGAACTGCTTATGTCTTAATAGAGCCCTGTGAACACTTAAAACTGCTCTCATGACTAGTGTAGTGTGTATGTCTCTTTTGAAAATCGAAGTGTTGTGGTGCGGCCTCATGACTTTGCGCACTTCGATTGGAATACCATAATCCCATGGTTTTGAGTGGTTAGCGTGACAGCTAGCCCATGATCTTGCCCCATAATGCTAACGAGGAGTATCGTATGCGCAAATGGAGAATGTGAAAAAGCCGCATAATTATCAGAAGATATGTAACATACTCTTCCCCTACTCACCTCTTCCACGACATTCGCTTTCTTTCGAAAAATTTCAGGAGAGTCGGATCATGCTTTGGCTGCCTGTTCCCCATAAAGTTTCACAATTACCTTCATGTGTCTGAGTTTGATCGTGCCCTATATGACATGTCCATTCCGAAAACAAGTCCTTGCAGCTGAATGTGCTACTTCTCTGAATTAGTGAGCCAAGCTTGGTCATAGCCTCGCTGCTCAGTAGGGCCCGGAGGATCTCGATGTGTCCATTGGTCCAGTGTCGTCTAGACACGGGGTATAAATTTGTGCTCATCGTGATCGTGTCCTCCTCCACCACAATTAACAGTTCGATATGTCCCAAAATGCCATTGCTCTCAGAAATGGCGAGAGGAAAAATGTATTTCGAAATCGAATATGCGGTACTTGTATGTTCGAACCGGTATTTGCTCAGCATGTCTTCCAAATGCGTGTGCTATAGATACCAACAACAAAAGGACAATCAATGACTTACTGAAATAGAATGGACCTCAACCCATGCTCGTTGCCGAGTTGAGAGTCAAAAATGAAAGAAGAGTATATTATGTGCGCCTGCAACGTCTAACGGGGCTACATAAGTAGCTTTTTCTCTCGTGCCTGTTCCTTGCTCCTTCTACATCAATCGAACGCAATACTTTCCAAAAGATTTAGAGGACGGATCATGTCTGTTGTTTGCTATAAGTAAAGAAAGAACACAAGGTGGCAAACATGCTGGTATTCGTTGCTCATCTCGTGGAGGCTTGAAAGCTACTGTTTGGACGACATGTGGGCTTGACTGTCAGCGGACCTTGAAGTCATGCTCTGATCTGGAAAATACCACATGTCATCACATGATCTTTATGTTTAAATTTGCCAATAGAAGTGCATACAAAGTCCTCAGGAACCATGCGATGCAGATGCCTCCAACACCACGGTGATCGCTACGAAACGGCGAAAATGAACAGCTTCCAGAGATATGTGTCCATTCCCGTATGCTAAAAGCACTTCTCTATCACCGTGATGTGTGCTTCCCGCCGTCTTTCTCCTCAAAGTCGGTCCTGCAGGTCGCAAAACATGAAACGCCATCTGTCGTCGGCGATTCCGCGAAACTCGGCTTACATCTTTACCGACAATGGATTGTGTGGCCAATCTGAAATCACCATGTCAGCTACCCATGTGGTCTCGCGCTCTTGCATCAACGTCTCACTCAAAATGATCATGTGAAAGACTGTCTGCTGCGGTCCTGCTCCCGTTTCAGAACTGTGAGCAAGAAAAAAACGATGAGGAGGATTTACAGAGGAGAAAGGATACACCTATTTTTTTTTAGATTTGCCGTGAGTTTTACTACACCAAAACATGTATGACCTGGTACCAGTAACGCACCAGATCCGGTTCGATGAGTGTGGGCAGCTGTCCGCAAATACCAGAGCCGCATGGCGTTGATGGCGTAGCACTGGAATCAGCAGCTGAGGTATCTATGAAGTGCATGACTTGTTCAAGATGACGTGTGTAATGCTTTGGCTGTCATGAGATCGTTCGGATGCCAGAAACATTTGCTGCCCAAATTGCAGGTCTCAAACTCTCATGAACATGCACAGAATCTGACCCCTTTGAAACTGCAAAAACAATACTAAAGATGGCTCATTTCGGCTGGGTAGCGTAGTCAGGCCATTCGTCTGTCTAATTAATCGTATTAGACAGCACTTCATGAGAACCGGCGCTCAAGATTCAATACGTATTCGATGACGCTTTTCGAGGCAGCGGAATCAGTCAATCACATGTCGCAGGTTTGGAGTCCTCGTTATGGACAAACCTATTCATAGATCCACGTAATGTATTACACCCAGGGCCATTGACGTGTCGCTTGGCGATTTTCCGCATCCATGTGCGAGATAAAATCGTGACGTTGTGGTGTACATGCGGGAACGGCTTGGTGCATCGCGTATGATAGTACCTGCGCAAGGCTCTGACAAAGAAGTAATAATTACGCACAGCTTATCTTTGGACCGCCTATTCGATTTTTGCGGGAAGGACTTACGGTCTGGACTTGGTACGATTGCATGGTCAGCAACAATGATGTGATATATTGGAACGGGAGGGTGGTGTTGGGGAGACGTGGATGATGGACTGAAAGATAAAAGCTTCTCGGATGGAACACATTTCTGGCATGGGAGGGCGAGTGATAAA
Source organism: Plenodomus biglobosus (assembly GCA_022343325.1). Taxonomy (NCBI): domain Eukaryota; kingdom Fungi; phylum Ascomycota; class Dothideomycetes; order Pleosporales; family Leptosphaeriaceae; genus Plenodomus; species Plenodomus biglobosus. Next base: position 505,342 of record JACTNT010000025.1, on the reverse strand, counting down.
GTGATTAAGAGAGGGACATGGGTGGGTAGCCTAATACAAGGGAATGTAGAGCAACTGAAGTTTGAAAGTGAGAATGATGCGGTCAAGTGCGCTTTGTAGATCATCGAGTAGGGCGAAAGTAGTATACCATGGCGCTGGCACAAGCTAGAGTGGGTTTAACAGCGATGGTCATAGTCCCAGGAACGGTCACAGTACCAGCGATGTCGTGGACTGTATTTTGTCTTTGATGAGTAAAGAATTGTACTTGAAAGCAGGAAGGTAGAATTGTCTCGTATCGTGTGAGAAGACCAATATCGAAAAGAGTGTTTGATACCATACTTGAACACTGCCTACAATGTAATCTGAAGTCACGATAGACGACCGGCCGTGCACCATGCTAAGCTGCTGGCGTCATGCCTATTTCGGACGGACAATGCAGCAAACCATGGTTCACCAGCTGTGCAGAGCCTGAAAGGTGCATGCAGCTCTACCATAGCATGGCAGTACACAAAACATGCCCTCTCTGATTTTGCCATGCATGTCATAACAAAGAGAAAGATCTCGCAATCATGACCACATGGTCCAACTCACCTCGAATGCCTAAAGCATCCACATTCCAAGCATTCGCGCCCCCTGATTGGCCCGTCCTCGCTTGCCTGACCGCCGCATCCTTGCCCTCGCATTGCACCACCCCCTTCAACACCCTCAACAAACCCGCTCCGTCACCGCCTACCACCCAACCCTCTTCATCGCAAAACACCGGCCTACAACCACTTTCCATCACCTTGCCGCCCATCATTTGGATGCGCGCGTCGATGCGAATCTTTTGATGCCCATATCGCCATTATTGGGACGCGTTTTGTGAGTGAAAAGTCGGTGTTCGTCGCGGTACCAGGCCACCTGGCCCGACTGCGCTGTTGCCCGCCGCAGCCCGCGCAGGATCTGCCAGCCTTCTGCAACAACACCAGTCACGTGTGCACGGTCGCAAATCCTATAGTTTGACGCACCACTGCAATGTCGCAGAGGGTGACGGGCCAGCGCTTTCGCCAGCGCAAGCTGTCGACCAAGCAAAATCTACCTGTCGTGCGCGAGCATGAGGTTGAGCAGCTGGCCGATGACGATGCCTCGCGTCACATTCCCAAGGTCGAAACTGGTGTTGAGAAGGGAGAAGAGATTGTAAGTTGTGCGCTAGGCCCGATCCGGCCTTCACTCTCATCCAACGTCAAACTCTTGCGCATCATCCTGTGCAGAAGATGATGCGAATATACCGCATGCCATGCCATGCCATGCACTCACCTTGTTGTTGGCACTGCAAATACTAATGCGAATCTCAGGAACACCACTTGCAGGCTGTCATCTCTGCTGCACAGGCAGCGGTGCACGGCTCTACCGGTGGAGAAATCGCTCAACTGGTCATCCCAACACCAGAGGCCACGGCAAGTAAAGTGCAGTATGAGGAACTCTATCCCAAGAAGTTCACCCAACCTGCAACGTACATTCGCTTCTCCTCGACCGTAGAAGACACCTCCGGCTGTCCGTATTGCATGACTAGTGATGATGTCGCCTTTCTCAAGTCGTACAACCAAAAGCGAGGCAAGAATAACCACTGCTCTGAAGATGAGTTCGAAGAAATTGTCAACTTCTTTGAGGAGACGACGGCAACGAAACAGCCTTTCGCTGCCGTCGATAACTCACCTGTCCTTCCCTACCAAGAGCTTGAGGCTGAGTTCGATGACACTGTTCGCGAATCAGCACGGCGGTTTGCAAAAGACATTTATGCGCACTGGAAGAATCAGCGATTACTTCAGGGCAATCGATCGCTCATGCCAACGCTAAAGTTTGAGACAAACCAAGATACTGATGACGCTGACCCGTATGTCTGCTTCCGACGTCGCGAAGTGCGACAGGTTCGTAAGACACGTGGTCGCGATGCGCAGGTGACAGAGAAGCTCAAGAAACTCCGAGTCGAACTTGAACAGGCTCGCGTCTTGGTGGCGCAAGTCAAAAAGCGCGAGATCCTGTACCGAGAAAGCCTTGCGATAGACAAGAAAATCTTTCAACAACGAGCAGAGGTCAAGGAAACGAAGCGAAGACTCAGCATCAAGGGTGACGACGAAGAGCTCCTCATCACTCAGAAGGTATATCTTCACGACGAGACAAGGAGAGACAAGACCACAACTGACACCACACAGCCTGCTCCTAAGCCCAAGCGACCTGCGGATCTTGAGAGAGTACGCCAAAATATTCCTGGCATGAAACCTCGAGACACTCGTCAGGATGGTCGACTGGTTGACAGCGATCTAGTGTACCTGGAGGAGCAACAAGCCAAGAAGAATGAAGCAATCGAGAGCTTTATTGAAGACAATTTGGTTAAGCACCAAAAATGGAATGTTGGCTGGGTCGATGCAACATGGCGGCCTATCACGCCGCCGTTGGAACCAGCTGCGGCGAAGTCTGACTTCCGTACAGTCTTCACGGAGAGTCAGCTTCCAACGCCTCCAGCTTCTGTCTCTGATGAAGGTGCTGATGCCATGGCAGTCGAGCCGATTAAGCATCAGCCTGATCAACGAAGAGTCGCGAGAATACGGTTTGCGACACCACCAGATGATGTTCCTTTCCAAGATCAAAGTCGTTTCCGAAGGCGGATAGGTCGAGGCGGGCGTGTGATGATCGATCGACGAGGCGTGAAGCGACAGAAGACAGAAGGTCGGATAGACGATCGCCTTGCAGACCGTTGGCGTTACTCTGGGGAGAGCAGCGAGGATGAGCAGGTGTATCCAGCCGACTGGACGGATAATCTGCACATCAGGTATAGGATCATGATCGAGCGGCAAGGCGAGAGATCGAATAATCCACAACCACCGGCCGGGCCTGGACGAAGAACTATTGAGAACCACAATCGATCTGCGTCAGGACACCTGCTCCCTCCTACACCTACAACTGCAAGTGCTGCAGGCAGGTGATTGCGGCGACGTTTCCTTCGTGTGGTATGGAGGAGAAGTTCTAGTGTTGTCGTGTAACCAATTATACCCTTTGTTTTGTGCGCGTAGGACGTTGAGAGAAAGATGGAGGATGCTTCGACAAATCTACCAAAGTTATGTACACTACCTCACTGATTAGGGCGATGGAAGGATGTTGGGATGGGTGGACGGATGGCGATGCTCTTGCTGGTGGAGCTGGGAGGGTTTATCTGCATCGCTGCCGAGTCAGTGGTCTGATACATTGCACTACTACGTCTAATCATTTGCGATGGATGGGCGTGAGAGGCCTTACATTGCACGAACAAAAAAAGCAGAAATACGTACCAAATCAATAAAAATTGAAAACTTACCTCAACCATCCTCTGCCCATCAATTGCTTTTGTGGTCGTCCATTATATCAGTCGTCGTTGCGAGGCGATCATATTATTGGCAATATTGGAATCTCTTTGACGTCGTGGAAATCTCCTGCAAATCAGGTCCTGAGTTTCTTCTCCGTTCCTCCCATTTCCACATCGCCTTCTTCATCCACCTCTCGTTCTCTCTTTGACGTGACACCAGCTCTTGCTGCCATCTCAGCTAATGCGGCCTCAGCCTGCCTCAAAATCTGCTTTTCGCCGATGCGAACTGCTCGCGCCATGGCGTGTCGATGATTTGTGATATCGGAATTTCGAGTAGGAGCCGCTTCGTTCACTTGTCGCAGATCTTCTTCCAAGGTCGTTGTATATTGTGCAAGCCGTCTTTGTACAATTTGATGTAGTAACTCTGCACCTTTACTTGTGATTTTCTCAGGCTTCGGTAGCTTGCTCTTGCGCTGTAAGCGCTCAAACTCTTCGTCTGGCAGGAGCATAGACTCGATCAAGATAATAAGCTCAGGTGAGAGACTCTCCTGTAGTGTGAAAGGACTGCTGGCTGCAATGTCGTATCCTGAGTCCACAACTTCCTGCTCGTCCAAGTACTCTAACCTTGAATCCCAAGATCCTAGCGCGGCCACAACATCGTACACAAGCTCCATAGGAATCTCGACAACATCGTACTGGGCGTAATTCTCAGTAACATAACCGTATCGACGCAGTAAATCCGATCGAGGAAGCGGCCCGTAGTCGTTGAAGATCTCCTCGCCAGCTTTGATTGGCTTGAGTGCCTTCATTTCGAGGTATTTCTGTTCGTAAAAGAGACGTGCGTTACATCGATCAGCATCAGCGTTGAGCATGTCGGCCAAGGGAATCATGCCCTTGGGCAAAGCCGCATCCTCCTCTTCTTCGGCAAACCCCTCTTCGTCGACATCCTTACGTGGGGTCGAGGGCTCAATGTCAAAAGCATATGCCATGATTAGACTGCCCATCTTGTGCATTAATGTGACGTTCTTCTCATCGCGCATCTCCTCCGCCTTTTGCGCTGCCCTGTCGTCACCTGAAAAGAAGATGTTTGCAAATTCTTTGATGACTGGTAGGAGTTGTTCCATGAAGGCCTCATTCGCTCCTTCCTTTCCAATCTTGGCCAGCACGGCGCTGGCTTGGAGGTCCGCTAGCTCGTCTTCGGACCAGAACATCAAGGTATTGAACTCATTGGGGAGGACCGCAAAGTATGGCGCCCAGTTCGAAGCATTGCCGTTGACGTACTCGTACAGCATGACAAGGATGAGGGAGAGCCAAGGCCCGAGGAGCTCAAAGGTAGAAGCGGGGATCTCGGTGGAGAGGATTGAGTTTTCGACACTCATGATTGCGGAACGGGGTATGCGGAAGAGAACTTCATGTTCGTTGATGTCCTGTATGGCGACTATATCTCAGAATTAGCAATGTCTTCCAATGCTGTGCGTGGTGAACATGCAATGCCTGCAACGTAAGCAAGCACGTGGGTGTTACGGGCACATACCTACGCCCCTACCCGCATCTCTGCTCCGGAGGTCCTCAAGCTGGACCTTGGGGCTGATGTCTGCGCCAGACTGACGGAGCCATGTTAAGAAAGCCTGACTGGCACTGTTGAAATCTGCCATGCGCGGGAAGATCTAAGAATGGTGGTGGTTGGAGAAGGGAAATGTGAGCGGTGGATTACCTAGCCGTCGGAACCGAGGATGATCCTATTGGCCCAAGCGGACTACTCCATGGCGGAGCCTGTAATTCTTTTGCGTGTGGAACAACAGCTCGAGATGAAACAAATGGAGACTTATATGATATAACGCACTCGTAAAATCGATTCCGTCTTCGCATCCTCAATGCTGGCCATGTTGCCCTACCATGAGTGTTTTCTTTCTGCTCTACCAAAGTACACTGCTACTGCTTTGACAGCACCAATGGTATTAGAGTCATGAGCTTCTGAACATGAAAAACCCTGGATGTAGGATTAAAAGGTTCAATTTTCATAGAGTATTGCTGAACACTTTCAAAGTCTGCAATCGCCACTCAAATTATCCCCCGTTGCCAATGTTCACTATCGTGGATACCTTCCCATGTTCTTTATCGATAAGGCCCATCCCAACGTCACCCCGCCATTCGCGAACTTTTGACAGCATTCACACGACCAGACTGTAGAACAGTGAACATAATGATCGCGATAGGACTAGAAGGGAGCGCCAACAAGATCGGTATCGGCGTCATTTCCCACCCTGCACCTGGCAAACCACCCATTATCCTCTCAAATCTCCGGCACACGTACATCTCCCCCGCGGGCGAAGGCTTCCTCCCGAAAGATACTGCAATACATCACCGAGCATGGGTTGTGAGGCTCATAAAACAGGCTGTGCGCCAGGCCGGAGTCAAAGTTGAGGACATTGATTGTATATGCTACACCAAAGGACCAGGAATGGGCGCGCCACTTCAGAGTGTGGCGCTTGCTGCGCGGACGATCAGTCTGCTATGGGGCAAGCCGATGGTGGGAGTGAATCATTGTGTTGGGCGTTCGTGCACCTCGTACTCAAAGCATTGAATTTGTGCTAACCAAGACAAGATATCGAGATGGGCCGGTCAATAACCCGTGCTGACAACCCGGTGGTCCTCTACGTCTCGGGCGGGAATACACAGGTCATCGCATACTCTGCACAAAGATATCGCATCTTCGGCGAGACACTTGATATTGCGATAGGAAATTGCATAGATCGTTTTGCGCGCACGCTGATGATACCCAACGACCCCTTCCCTGGCTACAATGTCGAACAATTGGCTAAGAAGGGAAAGAATCTTGTAGATCTTCCCTACGGCGTGAAGGGTATGGATGCGAGCTTCTCGGGCATATTGGCCGCTGCGGATCTCCTCGCGCGTGGGCTAGACGAGTCATTACCACATCAAAAACGATTGAAGACCGAGGAAGGCGAATTGATCACAAGAGAAGACATGTGTTTTTCGCTACAGGAGACTATATTCGCTATGCTTGTTGAGATTACAGAACGTGCCATGGCGCATGTTGGCTCACAGCAAGTTCTAGTGGTAGGCGGCGTAGGATCTAACGAGCGGCTACAGCAGATGATGGGCATGATGGCAAGGGACAGAGGAGGCAGCGTTTTCGCGACCGACGAGCGCTTCTGTATCGACAATGGCATTATGATCGCGCATGCTGGGCTTTTGGAATATGGCACTGGAATCGTGACAGACTTGGAAGACACAACATGCACACAAAGGTTCAGAACTGATGAGGTTTTCATTGGCTGGAGAGATTGAGAGGATTGAAGGGCTAAAGGAAATGGGACCGACGCATACGATACCCAAGACCGCATTCGCAAAACTTCCACTACAAAACGACTCTGCCAGTCATTGAGTAGATGATAAGGCAAGTAGCGACTGCTAGTAAGCAATAAGCAACCGAACCGTTCCCAACCTCGACTGCGCATGTTATCACCCGCCCGCACCAGCGAACATAGTTCCTTGACGCATTCTACCGGGTATCCACGGCGGAACCAAATGCAAACACATTTCCACTTTCCAACACATCCTCCGCCCCCATCAATTCAGCGCTCCTATCCTCTGTGTCTGAGACACCATCTACAACACTAGCATGACCACTTCAATACCTCGTCCTGACTACAAAACTCACCGCGGTGGGTATGCAATCTAACGCTGAATGCGCTTTCAACTTCTAGCCATATGATGGCGATGAGAGCATTGGAATATTTTGCTGCGCGCAGAAACAATTAGTAGCGAGGTATGGGGAGTTGGAGACCAGGCTGCTTGAGAGTTCCGTCATATGGATAGGAAAAGCGTTGACCTGAGATATAAAAGCACAGGCAAGGCTGTCGTACGACAGGAGCGGGAGGAGCTATTGGGAACTATGGACAGAGGGAAGACTTTGTGTTGTCTCAGCCTAACGAGTACGAGTTGAGGTACATGCCACAGCCACTTGTTGCGGTGCAAAATAGTTAGGTTTCCCGAGTGCTAACGCAAGGTCGTGTGATCAGTATATCCAAGACAATCACAGTCTCATCATCCTTGCACGTACGAATAATAATGGTGGAGACCTGGGCCCCAATGATTAATGTGAAATAAATAAGAAACACTGTGGTATAAAACTTGGAAAATCTATCAACCCATCAACTCAAAACAGTTGGGGGCAGAGCAGGAAAAGAAGACAACCATAGAGTACTAGCCCTAATCATCAAACAACTGATCATACGCGTCATACCAGCCCTTCATCTCCCATTGCCTACTGGCTAGCCAATCCTTGACTTTCTCATTACCCATGATACCAGGAGTGGACCAGTACTTCTCATGGACACTAACTATGCCCTTTTCAAAGTCATTCTCATTCGGCTCGCGCGTGTTCCACTTGTAGTTGAGTTCCTTCCAGGGCATCGGACCGTCCCAGCCATGTGCAGTGCGCAGCAGATTCTGCTCCATGTAGTCCGAGTTGAAGCGCTCGTCTGGGACATTGAGGAAGGCGCGGTAGTATTCAAACATTTCTTTCGACGGCGCACACACGAAGAAGCCAGCGTTCATGTAAGCGTGGGTGCGAATATCCTCGGGTACGGGGGGGTATTGGTGGTTTGAGTCGCGGACCTCGGAGCGGCCGGCGAGGACGTAGGTCGAGGGCATGGGGGGAAAGCCTGGGCGGTCTTCGTGCGGGAGAGTACGCTGGGGTTGGGCGGCTGGGTCGTCGAATACACCGTCGAGAGGGTGGAGAAGCATCGTGTCCCCGTCGATCACGAGGACGCGCTCGTACTGGGTCATTTCTAAGACGCGTAACTTGGTCATGATGTTTTTCCAGGTCGGGCGCACAGGGTGCAGTTTGATTGTGCCTGTGAGGAAATCGACAGGGTAGATGATGGCCCCGTCTTTTGCGAGGCGTTCGCGTCGTCGAGAGTCAATGGTGGGGTCGACCATTACGACGACGTCGATGTCTTTGGTGCGGGTCGAAGGATTGTGTAGAAGTTGCCATACGAGTATACGAGTTGCGATAAAGTACCGATCGTCTTCGAGGGGTCTGTCCATGTTGCCGTCGCCGGAAAACCAGGTAACAAACGCTTTATTGCTTCCGCCTGGGTTCACCTTGGGTCGTTTATTTTTGCACTTGTGAGGCTTTGTTTTCTGCTGCTTGCCATGCTTGGAGCTCTTGAGTTTCTTCTTGTTGGACGCAGTGCCCTCGGCGTGGTTGAAATTGTCAGATGAGGAAAGAGTCGCATTCGCATGGTCGAAAACGCTTCCCTCAGATCCATGCCCATGTTTGTATTCAGCTGCTTCCCGGCTGTGCCATAAGTCGTATTTAGTCGTAGCTATCTCCAGCAGAAGGATCGTCGCAAGAACTGCGAGGATAATCGCAGCTCTGATGCGTTGTTTGGTGAGAACGGCTGCTGTCATGGTCGCGGCGATGCATAGGCAAGGGATTGGAGGGGGGATAGGAATGCTTATGACAAGGCCATTGTCGTGCGCCAGTCCCTACTCTCAGACCCTCGAAAGAGCAACAGGCTCGTGTCGTCGTTTGCTCGTCGCCCCTTGTTCGACCGATCCGGACCGTTCCTCTACTGTGGTACGTGGTGTCAGACAAGAGGCCGGTGTGGACCGTAATCGGTGGTTCTTGCGGACAAGTCGACTGTCCTACTAATTTTCCTTCATTGTCCTACCCACAAGAGGCTAGCTAAGGATGCTTCCGCGATCACAAACGCTATGCCAACCTATTAATTAAATAGTCGTACTTCAAAAAATTAGCAGATATACCGGCGCACAGCCTTCTGATCGCCTCGTACCGACCGGTAGATCAAGATCGTCATGAAATCACCGAGAACCAGGCGACAACAAGTTTAGAATATGGCCACAGTAAGCACGCTTTAGATACCATATCGAGCTTACATGTACCTATTTGAGATGAGATTTGCAGCCTGCGTAGTTAGCACCTTGGCCTGCATGCATATGCACTATAAGAATGCCTCATTGTAGTATCAAAATGATGACTATGGAATGTATGCGTCGATGCAAGGATGGTTTTCACTGCACTTCTGATTGGCCGCTGTGCCACCGGACCGACTTCCGCAATCTAGTCGCAACAACGTCACAATGCACATTGAAGGGCACGACACACTACTCACGAGCCTGCTCGCCATCAAGTCCAGCGAGCAAATTAATTCCTGTACAATACAATGTGACCAAGACGCAAAAGTGCAAAGGCGATATCATTCTCCTAATGTCCAGGTGGGAGGGAGTCAGTTCCCAATGAAAACAGAAAGGGTACGTTTGCTTAAGAGGTCACAAGAGATATCTCGATGCGGGCCTGTCCTTTGGTACAGTTACTTGAACTTCATTCCTGTCATCGTAGTAAATGCTGAATATGTATGGATCACTGCTCGCGGAAAAAAAGCATCTCATGTTGCAAGCGGTTGACTGATCTCCACAACTCGACTGTCAAAGTAGCAAGTGCCGGCCGAAACTTCATCTCAGTCACATTTCCATTTCGAGTCACGTTCGATACAGACTGAACGCGCGGCCCACCATGGCCACCAGCCAACTTAAACGACGAGTAACTTTCTTCCTCGAGCAACCAGCAAGCCAGCTGCATCAATGAAAAAAACAAAGTGAATCTCTGAAGCTGGGCCCCCACCACGCACCAGCTCAGTCAGTAACGCCGCAATCCGAAGAGCGCTAAATCACCGTCCTCTCTTCACCAGGCGAAGCCCAGTGAAGAGCAGAGAGCACCAACACAAGCACGCTCGGCATGGTCATGTGGTAATCGATTCGATCATGGAGGCCGTCGTCGTGGAGGCCGTCGAATGGCTGTCGAGCCTGACCTTGTCGAAAGCGTATACGACCTGCACAAGGCAGTCCCCGCCCTGCAGCTCCCACTGCAGCCCCAAAGTCGGGCGGCTCAAAAAGATTGCCCCAGGCAACCAGTTCGAGAAGTTGTCGAGATAATCCTCCAAGACCCTGCATATCCTCCACCTGCGGTCAGGCTTTTCCGATCGCCAGTACGAGGGGTGGAGCTGCTCAATGCTCGGTGTCGATGCGGAGTAGAGCAGCTCAATCGGTCGGTCGGGTAGCCGTCCTCCCATCCCTACCCCAATGTCCTCCACCCACTTCGGTTGTATAAAAGAAATACCCATGCAACCCCACTTCGCCGGACCTGCCCACTTGACGTCCCAATGAGTGTACGCAGCTGACAGGCTGCGCACTGTAGTGAAGACGCCGGGCCACGGGAACTCTATGGCATTCCCCAACTGAGACACTACATGCACAGCTGGGAAGAGGGAAGAGAGAAAGGGGAGAGAGAGAGTGGAGGGAGACCATAGAGGCGAGCACGGTGCTAGACTGGCGCGTTGAGGGTACGAAGCTCAAAGAAGACCGCTAGGTGGGGTGCATGGGCTGGGGACTTGGGGAGGGGGAGAGGGTGAGGGCGGGGGCGGCCTTTTATACACACAGAGGGGCTTGCGCCCAGGCAAATCACGTGGCTGAGCTAGGACGGCGGCAAGGTGCTTGCGGAGGTGAAGGTGAGATACGATAGGAAGGAGCGCGTGTTGTGGTTTTATTAGCGACGTCATGGAACAAACGAGAAGCGATCTCTAGTCAAGAGAGGACGGCAATTGGAACAATTGCAGGCGCTAATACTAATTAGATGGGCACCAGGTGGAATTGTGGTGTCGAAGGCCGCAAAAACGATGTGGTGTGGGCAGGGACATGACAAGATCGCATCTCAGCTTGGGGTCACAGGCAAGGGGACCGCTGAAGCTCCGCGGTACTATCTGCAATTGGGCAGATGAAGGAGTCAATACAGATTTTGGATAGCAGGTGAGTAAGATTTTGGAGAGTGAATGTCACATCGTTGATGTGGGAAGGGGAGTCGAGGTCACTTTGGGATTGCTTCGTATATTGACAGTTGGGCAGATGTGTCACTAAGTTTTTCAGTCGTGACTTGCAGATACACATACATTCCTTCGAAGCCGTACATGGGATTAGGGGACTGATTCTATGATGGATTAACGATGTTGAGACTCAGGTTGCCGTGTCAGCACCATCAATTGGACACGTTCGGAGCGACAAGGAGTGTGCTGTTATAATCGATATCCCGAGATCAGGTGTACTAGCATTACGAAGCTTATCTCAAAGTCTCGGCTCTCCGTTCTTTCCATGCTCCGCAAACATGTTGTATATACCCTCCTCAAACTTGAGGTTCACCGCCAAGACCTTCGCGTCACCTGGAGGCCAAACCTGTCCAGCGAAAAGACCGCAAAGTCCAGTCTTGCGATCGCACCACTATGAATATGGTCAGCAAAGTTTGTAAGGAACGGAGTACGAAGAGAAAGGTAACTTGCCCATTTGAGATTCGGTGCACCGCCCCAAATCATAGTCCCCGCTTTCATCCCGGCAGGAGAATCAGAATCCAACAAGATGCCTCCCAGACCCCAATCCTTGGTGATGGACTTTGGCGTACCACCCAGTGCATTGTTCATCTGCGCAGAGACGAAGTTAGCAGCCTTCCTATACGAATTATACAAAGTAATACAAGACCTACCGCATCATCCTGCAAAATTGCATTCAGCGTCTTCTTACTCGCCTCTCCTAGCTGCGGCGCAAAAAACATGTCCAAAGTCTCCCTCTTAACCAGCTTCTCATTCTCATCATTGGTCAACACGGCCCTGAGCACTTTCAAATACTCCTCTGCAGACGTAAAGACACCTTGCCCGCCGAAATCGTCACTACACTCATTCCCTTCGCCATCAAGATACGGCATCCGCGTATCAGTGTGCCGTACCTTCCCCGTAGCCGGGTCACGAACCGACATATCCGCCATTCGCTCTTTCATGTCCGGGCGCGAGGCAAGATGAAATGTCATGTCCTTGATGCCCAACGGTTCCCATATGTTGGTTCTCATATAATTTTCTAGCGTCTGGCCGGCGATACGTTCAACGAGTAGGCCGGCGTAGTCAGTGGAGCAGCCGTACATCCAACTCTCGCCCGGCTCGAACACAAGTGGCACGTTGAAGCGCTCGAGTAGTTTCCCGCTCGTGCGTAGGGGCTGCTTGTGGTATTGCAACCAAGCCATGATCTGGGGGTGCATGCCGTCGTAGGTAAGTCCGGAAGAGTGCGTCAGTAGGAGGCGGAGGGTGATAGGCTTGGTGTGCTTGGCTTCGATGGGGGCGCCGTTGTCGTCAAATCCGGAGAGCACTTTGAGAGACTCTAGTTCGGGAATATGTTTGTACACTGGTTCGTCTAGGGATAACAGGCCTTGCTCGACGAGTTGCATACAGCAAAGAGAGGTCATGAGTTTGGTGCAGGACGCTACCCACATGACAGTATCAAGCTGGATTGGGCGCTCGTTGCCTTCTTTCAATGAAGAACTACCGAATGAATTGGAATAGGTAAATGAGCCTGCACCTAATTAGAAGTACGCCTTAACGATGAGAAAGTGGAGCCAATTAGAACTTACCATCTCGGTTACTGGCGACAAGCACACAGCCAGGGATATCATGAGCCGCAATCGCATCGTTGATGGCGGTCTCGAAGTTTGCCATCGTGAAGAGCTCGTGTCACCTAAAGTAGCCGTGAGATGAATTAAATCCAAATCAGATAGCTATTTAGAAGAAAAGGGTTGCCACGTAATTTTGATTTAGGGTAGATGTGGTAGGCAACAGTTGCTTGGATACCAGTAGACTCTGCAAAGATATCTTCGCAATATTGTACCACACGTAAATGAAAACTGCAAGCAACGAAGTTTCCGAGAAGGATATCTTTGTATTTAAGTTCAGGTGGTATATTAGGCACCCACCATAAGTTATGTGCCTCGGCTCGAAAGCGGGGCAATTGTTTGACCATCTTGGATGCCTTAGAGCGCTAACAACCTCAATACAACAACATCTTATAAATATTTAAAGTTCGGTGTTTGAATGGCCAGACGGTCACCATGATGACCAACATACTCAGCTAGGGCACCTTGTGCGCGTTCCCGAAGATAGCATGATAGATTGTGCAGACACATGGGGTAAACATTCACTCAGGAAACTACAACTCAACCTGTGGGTCAAATAGCATAGTAGCGCGGGATTCCTTTGTGAGATGACTGCCTTGGTAGTAGCAGGCTTCATCATAGTATCAGTTGGGCCTTGTCAATTGAGAAAGCTGGTCAAGGGCTTGTGTGCAGCACTCAGGTGAGAGAGATCGAGACTGACGTGAACGGTTGTTCATTGCTGTAGACTTGATAGAATATGGCCGACTAAGAAAGGAAAAAAGAGTGAGAGAAATGGAGTATAGAGTGAGGTTGCTAGAAACTATTATAAAGCAACATTAATGAAGCACATCATCCTCGTGAGACAACAGCTCGAGAAGCGTTGCGAGATACGCTGTCTCATGCCTGGCTCTTGATCATAAGACTATGCGTCGATACATCCGTGACTAGCGTTGTAGACATCACTAGCATTCATCAAGAGGTTATGAGCTCACAGCTGCCCCTTTGAACGATTTTGGCAATATGTACAGAAAGTAGATCGCATGGCCCTTGTCGATGATGAAATATTGGGGGCACACTTTTGGGAAGGGCTACTACGATTCCATGCCTTCCCAAGTTGCGTACGCGAGGCTATGCAGCTTCACCTTGCTGGCGAGTAAAGTTTACTCGTGCTGCACATGAGCAGTCGCGAGATCTATGCCGCCTGTGATGCCCACGACCAATGTCGCTGTGACTGTAATCGGAAACGCTCCAGGAAGGCACGAAGGTCTCAAGAGTCGCCAATTCTCAGCATGGCCTGGGTCTGCCTACTTTACGATGCGCCTGACTTCACCATCCTGCAGCCTCAGCACGACGAGCTCGCGAACAGATTGACATTCACCTTACTGCTGGCTACTGCTCGTAAGAACACGGATCTGATAGCCCGTGTCCTCCTGTCGACCAAGGCGCCCGAAGCGGGTGGTCCAAGTAATGAATCTGGGATGTTCAAGGGCGACTTCACCTCTGTGCCTACGTCTTTCGACATCTTGGGGGAAATACTAGAACACAGCTCGTCGCGCTTCTAGGCAGCTTGTCCAGACCGCTTAATCTCATGGCGTGACTCGTCTGAGATTTTCACTCAAAAGCCAGGGAAATATGCGAACCTAGAGGGTGCATGTAAGCATCACCTCGTGAAGGTTGAGGATTTGATTGGCTGGCACACACAATGTAGTTAATTATACTTCGGAAGACGACGTAGAAAAAGGCAACCAGGAGATAACACTCGCCCAGAAATCATCGAAATTCGGGTGGGACATGGCAGGCTAGACAGCTCAACCGACCCCGAATACGACCTGCTATGTCAAATATCGATTCGAGGAGAAAGTGAGATCAATCGAGCTCGATTGCTAGAAAGGCATGGCGTTGTAGTGATGGCAGAGAGGACGAATCGGCATATGGATAAGGAGATGGCGCAATGACGTAGCGCGCCAACTACTGCGGCTGGTGTTCGTGGAGCAAAACACAACGCGTCGTCCTAACCTCATCTCGTCTCTTGCTGGCGAAATGGCAATGAGCCACCATGACTGACATGCAATTCGCCTGTTAGTTTCGTTGTGATGGAGAAGCCGAAACGCTTCAATTGTGTGCCGGTGATTGTGGAGGCCGGCCGCAACGACGCCGCTACGCAGCTCAGCTTGATGGTCAGTAAGGCTTCTGTGTACAAACGGCTGCGCTACCCTACGCCCGTGTTGAGGATGCAGATACTGTAGATGGCGCCTGCAAATACTGCAAATGGAGTCTTCAAATACCGCGAACTGGCCAACACTGTGAATGTTGTCGTGCGAGTTCTAGAACCGAGTGTCGTAGGTCGTTCTCACTCTGAGCAGGCAAGAGCTCCCTCTGTTTACCCAAGCCTTGGCGTTCCTTCCTATTCCATCGTGCCTTCCCTTCTACCACTTCCCAATTTAGCCTTCGCAACTCTCTGTGTCGCTCCTACACAGACACCCTTTCCTCTTGCGCGATTGGCTCAACCTGCGACACACGTTCCCTCCTTCCATTCACAATGGCCCCGCAGAACTCCAGAACCCCAAGAGCCCGAAAAGCCGCTGGGTATAGCAGGATCAGGGTGGCCGAACTTGTGGCCAACTTGATCAGACGCGGCCTTCCTCACGGAGGCAACAAGCCAGAATTGATCGCGCGCCTTGAGCAAGATGACCAAACGAGGGCTACTGAACCCGAGGCTCAGCCCACTGCTTCAATGGAGCCGCCCAACGATGCAACCAGTGCTTCTGTTTTTGCAAACACGCACACGGACACCCCCACAGCCTATCACAGCGCATACACTGGCAAGTCTGTGATTACTGACGGCAAGTTCCAACATTTCGTTCAGGTCCCGGACGAGTCCCATAGACGGTGGGGCTATTGGAACTTTGCATCATTCGAAGATGAACAGAGGGCGTACGCTTGTGGTCTGTCCAGGCCGGAGGATATTCTGGTCCAAGAAGACCGCAGTGCAGTTTCTTCCGACGACATCATCCTGCGCTGGATGCCAGGTTCCAAGGAAACAGGAATCAAATGCATGTTGATCGGGCCGGCAACCTATCACTTGAGAACTTTGTATGAATTAAGGAAGCTGGTGGGACAGCCCATGTCATTTCGAGGCCAGATACCAGTGTACCCTATCAGCCAGGATCCACGGATCAAACAGTACTGGGCCGCAGTCGAGTCCTTGCAACAACTGAAGATCCTGGCCGGCGACACAGTTATCGATCTTTCCATTTCCACTCATCCCCCAAGGCTGGTACCAGGCCCAGGCAACGCGCCAGGCTCCTCAAATGTCGCGAAGTCTACCTTCAAGCCTCCAACTCGGCCATATACATCACCCTATCCACTGCAAAACCAGAGGCCCAACTCCTCCGAGTACCAGAATGCGCTCAGGATATCCGATAACTTCCGCCTCCAACCGTCACAGCGGCCGGCCGTCTCGCCCTTTGCGCCGCCTGCCGGAAGACTCTCGCTGTCCACACCACGCAATATTCCACGCGCCATCGCGCCCAGGCCATTGGACAAGCCGATTTCGCAAAGCCCACACGATGGCTTCACACTCGATGGAATTGAGCAACAGAAAGAAGCCATTTCTCCTCTGGCCGGACAATTCGACTCTCTGGACGATGTTGCAGCCCCGCCTCATTCTGGACGGTCAGTGACACATGATTCCCTGCAGAGCTTATCGCTTCCATTGCCGTCGTGCTATTTGCCGTCTCCGCAAGACCCATCACTCCTAAATGCCCCTGACATGTTCAACCCGCCCGAAGCGAATCCGCCAACCCTCCCTGAGTCGTTACCGCATCAATCAGTACACTCCACACAACATGCTTCACTTTCACCTCAGGCGCATGAGCAGACGTCAGAGTTTGATCCTGAAGAATTTGGAGGGTTCGAGCAGATTGAAAAGGATCTTATGGCCCTCAATGCGTCCGACCCTGGAAAAATGAATGATACGGATGCCGCAGCGCGTGCTGATGATATCCTACGCACGGAAGGTCTAACTCCTGTGGCTGGTACTAATGAGAGCAAAGAAAGCAGCTCTGTACCTATCGAGGCGAACACACCTCACAATTTTAGCGATACGCCTACTGGCCTGAGTTCTGTCGCTGAAGAAGAGCCGGCTGTGATGGATTGGACAAGTGAGGCTGGCGTTGTTGAAGCAACAAGCCCGTCTTCAATACAGTCAGAGCTACTTCCCGGGCCCTCAGCAGACTTTCTCGAAATACCATGCATGGACTGCGGTTTGATGGGAGCAGAAGGTCACACCGTTGATTGTCATATTGGCAGTAATTCTCTTCACCCCTTCATCTACTACATCATCAATAACACCGTTCACAGACATAACCTTCTCAGATAATCTCACCATGCTAGACCACCGCCGTATCGCCGACGCAGTCGAACACTTCGATCCTGGTCCATGGACCACACACTTCGATCCTTACCCTACGCCGCCACCCGAAGACCCTGAGACGCAAATTCATGGTATGGCAGATGTGATACGCAATGAGGACACATTCAAAGATGATGAAGAGTTACAAGGGCTTCCTGACTCGGTGATGGTGTTGCTATGGGCATTCAAGTCAATGCCAGATGTTCACATTGTCACAGAGTAGCAAGATGGTGACAAGTAGCTGTCATTTTTCTATGTAGTCTGTAGTTCGGTAGTGCCCATGTCCTCCAATCCAATTTCCTTCCAAACCCCCCAAACCTCCCGATATCTCACCAGGTCTTAACCCCAACCCCCGATCCCCACACCCCACACCCCCATCCTCCGCCCCGTACATTCACCCTCCGAACCCACTAGCGGCGGCGAGGCTGAGTGCGCTGAAGCGCCTCTTGCTGACGCATGGCGCCACCCATTGCGTCAGGGCCAAGCTCTTGTGCCGCTAGCTGCACCATGGCGAGATCATTGAGAGATCTCGCGATGGGCACGAGGGGTTCGGAAGGCTCCTGGTAGGAGCGAAGGGCTTCTCGCAGGACCGGGAAGTCCGTCGTGTCCTCGCCAATGTAGGCGAAGTCGGCATCGGTGGCCAGGCGGCCCGGCGATGCCCCGGACACGACGGAGCCGGTCTCCGGGTTGAAGCCCTGGAGGAGAGGGAGCATGAGGTGACACTTCTCCTCTTGGGAGAGAGTGTGGAATTGGGCGCGGTAGAGCTCCTCGAGGGAGCGCATGGCGGCGGGAGAGGGACCAGACGACTTGCCCTTGGGCGTGCTCTTGGTGACTTTGGCGGTGGCGGCGGCGGCAGTGCGCTTGGAGGCTGCCGGTGCGCGAGCCTTTGCTTTGCCCTTGTTCTTGGGCCCGAGGGTGGGAGGATTGTTGCACTGGGCATAGAGCAGGTCGCCGTGGAAGTTGTCGGTGATGGCGCACAGGGCGGCGGAGGAGCCCATGGCTGGGACGTAGTTGGCGTTGTTGTAAAATGTGGCCTCAGTGGCCATTCTTGCAGTCGGACTTGAAGTGTTGTTGAGGCGGGCAGCCATCTTGTTTTGGAAGATGGGACCTGGGTGAAGAGGAGGTTCCTTCCGGCCCTTGAGCAACTCGCGACGCTGCTCTGGTGTAGTCTCTGGACTCCACATAGTCTCAATTAGTCCACGCTTGTGAGGAGGCGTGGCCTGGGGAGTCTTGGGTGCCTGGGGGGACTTGGATGCCTGGGCCTTCTTGAAGTGCTCCAAAGCGGCTTTCAGGGTCTCAATTTCGAACTTCATGCCATCAATCTCGACGGCGTGCTCTTTCTTCAGGGTGTCAATGTCGAACTGCATGCCATCGATCTCAACATCGTGGTCTTCCTTCAGCTCTTCAATGTCAGCCTTCATGCCATCAATCTCGACAGCGTGTTCTTCCTTCAGCTTGGTAATTTCTTCTTCATGCTCATACTGCATGTGGGCAATGTGCTGCTGAAGGTCCTCAATGGTAGAGCCAGCCGAGACTGCCTCAGTGGGATCTGGGGACAGCTCGTGCTCATCGTGGAAGATTGGAGAGGAGGCCGTGGGGTCGAGAGTGATAACGGAAGGGTCGATAGTGATAGCGGAATGGCCAAGAGTGATAGAGGAAGGCTCGACAGATTCTTGAACGTCGCCAAGGGTGGTCATTTCGTTAAGAGCCTCGTCAAACAATGGGTCCCAAGGCTCCTGATGTTCATTCAAGGTGAGGCCGTCGGACAAGGTGGTGGTCATGTCGGTGTTCCAGCAATCATCAAACAACGTTGCATAGTTGATCGAAGTCTGAATGTCTGACATGTTGAAGGATGTGATGAGGTGAATGTTGTTGGAATATGGTGGTAGAAGCAATGTGCTGAGGCGGTAGGAGCAATGTGCTTGCGGTGGTAGAAGCACTATGCTGAGGTGGTAGAAGCAATGTGCTGAGGTGGCAGAGGCAATGTGCTGAGAATGAAGTATATGGAATGAATTGATATATGGAATGGAGTGTAGGAGAGACGGAGAAAACCAGACCTTGAGCTTCTAAAGTACCTCCACCGTGCGAGGGGGCTGGGGATGAGCTCATCAATTTAAGAGTATCAGTGCTTTCATCGACTGTCAGTGCTTTCACCGTCCATTGCGGTTCAAAAGACCCTCAAATCGTGCTATCCTTTCCTATTTGGGTCACAGCAACTGCTCAACACTGCGTCAATTGGCCCAACCCCTCAGTTTCGTGCGAGTTGAGTGGGGTGCGTACTGGGGTTGTCGAGGCTGAGGTGGGCAAGAGCGTCGTTTGCTTTGCTTTCGCCTATTCTCGAAGCATAAAACTGACTGACAGTGCAAACGCGCAATAACGCGACAATAGCAGCGACAATATGAGTCACATAGCCTGCTTTGAGTGGATTCCCAAAGTGTTTCATCTTCCTGTGGGAGCCTGGGGTGGTAAGGTGAAAGACGAGGGTTGAGCGAAAGGGTGCGGAGGCATTGGGCCTGTGGGGAGCGCGATAGCGGCAATGGCACTACAGGAAAGATCAGCTTTGGAATGAGGGTAGCTATGGAATTGTGCTTACCTCAATTACCTGCCATTTTTCTTGAGTGTGTGTCCAGTTGCTCAGTGCCGGGTCTCGCTTGGCGAAAGTGTCTGGTGAAGATCTTGGACATCGCAAGCACACTGAGTACGCAGGAAGTTAGACACATTCTGCAATTTACAGATCTAAATGGAATTAAGTTGTCGATTCTTGAGCTGCTTGATGTAGTCTGCTTGCCTAGGTGATTCCTCGTGCATTTGACAGTTCTGCGGCTCACCAATCCAGCCACTACTGTACGCAAAATGGCGACAACATTGCAATCAAGCGATATGGGGACTCAGCAACTCTGTCAAACCAGATGATTCAGAGACGTGGAGCAAATGTTTCATCGCGACCTCACTGTATATGGAACTGACAGGTCCACCGGGGTTGACAGTGGAAAATTCCCTGCGGTTGGGGAAGTTAACATAGCAGCATGTAGCATTTCCCCGGGCGGTCTTATAGGCAGCAAACATGCAGTACCTATAATGACCGAACAATACCAGGCATGACTGTGTGCAGTACAAGGTCAATGGCAATACGACACTCGACAATGTCGTTGCTGAGCACGTCTGTGAATGCGTGACCCAGCGTTCGTTGGCCAATTCCGACCTCATTGGCCATCCAGCGTGACACCCCGAAGCAGTCCAATAGCCTCGCAATTGTATTCAGCAAATTATCATATCATTATTAGAGAGAATAATGCAATCTATGTAATAGCCGCTCACTAGCTCTTCACCTATGTGCTATTGATCGCAGCCACACGTCGCCTCACCTTCTCGCATGGCACCTCACCCTCAATGTTGTTCCCAGCACCTCAGTCCTCTGCACGATCCAGTATCGCACGAATGCATTCCTATTGATACTTGTGAACTCATTGTACTCTTCTCATTCTCGTACGCACTGCCTGATGCGTGCGCTCAATACATGAGCCCGCCGATGGGCCTCACTGCGAGGTCGATGTCCCTCTTGCAGCCGGTTGCCTTGCAGATACCTACCTGCGCAGGCTTTCAGACTGATTTGCGCGCTAAGCCTGACGCCTTGGACCCTACAATGTCGACAGTTCCCGGCTGGCTGAATTAAAGACCGAAGCGTTATGCGTGCCGATCGGTGGGAGGGTGGCCAGGTCAGGTGGCGCTGCTGTGTATACCTACTCGATCACTGTTAGTATGCAAGTCCCCAGAAGTGATTGCAATAGACATACCGTCCTCGGGTGGATGGTGATGCGCTGCTTTACTTACCTCTGTGAAGGACTTGTACATTGGTATCAAATATACCTTGCCCAGTTTGGCAGCTGGTCTCCAGCTCGTTGACCGAAAGACTTTCATCGCACCTAGAGTGACGGCAATCAGACCTGTGCAGAATAAGGCTCGTATCGCTCAGCAGGAACCTTGTTTTGCTGTTGTTCGGATCATGCCGAACGATAAATTTTGGCATGCGTGCCGAGTGGATGTCTCAACTCTACCATTCTACTGCCTGTGAACAAGCATGCCAAGCTGCTCTTGGAGGTGACAGTTCCTTGGACTAGTCGATGGGTCATGGTCACCGTCTCTTCGTAGCTCGTGCGCCACTAACAATTGGTGCGATCATTCACTGCTTTTCAATCGGTGTCGGCTTTGTTCTCGAGGATTCGAAGTCTCCGTCTCATGTTTCTGCGCTCAATCGACTTCTCGGACAATCATACGACAAGGGTGATGGTTTGCAGATGCTTCGTGGATTGGTTTTGTTTCAAGGATGGGGGCAGTTGCAATGAGCTAATGCAGTAACTTTGAGGCGGCACCATGTTTGTCAACGCGCAATATATTAATTTATTATATACGCTTCTACATACATATCGAAGATATTTGTCACACGATGCAGTGCTGTGTATGGCCGCAAGACACTTGAGAATAAGCAGCATGCAGTCAACCGCAAGATCATCCATTGGCCTGTGACTCAAATCCCACACAGTGTACTGGAATGCAATTTCGCAATATCGTCTTGCGAGCATTGCACGCGAGTGATTTTAAGAACATACATCGCAATGGACGAAAAGTATGGTATCATCATAAGTATTATTCATGATCAAGCGTTCGCCCTAGTTACTCGAAACAGTCCTATTGAATCTACGCCAATGGGACGCAGCAAGCATATGTATTCCTTTCAGGTACGTGAAATGACGATGTCCAAGCTCGCACATATAACTAGTAAAGTATACCCTTCCATACATGGGATCTACGAGCAGCAGCCTTGTAGGACCTTGAGCGCTTGATGATGTCTGCAGCCTTCTCAGCAACAGCATACACCGTGGTCATTGTGTGCGTAGCGGGCAAGATGGGCATCACACTAGCGTCCACAACTCTCAAGCCCTGGACACCGTAGACCTTAAGCTCATTGTCGACAACACCACCCATCTCCTTGGGTCCCAACTTGCAGGTACCAGCAGGGTGGAATAGGGTAGCAGCGCTGTTGCGGATAAAGGCGTCAATGTCCGCATCGGCGGTCACGTTGGCTCCAGGAACAGCCTCGAATGGGTTGAGTTCAGCAATGCCAGGAGCTGCGGCAAGCTTGCGGACGAAGCGTACGCCTTCACGTAGCAGGGTAATATCGACTGGGTTTCGGAGGAAGCCAACATCAGCGATCGGGGCGTCGAAAACACTGGAAGAGGCTGCCTTGACGCTACCACGAGAGTAAGGGTGCTGAAGACCGAGGACCATGGCACCGTCTCCCCAGATGACCTCAAGGAAAGCAGAGTCCTTGGCAGCTAGCTTCTTGTTCAAAGAAGCATACTGTGCTGCATAGCCATTGGCGACCTCGCGGGGTGTGTTGCTTGGCAGAGAGGCTCCGGCGCCTCCAGCGGTGGCTTGCGAGATAATGGCTTCGGTAGCATTTGAGTAAGTCGACACGGGAAGGAAGAGCAGGAATTCGCCAGTGGGAGAAGTCAATGGGCCACTCTTCTGTGTGTCGTATTCTTGCCTAGCCTGAGCTGCGAAGGTGGTGTTGGTCGTCAGGGTGTTCGTAAGGATAGTGGTGTTGATGGCGTTAACAACAACAAGCATAACATGATCATGGAGATTGTGTCCAACTGCGGGAAGATCAACGACCTGAGGGACGTTGATAGACTTGAGCAGGGATGCCTCGCCAATACCCGAAACCTGGAGTAGCTGAGGGGTGTGGATGGTACCAGCAGCAAGGATGGCATCCTGCTTAACTCCTACCGTCTTGCGTGCAGCGCTAGCGGAAGTGGCGAACTCAACAGCAGTGACCTTGACTTTGCCATTGGAAGTGGTAGTTACGATGCGCGAGACCTGGTTGCCAGCGAGTAAATGGAAGTTCTTCCGTTGGACGGCGGACTGATAGTAAGCCTCGACTGCGGACGAACGAGTCACCTCCTTGGGGTCCTGGTTGTGAGGGCAGTAGTATCCACCAATGGCGTTACCAGTCGCCTGGTCGTTGATAGGGATTCCAAGTTCCTTGGTAGCTTGAACAATGTTCTCTGTCATGTATATTAGTAACGTTGGATTGTCGCACTGGTTCACAAGGCGGACTGACTAGTTGTGGGCCAGAAAAATGGTGGGTACGTCGAATGCATGTAACCTTTATCGCCGTGGTACCGCAGGTCGTCCTTGATGCCATACTCGGCTTGAATCTCCGGGGTTGCAGGCGTAAATTTCTCATTCTGCAGAGTGTTAAGCAATGGACCACAAAACATAATGTAAATGTAACCATACCTTCTTGAAGTAGGGAAGTAGGCCCGCGAAGTTCCAACCCTTGTAGCTCAATGATTCCCAGCCATCGTAGTCTGATTTCGAACCACGGTCAAAGACCTAGTGAGAGTCAGTATATAGCTCCCAACCATTCGATACAATGATGCAACTTACCATGCGATTCAATTTCGTTGATCCTCCGACAATTTTACCAAGAGGGACAGGAACCACTCGGCCACCAAGGCCTTCATCTGCGGCGTAGGAGACGTTCCAGTCATATTTCGTTCCCACAGCACCACCTGCAAGCCCCGGTATCGTTACGAAAGCTTCGCTATTATCGCTGTGAAATGTTAGATTTCGGAGTTTGCAATTTATTACTACCATATGGTATGCTTGTAACTTACAAATCTCCAGCTTCGATGACAAGCACATTTACTTCTGTAATTGGTCCTGTTAAATTTCGACCGGCAAGAGAATTCCATTTTAGGCTGCCACTTACCCGGTTCCTCTGATAACCTGTTCGCGACTGTGAGACCCGCTGCGCCAGCACCAACTACAACATAATCGTACTCTGCCAGCAGATCATTGGATTTCGAAATCAATTTTCCATTGAAAAGCGGATGAGCAACGACAGTCGTCGCAGAGAGCGCAACGACCAAAGAAAGAGCGTTTAGACGGAGTATCGAAGGCATTGTGTTGTTGATGCAGGGCGTGCATTCACAAGTCATGGAAGATACCCGACCACATGTATACCACATTTGGTCGGGAGTTTAGCCGTAATGACCCCGAGAGCCGGGCCTACCTCAATCCGCGTCAACTGCCGATGTTACGGACAAAGAGCTACAGACGGTCGTCATGACACATGGCACAATGGCAGTGCATCCCGTTTTGGCGTCTTGATGTATTGCATAGTATTGGGGTTCATGGAAAATGCGGGTGGCTAGCCTGCACAGCCATCGCATGAGGAAGTCAATCTCCCGCCCGCGAATCTGGATGGCCAACGACACGACCAGGCCCGCTTGAAACATCCGGTTCTCTAGTAAAACCTCCGAGCATTTCATTCGATGACAGCTCGTGCTACCAACCTGCACCGGCTTGATAAGCCCGGGGCGGTTACTGAGCCGCATCCCGCCAAGTCCTGGTACCTGGTTTTTCGTCGATCGATGGGACTGGCCGCTTGAACGTGTTAATCTCAGATTGATCGAATGTAACGGAAGATGATCTAACATACGCAATCTACCGCCAAATTGGGGCACATTCCGGTTCTCGGCCACATATCGTACGAGAAAATGACATCGATGGGTCCAGGGCATCACAAGTAAACTGTTCGGATGAGGAATCCGGGACGTAGGTCTGTGTTTAGTCAGTCATCAGTCACATCCAAAGCTCCGCATCATCCGGAGTCAATTCAAAACCTCAATCTCTTCTATCGTATAATTCCAGTGACCAAAATCAAGCTAAGCTTCGTTTTGTCAGCCTACTCTAGCCTGCCGACGCAGCACGCAGACCATAGCAAAGCATAACCACCACTCAAATCTGGCACAGAACCGTGCTAATCTTAAGTCCTGTGTGTATTATAGTAGATGAAAGTTATACGGTTGATCGTATGTATAAACCGAGAAATCTCCCGGGCAGGTCGCATCGCAACAAGCTTTCCTCAGATCCTATGGGCGTCGTTGCTGTGGATTGGTCATCGCCTAGATTGAGCATGGGGAAAACGCTTATCCACGAGTTACTCGGCCCTACAACCTTGAGGCGTACAAAAAAAGCAACTAGGAAGAAGAAACAAGCTAGCCTCGCCAACTAGGGGGGGGAACCGAAACATGAAGCTAGTTAAACGAACGTTTTCTCCAACAACACAGCACAGCCTCACAGCGTTTTCACAGCCCACCACCACGCGCCAAGCGAATTTTTTCGCAGTTAGTCAACATGACAAATTCCAAATCATGAGAGCAACGAGATAGACCATGACCTGCCGACAGGTTCTATGTCAAATTTTGCGCATAACAAATAATGATATTGCAAACTTGTGGTTGCTTCGGAATAGATTCCTGTACGAACACCAACAAATCAGTCTGTGTTGGCGCAAAAGGGTCTTAAGGGTCCACTCATGTCTCACATAAGCTGGAAACAAAGACATCTATCAAAACCTTAAATTTCAGAAGCCTAGTGCCATGGCCAAGGGCCCGGCCCATAAGAGGCCCAGACTTACGTGTAGTGTATGTAGGTACATACGAGACCGATTGTCTCACTGAGAGATTATACTGTAAATATGCACAAGATCACGCCAACGTGCCAGGGTGATCTAATATGAAGCAAAAGATACGTAAGGAGGGAGGGAGGGAGAACGAAAGAAACACAGACGATATCACGCAGCTTGAGTCTTGCCTCAAAATCTCCCCACCCCACACAAGCAACGGCCCCAATCTATCACGACCAGTGAACCAGCGGGACAAAACCCAAACTCTAAAAAAAAAAAGGACAAACCCCTGAATCTTCAAACTCTGTGCGGAGGTGATTCTTTCCAATCCTCCAACGTCCAGTATTGATGATCAAGCGCCCATCTCAGCCTCTGTTTCTTCATCTCCCGTGTCAATCCAGTCTTCCTCGTTGGCTTGGTCTTCTTGCTTCCTGCCTCTCTCAAGACTCTCCAGATAGTCGTTGCTAATATCTCGATACCTCCAAAGCTGAGGCCACCAGCAACATCAGCGCAGGTCTTGTCTCGTGCATGTGTATGACGCCGTACTTGTTGCATCATCTGATCCTTTGTATCCTTTGTCTGCTCCTTAACAGGCCGACCAGAGCGAGGGGCGTCTTCAACATGCTTGGGCAGGAGCTTGAGAGGGAGGACGTTTGGCTCAAAGCCAGCAGCAATAGCTCTGCTATAGACTCGATCAATGGTACGTGGATCAACCCCCGTCAATTCTGAAATCCGAGCGCTAGACTTGCCGACTGGAGGTGATTTCAATGCAATAATTAGAGCACGAGTTGGTACATCAGTTACAGCAGTACCTCCCATCACGATAGAAAAAAACGACCTCGAAAAAGGTAGATATTTTGTGTATAGGTAGCTTCACGAAAAGTCTTCTGTACCTAAGCCAAGCGCCGAAGACGGGCCGAAAGGGGTTTGTTAGGTAACGTCAGACATGACTTTTGAAAGGCACCTCCGTACAGAACAACAAGTCAATTCACATTCACGCCCAGCATAAAATACAGCTGCCAAGCAATGACAGATGGTCGTTCGTAGTTGTCAAAAGACAGTCCATGTTTCCATGTGCTAGCATGCTCCGGAAGATAAATGAAATAAGCTTGAGCTCATGAAGAGGCCATTGAAATGGTAGAGACCTTGTAGTACTCTTGCAACGTGACTCCATCAAGTCCTTTGCGTGTGTAAGAAACGAGGTCGGGTTCTGGCTACTAGGTAACGTACGTATGCAAACATCCAACAAACCCGCTTGGCCCGCAAATACTCGCATTCATCAAAACACCCCCATCAGATGCTTCTTGGAGAAATCGTCACTATCCGCCCTTTTTCTCGGAAAACTCGACATGTTGGACCCTTGGGTCCTCCTTCATGTCCTCCATCTCTACATCAATCAGTTGGACCTCGCCCTTCTTCTCCTTTACACGCTCGACTTGCTCATCCCCCACCGTCTCGCTACTCTCTCTCCTCCTCTTGACATCTCGCTCTCCTACAATCTCCACCATTTCCCTCATAGCCGCGCCTTCCCCCTTCACATCTCCATCCTCGACTTCTGTATTCGGCGTTAGGGTCGCAGAACTCATGTTATCATCCGTTCCACCCCCAACACCATTCCCACTAGAGTGAAACTCCTGCGCACTCATGTTATGCCAATCATCATCTCTATAGTCTTCACTCCTGTAGTCTGGGGGGAGTGAAACCTTATCCCAGTCTCCCTGTACAGCAGTCCCATAGTCATCACCAAAGTTCTCCCAACCCGTTGTGCTCTTCTGCAACTCCTCCAGGAAATTCAGATTGTCTTTCTTTACAAATTCTTGTAGGGGCTTCGGAAGAGGCACAGGGTCCGATGATATGGCGGTTTCGTTGGCGTACACAAGCACCACTGATGCGGATTCCGTGGTCGCACGCTCAAGTACGTCTTGTAAACTGAGGCGATCGCGCATGATAACTGGACTGGTAGATTCGGTATCATATTGCATGCGCCACCATTGTCGGGCGTCGGGTATGTCGGATTTGATGTCGGGGTGGAGTAGGTATACGACGTCGCGGCGGGTTGCAACGCCCCAGAGTTTGTA
The DNA here is from genome assembly GCA_022343325.1 of Plenodomus biglobosus. Classification (NCBI taxonomy): domain Eukaryota; kingdom Fungi; phylum Ascomycota; class Dothideomycetes; order Pleosporales; family Leptosphaeriaceae; genus Plenodomus; species Plenodomus biglobosus. Next base: position 477,562 of record JACTNT010000025.1, on the reverse strand, counting down.
GGGGCGGTGCATGGCATCCTGTGGTGATTGACCTTCTGGGAAGTCGGTAATTGTGGCGTCCATGACAATGTCCGTGCCATCGTCGACGACGGGCTTGAAGTGTGCGGATATGCTGTCGCACGTCTTTTGAATTTGTTGGGCTTGCTCCTCGAGGGCTGCCATGGTTAGCTGGGACATGACACGCTAAGTCGGGCAGACTCACTAGTAAGCTTGCTCTCGATCCTGTGATATATGTCTTTTAGCTGAGCAAGTACTGTAGCATCCCCAGGTGAAGACTCTGAGCCATCGACAGGCGGTTGGTACGCCTTCATGCTGGTTTCCAGCAACTTCAATGACTCCACACGCTGGGCTCCGGGTCTTGAAGGTGAGTGATACTTCAGCTTCTCAACCTGAGCGTTAATGCTCTCCAGCTGTTTCTCATACTGCTGCATGTTGGAGTACATGCCTTCGATGATATGCTTGTTCTTTTCAAGGTATCGATCAGCATACAGCGTCGCTGGAACACGGCAACCTAAGTCAGATGCGTTGGTCCTTGAAGACGTCAATCGCAGAATGAGAACATTGCTGGGATCGACCAAGTGCGCGCTTCCGTTGCTCCCGGAGAAGAGCGTTTCATCTAGAACGTCATAGACACTAATGTCTGGCCTTGACGAGTTGCGGGTAACGGTCCCATCAAGAATAAAATTCTCGACATGCTGACCTGCGACATTTACGACAGAACGCAGAGCGCCGTTGAGGTCTGCATCTGGCACCTGCGCCTGAAAAGCGAAACCCCATAGCAAAAGGAACTTCAGCAGATCGTCGTCGTCGTCTTCGAGACCTGTTGGCCTTGATTCCTTCCATGCGTCCATGTTTAACAGAGCGTTGACCGACCCATATATCCTGTCAGTATTATCAAGGAAGGCCATCATGCGCTGCGCCTCGTAAAGAATGTCCAGGCCATGCGTTTCAGCAAGGCCCTTTGATTCATCAATAATGCGTGCCGATGGCGATGCGATCCCCCTCCACCAATCCTCACCAACCCAGTACTCTGTGCCGACGACGCCCGGGCTGAGAAGGGCATTTCGGAACTGCGGTATCGAATGTAGGATAGGGATGAGGGACTGGAGGTGGTTGAAATTGGGCGAAGGTTTCAGGATCGCAGGCTGGCCTTCTTCGCGCTGCCTCTGGCTCGGAAGCGGATCTGCTATCACCTCAGTGGCTGTTGGAACGATAGCCCATTGCGACGCCTCGTAGTGAGACTGGGTAGCAGGCCCGAAGACAGTATTGATGTTGCCCACGACGCCAGATTCTTGGGTGCCTTCGATGCCTGCTCACTGTCAGCTCCGGATCTGGCCGAGGAAAGTGTCTACTGACTCTGCATCGGCGCATCCCCGGCATGTGTAGAGATGGCAGACTGTTGGCTCGTTCGCGAAGGGGGACGCGTGGGGGCCCTGCTATGACCGGTGCTGTGGGGGTACTTGTCGAAGCCTGGCGCATAATCAATATTGAAAGCTATGACGGATGCTGTCAGCAAAGTTTACAGCAGGTCAGCGGTGGAAGAGGGTGAATGTACTCGGAAGCGTTGTATCATTATCTCCGTATCTATCCGCACCAAACACGCTCTCGTCCCAGGTCGCCGTGGAGTCACGCAGCAGAGTCCTCAGATTGCCGATGTCCGTGTCGTAGAACTTCTGGACTGCTGTTTGCAAGTTCTTGCCGCTGATCTGGAGGCGAGGTCAGAGGCTGGTTTCGTTTCTGGCAAGTCGGTGGAGGCGGCCTACTGCTAGGAGCTTTTTGGCTTCTTCCTTGTCCAACTGATAGCAAATAATGTCTAACAGCTGGCCGACATCCTCGTCCATGGACATAGTCGCGGCTGTCGCGCTGTCTGCAGCAACAAGTGAATGCCAAAGCAGATAGGCAGCCCTGCGAGATGACGTCGGGAGGGTGAGTGACAGCACCACAGCCCAAGTTACGTGGGGGTGGCAGCAGTGGCGCAGTGGCGTTGAACTGTGGCGCAATCACGTAGAAGCCCACAGCAGGTGCGTGACAGGCAGACGGGGCGGAGACGGAAGGTGCGGGAGTGGTGCAGGCAGGTGTTCGTTGGGTGGTGAGGTTTCGCACATGGACGAGACAGGTGCGGGCATGGCGGGGAAACCATTGGTGAACTTCGCGGAGGTGCCATGCCACTATGCGGAGCTACCCTGTCGCTAACTGGACTGGATGCACAGGGATCCTATCCAGACGGACGACACCTCGTTACCTTTGAGACTACGCAGCTTTCTGAAGAGGTCATGCTCACTCCAAACCAACGCCATAGCCAACTTGAAATAGTGCCTCGTTCATGTAGTTGAATGTCTTTGATATAACATATTCAATCGCTTGCATAGAAACGTTCCCTTATGATAAATGCTCTCGCGGTGCAGTGGTATCTATTTCAATGGTCCCTGACCTACCCGTATTGTACAATTGCTTCCCCTTGAATAAGGCTTACAAATCCTTCCCTCTGAATATTCTTACAGGTTTCGTTTTCATTCCTTGGCGTTATACAATTGAATTATACAATTGAGAGGTCGGCTTTTATGATGGCACCGACGGTATGTCCTCCAATGCTTCCTCTTTCGCCTCCTTGGACATCAAATCAGCCGCCTTTGATTCCCCGGCTTTTGCATCGACCGCGCTCTCCTCCCCAGATTCCGCCTTTGCAGCGCCAGTCTCTTTCGGAGTCGAGCCTCCCACATCAAACTCTGCAGCATGAGCAGCGCCCAAAACCCATTGCCCATCCACATACTCCCCGCTATCACTTCCCGGTCCCAACGGCTTGAAAACTTTGACACCCAACTTTTCGTTGATCATGTCTTGCTTTTTCCTCCACTCCCGGCCTCTATCACTAAATCTTTGGATCAGATCGCGATAGGTCTTGAGTCCTTTGTCAGCTTCCTCTTCATCTTGACCGATGAGTATTCGCCGTCGCTCCTTCACAGCATTGTATAGAGTCCAACGTGTGTCCTCGGGTATTTCCTTGATGTTGTATTCAATATTCCAGTCGTCATGTTTATCGAGCTTGACAGGTCGGTCGACGTAGCCTTGATTGACTTTGGAGCGGACAGTAAGTGTCCACCCCATTAGTGGGCCGGATGAGGTCGCTTCTCCTTCTGCCGTGGAAGGGTCCGTGTTTGTGGAATCAACTTCAGATTCAACTTCAGATTCAACATCGGGTTCAGCTTCGGGTTCAATTTCAGCCTCAGCCTCGGCCTCAGCTTCAGCTTCGACATCGAATTCAACTCCCTCTTCTCTAACAGCATCGGCGATGTCTTTCTCGTAGTTGATCTCAGCCTCCTCTTGCTCAACCTCCGTCTCTGTTTCGGTCGTTGCCCCTTTCATCATCGCTGAACCATCCTGGTCTTTAATGAGCTGCTCGTCAACTTCATCCTGCGTCTTTTGCCACTCTGCCTGGACCTTGGGATCGTTCTTGCCCAATCCTATCACAGTCCTCGCGAATTCCTTTTGAGCGGCGTCACCTGCATTCTGGATCTCATCTGCCTGTTCATCGGTGACCGGCTCAGCGAAGACGTACATGAAGGGTGTCTTCGCCTGTCTGGCCTCAATGTGTAATCGAAGTGACTGGATATGATTAGTTATCATGACGAGTCGGACAGAGGGACGACTTACTGTATTTGGGAACTGTGCTGTAGCCTTGGAAAGGATCTCGTCGACAAGTCCAATTGAAAGCTTGAACTCCTGGTCACCCAAATGTGTGTCGCGCTGACCATGCAGAACCTCATCCATGTCGGCTAAGCTGAGGTACTGGAAACCAAATATACGCTCGATGTTGTGAAACGCGATAAAGATGCCGTCCATTCGCCCCATTCGGACCTGTAGTGAATACTTCAATAACGTCGCCCGTGTCATATCGTAGAACTCGCGCTCGAACGACTCCCATTGGCCCAATGCGTGTCGAAGTTGATAACCAGAGCCTTCTTCATACTTTTTGTGGTTCATGCGAATCGAGACTACAGCTCTCGTCTTCAAATCGAATACTCCAGTGCCAGGAAGTCGTGGGTCGTACGCATCTAGTTGAGAGCGCATCAAAAGGTTCCCCTGTCTAGAGTAATGATAACATCTACTCGACTTGTCTTCCGCTGGCACCTTCTCGGGGTTCGATTTCCTGTAGCGCTCAAACTCACTTCTTTCAGTGGTCAGTAGCTTTTCCAGTGAGTGTCCAAGCCAGCTCATAATGTTAGGCCTGTCGTAAGACTTGTCGGCATCTATAGCATAAACACCGTTTTTGTAACGCAGAAACACGGCGCTGGGACCAAGCGTGATCCTGGAAAACTTGTCCGAAGGTTTTGGGAAGTCGCGTGAAAGCATCTCATGATTCAGGCCACGGAAATTGGAGAGTGTGTAATGGAAGTGTTGCAGGATGCTCGACATACTGGAGGTTGATCCAGTAAACTTTGCACCCGTTTCTTGCGTTATCCTAAGGAGGTCCTCGTCCTTTGACGATGTCTTGTACTCGCTGAGTGCATCAAAGTCGAATTCGCTCACTGGCATGATCTTCTCAAGGTAAGGGTCGAAGTTGTATATCCGCGAGCGCGGATCTTGTAAGCGATATACACCTTGATTAAAGAGCACACGATCGAGACCGTACGACAACATCGGCACCGGTGGCTTATCGACCTCGACGGGCGTGAACTCCAGATTTTCAGGGAACATGACACTGATGTCCAACGGTTCGCGAGGCTTCCCATCGTCCGCTGCGAGCAGAGCTTCTTTGAGTGACATGGGGGCGCCTTCAGCCGGATCTATCTTCTTTGAGACTTTTCCAACAGCTTTTTTCTCTAAAGCTTTTCCGACCGCATCTCTATCCGTCAAAATCCTTCTGACCGGATCTCTTGCCGACGTCAAAACCTTTTTGACCGCATCTTTTTCCCTTGACACTTTCTCAAACGCAATTTCCTTGCTTGCATGTTTTCTGGCAGCACCTTGCGCGACCAAGTCATTTATCAACGCATCGTGTTCGGCTATAGCTCTTGCGAGCGCATCTTGTTTGCTTATAGCTCTTTCAATCGCATCTTGCTCGACGCCAGGTTCTTCGACGTTTTCCTGGTTCTTGGGGCCACGAGTCGCAATTTTTCTGATGCTTGGGCTTCTTTCTGAAGGCTCTCTGGCTGTTTTCGTGCCACCTTTAGCAGCTTCTTTATCTTCAGCATTAGGCTTGTCTTTGGCTTTTAGCTTGGCTTTAGCCTTGGGAACCGATCCTTTCGTCTTGCGCGCTGCTTTCTTCTTCGTTCTGGCAGCGTCTCCATGGGCAGTCTGATCATCCTGTGTAACTTCGACTTTGTCTTTGGCCTCAGCCTCTGCTGAGCTTTTCGCTAATTCGCCCTCCTTGATTTTTTGTATACGTTTCCGCGCTTTTTGTGCTCTTATCGAGTTCGGTGGGGCCTTCAGAAGAGCACTGGTGGTGGCGGCGAACGGCCGGAGCTGGGGCGTGGGGAGATGGCTTCGCGCGGCACAGAAGAGACAGATAGAGCCTCTACGCCATGATGAGGCTTGTGACAGCTGACGACTCAGCATCGAGTGAAACGATTCGCAACAAGTGAGTGGTGTGGCCAACACGCAATGTTCAGTCAGGACATTGCAGAAAATCTATCGGCCTTTCGTTTCGCCGGCGCGCGAACGCGGTTGACCGGGATGTATGACGGCGCGTCGGTGGGGGCTTTGCTAGTAGGAGATATGGTCAGCCTCTAACGTGTATATATGGATAAATAGTACTACAAGCCTAGAAAAAAGTCTAACAAAATCTTTAAAAATGTCCTTAGTGTACTTGACATTTAGTCATTTTAGCACAAGTGCCTTAAAGGTCGACATTTTAAAATTCCGTAGAGCAGTAGTAAGTAGAAGGAAACAAGCTTCCTTCGGGGAAATTTAAGCCGTAAAATAAACATTTAGTTACAACTATTCCAAATAACTATGTTTAATACCTCCTATATACATGTATATAACAGCCGTTCAAGCTCTTGTTACCATCTTCCCCCATCCATGTGTCACGATCATCTGTCGCCACCAAGGATGAATAATAAAAAAAGCCTTTGAACTGAAACAAAATCCAAAAGTCTCGATGCATGTGTATTTTCGAAAGAAGCTCTCCCTGCGTGTATCCATTTCCTCGTTGCTTCAGATTCCAAAACAAAACACCTCCGGTCCTTCGCCCTCTTGCGCCAATGTATGCGTGCCCGTAGTATACACAAGATTTGAATGGTGGCAAATGCCCAAGTCTCGGAATACGAATCTCATCTATATACGTGAATAAGAGCTTCCGTTTCCCTATGCCCCTATCTTCAAGGAAATGGGAAACCCTTGCGGTTCGTATTGAAAGACATCTCCAGTTCCTTCTCGAGCGGTGTGACGTCGTAATCTGTACTTGGCGTCGGTGTGCCCAATTGCACGTCTCGCTCAACCGTAGGCGTCGTCTCGATCTTCACCCTCTCGATGATCTTAGATAAACTCGTCGCAGTATCTGGTCGCTCGAAGTCTTCCTCATCGACATCCATTGTTGTAGGGATACCTTGTGATATGTTGTAATTGCGCTGCAGGTATTGCTGCAGGCGATATTCCTGCCTCGCCCAGCTTTCATCTACTAGGCTGAGAGCTGCTTTGATGTCCTGGTCCGAGAGGCCTGAGGCATGGGCCTGAGTCTTTGTAATGCGACCCCCGACCTTGTGGGCGAGCCGACTGCGCACGGAGTCACTCTTCCCCGGGTGGTGGACCGATACGTCGTCGCGCATCTGCTTCACTTGGTCTTCTGTCTGCTTTAGTGCCATTTGGCGGGCTTCCTCCATTGTGGGCAGATACAGCAACGTGGTATTTCTGTGAAGCGCGTTGACTAGATCAGTATAACCGCTCAATGCAATACCGTTGTTCTCGCAATACAGGTACTGTAGAGTTTTGTTGACTTTGAGGACGTCGGCAAGTGTACTCGCGCCTTGCATACCGAGCTTCTGGTCTTTATGAAGTTAGTCATCATATCATATTCCTGTAGCATGTCGAACTTACATCTAATATACAAAGCGCGCAATGTCGTGTTCCGTTGCAAACCACGTAGTGCTCGGTTCACTCCCACGCCTAGCTTGGTAGTCTCAAGGCGTGAGTCTTCGCCGGAGATGTCCAGCCACTCGAGGGTATGGTTCTGGGCGAACATCTTTTCCAACGCCTGACACGTTTCCTCAGAAGCGTCGCATGGCAGTGACGCTCGCGAGATATCTAATTGCCTGATGGTGTTGTTCTCAGCAAGTGCAAGGATCATCTTGCGGAAGTCTGCTTCTTCCTCAAATTCCAATAACCGAATCGTGAAACTTGATGGCGCAAGGCCACTTGATATAGCTTTTGTCATCTTCCCAAGATCCTGCTCGAAGTTGTTTTCGCTGACATCAAGGTGGAGCTCTCGGGCCTTGCCTGGAGTCTCTGTCATCGAGTGTAAAAGATAAGCAACGTCTTTTCCAGTCAAGAAACAGTGATCTAAGCGCAGCTCGCGCAGCGCTTCAGACTGTTTGTAATTGACGAGATACCTATAACTGTGTTAGATCTCGACGGTACATGATTATAAACATTAACATACCCTGCAATTGCGTCTACCATGGCGGCATTCAACGATGTGCCGCTCAAAATTAGTTCTTGTAACCTCCAGCCCTGAAAAGTTTCCACGGATATCAGAGACTCCAATGCAGATGCTCGTGCAACATGAGATAGGTTCAACCGAGTAAGATACCCAAATACACCAATCTGCGAGTCGAATATGGATGGGGAAAGGCGAAAGGGGTTCGAAGACAAATTTATGGCTTCTAAAGTGGTTTCTTGTGCGCGAAGGGCGTCGAGAATCAGAGACAAGGCTCGATCCGTCAACCCACAGCCGCTAAGCTCTAGCCCGCGCAAATGACAAGCTCGCTCGACAGCCGCAGCCACTAGGTAATCCAGATCGGTGTCTCCAAGTTGAATGTTGTTCAAGGCAATCCAGTCAACATTTGTAGTTTGATACTTGCAGAGAGGGAATAGAGCCTCTACAATACCACACCCTATGTCTCTCGCGCTGCCCCTTGCTTCGCCGTGGTCCTGCGGCGTTCTGTTTATGCAAGATGTAAAGTCCAGCCTTCGTAGTTTGCGATTACTTAGTGCCAAAGCGCGGATCTCTTGCACCAACAAGCATGAACGTTCCAACTCTTCAGCATCTAGCCGAGCGTATGTGCCTCGCTTGGTCTTGAGGCAGAGGTGCTCAGCACCATAAAGATCCCGCAAACCATTCAGAACATCAAGATGCATGTCTTTGAACGATATGGATCCGAAGGTTTCGTTGTATCGCAGGGAACGCATCACAGCTAATAGCTCAAGAATGTTATATTGATTTCTTCGCAGACCAGTTGGCCGTAGCAACTCGAATCGTGGGGCATCTTCGCTCGGGTAAGTGATCTGGTAGCTGATATTCTCAGGCTGCACATCGTAAGCCACGCAATAGCCTATCAACGTGCGGTCCAAGGAGTCTTGATCCATTGGATGTGGGCTGGCCTGTCGAGAAATGTCCTGGTGTACGTCATCGGGCACGAGATACTGGAACGGTCTTGACTCCCATTCGGGTCTCAGGTATCCCTCCATGGTCCGCAGGCGAAGGGCAATGTCGCGTGAGGCAAGAGACGCCAGCTGAAGGATTTTCGGTCGTTCCAAAGGTTTGCTGCTACATGTCAATATCATGTGTGAGGTCGGGGCACAACGCACTTACCGGAATGTTAATTGGAAGGTGTCGTCAACCTCACTGACCCTAACTTCTGTCAATGTCAAAATACCGTGCGAGGATTGCACATTATGTGACATCAACGATGGACTCGACGACCTTTGTGAGACTCCCTTGAATAGTGGGATCAAGTGTACCTTGTGCACACCAATCGCAAGAAAACATACAGAGGCCGAGATTTTGGCCAGATCGTCGGATGATGATCTGGTAGTAGTTTTGCCCTGTGGCCGTAGCACGACCTTGTAGATGGCGTAGTGAGGCGGCACATAGTCACGCTCGGCTTCCACGACACGCGCGGCTTTGTGGGAATTGTGTGCGGACAGGGGATTCGCATCTGCCAGTCGTGAGCGGTTGGCTGCTTGTCTAATGGTCCGAAGCCAGGCGAACATTTCCTCTGGGTCTCCAAACTGGAGAGTCATGGACGAGGCGTGGTTTGATTCCTCGTCCAGATAGTATAGTTCAATCGCGAAGTGGGGTCGTCCGTCGTCGAGATGATACACGGCGACAATATGGCGCAAAGGTATGCCATGGTGTCGGTCACCGGAGGATTCTGACGCTAAAGATTGAAGCTCATGGGATGATCCGATCGACGGACTGTGGCTATGTCGGTAGGTGCTGTTGCGATTGTAGGGCGAAGGGATGCTAGATCTGGTCAGCGGCACTCGACCCAATCAGTCCCTGCACAGGTCTCACCCTGGAAAAGCCTCAGCCGCCTTCGTGTTACTCTTGAACCGTATCAGGTGTTTCTCTGTGAGGACCAAGTATTCCTTCTTCTTCCTGAACATGGAGCTGCTGGTCTGCACCTCTCCGTGCTGGAGGACCTGGCGGTCGCGCACGTCTTCGGCCAAGTAGTCTCCCAGGTACATGGAGGCTCGCGTGGAAGTCGCAGACAGCGGTTCGTCGTCGTCGGGCGCCTTGTAGCCACGGAAGGAGCTGAAGACGGAGCTCGCGCGCTTGACGTTGGCTCGCGGCATGGCTGGCCTCGGTGACGGCGCTTCCGCTATGGCGAGGCCCTCGAACGACTGCTTCTCCGAGTACTGCGAGACGTCCGACAGGGTGGACATGAAGGATGCGGTGCGCCGCTTGCGCAGGAGGTTGGAGGGCTGCGAGTCATCCTTGGTGCTCTGCGTGCTGGTGAGGGCGGCCAGCGAGCTGCGCCCAAAAATGCTCCTCCGTTTGTCTCGCGACATGCCGAGCGACCAGGTGGGCGTGCGCCGCCCAGCACGAGCTCTGCGGACAGGGCTATGGCATGCGGGGGTTGGCTCGCGGTGGGAGAAGCAATTGTCACGGTTCGAGGGGCGTGGCAGTCGTCTGGGGGTGGAGAGAGGCCGTCTATCAATGTCGAAAGATGGAGATGCAAATGGACCAATCGGCGTGGTCGCATCGGGGCAGGTGCAGCAGTATTCTAGATGTATCTCCACGACACCGACATGCGGTTTAGTAGCTGTGTTTCAATTTACGGGGCCGGGACTGGGCGGCATGTGTGAGTGGTAGGCTGGTCATAGTACGGACAGATCATCTCATAATTCATTAGATGTCGGTATGCCGCGACTGCGCGCGCTGCGTCGCATCTCAGTCTTCGGTCCGTTGCACAGTACCTAGTGCCTACCGTACATTTGAGGGGGGCGCTCTCATTACAGAGACGACGCTTGTTTCTGCGCCGGCCACCCACCACGCAGCCTATCGCGCACCAATCGCACGACAAACACCCAAACAAGCCAGGCGACAAGGACAACAAGGCCGACAGATGCAGACACGCGCAAGCGGCAGAGCGGTGGAGCCAGGTTCGTGGTACCTCCACGCGTCAATTGTGCCGTCAACGCTGCCGCAATCCTACGTCAGCCAGCGTCTGATACCTCAGCACGTGATCAACCATGGGGTGCTTCCCGTAACCAGGGTTTGTGGTCTGTGCATCGTCACGCTTGTCCACTACAGGACTGGAGCCATGCGAGATATAGTGATCGCTGTCCTACCAATTTGTATACCGTGAAGCACTCCTGGGCATCCTTGGCTGACTTTTGGCCGTCATGTCTGTCGTATCGAGAGCTGATGTGTACTAAATATTCATCACAATTCACCATTATTGCGTTCACACTCAAATGGTAAAATTTCGCAAATCAATGCACAGGTGGCAGGACTACTGCCGGAGAGTCCTCGCGGTGAAACAATATCATTGTCGCAATGTACTGAACCAGAATAACGAAGACCAATAGCTAACAAAAATATGATGAGACAGCTCTGGAACTAGATGTCGCGGCTAAGTCACACATTAGATTTGCCCACATGAAAGTTGCTAACGGAGAGATGTACCAGATAAGGCGACGAAGTCTATTAGCGAGATCCCAAGATCTTTTTCTCGAAATCATCAATGTCGAAATTGGACCTGGAAAAGGGGATTTCGGCGATGTTCTTATGAGTCCCTTTATGGCCACTGCCCTTGTTGCCCGACTTGATGAAATCCTTCACCGCCTGATCTTTTGCCTGGCTATTGGCCTGGATCTTAGCTACCGCTTTGTCCGGATTCGTTCGGTCTTGGTGGATGTCAATCCGGAGATCGTTTGTTTTTATAGCGTTACTCCTCGTAGTAAGATTCTCGGGCAGAGCTTGAACGAGCTTGGCTGAGTTTTTGCGTGCACCTGTGGCGAGTTCTGTAAGAACTGACCTCCAACCCATGGTGACAAGTGATCAGATGTCATTTGTGAAGTTCGTGGACAATCGGTTGAAATGTGAAGTAATGAGAAGTAATTCTGGAGAGTGGAGGTCTATGAAGCCTTGAGACTGTGGCAACGCCCGCTGTCTTATACATACTCGTCAAACCATTTAGCGCCCTCTGCATTGAGTATGAAAGCTTGTTTCGTGACGATTCGAACCTTCAGAGAGGTCCAGCCATTCCCAGGATATGATTACCCGCGCTCCCGCAGAAATCAGCCTCGAGAGCGCCTACAGTGAGGCGGATTCAACTGGGGCAGTGCTAGACTATCTAGTGTGGTGTTTGATTCTTCTCTTTAGCCGCAATGTATCTGAAGTAAGAAAATTCTTGCCGACTTGTTCGTTCATCGATTCTCAGGGCTGATACTGATCGAGCTCCCAAGTCTAGGAAACCTATGGGCGTGTATCGCTTCAGTCTTCACAGTATCAACAGCCGCCTTGCACGTTTCTAAAAATGGTTACGCTGTTAGCTTACAATAGTCTGCGACTATCAAACAAACATCGATGTTAACCATAGGTAGATATGCTGTGTAGACAATGCGTGCTGGAAGACAGGCTCAGACCGTTTGTGCAGTAGCCTGTATTGAATGCAATTTCGAACTAAACATGTCTTGTTGCCTTTGAGAATTTGAGATATGACGCCTGTCGGCAGACGGCATTAGTGGTTTGCATCGGCGTCAGACCGATCCTGTGTGGGATAACATGCCAGGGGCGCTTTGACCTAGATGCGGCGCGGCTCAGCTCCCTCAAGTTAGCGTCCCACTGATTGGATGCGAATGGTTCCAGCAATGCCATGGGCATAACAACCAAAGTCAGCCGTCACATTTTAACGCCAACCCCAATTTTAGGCATTTGTTCATCAGTCCAACCTTTGGCTGCGCCAAAAGCTCACGACGACTGCCAAAATTACATGGGGTGCAGCTCAAGTCGACGGTGTCATACATGTCGTCCGCTCTGTTAATTAATCGGTACCGGACGTCTGCCTGGTCACTCCGCACCACGCCCATCAGTCATCTGCTGCTCAAATTGACTTCCAGGTTCCCAGGGTCCAACAAGATGCACAGCTCAATGGCATCTCCAAGGTTGCTGGCAGAATCAGCCTGCGGCACTCGTAAGTGTATAGGATCTAGGCGAGCTTTCAAAAGACCTCGACATCTAATCTTCGTGTGCAGAAGAGGAAATATCTGAGGCAGACCTGTATCGTTATACCCGGCAACGATGGCTGTAAGACCAAGTCCCAATCAACGCTACAGGCCCCTTACTGAAAACAATTCCCTAGCAAAAATGAGCATCATGAGTTAAAAAAGCGTTATGTCAAGTTCAACGCTCCAGGTTTGATCGAAAAGGCTATTGATGTTTGCGAGGGAGCTCGTTACTGTATGATTATTCAATCTTACATGACGGCGTCACTGATACATGTTTAGGCACACAAATTCTAAAATGCGTCGAAGGTCTTCACAACAAGGCTTTTGTTCTTACTATGGACAATGGTACGGAAGTGTTTGCTAAGCTTCCCAATCCGAACGCTGGGCCCACGAATTACACCACAGCCTCCGAAGTTGCCACCAGGCAAATTGTACGTGTAGCAAACAACGTACGGTAGTCCGCACTACTGACGAGCAAAGCTTCGGGAAGTTTTCAGCATCCCTGTTCCTCGCGTACTTGCATGGTCGTGCGATGCAACAACTAACTCAGTTCAAGCTGAGTACATTATCGAAGAGAAGGTCACTGGCGTACGGCTAGGAATGGTATGGCCAGAACTGCCATGGGCAACGAAATTGGCCATTGTTGGTCAAATCGTTGACATCGATCATTCCTTGAGTACCGTCAATTTTGATCAGCATGGTTGCATCTATTTCAAAGAAGACCTCCAAAGATTGACTGGGAAGTCGAGTCCCATTCATCTGAAAACGAATCAGTCAAGTCTGACTCTCGAGCAATATGCCATGGGGCCCTTGACGAAAGCAGAACTCTGGGGCGGCGGTCGGCGACAGGCCCCTATTGATCGCGGCCCATGTGTGTTAATTCAATCGCCCGCATTGCAAGATCAAAGAAGCTGACAAAACCAGGGACTGATCCAGAAGCCTACGTTCGCGCTTTAGGAGCAGATGAGGCATCCTGGATAAAGAGTTATGCCAAACCGCGAATGAACTACTACCGATCGCTAAAAGATCCCGAGCTCCCAGAAGATGCGCTTGCATTAATCGCCAAGTATGAGGAAATTGCGTCATTCCTGGTCCCATCCCCAAAATTTACATCTGCCACCAACAACACCCTTTGGCATCCGGATCTCCATCTTGATAATTTATTTATCGATCCAAGTTCGCACCAGATCACTGGGATCATTGATTGGCAATCAGCAGAGGTGGCTCCGATGTTTTATCAGTCTGGCGTACATCGAGCATTCCGGCATTACAAATCCGTTCAACCCGGCTGGGTTTTACCTGAAAAGCCGGCAAACTATGACAGTTTGCCTACTGATGAGCAAAAGCAAATCGACAAAGATTTAGAGAGCGAGACGATCCACAAATACTATGAAGTCCGCACTATGAAGTCCGCACCCATTCATTCCGATGTTCTCCAGCAAAGTTTCATTCCCACACTTAGAAGCCCCGTCTGGCTTGTGACGGGCGTATGGGAAAATAAGGATCTGTTTTTCCTACGTAAATCCCTCATTACACTGGTGGATGAGTGGAACGACATCTTTGGACAAGACACACCATGCCCTATCACATTCTCAAAGCAAGAACTCGAGCTTCACGCCAAGGAGGAAGAGAACATGGACGGGGTTGGCAAGATGTTGTCCCTCCTGCAACAGCAACAACTTCTACCAGCAGATGGCATGGTACGACCGGAAGACTACGAAACAGCGCTACAGAACTGCCGTGAGTATAGAGAAATTTTTCTCAAGGCGGCAGAGGATGAGACGGAGCGGGAATTGTATGCTAAACTTTGGCCGTACCAGGACGAGGAAGATTAGATGTTTCCCAGCGCAAGGATCCAGATTGTAGACCCTCGAGGTGTTAACATATCATAGGTTGATGTATTAATTTTGGATCTCGGTTAGGTCAAATAAATGCTTCGAATCGGTTCATGACAACACTGCGATACTTCTCCTGCTGGACTCTTTTCGTTGTAAGAACAGCAGGTTGGATACTATACGGATGAATCGCTCAGCACACAGGAGTGGAGATCTGCACGTGAATATGGCGTTTGCTTATTCAAGATACAACGCATAGACTACATGTATCTTGGTGGCGATGGACATGATTTGCTAGTTGAAGAGTTGATTTCGCTAATGGAAGAATTAGGCTAAAGACTCAATCATTGAGCGAACAGATGAACCCATCAGTGTTCGTGACCCTGGAATCTCCCTTCAAGCAGGTAGATGCCTTGCTCACACTCTTGAAGCGGCTCGAAATTGCTCCTCTCACAGCAAATTATGAGAATCATCTTCACACCACCCGTTGCACTAGTGGCCCAATTCTACTGCTTACCCTCAAGGTACAATTCATACTCGTAACTCGAGTACAAGAACGGCGATACACCCTTGAGATCGTTCTCGAACAGCGGCACACTCGCATAGTACTAGACGAATCAGTTAGCCGAAACCCTCTAGCATTACCATACTTTTTGTTTGAAAAACTGCTTACCTCGAAAGTGCCGTTGGAGCTCAAGCTACCAGTCTGCGCAGTCCAGCCCCAAACTAACGCACCGTCGCCCTTGCGCTTGCTCGAAAAAGTCTCCGTCATGAGCTCGTAGCCGCTGAGCGCTGCCTTGAGGTACTTGTCGCCCTTGATGTATCCCAAACGCAAGCTCTTAAGCAGCCCGTAGACAAACATGGCGGATCCCGAGCTCTCAATGTAGTTGCCGGGCTTGGACGCAAGGCCAGGGTCCATGACGTTGTACCAGCCCTTGTATTTGGGGTCTTGGGCGGCGACAACGGCATCGGAGAGGGATTGTAGGTATTTTAGCAGGCGTGCACGTCCGGGGTGGGTCTCGGGGAAGTAGTCGAGGGTGTCGACGAGCGCCATGATGTACCATCCTACAGCACGGCCCCAGACGTGTGGTGCGGCGCCGGTTTGAGGGTTCGCCCACATGGCTTTCTTGCTGTAGTCGAAACCGTGGACGGGGAGGCCATTGGTACGGTTGCGGTCGACGGTCGTGCCAGCGTCGATCAAGTCGAATTGAAGAGCGATGTCGTCCCATGCAGTGGTATTCTCATGCTCAAACTCGTGGGTCCATCGGGCGTAGAAGACGTCGAGCATGAAGATTCCGTCCAGCCACATTTGGTCAATGTAGACTGGGTAGCGATGGTAGAAACCGCCATCGGGTGTGCGGTAAGAGCGGTCAATCTGGTCACGCAGAACTTGTGCTGCTTTCTTGTAGATCTCGTTGCCGTCGGTGAGGTTGTACAAGTCAAGGAAGGTATGACCGAAGCGAATGTCATCGATGGAGTTGCTGTTGTTGTGCAAGAGGATATCCTCCCCATTCCACGCTGGGTACAGCACATAGTCGGTATGGTGCTTTACATAGTTTCGGTACTTCTCGTCATGGGTACGGTCGTATGCGCGGAGTATACCAGAAAGATACGACGAGACAGTATATGCGGATGTTGGCTCCACACCGTGTTTCATCTGCGAGTCGGCCATCCATGTAAGATACCGTGGCTTGCCATGGAACTTTTCTACTTTGATATCTTCTTCCGGGGCGATTGCAAACCAACCATTTGGCAAATTGACCTTTGCTGAGGCCAAGCTCGCGCTGGCCAGCGCAGTGGTTGCGAACAGGAGAGATTTCATGGCAACAAAAGGTGCTCTGAGTTGAGAAACCAGAGATTGAAAGTCCGCAAGTTGATTTGGTCCCCTTCTACCATCCTTCGCTTTATTTATACATTTCCATTTTCCGTTTTAGTCGACGGACGCGGATTTTCTCAGTTCCTGGTCCGAGAAGATCCATTGGTAAACATGTACTTGACGAGGCAAGTTTGTGCGCAAGGCTCGTTCTTGCCTTGGCCCCAAGAACAATTCCCATTTCCTTTGAGGCAAGTAGCTGTGAAATGTATATCCGACATGATTTCCGGCTCGTATCCATTCATGTATATGGACGGAAAAATCGGGTGGGGGCAGCGGAGTGGGCCTTGGCACATGCGGGGAAGGACCGTGATATCGCGAGCGACCGTGAAGGAGGAGAGATCGATCTATGCGAGATGAATGTTGTCCCTGAGCATATATACTGTTTTGGAACAGGAGAATTTGTAAAGCACATGTCGACGTCTCTGGAAAATCTGTCTCAGACACCACTGTGTAAAGGATGCGAGCAAGATACTTGACCGCGCCAATAGGGGAGTGTAAACACCATGTCAACACTGCAATGTGCTGTACGGAAGATTAAAATATATTAAAGCACTGCACACAGTTAGTTACTTGTAGTACACAGTACCCATACGTACATTTTAAGGGCAATTTTATATTAATGTCGCAAAATACATTACTCAGTCCAGACAGGTGTAGAGCGTTCGCCAACGCCTAAGTTGCCGTATTGATCTTGTGTGCGGACATGCCTGCATCTTCTCGGATTATCAATCCATTGGGCGCGCGGAAACATGCTCTCCTAGTCTCTGCGCCTATCTTCAGCTGTGGCTTGACTGTCGACGATCAGGGCTCAGCCCCGCCAGCCACTTCCGCGTAGTCATGGCCGCGGAGCGGCAGTCCGTGCTTCTAGATTCTCAATGCAGACTGACATCACCCCATCGCATTGCAAACATCATCAAAACCCAATCATCACATATCATCGACAATTCGGCCCTGGGAGCCTGTTCGATGATACAGTGTACACGGCTATGACGCGACTAAATGGCAGCTTGGAGAAGGATGAGGAAACGAATCAGGCTGCATGGGAAGCAGCAAAGGGATCCCTAGTGGGAGCAACGAAGGTATGTCGTGCATGCTTTCACGGTCTTTTGTGTATTTCGTATCACTGGAATTTAGGGGTTTGTTTTGAGTGTCTTTGGCCTGAAACAGTTTCGGTCAATTGATTGTCAATGTGCCCAATCAGTTGTGATGCGATGCCTTATCCTTCGGCCTAGTCCACATTGGAGGTCAAGTAGTGCAGTAGCTGATGATTCTTGACAGTGGGGAGCCCTATTTGCAGTAGGCGGTGGCATAGCATACGCTTTCTCACCATTCTATCGCAGCCTGACCGTGCAATTCAAAACGTGAGTCATTCTTTTTCCCTGTTATCGGCCAGCGAAGTAGCGGATAAAAGCAGACAACTCGAGCTCCTGATCCTCTCACACAGGACGATGGCTGACCATTTCAGATATATCCAAATGTCAGGCATGATATTAGGGGGGATGCTTGAAGCCGATAAACGCATGATCAGATACCAACATCAAGTGCGGTATCAAAAGAGGTTGGCAAGAGATATGGAAGTCTGGAAACGGTACGAAGAAAGCTACGAGGAGCGAGGAACACCAGGCGTTGGGGCAGAGAGCAAGGTTCATGGACCAGATGGGAAGGAGTAGTTTTAACGAGTCCATGTAGCGACTTCATACTAGTACACAATGATCACATTAGTGGAAAAACAAGCGGCCGTCGTAGACGCACAGGTGAGGCGGTGCAAGAAGCCTATGTAGCCGAGTGGAGAAGTGTCTTGGATTCGTGTGCTCAGTATGGTCATGGTGCGCACGATAGTACCATGCCTCGTAGGAAGCTCACGTTTGAATTTTGTTCCGTGCATCGTACCGGTATTTACTGTATTTGCATATGTGCTGTAGAAGATATCGTACTGTACCATTCTACTGGCCAGGCGAACTTTCTGGAAGCTCGCAATTGATGATGAGTCGGCCAATGACGCAGCGCCGTCGGGCTTACATAAGGCGCCCCACGAACGCTGCTTCCCTCAAAAGCCAGCTGGTCAATTCGCTTCCTTCTGATCCCTAGGCAGCATTCGCTGTTCTCATCCATTCCAAGAACATCAACACATTTACTCGTAGTCACTTCAGCTGCAGGTAATCATGGATGTCTTTTGGACACTCCCGCCGGTCTCCAGGTAAGCTCTGCTGCACGAGCTCTCTCTCCATCAGAGTACAGCTCAAGCCGCCATAAGCGCATCAGCTAACAGCCATTGCAGGACCATCACAGCATTGGCTATTGTTGTGTCGGCCGCGGGGTACAGCGGTCTTATCAACCTTTCCACCTATATATTCGTTAGCCAGTGGGTCTTCACCATGAAGATGGTGCCCCAGCTCTGGCGTGTCGTCACTGCGTTTCTCATCACGAAACCCAAATTTGGCATTCTAATGGACCCGTACTTCCTGTATCAGTACGGCAGCGGTCTCGAACGCGAGAGTTCCCGCTTCTCCCAGCCGGGTGACTTCTTCGTATACACGGCCTTCGTTGCTAGCATCATTGTTGTAAGTACCTCGGTGTGCTTTCAATATTCGCTCGCAATCTTTGCACTATACATGTCGCATCGACGCAATCGTCTGCGATCAATACAATCGGTCATACAGACCACCTCGGATTATCTGCTCGCCCAGCCTATACTTCTAGCTGAAGCGATTCCTGGAACCGAGGGAGAGTACCCTTGCACATCATGCCGTTCCGTCATTCGCAAAATAAAAAAGGGACGTGTGTGGTGTGTGAGCACGGTGGGAATGCTACTTGAGAAAGCTTTACGAATGCTCTCCATTTCGTTAGGCGGTGTTGGCTCCCTACATACTGAAACTTGTCATGAATTTCGTCACTACGCTGCGTTGCGATTAGACTTCTAAATAAGAACTCTGCGCTAACATGCTCGTGCAAAGGCAATAGCAGGTGGTCTCTTCGGCTCCTACACCTTCCTCCCTGCGCTTTCCCTCGCCTACGCATATACTTTCGCGCAAGAAAACCCCACTCGCAAAGTCTCCTTCTTCGTCATTACGTTTGACAGCAAGTTCCTCCCGTACGCCATGCTCGCCATGTCCTTCGTCATGGACGGCCCGGATACCGCCCTCGTGCAACTTTGCGGCCTACTCGCTGCACACTTGTACGACTTCTTGACAAGAATCTGGCCTACATTCGGTGGCGGAAAGAATTACATCTTCACACCACAGATTGTGCGGGGCTGGTTTGGTGCTACACCCGGTTCTGTGCAGAATCGTGGATATGGACATGCGGTGCAGGGGCGCGGAGCGGCAGCTGGTGCGCCCAGCACTGGAGCGAGCACAGGTGTGAGGAACGCGTGGGGTAGCATGGGACCTGGTCGTCGACTAGGCGAGTAGAGCATTGCACTCGGACTGGAAATGTCTTGTGCAAGGGCTGATGATTGTGTCTCCCGAATGGTTCTAGTTGTTTTGAGTACTATCAATTCATTGTGGGCATACAGACATGAACATGGTTGATTGGACTATTTCTTATCTTTTGCAACGTGATTACAACTGTTCTATGCACAATAGGGTCGATCATGTCTCACGTGAAGCCGCAGTCCACCCCAGATTGTACGGGCATATTCTTCCTCCACATCAACCACGCATCACATTAGCATTTACGTTCCTCCGCAGAACAAGCTTCAAGAAAGCAACTCACGATTCATTTCTATATACAGATCCCCCAAAGTCCACCATCTACTTTGAGCTTCCCGCCGGATTACTCGGCCCATCAACCGCCCGCTCAACATGCCCCGCTATCCCATTCTTACTCGCATCAAACTGACTCCCAATAATACCATCTTTGCTAAACGGGCCCCCGACCGCTTGTCCAATTTGCCCAATCGAACCATCAGGATTGACTAAGCATCATCTCGTCAGCGTGTGCCAGGCCCTCGACGCTCGTGCTCCTCCCGTGCACACACAACCGCAATATGCTTGCTGAATGGCATGTATGTGTATTAGGCGGGGGGTGCATAGGGAGATTTAATAGAGTGGCGAAGAACAGGAATACATACATTGCCGTCCGATTGCGCCTGCGCTGCTTATCACGCTTGGATTTTCCTGGGGAATAGCATTGGTATCCTTTTTCGCGCCGAGTTTGTCTGCGGCGGCGGTGGTGTTGTCGGTTATATTTGTTGACTTCCCGGATTGGGAGAGGCCGAGTTGGTCGGCGAGGGGGCCTGTTGACTTGGGCATTTTCTTTTGGTGAGGGGGGAGAAGTGTGGCGTGTATGGATTGAAGGTTTTTGTTGGAGAGGGTAAATTCACAATTGGATGGGGGTAGAAGGCTTGTGGTTGGATGTTTGGGGTGATGGGTTTAGGTTCTATATGGGGTTGTAGATATCAGCTACGTAGAGGGTGCGTCACAGGATGGCGTGGATGTGGATGATGGGTGGTGATGTCATCATGGACAGTGTATGGCGTTGACATGTGGACAATGATGATGCGAGGGAGGGTAGCTTCGTCGCGTCTCGGATACTGTGGGTTCAGATGATAACATTGATTTGAACATTTGCAGGAGAGTGTGGCGATTCTAGTGGCTGCCGAGGAGCAATGTCAGTGTCGTAGTTGGGGGGTGGCGAAAGCGACCTCGATACCACGGCACGTCGACTGACAACATGAAATGCAACAGTAGAACAGTTCTGGAACTGGAACTGGAATTGAAAATGGTTGATTGAAATCGCTGATTCTGGTATCGTACTCCTCTAACCCCTCCTCTTTTGGCGCGGCCCACCGACTCTTGGGAAGGTCAACGGGAGCTTCAATTTTGCGATGAAGTGATTGACACTCTCGGCCTTGGTCAACTTCCATTTCGCCATGTCTGTCTGTGTTGGGGCTGATAGCTTGCATCCCAATTCCATGAAGTATTGTTTGATTCTGAGGTATGTTAGTTACATGACTTGCTTCATCAATTAGATAATCATACTCCTTGTTCTCGAGCTTGAGATCTTCTCGAAGATCGTTGACATCAACCTCGTGGTCGTCAACGATGAGCGCTGCAGCAGCAATATGCGTCATGAGGTTGTCGATGTTCCAGCGAGGCATGTCACCACTGTCGGTATTAGTTTGGCGTCCATCTAGACCACACACACTTAAACTTACCCTTCCGAGGCGAACTTCCTCCTGATAGCCAGAACGCAGCCTGCGGGTGTCTCATCACCCATGATAGCTTCTAGCTTTCCCTTGATGGGGATCTTCTTGGGCTTGTTCCCACCAGGACCCTGCAGCGCCGCGTTGAAATTGATGCACAACAGTATGAAGCGCAACACCTTGAGTTTTTGGATCTGTTTGCCCCTAGCAAGTTTGACAATACGCTTGGCGACAAACTTGCTGCTGACTGCTACACCCTTTCCGGCTGTTGATGCATCTACCCAATCCTTCACTTCCAGCATAGTCATCAGCTCGCTGCCCACAATGTTATCGATAGTGTAGACATCGCCAGGATATTCGGCGGCCATATTAGGCGTAGGCCGAGGCTTGGAGCTGTCCACCGCTGCTTGGAGTTCGGCCTTTGTTGGCATCGCGACGCCATTGCTGGCCATGTTTGTGAGGACATTCCCTGCAACAGCATCGTTCTCTGCTGTGCTTGGGTCGCCTGGCTTGCCGCTGTGGATGGCGTTTAGTGTTCTATCCTCAAGCGCCTTTCTCGATTTCTTCGATCCGAATTCGGCGGCAAGTGCAGCGCGCTTTGCAGTGATGTTGCCTAATTGTGCCTCCTTGCGCGCCTGTTCTTCTCGCATCTCTTCGGTCTCGCTGCGCAGTGTGCTCCGTACCACGACTCTCTTCACCGGCACAATTTGCAGCTTGCTAGACTGTGGATCGTATACGGCAATGTAGTCCTTCAACTGGCTCTCTGAGCTGCCGTCCTGCTCTTCTTGTGCGAGGTAGTCGAGACGGGGATGATCGGAGGACTGGAAGAGCAGCTCGGTGCTTTCGCCCTTGGGTAGAATCTTGCTGCGCTTGTAGGGGTTGAACTTGATCTGCGACGGTACTCGGAGACCAGGTGTGACAGCTGCAAAAGAAAATCGTTAGCCACACTGGACGCGCATGTTGTGACAGAAATGCCTGCCTAGTGTTGGGCCCAGCAGTTCCTTATTCTCCAACAGCTCCATGCTGACAGTTCCCTGTGGCGTCGTGGCCGCCTTCTTGGTCGGTCGCCCGGCCGTCTCATCGTTCCTCTTTCTCTTCTTCTCGCTCATGGTGGCGGTGTTGGGCGACGCTGGCGGTGATTTGGCGATGGTGTTGCGATCCAAAAAAGTTCGGACCTCGAATTGGCAGAATTTGGGCGGTGAAGCTTTGGCGCGTCGCTAAGCAGGGCAGGGGTCGGTGATGGTGCATGACGTCTCCGCGCTGGTGGACGCGTCCACTCCCGCACATCAGGTAGGCGCGACCAAGCGTTGGCTGATGGTTCTTACCTCATTTCTGGCAATTGTTTGGTTCCCTCACATGCAATTCCCCTCTTCAGAATCAATGTAATCTCACCATTTCTCTGCTTCTCTTTCCACCTCTTTTCTTCCACCACGGCCTTTATCATACCTTCTCGCGCTTGTCAGCTGGTTTCCATTCACCCATGTCGAACATGTTGCAAAATGCTTCGGGAGTTGTAGGCAGCGCAGGCAAACAACTCCAATCTACCACTAGGAGAGTAGGCAATACTATCCAGGTCACCACCAGCAGGATGCTCCCACCTCAGCAACGCAAGGAAATTGCCCAAAATCTCCGCATCTTCGCCGAGAGGAACCCAAAATTGGCAGTGTGGACACCTTCAATCCCGTCGTCTCTTCAACCACTAACAATCTAGGCCTTCCTTGTCACCCAAGCTGTGCTAGCTGGTCTGCCTCTGGTTCTCTTTTTCGCCTTCGCTACCACGACCCTGCTTGTCTCACTGACCACTTGCTTGCTGCTAGGTCTTTTGGCCGCTCTCGCCTTCACGTTCTTGGTCGTTGGCTTTGTTCTCATTTTTGTCGTACCAACTGTTTTCGTAGCTAGCTGTTCAGCAACGCTCATCTTCGTCTGGGGGCTTGTGGGATACGTGGTTCTTCGACGACTCAATGGGGGCGAGGCGCCATCCAAACGTGGTACTCGGATGGGCGATAAGCTGCGCGAGCTGAAGGAAGGCAGAACTGGATTCCACATCGGCGATGCAGCAGGTCATGGTCAAGACAGCGAGGAAGTAAACCTGATGTCCGCGAAGAAGATTGGTGACAATAAGGCCAAAGAACGCAACGATACATCCCCTCAGGAGAACAATGGGGTTTTCAACGGCATAAATGGTCATCACGACAGCCTCCAATGGGAACAGAAGTGGGACAGTGGAGTACAGCTGCAACCAGTTGTCCTAGATGTTGATAACCCGTATGAGGTCCTCAAAGTTGTAAGTCTTCTAAGTCAACTACCTCATGCTGGCCTTTGCGACCCGGCTAATCCCCGATACAGGAGACTGAAGCCTCATGAGCCCTCGCTGATTACCCCAAAAATTCTTAGTTCACCAGCAGCCGCGAACAAGTCAAACAAAATATGAGTTAATAGTCAAGTATCAATAATAATGATATGTCCAGAAATCTCCTAAACATAATCCACATATGTGCAAATTTTCCTTCCTGAAAACATGTCCACTTTGCTCAATTCAGCCTCTCCTAAAAACTTGAGGGCCTCTGCCATGAGTGCGCTCGCAATCGGGCAGCTCACGTGTACATGAAACCCATCATCTTAGATATAAAAGCGCCCACCCTTACCACAGTATGCCTCTTCAACGCGCACATATTCTCTTTGAGTAATTCGAAGTCGCTGGTCTCTGCATCATGTCGCTTTCCTGCGTCTCCAAAAAGTTGAGGGGACGATTCAATGGTGGATCGAGCGTCAGAAGATGCCGTGGACAAAGCTATTGTCTGCGGTGAGTGATTCTCCTTTCTGCTGCACGATCGCTCCTCTTTTCATCAACCTGAAAGGGAGTACTAGGAAGATTGGTTTATCACACACATCTTCTAATGTTACAAGATGGGTTTGAATGTAGATGAAGGCCTGCTCTATTCATTTTGAAACCGGCCTTTGCAAGGCTCATCTCTCTGGCACCGTGTTTCCACAAACGATAAATGGCTGCCGGGATTTTCTTTCGGACGATGTTTGAAAGTCATCTTCTGGTTTATGATGTTTTGAGACAGCTGCGTCCACCAAATTAGTTAGACATCACCATCAATTCAATGTCTGGTTCTCCGTTTTGAGAAAGCCTCGGCGTACGCATAGCAGTCTACCAACTATACAACTATTCGTGCTGAACGATAAAACTATTGGACTCCACTCTTATGCCCGAAGAACTCGTTCCCCACAAATGAGTGTGCAAAAGCTGAAAAGACTCTACGTACGACCTATGGCGGGAAGAAGAATTCCAATAGAGATCGCATGACTGACGGGACATGGCCCCAGATTATCGGCTCACAAAATACGTGTGAGTTCCGTGCGATGTCTCGTTTGGATCTCTTTGCAAAAGGGAAATAATCGAAGCCATGTCTCTTTTTTCTCGAGACTGCAGATCCCATCCACCGATCTATAAAGTCTGGACTTCCACTCCTCCTGTGCTGCTAATCATCTTTTCCATTTCACTTCAAAAAAACCGTGTTACGCCACTACATGGATCATTGTCCTGCTCTGCCAAAAATGAATAATATCTGGGCCGATGTGAGAGTGTGCTTGACTGTGCTTGATTATCTAATAAAACATCAAGATGGCTTCGATGATGTTCTGTGGACTTCGCTGTGGAAGCAAAGTCCTCACTTCTCAAATATAAATGTCTTTGTTTTAATACTTGCGTCGTCTTCGAAAGTCACCGAAATTGGGGACACAGGCACACATGGTTACACTTCAGTTGGCAAAGAGTAAACAAGACCTCGCATGCGGGCCGTGTCTTTTCAAAAGCTTCATTCATCTCGCTATTTGGATCGACGCCTCTGAAAAGGCCTTGATATCTAGTCTTGAAAAACGATTATTCTGATGACTCATGTTCTTGTGTCCATCTTGAACATAAAAAGCGGACCCTTGGTGTCTATGGAATGGGGGTGTAGACCAGTGACTTGAGTTTGCTAGAGGCAGGTGTACAACTGTGCCTGTTCTGGCCATGTGAAGAAGCCTTGATCAAACATCTCACCAAAAGGATACTGAATGATGTCGTGCATGGCAAAATGACTTTCTGTATGCGCTTGCGGCCTTCGTTCCTATAGTAGTTCCTGCCTACTGTCCTGCAAGAGCCTCTCACTTCGCGACTGGGTTTCCTCCTACAATCACATCAGGATCGTGCACAGCGATCTTATTATAATCCACTGAATGAAAGGTCCCATTTAATAAATAACGCCTCCAACGTTGCATGAAAACTTGTCTCTAGCAGCGAGAGTGTAGGTATAAAGCCTCGACCGTGAAGAGCAGAGGACTACCTCTCAATAATACTCCACCATTCTTCTGGTGATCCAAGAATAAAGGCACTAGCTACCAATATGATGACACTCAGTCCAAGCCACTCAAGTATACCTGCCATAATGATCGAGGCGACAGCTCATGGAGTTGTCCGGATACCCCATTCGATTGATATGATATACAAAAAATGAATCTCAGAGCCAGAATATCCCAATATTTTCCGCATGAAGACCTTATCAAAACGCCCCGGTGATCTGGCTAAGATAGTTAAGACCCAGTTGCTGGATGTAATCGTAAATCATGACAATCACAACAATCACAACGCGATGCGGCAAAAAACCGATCGATGAAAACACACACACACACAGTACTCTTAAATTGCGAACCCTCCTTCTTACCCCGGACCAAGATACAAAGAAAAATGCAGATGTTGAGGCAGCCATGCAGCATTCTTTGTGAGGGAAAAGAAAATGAACTACGCCTCATGATATGACTGCGAGACCAGTTTCTTTCCTACTAGCTTAGGCATAACTATATATCCACACCTTTCTTCCTCGCTGGTAACTTGTACCAGTCTACAATTCTCATCCACCATAATGGAAACATTCGTTTGAAAAGGCACATGCGTTGTCTACCGCCTCCAAAAAAAATTTACGAACAGCTTTTTGATGGCGTGGCCCTCCGAACGTCTTGCTGCCAGCATGATGAGTCCATGGCTGGGTTGGCTATCATAGTATTGAAAAGTATCATACCATACCTATCCAGCTTCTTCCCCGCCCTTCCTCCTCACTCCACACCCACCGCTATCCCAAAACAAAATCTAACTAATAGGATTTTATGTCCTGAGGTGTGGGGACTTCTGGAAAGAACAACGTTTTCCAACATGTGCACCTTTTTCCAAACTAGGCAAGATCACGAGGTATGAGATTGGGGATTTGGGATTTGGGATTTGGGATTCGGAATACCCCTTGAGCATGACGGCTTGGTAGACCCAGTCAGTCACCACGCGATACCCTGCGTTCCTTCGGCCTGCCCGGGAATGAGATGCTGTGACTGGCCATGTGTGGGAGATTATATGTATGGTACTTTTCTTGTTAGAGAAAAGGAGAAAAGAGGCAGGAAATAACTACCATGATTGGTGCATTGGCACTACAAAACTATAGCAACAACGGCGCGTTGAATGAGCGGGAATTTCGCTATCCTTGCGTTTACGAGTACGACTTAAAGTCGCAGTATTTATCACGAATGGAATGTCACTGCTTTCCACTGGAAAGATTTCAAAACCATGCAGTCTTTGTGATAAATGTCCGCCAGCGCTGAGTGTCGCGTCGACATCACCATGGTCGATTCCACAGAGTAGCCACACCATATATATACAGTACCTGCTCCACACCAACCAAAAAACCAAAAAACGGCAACGGAAATATCAGAAACTAGACTGTAATTTCCGCATCCCATCCGTTCTATCAATCCCCTACATCCATCCTTCCTCCAACACGGTCACTAAATCAAAAGAAATAGACCAAGAGATGTCCCGTGGAGGAAAGTGAGAAGTACAATAATTCTGTAATAAAGGAACTTGTGGAGAGACATGCATGTTGAATGAATTTTTGGCTCTCCTCTTAACCATTTTAATTTCCTCTTTTTCCTTTGCGGCTTTTTACAAAAGTCACCCTCTAGGAGGATTAGAATGTTATATCCATTCTTAATCAAAGACGTTTAGAAATAATACCAAAAGACATGACGATAACTTGCGCCAGAGTGTTTTTTTTTGGCGTGCTCTTGGTGCCAGAACTAATTTTATCTTGGCTTTTACATTCGTTTTTTAACCCCAGGCTAAAATCTGAGATTGACGTTTTTTTTTTCACGGTTAGATCGCAACGTCTAATATAGGACTCTTGTGCGAATACACGCTGGTATTTTGTTAGTATATACAGTACTCAAAAGACGGAGTGTGAGATATAGAAGATGTGACTTACAGCCCAACTCCTGCAAACTGGTGAATAGATCCCTAATCTCGCCCTCCTTGACCTCACTGATATCGGCCATGAGATAGGCCACCTCGCCTCTCGAATCCGACATTTGCTTTTCAATGTTGTGGTGGAGTAGGATACCGTTGACTAGGTACCATATTAGCATCAACTCATGTCCCCGAAGCATGTCCCCGAAGCTCATGCGTGCCTCGGGATGGGAGCCGGATTTACCTTGTCTAAGCACACCGGGCACGTTCTTGTGTATGTAGATGACACGCATGCAATCTGGTTGGTCCTTTGCCAGACCCCTCAGGTTCACCTCGGGCATATTCACCGCGCCCAGCGTAGCACCCTCATTCACATATCGCACCAACGCGGTGCTCACCTCCACGCCGATGGCGCTCTGCGCTTCCTCGGTGCTGCCGCCAATGTGCGGTGTCAGAATAATGTTCTTCAGGCCGACAAGATCCTTGGTCCAGCTGTTAAGGTCGTTGGAGAAGTAATCACCGTTACCAGCAGGCTCGTTGGGGAAGACGTCAACAGCTGCGCCGGCGAGTTTACCAGAGCGCGAGGCTTCGATGAGAGCGGGGATGTCGATGACGGTTCCGCGAGCGTTGTTGATGAGATAGGATCCGTCCTTCATTTTCGCGAATTCCGCGGCGCCAATCAGGTTCTTGGTTTCGCTGGTGGCGGGGACGTGGAGAGAGACGAAGTCGGCCTCTGCGAGTAATTCGTCGAGCGATGTTACCTGTCTCGCAGTACCCAGGCCCATCATGGTCAAGACGTCGTAGTAAATGACATCCATGCCCATGGACTCGGCCAACACACTGAGTTGACTGCCAATGTGTCCGTAGCCCACTATACCCAGCGTTTTGCCGCGGATTTCCCAGCATCCTTTGCTGACCTTATTCCAGGTCCCGTTGTGCAGTTCCATGCTGCGGTCTGTGAGTTGGCGGGCGAGGGCAATGATCTCGGCGATTACAAGCTCGGCGACGGAGCGCGAGTTGCTGAAGGGCGAGTTGAAGACTGCAATGCCCTTTTGCGCGGCGGTCTGGAGATCGACTTGGTTTGTGCCGATGCAGAAACAGCCAATGACTATGAGGTTCTTTGCTTCTTCAAGCACGCGCTTGGTGAGCTTGGTCTTGGACCGGATGCCAATGACTTGCACATCGCGGATCTTCTCAATGAGCTGGTCTTCAGGGAGAGAGGCTTTGATGGCCTCAACCTGGTAGCCCTGGCCGCGCAGGATATCGACGCCGGCTTCGTTGACGTTTTCGAGGAGGAGCACCTTGATGTCTTTTGTGTCAAAGGGCTTCAGCTGTTTGGCGAGCTGCGAGGCGTTGGAGAGGCCGGGCACGCTGGTGGAGCGGGTGTTGCTGAAACTGCCCGACGGCGGGTTGCGGAATGTGCTGGGTGGGCTGTGGAACGAGGCATTGGGGCTTGTGCTGAAGTTGAGGCTGTTGGAGACGGTGCGGGCGAGCTTGTCGATGTTGCTACCGGCGATGTCCTGTGCGGGCGTCATGGTGGGCGGGTGTGCGCGTCTGTGGCTGCGGACGAGGTTCGGAGGTGGGATGAGGGATGAGAGATGCGGGATGCGGGATGCGACAACTCGAATAAGATGTGTACTCTTGGGTTCACGCGGGTATATATGTAGGTAGTCGGAATCACAGGCAGGTATTTTCGCAGGGTCAAGGTCGCATTTGCACCGTGTATGAATCACACACACACACACACGCACTAGGTATTGAATGGACTGCGCGCAGGTTTACTGGTTCCTAGCAGTGTCAATGAAAGTCTGGACCCAATCGATTGACAATGAGCAATAGCGATCCAAGGGACAGTCGGATGGTCCCCCACTCTGCTTGGTCACTATAGTTAGAGTACAGGATGAATAGCCCGATTGAATGACCATGACCGGTCCAGTTGACTCAGCAGTGCCATCGGCGTCCGATGCATGATACTCCAAAATAAAAATTTCTCAACGCGTCGCATGATGCAATCCCACTAGCGGGGCAACGAACCCCTCCACGCTGCCTTCCACGCCACTAGGCCCAAAGTGGCTGGTCACATTGTAAGAAATAGCGTCATGTTCGTGCCTCCGTTCTCGGATCAGGTCATTTCAAACACCATGTTATTCGTGATCTATCAAGTCGCTAATCCTGATGCCGAAGCAACACCTGCAGACATTGCTCTCAAATCGTCAAAAAGGAGCAGCCCTTGATTCCTCCCAGCTTTCGCCAATTCTCCGGTAACAGGTATTGCGCGGGAAAGTGGAATCCATTCACAGCTTCTGCTCGTTCATGGGCCATTGGTAGCCTGGAATATACATTAGTCGTTGCATTGCAGCAAATCCTACAGTGGTAGCATACCTGCCGCATCGCTGAACTTGTAGCCGTAGGATGATGTGAAGTCGTCCAATACCGCTGGGCCACGCGAGCCTGTCCAACGTTAGCACAAATCACAGATGCTCCAGATGAAAAAAACTAACCATAGGGGTACTCCATGGGAATGATCTCCTTGTTGTCGTCCAAGTAGTGAAGGAGAGGAGTGAAGATTCTCCAGCTGGCGTCCAGCTCGTCGTCGCGGACAAAGTTGGAGTGATCGCCCTTTAGTGCATCGAGAATGAGCGACTCGTACGCCTCCGGGATCTTCAAGTCGGAGAATCGCCGCCTGTAGGTGAGGTCGAGCTCTGTGACGACTGTCTGCATGCTCAGACCTGGCAACTTCGAGTTCATCTTAATGTATACACTCTCGTTTGGCTGCACTCGGATGACAAGCTCGTTTCGTGGGATGTCCTTGAAGATGCCAGACGTGACATCCTTGAACTGAATGCGCACCTCCGTCTTCTGCTCGTTCAGAGCCTTTCCAGCCTTTAGGATAAAAGGTACACCGTCCCACCTCTCGTTCTTGATGTATGCGACCATGGAAGCGAATGTTGGGCAGCGCGAGTCCTTGGGCACAGTGTCATCCTCCTTGTAACCCGGCTTTGAGCCGTCCAATGACTTTCCATATTGTCCAATGATGACGTTCTTAGGCTCAATGGCAGCCATGCCACGAAGGACGCGTACCTTCTCGTCGCGAATGTCCTCCGCGGAGAAGGAGATGGGTCGCTCCATGGCGAGGAGGGTCAGCACTTGCAACAAGTCTGTAGAGTGTCAGTGCTTGCTGGAATTGCTTCATTCGCTCCAACTCACGGTTCTGCATAACGTCACGGATGATACCAAACTCGTCGAAGTAACCTCCTCGTCCTTCTGTTCCGAACGGCTCTTTGAATGTGATCTAAGAGTCATGAGCAAGTAGCTTTGCAATCAGTACTGCCTCATTGCTTACCTGTACGTTGTCGATATGGTTCCTGTTCCAGGTGGCGCCGAAGAATTCGTTTCCGAATCGGAGGATGAGGATGTTCTTGACCATCTCCTTACCCAGGTAGTGATCGATGCGGTACAGCTCATCCTCGGTCCAGTCTGGTGCCAGCGCGCGCTGGAGTTCTCTTGAGCTTGGGAGATCCTTTCCGAATGGCTTCTCAACCTGTGATATCGTATTAGCTACCTGCAATCAGGACCCTGCAGATGCTTGAACCTACAATGACTCGTGAGATTCCGTTCTTGGGGTAGCAGTTGCGCTTCAAGTGCTGGGAGACTGTGGTGAAGACGCTGGGAGGGAGCGCCATGTAGAAAATCCGGTTGTTCTCCTTGCGGCCCTTTTCAAGCTCCTGCATGTGTTTCTCGAGCTCCTGGAAGGACTCGTCCTTGTCGTACTGACCCGAAACGTATGTGCAGAAACCGCAAAACTCCTCGAGCTGCTTCTCGATCTCCTTTGTGGGGGTCTTGATGTACGACTTGACGCGCTTCAGGTATTCTTCGTGGTCCATCTTTGTGCGCGCATATCCGACGATGCGAATGTTCTTGGGGAGGAAATTGTTTCGGTGCTGTTCACGAGGTCAATGGAATTCAGGCGATATATGCGTCGTCTAACGTACGAGACCGAAGAGTGCAGGGAACTGGTACAGGGTCAGCATGCTGGTTCAGACTGTGGCTGCTCGAATACGCACTGTCTTCTTCTTGGCCAGATCACCAGAAGCACCCAAGACCACAATGATGGTGTTGTCCTTGAGTTCCATGTTTCTACACGCAGTCTTGGGTCAGCTAATGTCCATTGCATAACTCTGTGTCTCTCCTGGCCTCATGTTGAGCTACCCCTCCATTCAGGTCGCGACCATAGTTCCACCGGGGGCACGCGTCGGAACAATCGCCGGCATGTCAAGGGTACTTGCTACATGGTCGATGGTATCAGATGGAAGTCAAAGGAGAGGCACCTACGCAGCATTGGTCTCCTCGTGGTGAGGCTGGATGACTGTGTCCGCCATGGTAGCTGTGGTTGGGACGTGAGATTGCGATTGGTCGGGGCCGAGGGGGCAGTCGCAGAACTCGTGAGATAAAGGTAATGGCAAGAGCGACTCTCTTCAGAATAATAACGAATCAAGACCGTGCTATGCAAGGATGGAAGCTACGGACGGACGTGGTGGTTGATTTGAAAGCTTCTACGTGGTGGGCGGGGCCAGCTTTAGCGCTTTAAAGGCGGTCGTGGTGTTGACGTAGATAGGCTCTACCCCAGCGGAGCACAATTATTGGAGGGAATCGTTGAACGGCCGTCTACGGCAAAAGCCTGACGTTAAAAAGGGCCCCGTCTATATGTAGACGTCTGGCTCGTTCATCGACTATCACTAAGCTGCCGCTCCTCTTGCCTGATGCAATGCATCTCCGGGCCCAGTCAAATTTCATACACGCCGACGGAGACTGTTTGACTAACACCGAAGTGTGTTGCGGACCAACCCCACCACGACCCTGTGCTGCTCTGGACTGCTTCACCCTGTAATCACCCTGTAAGGTGCTGCGTCACAGCTTGCTTGAGCAGTACAGCGTAGACGTCTTCTGAGCTCTTGTACAAAGTCTATACTGGGCTCATACTCCTACGGTATTATTTTGTTTCGAGCATGTCGCAGCTTCAGAGAGCTCCATCCCGCGCGCATCAACCCCGCCACAAGCTCCCTCCGAGTCCGGCACCCAAGTAGGTATTACTGCATCGTTGATTACAGTAAGTATGTAGGCACAACTTACCAGCATCGGCGCGTCTCAGTCTCAGGATCCTGCTCTCGAATCTCGCAATTCCTCCCAGCACTCACCAGCATCCAGCCTGCACAAGTGTATCTAACATTGTGGAGAATCTGACTGCTTGATGAGATGGGGTTGCGGAGTTACAATGACAGCTTCGCATCATGACTGATCGCGACCTGATGGCCCTCGCTTATCGCTGCCCTGGTCTCGACGCGGGAGTGTACGAGTAGTGTCGTATTTTGCCGCGGCCTTGGCTAAGTAGCCACTCTATTGAGGCTGGCTTCTGGAGAAGTTGTGGACCATCAGAGTCGGCCACTTTGTGTCCCAAGTCGCACAGCACAGATCAACGCGGGATGTCAGAGAAGTCTCTACGGGGTCAGTATTCAATGCCACTCATGTGCGCACAATAATCACTTTCCACGGTTGTACAAAGTGCTCATCATTGAATAAAGCTTCATCTTCATGGCTGGAGGCATCAGAATGTACGTTTTATTTTGTCTTGAGCCGAGAGAGCTTGCAGTCATGGAATGCCACCCGTTCTGAGTTCTGAGTATTGCCACTGCGACTTGCATACATCTATCGGAATAATCAATGCATTGCGGCAATGTGCGCAGATCTGCATCAGCCGGCCTGCGGGTTGTTACGCACCGAACGTGCATATTCGAATGCAAATCTAGTGAATCATCAATATGCTGTACACCCCCACAATCTCAAAGCCTCAAAGCCCTCTGAGAAGGTCACTTGGCAGACACGCCGAAGTTGTGCAGCTGGATCACCTCCACTACTTGTTAGAGCATAGAGAAGATGCGTTCGGGGTTTCGGCGACACAACACGTAATCCATGCGCCTCGCTCAGGAACAGATACCGAACAACCTCGAGGCTGTCAGGTACTCGTCAAGGTCTATTGATGCTAGAATTTGCGAGAATGCGCTTTTCAAGATGGTATTATGATGGGGGAGGTCCTCACGCAGCGCAGGTTGCGGTGCCAAGATATTTCGTACGCTAGCCCCGAAGCAGACTAAGCGCAAATTAACCGACTGCCACGACGAGTTCCGCGCCTTCAGAATTCATCGCAACGGGTCTATCAGCAGCAACATCACGACACTCGGTCCCCAACCTTCCCTACTAACACCCAGGAGACCAACATCGTTCGCCATGTCTGACAAGTCTCACCGTCTCTACGTCAAGGGAAAGCACATTTCGTGAGTGCCACAGCCAGACAGCTTGTTCAATGGAGCGCACTGCTAACAGACACACAGCTACCAGCGAGGGTACGACGACACGAACACTGCACGCAGATGAACTTCCGCTCACAATCACTAGAAAGCGCAACACCAACCCCGGTACCTCGCTGCTCAAGCTCGAGGGCGTAGACGACTCCAAGGCAGCACAATGGTACGCCGGTAAGCGCGTAGCATGTACGTACAACCAGGCTCCACCACTACAATCGAGGGAGAACGGGTGATTAATGTGTTGCGCAGACGTCTACCGCGCTCAGAGGGCCATCCAGGGCTCCAAGATCCGCGTCATCTGGGGCAAGGTCACCCGGCCACACGGCAACAGCGGCGTCGTCCGCGCCAAGTTCAGGTCCAACCTGCCTCCCAAGTCCTTCGGTGCCTCCGTCCGCGTCATGCTGTACCCTTCTTCGATATAATTTCGCTACGACCTCTGGGGATGGGGATGAACGAGTGGATGGGCAATGGAGTAGTGGATCACTAGGCGCAAAAACCGACATACGGAATGAGAGAGAACAATGACAGAGAGACGTTGCCTGTACGAGGTCTCCTTCATACACATGCTCAGGCTGGTTCTCGGTGTCTTTGGTTTCGGAAGTCCATGACAATGGCAAGATCAATCAAGATTCCTCCCATGATCAATTCAAATACGATCAAAACTCCACCTCGATGCACACTTTGTGACAACTGGGCCGTCGACAATGATTGTACCACGCAGTGACTGGAAGAGCGGTGTGCAGGGTGCAAGGACATAAGATGCTAATCAGTCTAGAACTGCAGAATTCGCAGCCTGTCTGGCTATTTTGCAACCGTTATATCTGTGCACACAACCCGATGAATTGCGGCTGAATTACTATTACAAACCCCAGGACATACATACTGCGCTTCAGCATGATGATGCTCTATGTACCCTAACTTCAACGGTTTCCGAAGCTTCGTATAGATGCTAACCTGAATCCATTAGCCTCTTTTTTTGGAACTCAAATAATGAATGTCTATCACAAATGGACCTGAAGTCTCACATACTTTCCAGGTTCCTCTCATACCTACCCTTTGCTTTTTTGGGTGGGTACTCATGCTCATCCCACGCGTCGTCCTCAACTACTCTCGCAATACGTAGGGCTTTCGTCTACGACTCAGGATCTCG
Organism: Plenodomus biglobosus; assembly: GCA_022343325.1. Taxonomy (NCBI): domain Eukaryota; kingdom Fungi; phylum Ascomycota; class Dothideomycetes; order Pleosporales; family Leptosphaeriaceae; genus Plenodomus; species Plenodomus biglobosus. The sequence continues at coordinate 442,307 of JACTNT010000025.1, read as the reverse complement.
GTCTTCTGAATTGTAATAACCCTTCTCGATACGTTCTAGGTCAATCAGGCTGCACAATCGAGGTTGTTTTCTTGTACCACAATTCCTGTACTCGCTATTCATATTGTGGATATGATCACAGAAGGTCTCAGCTCGTATGCAATTCCAAGGTAGGGAAATGACTGTTCTTATCATACGCAAAACACTGACAACATTCACGCATGATATCCGACACGCAAAATCGTAATGATCCTTATACAGATTGTTTTTCCTCCTTATAGATTTTACACACTATCACAGCTATGTGTCTAGCCCTCCATTTAGTCCGATCGCGAGACAGCTCTCGAGCCCAGCAAGCCTTGTCCTCCTTCCACAACATGTCCAATGCGCGTTCCAACCATCGCCAACTCGTCAGAATCATACTTTTCTTTCGGATTTGATCTGTTCTTGCGACGTCTCGGCGTGCGCATTCCATCGCGATAGGCCGTTACAACCGGTGTGGGGGAGCTGAACCGTGGAGTTTCCGGTACACCAGCTCCATCGTTGACCCTTGGATCTTGGCCTCGTCTACCAGCTGGGACACTTGCAGGCCCGGTGTTCGCCTTCGCCTCAGCCTGCGCCTGTGCCATGCTCCTGTGAAACATGGCAGTCAACCCGGTGTATTTGGACGTGGCCGCCCGATGTTTGTTCATGATCAGTTCAGCTATGCTCTCAGCCACAGTCGCGTCCGAGCCGGCTACCGATGGTGCCTGGATCCTGAAATTTGTCAAAAGTCTGTTTGAAGGCGGACTACTGTCTTCTTTCGATTCGGCTTCTTTTGTTGCCAATTCAGTCAACCATTCTTCTGCCTTCTTCCAGTCTGCTTCGACATCGAAGTCACCGCCTTGCACAGACAAAGGAAGATCGTTGGCGATCTCGTATGGGGCGCTTTTGCTCCGTGACTGGCCTGCACAGTGGTCACGTGGCTCAAGTGGATTACCGGATCCAAGGGCGCCGTCTGTATCGTTTCCATCGGCCATGGCTGCCAGGCGTTCTGCGATCATCTTGACTTGCACATCCGCAGGTTCTAGCACCTCACGCGTTGGAGTGGCTTCAACTGGACCAGTAAAGGTGCGGCTACGCTTTGCTGAACCCGATCCTAACTCTTCGTGTAGCACGTTCGCGTTGTGCTTTGTCGTTAGGCGCGCTTGAGCACGTTCTCGTTCCCACCGCTTTAGCATTCGTGCAAGTGGTGACGGTTCAGCTTCCACAGAGGATTCTTCAAGGCTGCTAGTACCACTAGGCGAGGCCACCAAAATTCTACTCCGATTCACAGTTGAAACCATACGGGACGTGGCGATCCTCCGCTGGCTCACATCTGCCGTGCTCTCTCGCTCTTCTGCAGTCTTGAACTCCGACCAATGACCTGGCCGAGAGTACCTGCCGTTGCCTTCGGTAACATTGGGGAGGATCTTCATGTTGCCGAAGTACGTCGCAAAGAATGTTCCCTTCGACAGCACATCGACAACATTTGGAATCCTCGGGGCAAAGAAATTGCACTGGTTGCCATTGCGTATCATGGAAGCAAAGCCTACCAGGCCTGTCCGCACTAGAACAATGCGACCCGTCGGTACCTGACTGAAGTCCGCTGGGTCATGCATGGGAATGGTCATGGAAACCTTGGGCGGCTCAGGCAGGCCTAGCCCAAACAGTCCTGCGAATTTCGACAGAAGAGTGATCGGGGCGTAGCAGCCCTGGAGAGATGGCTCTCCGCGAACCTCGACGAAGTTGTCGCAACGAGCATTCGGATCCCTCATACATGCTACGAAGCGCTCTGGGCTGGCCAACCGCTGGAGTTACGTCAGGTTGAACATGCCCGAGGGAGCATGCAGCACGACACTGTGAAAAGCCTTTGACTGCAAGATAGGCCGAGACTGATTATTGGGCGTAAGCAGTTCATCAAAAGTTCCATTCACCGACTCTGGCAAGTTCCCGTGCTTTGCGAGCGCTTGTCGAAGATTGCGAAGATTATTCGCCTGGATCAAGCCCTTGCGTGGGTGCACGCAACGACGGTACTCCCTCTCGAGTGCTTGACGCCAGTCCGCGAAGACTTCGCAACAGCTCGCAAGCCACATGACAATTCGCTCTTCAACGAAATCATCGTCACATCGCTCAAAGCTCAGAGGCTTTGAAACAACGAAGCTCAGCCAGGGTTCCTCGATTGCACCAGCAAGCCTGTTGATCTCGGCGCAGATCTCCCGTGGCATAGACTCCCAGCGATTGTACCGGAGTTCGTTGGTCAGGTTGTCAAGGTATGGATGACCAAGACTCAGATGCATCCAGGCCATCCCGCCGATCTTGAACGGCGGGTGCATACGAGTCCAGCCCTAGGCCATGTCATTAATGTCAGATTGGCGGCAATTTGCGATGGCGACACGTTTTGCGTTGTCGTCTCGACGGTTCTGGCTGGTCTTGAGATCATACTGCTTTTGATCCTTAATCATCAAGAGCATCCTATGCTTGTTGGAGAACTTGTCTCCGCCCTTCAAGAGGAAATCATTGGCAACTCGCTTGATGAGGTCCAGCTCTTCGTGCGCAGTGGCTATTTTCCTCGCCAGCATGTCGTCCGAATCTGCCTCTTTCATGGGTTTGTTGCGGAGTTGCCAGATATTACAGCAGTCCTCCACAATCTCCATGACGGACCTTCACTTTCATCAAGAGGGAAAGCTCCCTCAAGTGAAAGAGCGTGAGGTTGGCATAGGAGGTAGGTCACTAGCATGTTGAAGACCATCATTAATGGTGTGAGCTTGTCTGAGACACTGATCGGGAGCCACTCAGACAAGCGTAAAACCCGGGGGACAAATGGAAAGTGCATGCACTTTCATCTCGAGATATTTGCCTAAAATTTTGGTTTCGACTATACCCATCCTAACATTCTCAGGCAAAACTAGCAATCACACGCCAATACAGCTTCCCGTTGACAAATTTCACGCAGCACTAGTGTCGCCTGAGCTGTGTTCCAGAGAGGAGTGATCAGAGCATCGATAGCGTTCAAGTCCAGGCGCATTCTTTATCACATCTTCACATCAGCGCGACGAGAACGATGGCCAGCACTTTCGATCCTGAACTCCATCTAGTCGGGAAATCACGACAATTGGGATTCGACAATCATCATCCATACAGCGACGCACCCTAAAGGATAAGAGCCAAACATCACGATGTAGCAATCAAGCGTTTCGGAGCGTAACTTGATATATTGTTCTCCTTTTATAAAGAGACAGCAAGACTCGTGCTGGACAGTAAGGTAAGTATATACAGGTAAAGAGTGAAACAAAGTACTGCACGAGATCTAAAACGTCGAAATCATCTGTCCTATCCTCAAGATAAACCTCTCGGCCTGCAAGAAATGATAGGATCTCAGGGAACATGTCAGTGGCTCCACCACTTCCTCCCATTCATCGTCTCCCTACCACACCACTGCTTAAGAGGAGAAGTTGCTTCCTGCAGTCTTCCTGGTCATCGCCGCAACGCTAACATCTCGGACGGTGATCGTGTTGCCTCCCCTGCTGGTGACCTTGACATCAACGCTTTCGGTGCCGAAGCCGCTCTGGTGCTCAAAGAAGTTGTACGGCTTGCGGATGGTAGGCCTCCAGGTCCTGCCTCCATCGGTTGAGACCTCGAGCTTGCTGACGGGAACGTTGGAGTTCATAACCTGCATGCTGAACCACCACCTGCTAGTTCCCTCCTTGTTCTTGAGGATGATGGGAGTACGGATACCGCATGGGACGATGTTCCAGGCCACGTCGATTATACCGGCGGATCGGTCGGCTAGCGTAATGAAGGCATTCTCGAAGAGGTCAAGATGGTTGGTACCGCAGCCGGGGCATTGGTCGACGACCATGGCTGTAAGCTTGTTACCGCGAGGACCAGTGACAGATACACAGGCTCCGCAGTTGCCGGCCTCGAGCCAGTTGCTGTCGGAAAGGGCAGTGCCCCAGATGCCGGCGGGGATGGTGTAGCCGGTGAAGGAGCACATGCCGCCTGCGACATTACCACCGTAAAAGGTTGCTTTACCCCTGTTGGTAGACTGGCGTACGACTCGCCTAGCGGGTTCGATAAGGGACAAAGGTTCCATTGCAGCTGGTTTCTCGGAATCCTCGGAGTCCTCAGAATCCTCCAAATCTTCAGATTCCTCACTTGGAGCAGAGTCATCTTCTTCGGGTAGGGCGGACATCGAATCATTGCTGTAAGGGGGAGGAGCAGAAGGGCTGATGACAACGGTACCCTCTACGTCTGGAAGAGTGGTCGGCATAGCAGCAGAGCCGCCAGCTGTGGCGTAGACCGTCTCAGTAACAGTTACCATTGAGCAAAGATCTGTCTCATAGGTCGTCTCTGTTTGAGTTACGGTCTGTTGCGAGCAGACAGGCTCAGCGAGAGCAATGCCCGCTAGGGGCAAAATGGCGAGGATGTAAGACTTCATCTTGTTGATGTTGGCTTGAACTGGCGGGTGATTTCTTGCAGTGGAGAGACAATGTAGGTGTTTGCACTTCACAGAAGCGAAGGGGTATCAACAAAGATAAAGAATGCCGATCGCTCGGATTGAAGTAGTGCTAGGGCTTGCAGAATGGATGATTGAGGCTTGAAGTGCAAGATGATGATTATACAATGAAACCGGCGTACCCGCACCACTACATATACTCCTACAAGCCAGACTAGAATGTTATATCACTAACCCGCAAAAACCAATCCCAATGCGATCCTGGAGATTTGCTCGGCAGTAATTGCTACAACCTCAATTTTACGCTTACTTACTTGCGGCGAGGTGGCTATGAGAGCTTATTCTCGAGACGTCCAGGCCCCACCCTAGCACCATAAAGTACCTTTTCGGTAGACTATGGTAGGGGTCAAAAAATCTAGACTTAGGTGTATGGTGCTTGTACTTTGCTTGGTATGTGTGTTTTCGGGTGTGTGTGGTGATGAGGTACGAGAACAGGAGGCGCTAAAAGAAGATCAAACGCGGACGAAATGATCAGGTGGGAACACAACAGCTCCTGCAGAACTCCCACGATGTAATTGATAGCATTCGATGGACAATACTACGCATGCAGTACGCCGGACGAGTATGATTTCAGGCATGGCAATCTATGTCCGAGCTCATGTTTACAGAGACCCGTAGATAGCCTGCAACATTGTTGATGTTGCTGGGTTGCCATCTCGGGAACAAGGTTTCAGATGAACGAGATGGTTTGCAGCACAACGTGGCACAATTTACGGGTCTGACGGCAGTCATCCCACAACAATTCTATCGAAAATGATTTGAGGATTTTCTCGACCACCGTTAGAACCATCGGCCCTTTCCTAAGGTGCCAACCACCGCTTTCGACACACGTTGGGATACAGCCCCAGTCAACCAATAAACCGCAACACCCTCGATTGTACATAGTCATAGGCATGCCGGCGCTTAAGCTTTGTATATCGTTGAACCTTCCTCGTTCTCTATAACTGTGCGTGCGTTTCACGAGCTAGGAGCCTCAGACCAAACCTATTCATCCAGTTTCGGTGACCCCTCAGTTGTGGTATTGCTAAGCCCAGAGGTCTTCGTTAGTGCAACCCAAACTAATTCCTAATTAGACAACGTGATTCGCTGCTTTCACAAAATGACAGGCATTTGAGTCGTGAATTCGCCGTCCTTGGAACTACAAGCCTCCGGACTTTCAATAATCTTGGTTGCTAGATAGTTCTTAACGTTTTGGCTTGTGGGGTTAGAAGGCGCTTTTCTGGAAAACAGCGTAACTTAATGCTCCATTCATGATGGAAAACGCGTACAGCCGCCAGATCTTGCCTACTTGGTCGCAACGTCCGTAGTATCTTTACGGCAAACCCCTGGAAGCGCAGGCCTATTTTTCTCTCACGGTCTTGGGGGCGCTGTACAGCACAGCTGAATATTTGCTCATCCTGAATTAGATTTATGGCTAGATAGTAGTAGTCCCAAAAGGCTTACACTACTCGATGGACCCTGGTTGATCACGCGTTCATCACACCGAAACTTAAGGTATCATTGCGCGCACCAGAGCGTGCGCGAATGTGACAGAATTGTCATTCCACGACAATCGCAAAGTTATTCATAGTCGGCTTGTCCCTGATCTTCTTCTTCTGGAATTTGGTAGGTGTAATTTCGTCGGTCAGGATGAAGAGGTAGTAGCATAGCTTCGTGGTGTGTTTGTTGTACCGCATGGTATAGCCCAAAGTCTGCATGATCCGTAGCAATAAGTTTTCATCGAAGTAGCGAGAGTTGTTGATACAAGGTAGCGGTAAGACGAAGAACAATGCTGGTAGCATAGGCGAAGAAGTCTTGGTTTGCAAGGTAGATTTTCTCAGAAACTTTGTGATGCGCTTCAACATCTCTCCTCGTCCAACCGCGTCTGGCACGTAATTCAATACCAACGACAAAGACAAAATGTCGAAACGTTCATCGTCGTTGGATGGCAGTGGCCGCTCCATGAAATCTTGTTTTTCGATTCCAGGACCCTGGCTATTAAGATCTATCCTGTGCATGTCGATGATGCTTGGAAACCGCGAGATCTCGTTCTTGGTCGAAAGCGCACCGACTTCAAGACATCTCAGAGATGGACCTTGAAAAGCTTTTCGATCTCGCGCCTCGAGGTCAATGACCTGCGCTTGCACAAGCCAGTTGATGAGAACTTTGCTAGAATCGCCGCCCCGATCTTTCGCCTGACCTTGCTTGCTGGCAGCTTGGTACAACTTGATGCCTCCATTTTCTTCGATTTTGAGAGCAAGCATGGCCGCAGTCTTCAGATCTCCGCTCTTCAAAGCCGCCGCATGCTCTTTCTGTAGCGTATGGTGGGTACGAATTATAGTACGGGATCGCTCTGCTGTCATGCGCTCCTTGGGTCGACTGATAGGCGGGCGCCCATGCGACAGCGTCTTCTTCCGTTTTTGGACAGCCATGATAGCGTGTGGCGCCCGAGATCACATGTCGCAGATGTTGAGGATGTGGGTCAGGGAAAAGATGCCCAGACATTGAAGATGGATGTTTTGGCGCTAGCGCTGATTGGCTCGTTAGCCGACCGCACCTTCAGCCAGAGGACGTTTTTCGCTCTCGCGAACTTCTTCAGCCTCGACTCAACTAACGACAGGACCGCCAAACCGCCAAAATGGGACCCAAGCCAGCCTCCAAGAGTATGTTCACGCCTATGTCGCCATGGATCCGTCGAAACGCAGTGTGCGCGTATCAGTGTCGCTTCACAGTCTGTGAAGCGACATCATCTCCAATGCGCTCCTCGATCCATCGGTTGTCTTCAAAACAAGACTCATTGCTAACAGTTCTGCAGCCGCCACCAAGACTGGCAAGCAGGCCAATGCCGCTGCCAAAGCAGCCCTCCGTGGCGTAAGCCTCCCTTGATGCTCTTGAGTCGTGTCAGAAACATACCTCTGACGGGCTGTTTTTCTCGTGTGACGGGCACAATTAACGAGATAACAGTCGTATGCGAACAAGAAGAAGGCAATCAGGAAGAGCACCAGCTTCCACCGGTATGTGCGATGCATGTCTATGTGCCGTTGTTGGAGGCTAACAAATTGCAGCCCCAAGACCCTCGAGCTCAGCCGTGCGGGCAAGTACCCCCGCAAGTCGGTCCCCCATGAGCCTCGCATGGACGCCTCCAAGGTCCTCATCCACCCTCTCAACACCGAGTCCGCCATGAAGAAGGTGCGTGAAAATTCTTCGGGATTACATTATGCATGGAGACTGATTTCAGTAGATTGAGGAGAACAACACCCTCGTCTTCATCGTCAACATCAAGGCCAACAAGCGCCAGATCGCCGCCGCCCTCAAGAAGCAGTACGACGTCAACTGCGTCAAGATCAACACCCTCATCCGACCAGATGGCTCAAAGAAGGCGTTCGCCCGCCTTACCGCTGATGTCGATGCTCTCGACATTGCGGCTACCAAGCTCGCCATTGTTTAAGAAGGTGGTACGATAGAGGCATGGTCATGATTGGGTCTGGTTATACCCGGAAAAAGCGATGTGTTATGCATGGCGGGCGTTCATGGATACGTAGTCACGGTGACTCGAATGAATCAGATTTCCACATGACGCCATCAGTTGGTTGATCCATGAAACTACTTGAACATTGATAGTGAATTGTTGGGGACGATCGTCACCCGCTGAGAACTGGAAACTTGAATGCAAACACCGTCATACACATTAGAACCGCCAGATGTCCAATCTTTAAAATCTATCTCGTTGTATGTACCTTGGGTTTGCACCACGAAGCTGCAGTTTCGCTGCAATCATGTTATCCACGCACATCGCGTTCCAGTATTATACATGTCGTAAAGCTTTGCACATATCGTACATCATCAACATCATCACCACTAGCACACCCGCCCATGATAACTCTATCCCCGCATCTTCTCCAACTCCCTCAGCACCACCATATTCGCATCCAAGAACCGATCCACGCACTGCCTCATACACGGCTCTTCGTATTTATCCAGTTTCCCATTCTTAACATTACCCATGGGGATGCATTTGCGAAAGCAAGTATCGGTGAGAGAATGTATCGCTAAAAACAACGACCCGATTGTCAGTAACTATGTCAATCTACTTTGATTTTTTTTCCCAACAAACCCACCAAAACGCTCACCAACCGTATAACATGACAGGGTATGCAAGGGGAAGCAAGGGGCAACTAACAAGACTGAATCCTGGCCTTTTGGCCCTCGTTCATGGCGAATTGCTGCAACTCTTGCTTGTCGCGATCGCTGAGCTTGGTGAGGTCTGCGTTTGCGAGACCGCCGCCTAGAGAGTCCATGCTTTTTCTTTGGGGTGGGCTTTGAGTTCCTACGGGGCCGCGGAAATGTTACTTTGAAATTTGCGCAAAGGGTTTTTGGCGGCGAGGGTGGCGAGATGGGTTTGCGCTTTCTGTTTGTGTGGGGTCTTTTTGGGATGACGCTGGTATGGGGTATGCCGGGCTGGTGTGGAACTTCTTGAGAGTTTTGCTGTGGAAAGGTCTTGGGGGAGGGAGATCGGAGGGCTTGGGGGCAGGAATGCCGATGGAAGGGAGTTTAGGCTGGTTTGGGCTAGATAGTTTGGGCTATGAGGCGAACTTCCCAAGGGTGCAATTCAACTGACCACGGGGGTCTACGTACTCTAACTAGGTAGCACTTAGAAAGGCTTTTTCGTATTCGCTAAATCGACTAAGGACGCTAATGCCTAGGAGTAGGCTATTCAAAAAAAAAAAAACTTTCAAATCTTGTGATTTTGTATTCAGATTGCATCCTTGACACCTGTCTACAGGCTTCCTAGACTAAACTTAAACGTTAATCTGAACTTTAAGGTTTGTTAATCCAAGGGTCTATTAGGATAGGAATCATAGGACTGGGTAGGTAGACTTGGAGCTAGGGCATAAAGTACACAAGTGTAAATAGATCATGATTCATGAATGGCATATGAACAAGAGTCAAGAAGTGATCACCAAGAACTAACGTATTATGAAGGCGTTTATCATTTCCCCACCAAAAAGTATGTTATCTTGACCCATAACCATGATTCACAGCGAAACGCCAAAAAGATATTCAGACTGACTTACAGACTTAAACTATACCATAGCTTAGACAAGGGGGGGACTGTAACTACTCTAGTCAGCGTAAACAGTAAAGCCCATGTCAACTGACCGACCGACGCTAACCCCACAACCAGATGACAGGTACACGCAGACCCTTAAACTTCTCCTCCCCTCTCTCACAACGTGGGGTACAGTAAGTTGGAGCTGAGCTTACTTTAAAGTTCCGCCCCCTAGATAAAAAAAATCATATGATAAGCGTTGTAACTGTATGCTACAAAAACTCTCTTGCGTGGATTTGACATCACTGAATAGGTCTCGGATCGAAGCCGCAGATTTGATTTTTTTTAATCAACCACGTAATCTTTTTCTGCGAGAAAGTCTTCGAGGGATTATTAGTTAGGTAGCCGGGTATGAGGATAATACATGTGGTACTATACGTTTCCATCATAAACCTAACTTGAGCATTCAAGCTCGTTCAATTTCATGGCTTTCGCACGACCTGCAAGCGATACCACAGGCTTCTATTATTTTATTTTTTTCAATTCACCACTCTCATCAAGCAAGGCAGTGTGCAGTGGTCTTCCCCGCCACTCCATCTTTCCCTCATTTCACTGTCCTAATCCGGCACTGTGCATGATCCGCGCTGTGACGGTTAGGTAGGTAGTCCAATCAGCGTGACGAGACACCCGTGCTAGCTTGGAGATATAAACGCATTCTTGCTCAAAACATGTATCTAAGTCTGGTATAAGAATGAGAACATGCGCGCCATGTCAAAAGGGCTGAGCTAGATTATTATCTCTCTTCTCTTCTCTTCTCTTCTTTTTTCTCAAAATAATTGCAGTACATTGTGCATCCATGGAATCGTGTTAAAGGCTAAAATGAGCATTCTCGCGACGGCGACTTTTGGCCTCCATCTCCACCCGCCTATAAATGTTTCTAGCCTGGAGGTCTTTGACGATGTAAGACCCAAAAGACTTGCTGCTTGGAGGCCGTGATCGCGCTGGTGGTCTCTCATGGTCGTCAAACATCTGGTAGGTGGGGGCACAGCTAATACAACGACTGTGATCCTTTTTGCCATTCTCTTTCTCATCTCTCATCTCTCATCTCTCATGTGTTCCCCAATAAGCGCTGCCTTCCTTGTCTCAAACCCTGATCCAGAGATCAGCATGAGTAAGACGCTGGTGTCTTGACATGAGCAGCTTGGACGGACTCAAGCTGATCCAACTTGTCAAATGATGCTTCTGCATTTATCACGGCATGACCCTATATTCGCGGCACCAAGATGTATTTTTTTTTCGCTTCCCCGGAAGTACGATAGCGGTCTGCGTCTGCAGGCGGTGGTGGAGGAGTCGCGGAACCGTGTCGACTGTTCAATTCCAGCTTATACAGCTGAACCCGCATATCGTTCTCGATTGTCATTGAACGTGCGAGGTAGCTGTAATGTGCAAGTCCCACATTAGTTCTTACATGACCAAAACGTTGGACAGCTCTGATAGGCATTGTGTCCATCTCTTGTTGCCTCTTCTCGACCAAATTCTCTCCAAGCTCTGCACGCCCACTGTTATGTTTCTAAACTTTGTTCGTTCGTAAATTCCAAGCATGTAATCAACGAAAAACTGCCGCTGAATTGGATCCGCCGTCTCAGCTGCCGCAACAAAGCACACCCAGACGAGGGCATGAGCACCAGGCGAGGTAGGAGGGACCTCAGATAAACGCATGACCAGGTCCTCTATGAGCGGCTGCTGGGAGTCATCCTCAATAGAGGAACTTGAGGCGGGATCATCGCTGAGCTCGGTAGTAGCTCGACGGATGTAAATCACGGAAGCCAAAATGAAACATTGACGAATCGTCTCCATGATGAGTACTTCCTCTGAGCCAGTGGGAAGCTGCTCGCATGCAGGTGGTAGCCAGCTGATCATGGATTGGTAGGACTCCATTACAGCGGGCAAACCGTTGTCCTCGCCTAGTTGTGGAATGCCGACATATTTGAACCTGTTGCACGGCGAATCAATACCAGCGTTGCTGGGAAGCTTGAATTGCTCACTCACAGATTCGTTTGTGCTTGTAAGAACTCTATGGCACCGGTTTCCTTGTGATTGGCCCTGATATTCATCGATAGACAGAGTATCATGTGCACCAAGAAGCTGTAATCAGCGCTTCCCGTCACTGTCTCGCCGACCAGAAGTATTACTAGAGTCGCCCACGTATATATGTTGAAGACTTGATCGGCGGGTCTATAGAGGGACTCTTTCCGCAGCCGAGAGATGATTGCTAAGCGCCCTGCTTCTGCAGCATCTGCGAGCTCTGGCTTCTCGCCACTTAGATGCTGTGCAACGACTACTCCAATTGCTCGGCGAAGAACTTCGTCTTCAGCCGCCATTGGTAGAAGAAAATCCCGGTAGCCATTTGGTAAAGTGTCAAAGACAACCATTGCAGGCGCTAACTTATTGGAGACTGGCCTGTCGTGAGCAAGTTATGTGAAAGAGAAATCAAACGTCTTACAGTATGAGAGTAGCATTCGCGCTTCGGGATTGAGTGGAGCTATCCATGATTGGATGCTTGAAGCAACTGTATGTATCGAAAAAGTCTGATTGTCGTCTCGAACGATGTCTATGACATCGTCATCATCATCTGGGCTGCAATTTCCAAACGCGGTCGGTGGAGCGAATACTTCACAATCGTTATAGCCCTGAATTGACTGTAGTTCTACAGGCAAAGCGACCTCAACCTCGTCATTCTCACTCTCACTGTCTCTCTTTCTCTTAGTCGCCGTCGTCTTTTGCTCATGCTTCCATCTCACTTGTCCATAGCTCACTTTGACCGGCAAAGCCTCATTTGTCGTATCGTTTTGCTTAACGGGAACTTTGAGATCCTTGAGCTGCCCACGGCTTGCGACGCCCTCGGCGAATCGTATTCTACTTAGACCTGAGCAGTTAATACCTTTCTTGGTGCATTTTTTGCAAGTTGGCTCCTCCCGATCACAGATTATTCTGCGACGAGAACATTCGAAACACCCTTTTATCCAAGTCAGCCACCATCTCACTCGCTTTAGAATACCCTTGTTGAATCAAGTGCTTGGACTGACCGCGAATTTTTGGTAACCTCCTGCTGCTTCCCCTTGATGAATGCGAAAACGAGGTTGATTCGCGCGACATGCTCATTGGATCACGTTATGGCGATACCGCTTCACAGCGCTGAAGACCATGGTCCTAAAGCTCGAGTCATCACCGATAGGTGACGTTTGTATGGCCGGCTGGATGGTGATGGCGATTCGGGATGCACTAGTCTAGTCGGACCGAGTTCTCGACCGCTGGGGGGCGATGGGTTATGTAAGCGTACGAATGCAGCAATTGGTAGCGAGATACAGCGCATAACGAAGTCGTATGCTATTCTGTTTGCAATATGGGGCAACATGAATTATTTGGAAGCACAGTATTTGATTCAGCTGATGACAAGCGATAGAATAGCCGACGCATATGCAAGTGAACAGTCTGTCGTTCCTTCTTCCGCCTAGAGTCGCACTGGAGGAGTTTCGCAAAGTGAATGTTTGACCAGTGGCCATTCTTGAAGTCCCATTATAGAAGACGTGATTGCAGCTAATATAAGAGCTTCGACCTCTATGAGGAAGAGCAGTAGTTCATGGGACTGCTGCCTCTCCAACGTAGCGAGAGGGGTCGTGGTAAGAATGGTAGTTCGTCACCTGCGAGGCGATTAGCAGAGCTTGATGGTTTCTTGGATGCTAACTTACATTGCAAACACTCCGATAGCACTCCCATAGCTCCCTTACAATCTGGAGAGGCGAAGTGTCGTTTTTTTCGACAGCTCCGGTCTGGCTGCCGGACGCGTCATTGTGACATTGCACGCAGGCAGCGGAAGTTCCTTCACTCGACGCGTGGAGTGGGGACGCTACCTCGCAGTCAGCGAGGGCGCACAACCGTCAATCATCGTAGAATTCGTCTTCATCGTCATCGAAGTCTTGCAGCTGTTCGAAATTGAGTGCGTAGCGCAGAATGGCACCGATGCCACCAAAGCCCTTGACGAACTGGTTGCCCTCAGAGGAGCGGTCGGAAACGAACTCGAGGGTAGCACCAAAGTCGCGGTACTTCTCAGCCAGCCATTCCAGCATAGAGCCCTGGTCAATGACTTCCATTTCCTGTCCAGTCTCCTTGTCCATGAAGAGGGTGCGATCTTGTTCTTGGGCCTTTGTAGTATGGAGGATGATCTCAGTACCCTCGGAGCTCTTGAGGACCCAGCGGGTGATTTCCAAGTTCTCGAAGACGATCAAAGTCTCGGCGGCACCGGCCTCCAAAGCCTTGAGAGTATCGTCAATACCATAGCAGACCTTGCCGGAGTCCATGGAGATGTGGTCGAAGTACGTGTTGATGAGCTTCTTCTCCTGGATGAACTTGACGTTGCTGAGGGTCTCGCCGGAGAGCTCAATAGCCTGGTTGAACCCGTTCTCACCACCGTAAGACACATCGACGACCTTGATGACCTTGGACTGCAGACGGTTGTCGAACAAATCGGACTGGTTCAAGTCGTTCTTGAAATCGGCAGAACCGGCGAGGATGATGCCGGCTACGTTGACCTTGTCCGCAGTAACAAAATTCTGCACTGCCAACTCGGCGACCTTGCGCACGTAGTTGTGACGCTTTTCCTCACGCAGACGGGCGAAACGCAGGGCGGACTGACCACCGCGGCCGTGCTTCTTGGGCAGATCGACAGAGAACCTGCGTGGGTGTCAGTGGCTGTGGCTGTCTACTGTGCGGGCAAGTGCTTACTTGTGGACGATTTCACGAGTGTTGCCAGAGAGGGTGCCAAACAGCGCTCCGTTACCATCCATGATGATGAAGCCAAACTTCTGATCCGACTCGAGCAGCTCGCTCAGCGCCTCGGTGTGGAACTTGTTGTCACAGAGGTATAGCGAGGTGTTGATGGGCTTGAAGGGCTCAAAATCGATGTTGATCTTGCGCTCCTTGCCTTCTGCCGTGATGATTTCACCGCAGTAGACAACGAGGCCATTGGGCGGGACCTTGGAGTACAGCTTCAGGCGCTGCTGGGTCGAGGTGATGGCCGAAAGGACGGAGAGGCGGTTGACGCGGGACTTGATGTTGGAGGCAGTGCCCTACTCATCATGGTTACTTTGGGCTGCACGTGCAACCGGAGTGCGCGCAGACTTACGAATTCTTCGGCCAACATCTTTGCGGCGCGCGAGACCTGATCCTTTGGCGCTGCACACGGTGAGTCAGGTGGCTGTTCGCTGTTCGCTGCTCACTGGGCCATGGCAATAGAGAGCACGTACGGATGATGAGGGAGATCATGGATGTGCCATTTCCACGGGCGGCTTCGAGACGCTTGATGAGCTTCTTGACCTTCCAGATCTCAATGTTCTTCTCAGCCTCATTGGGCTGCGGCTCCTTGGACGACATGGTCGCGGTCGGTGGTGGTGTTCAAGAGGCAGCGAGGCGGCGGCGGGGGGTTCTGAATTTTCCCCTGTGCAGACGAGGGGCCACGTGCGGCACGAATTCCGGGGGAGGGTGTACAGAATAGGTACCAGACTACCAGTATCCTCACGAACGCGGCGGCGGCGGCGGGGATGATTGGCACAGCAGTGTAGCTAGCCAGATGGCTTGTATGAATGTATGTACGTAGTAAGATTGATGCAAGCACCACTCGACCTACATACTCCTAAGCAGCCGTGGTGCTACAGACTGCCGCTGCATGTGCGCTCGCTCTGCTCTGGGGCCTGCATGGCCGCCCGGTTATGACGCTGATGGGGCGGGGCCATTGTGCATTGTGCGCTCGTGACGCTGATGGGTGCCCGCCCAGACCCAGACCCAGTACCTTCCATGGCCTGCTGTTCTACCCAGGGTAGCCATCATGCCATGACGGGCGCTTGTATATAACCGTGTGTACATACGCCTCCAGCTCGACCATGCCATGGCGATAAGCTCCCAGGCCGCCGCCAATCTCCCGCCCGACGATAGCCATCCCAGGTCCGTTGATTCAGGTAGCTCCCGGCCCCTGCAGGGTCCATGAACAAGTTTTATATATCAATCACCACACCTCTGCGCCGACTCCTCCTCTCGTCTGCACTATTGCCCACCTCTGCTCCTGCCTCACTCTGCAGGGCTCCCCAATTGACCCCGCCATGGACCCCCGAGGAAAGCAGCCGTCGACATGGGACGACTACGAGGCGGCCTCGCATCGCGACTCGGTCGACTCCGACGCCGGAAGCCACGTGCAGTGGGACCAGCTGGAGAGACGCGCCAGCGAAGAGAGCGTCACAGGCACAGGCAGGTGGACTGGCAGAGTTGGGGAGCTGCGACGACGCAGGTAGGCACGACCAGCAACAGCAACAGCACCAGCACCAGCACCGGCACAGCAGCAGCGACCCGGCTTCAACCACACGGTGCAGTCGGCCCGTTTGCTCACATGGCCAGTGATAAGCTCTCAGCTAACCTGCCATCTGTAGATCCTCGATATCCCAGCAAATCGGCGCCCTGGGTGAGGTTGGCGGTGTGAACAGCATCAACAACTTCGCCCGCTCCTGGCAGCGTGCAGCTGGCTTCTTCGAAATCACCCCAGTGCGCCCATCCTTCCGCGTCGAAAGTGAAGGCGACGACAACGACGACGACGACGACGACGACGAGGAATCAGACTTCGCGCGCAGCGGACTACCCACACCCATCCCAGACCAGCGATCGGCCCTGCGACAGGCCCTGCAAGATGGTGGGCGACGCGCCTCAGACAATGCGCTGCACGACGAGGAGCAGGGGCCGACCGAAGAGACGCATCTGCTGCCCAATGAAATTAGCGGACACCTGAAAGCAAGAAGTTCCAGCATATTCCAGGTTGAGCCCTCGCTCTCATCGCCCTTTGGGGGCAGTTACGGCACGGGCTATGGCAGTCTCTCTGCCCGCGTCAACGACTCCTCCATGCGCCACGCCGGGAGGCTCTTCGCCGACCAACAACTCAAGGGCGTCACAGAGCCAGAGCAGGAAAGAGAACCGCTCTTGGTCAAGCAAATCGAGGAAGACGGCCACATTGTCCACGTTGTGGTTGGCCAGTCCACCCTGCCGCAGACCATCTTCAACTCAGTCAACGTCTTGGTTGGCGTTGGCCTACTCACCCTTCCCTTGGCTTTGAAATACTCGGGTTGGCTGATTGGCATGATCTTCTTGGCATGGTCCGCCGTTGTCACTTCGTATACGGCCAAGCTGCTTGCAAAGTGCTTGGATGTGGACAGCTCGCTCATCACCTTTGCAGATCTCGCCTACGTCTCCTTTGGCAACAAGGCCAGAATTGCTGTGAGCATCCTCTTCTCGCTCGAACTGCTGGCTGCATGTGTAGCTTTGGTAGTGTTATTCGCAGACAGCATGGATGCTCTGATTCCTGGCTGGGATCTTCTGACATGGAAGATTCTCTGTGGTGTCATTCTAACGCCCTTGAGCTTTTTACCACTGCGTTTCTTATCGTTTACGTCCATCTTGGGCGTCATGTCCTGCTTCGGAAGTGAGTCGACCTTTGCTCTGCCCCAAGAACCTTGCTAATAATAGCTAGTCTTGATTGCTGTATGGATCGATGGCCTTATCAAGCCTGAGGCGCCAGGCTCCATCCGCCAACCTATGACACAGTATCTCTTCCCGGATAACTGGATGACGATCCCCCTCTCGCTCGGTCTACTGATGTCCCCATGGGGCGGCCATTCCGTCTTTCCCAACATCTACCGCGACATGCGCCACCCATACAAGTACCGCCGAGCCGTCGACGTCACTTACATCTTCACCTACTTCATCGACACCGGCATGGCCTGCGCCGGTATCCTCATGTTTGGTGATGGTGTCCGTGAAGAAATCACAAATAACATATTCCTCACCAAGGGCTACCCTCAGAGCATTTCTGTGTTTATCGCCATCTGTATCGCCATAATCCCTTTGACAAAGGTTCCGTTGAACTCCAGACCTATCGTGAGCACTCTCGAAGTTCTCTTTGGTCTCGATGCGCGCTCTCTTGCCGCAGCATCTTCACTAAACGGCATGTCAGGCCTTAACCGTGGTCTCTTCAAGATTTTCCTGCGCGTTGGCACCATTGTTGTCTTCGTTGTCATCGCTATTGTTTTCCCATCCTTCGACCGCATCATGACGCTTCTCGGAAGTGTGGCTTGTTTCTCAATTTGCATTATTTTACCATTGGCGTTTCACTTGAAACTCTTCGGCAAGGAAATCCCGCCGGGAGAGAAGACGATGAACTGGGTGTTGATCGTGGCTAGTATCATAATGGCGCTTGTCAGCACCGTCTTTGCTTGTATACCCAAAGAGTTCATTGGTGCATGAAGGCAGACGGTAGATGCCTCCATGTACAGCTCAAACAGATGTATCATTCTGTATAGTTTATATAATACGTAGGCTTCATTTATCTATGATATGGGCATACACTGGCGCGTCGCTTTTGCTTGCATTGGGAGGAGTGCAGATTGTATAACAATTTTGAGAACCACAGTTGTTGGCTTAGCAAATCATCACATTGCGAAAGGAATATCTACCAACAACTTGACTTTGCAATTTCTTGATCTGACATTGACTTGCTCTTTTCCATCTAGAACTATTTGGAAATTCATGAATTGTGAAATGTGCAGTAACAAGCTTGCATACTCCGAGTTCAAGGGCAATTGGGCCGATACCGGGACCACCTTAGCTTCCGAGATGATGGTGCGTCTTTGGTAACATGACTAACATGCGTACCTACCACAAACAATGACAAACATAGCCGGTATGGTAGAAGACGAACGAATTGTGGTTGCTTACTTGGGGCCAGAGGGGAGTTATACACATCAGGTTAGTTTTATTTCTCCTTGCGCATCGAGTTTTCAGTCTGTTCCTTGTCATGAAGTTTCATATTTTGAGTATCCCTCCTCGCCTTGGAGTTACAACGTTACACAGATGTTTACGCGTACATGAAAAGTCACGAGACTTACCCATACGCATGATTTATATACATCCAATCTTCATTTATCAATGGGTTTTTTGTTTATTCTTTTGTCGTTGCCATGTCAAGTAGTCCCGTCTATAAGTCTATAACCCAAACATCATCCCCCCCCCTTCTTTCCTCCACTCCACACACTAACCCCCCGCAACCCAATCTCAGGCCACACTCTCCGCCTTCCCCGACAACAACTCCGTCAACATATCCCCACAAACCACCATCTCGGATGTCTTCGCGGCCGTGCAATCCGGCACCGCGGCCCGGGGCGTTGTACCGTTTGAAAACAGCTCGAATGGCAGCGTAGTCTTCACTCTCGACCTTTTCGCCGATCTCCAGGGGAAATACCCAGATATCCTCGTCTGCGACGAGGCATACGTGCAAGTACAGCATTGTCTGTTAGGTCATGCAGTAGCACCAGCACCAGCACCAGCAGAAGGCAACACAACCGCCAACACCACCACCACCACCACCAATACCAACAACAACCAAAACAACCCCTCACCCCACCCCTCCTTCACCCACATAAAAACACTCTACTCCCACCCCCAAGCTTGGGGCCAATGCACCAACTTCCTCACCACATACCTCCCCCACACCACCCGCCACGACGTGGCCTCGACCTCGCTCGCCGCCCAGCTCGTCGCCCAAGACACGTCGCACACCAGCGCCGCGCTCTCCAGTATAAGCGCAGCCTCGCTCTTTCACCTCGATGTGCTCGCGCACACGGTCAATGACCGCGTGGGCAACACGACGAGGTTTTTGGTGATTAGGAAGGGGAGGCGGGGTGTGGGTGTGGGAGGTCAAGAAAGTCCAAGGCAAATTGCACAACAACAAGAACAAGAAGAAGAAGAAAAGGAAGAGGAGACGAAACGCTTCAAATCCCTAGTCACATTTATCCCAGACGATGACGCGCATCCCGGTGCGTTGGCGCGCTGTCTAGCCGTGTTTTCAACCCGCGGTATCAATCTGACTAGTATTAATACTAGGCCGGCTGGTGGGGAGAATTGGCGGTATATTTTCTTTGTCGAGTTTCAAGGGCGGTTGATGGAGGGTGGGCAAGGGGAGGGTGGGGAGGATGGGCATGCGGAAGGACATGGGGAAGGGGAAGGGGAGGCGCTTGTACAGGAGGCGTTGGGTGAGTTGGGAAGCGTGTCGAGGACTTTTCGGTGGTTGGGGAGTTGGGTGGATAGGACGCCGGTGAAGGTGTAGAGCGTAGAGTGTCATGGGCATGGGAGTGGAGAATATTCATGGCTATGTGTGGTAATTCAATGGTCAATGTATGCATGTATTCGCTAAAAGGGTTTGACCCAGACTTTAACTCGTTTTAAGAGAAAAAAGTACGAGCGAGTTGTGTTTGTTGCACATTGCTTAATCGAGTCGAGCAATGACGACTTGAGTGCTTTGGTCTATGGGATAGCTATATCACCACCATAAACACACTCCATTGATCTATATCAGTCCTCACTCCCGGGGTTCCCTACTTTGTCAAAATGGGAAGCGGCTTGTCTTCCTTGGCTTGTTTCCACTCCTTGACAAACGGCAAGAACTCTGGTTGGCCAGGAATGTACTTCCTCAGAACCTCCGGAACTGTGAAGCCCTCAGGTGTCTGGTAGTTCTCGAGGATACAGCAGAGAGTTCGCTCGGTGGCGCATACTAGAAGTCTCTTATTAGTAACTCTCTTCACATGGTAGGCGTTGAAATGGTATGGGAGGAAACGTACATGTACCGTTCAGCGCGTGAACGTACTCCTTGCGTGTAGCATTCAGCTTCTTGGCACCGTGTCGAATCTCCAGTTCGCGGGTTTGGTAGTCTGTGCAGTTGGAGATGGAAACGAGTTCCTTGTACTCACCGCCACCAGTGACGGGGAACCAGGCTTCGAGGTCGCGCTTCATCGCTGCTGCGTTGTCTGTTGTTGTGTTAGCTCTACTTACTCTCAATTCCGTCAGACTTTGTACATACTCAGAGCTCCAGAGACAATGGCGACAACTTGGTACGGCAAGCCCAAGCTCTGGTAGAATTCCTCAGAAGTAGCAAGCATCTCATCAAACGCCTCCCACGACTTCTCCGGATGAGTGAGGAGGAATTGCTCCACCTTCTCAAACTGGTGTATCCGGAAAATACCCCAGGCATCCTTTCCATGGGAGCCAGCCTCCTTGCGAAAGTTTGTCGAGTAACCAGCGTACTTGATGGGCAACTCCTCGGCCTGTAACCACTCCTCACTGTGCAGACCAGAAAGGGGCTGTTCTGAGGTGGCGATCAAGTACTTGTCCGTCTCAGGCTTGTCCTTGCTCTCCGTCACCTTGTATAGCTCGTCGTCAAAGTCGGAAAGCTGTGCAGTCTTGGCCATCTGGTCGCGGAGCATCATGAAGGGAGGCTGGTTGGGTGTGTAGCCCTTGTTGAAGAGGAATTCAAGGCCATAGTTGATGAGGGCGAGGTTGAGGAAGAGGCCGTAGCTTTTGAGGCAGTAACCTCGGTGTCCGACAATCTTGACACCGCGCTCCGGGTCGTAGCCGTCGAGTCGCGCGAGGACGCCGTGGTGTGGAATGCCGTCTTTCTTGAACTCTGGTTTCCGGTCCTCGGGCGCCCATGTCTTGACTACTGCGTTGTCGTCTTCGGTTGTGGAGACGGGCACGTCCTTGTACACGTAGTTGCCAATGCTCTTTGCCTTGATGTTGAGCTTTTTCAGCTTCTCATCAGCCTCTTCTTGCTGTGCCTTCTTCTTCTTCTCGAGCTCAATCTTGTCGGCGAGGAGGTCGTCGGCGTTCTCCTTGGCCTTCTTCTTCTGCCCTATCTGCTTCTGAATGGCGTTGATGCTGGAACCTATCTGGGTGACGGCATATTGTGTTTTGCGGTGGTCCTCGAAGTCGGCGATGATTTCGTCGACCAGTTCGACGGGCGCATTTCGCTTGCGCTGGGACTCGCGAATCTTCTCTGGGTCGCCGCCGCGCTCCTTGATGAAGTCGTTGCTGTTACCCCTCCATGTTAGCCGTGGCCCTCCTGCCGTCGATGTTTCTGAAAGTGGAAAGGTCCACACGGAATTTTGATTGTGCGCATTTCTCAGGCATGCGACGTCACTCACATATCTAGCATCTTCTCTCACTGCGATCGGGGTATGTGTGGTGAAATGTGCAGTTTTTCAATGTCGCGACCCCCAACGACAGACAATTATGGCCGACCGTGTTGCTGCTTGACTCATGAAACCGCCGTCTGTGCCATGGCGGGGCAATGTGTGGCGGGGCGGCTGTGGCGGTGCATCAGCCACTCTCCCCCAGCTAGGTATGTAGTGGACTCTACACAGGACGAGGCCAGAGACGCAAGAACACGTGCCAGAGAAAATGGCCCGGCAGGCCGAAGAGCCTCAAGATGCCCAAAGAAGCAAGCCAGCAGCACGTCCGTCGAAAACAGTGGCTCCTTTGTCAAAGCTTCAGAGCTGCCTAATCAAGGCCGAGAGGTGGTCGGTGCATTGCAGGTGGAGCTATCTGTGCTCAAGATGGGAAATGCAGGGTCAGACCGATCACGCTGCCATTGGGAGCCCGTCAGGGAGAATACCATTTACTGCCACATGTACTTGGAGCACTGCCGCCGTGCTGCATCCAAGCAAACATGGTCCAACGCAGATACCAAACGACACCCATTAAACCTCCGCTCAAACGCCATTACGCCGCTATGCCCCCGTCTGAGGCAGCATGTCCCCGAACGATAGAATAAAGGCCAAACCCAAGCAAACCATCTATGCCGTCTAAACTGCCCAAACGAATCCACATCGCCGCTTCTCACTGAAACAGACTCTTCAAGAAGGTCCAAGGGTACGATAGCCATTGCTTCCTCTTCTCTCTCTTCGCCCTTTGCTCTTCGCGTAATCTTGCAAACTGAATGGCCGTCACACCTCGCACACGCGCTCATGTCAGTCCAGACTCTTTTTACATGACGTGACATTTGCTCCCGCCTGCGGGCTCACCAGGGTTCTGGCTCTTCTCCACCTCTTGGATCATAAGCTCAAACGCCTTTTGTACGTTTTCATTGTATCGCGCCGAGGCTTCGGTCCACGCGCACTTGAATTCAGCAGCAAGCGCTTTGCCGTCTTCGGGTGTGACTTGACGCTGTTCAGGACGGAGATCGGATTTGTTGCCTACGATGACGAGCGGGATCCAGTCGACGGCCTACATGTGGCAGTGTGGTCAGGTCGGGTACTTTGACTAACGTAGGTAGCAGGACGGTAGGGTCCCATCACCAGAGGAAGAGAAGTGGACATACGAGGTGGTTGAGAATCTTATCGCGGATGATGCGCGCCATCTCGAAACTCTGCTTGCTGGCAACCGAGTATACAATCAAGTAGCCATGAATGCCAATGAAGTGCTTCGAGTTGAGGATGCTGTATTCATCCTGGATTGGAGTAGTCAAATTAGCTTGGTTCTGATCCCCATTCCCATGCCAGACGTGGACCCTTCCTGTCGACTGCACCATGCATCAATGCCAATTGGTAGTGCTAAGGCAACATGGGGTGAGGTGGGGCGCGGATCTCGCGATGTGCTGCGGGGAGAATGGAAAACTTGTGTACCTGGCCGGCGGTATCGATGATCTCGGTAGCAAACTCCTGATTCTTGTACCGAATCATCTTGCTGAAGGTGTTTTCAATCGTCGGATAGTAGCTGTCGACAAAGTGGCCATCGACAAACTGCACCGTCAGACTGGATTTGCCTGTTGCATACAGCTGTCAGCCACCAAACTTGGGCAGATGCGCATGTCAAGTCTGCACAAACAATGCGTAGCGCAACAAACTCACCGACTGCGCGGCTGCCAACAATGGCCATCTTTCTTTGCTTGGGGGCCGGCATCTTGGTGCTGGCTTTCTGTATAGGTCGTGAAGAAGCTGATCGACTCGCCAGTGTAGAGAAGTTTGGCCGTCTCAGGTCCACCGCCTTGGACGTGACTGCCTAACGTGTGTTTGGACTTGCCGATTTCCTGGACGAGCTAGCCTGTGAGCTCGGGATGACGCCGTCGACCTGCACGCTGCACCGAGTGGACAAATACGCTGC
Source organism: Plenodomus biglobosus (assembly GCA_022343325.1). Taxonomy (NCBI): domain Eukaryota; kingdom Fungi; phylum Ascomycota; class Dothideomycetes; order Pleosporales; family Leptosphaeriaceae; genus Plenodomus; species Plenodomus biglobosus. Next base: position 418,740 of record JACTNT010000025.1, on the reverse strand, counting down.
TTCTTACCGGTCCAAGCGTGGCTGTCAGTGAATGCTGGATGCTAGCCCTCGTAGCAGATTGGATCACAAAGAGGAAGGTAAGTATAGCGAGAAGGTATGTACGGACACGTTCTCGACCCGTGAAAAAAAGTTGCCGGTCGCCGTGAGAGCTATGCCGTCATGTCGCGAGTGCTGCAACAAAATGACCAGGATGCTTCAGCCTGCGCCCTCCAGATGGCAACGGGTAACCCCTCGCATATGAGAGTTGGGCGAGAATGCAGTCGATGAATCGGGCGTGGCTGCCCGGGGGGGTAATTGGTTACTGTAAGAGTCTGGGAACGGAACGGCGCATGACGCTCCCAACGAATCCAAAAGTATCTATTTTACGTGATGTCAATCGTCCAGGCCCTAGCGCATCCATGCCACCTCAGCCGAACAACGACGCCAGACGTGAACAAAGACAGCCAGCCAGCCAGACATTGAAGCTTCGGAACCTTAGCAGCACTAGCAGCACTAGGACCCGGCTCCCCGTTCTCGACACTTGGACCAAGGAGACCGTCGTCTGTCGAGTCAAGCTGCAGTCAGCTAGCAGGTAATCACATGTGATGCACAAGATTTGGCCTCTGCCTAGCTACCGTAGTGTCACATCGCACCATGTTTCATCGAAGCCGTGTCAATGTACGAGCCATGTAGGTTGTCGTCGGTTCCTCCGACAAGGCCACCTCCATTTCAAGCCTGTGGCGTCATTTCAACCGGATTCCTGGGACGGGTGCAGCCCTATGTCCACGAGGTCCTACAACGGTGCATTTAGCCTCGACAACACGCCGGCCCGGTTACAGACCAAGTCGCATCTAAAATAACTACACATTGCCAAACGCGTACAGCTTTGCATATTCTCTCCTATCCAACACGGAAAATATTCTAGCCTAAAAGCTGCCGACCGCTGGCCGCGCAAACCTTCCAGTCATCCTGCAAACCGAGATCCGGGGTAGGCAATACCGAGACATATAAATTGTCCCGGGCCGGTAGTCGCTGCCGCAGCATGTGTGAACCAGGGTATCGTGCTTTGACTACAACCGCCCAAATAAATCAAACGCCCATGACAAGAAAAGATGATTGCTGCCCGACGATAATCAGCCGGGCCTCAACTTCGAGACAGAGAACTTGCTCAATTCCAACCACCTCGCAAACAGTTCTTCGTGCATCTTGATATGACCTATCCCAGCCGTGAGCATCCGCACCTCTGATGCGGGACCTGGCTCCCGTTCGCCTTTCACTGCTCTGTTTTCTCTAGCCTTTCCACAACATGCATCAGGCGTGCCGTGTAATTCTGCCAGGTCTCACGACCCTCGGCGCCTTCGTACTGCGTTGACTTGCTATCAATGTGCTCGTGATATTGCACAAACTCCCGAATTTTTGTAATCAATATACCAAGTCGTTGCTCCGGAAGCTGGGCGCGAACCTTCGACCTGATGGAACGATTGAGAGAAAGATTGCCGAGAAGAACAGTAAGGTAACCGACAGGTACGTTTGATTGGGACTCTTCCATGGATTGGGCCTATTACATCGTTAGCAAGATACACAATGACCGATGTAGCCAGACACGTACCTTGGCAGCACGCTCAGACCCCTCGAGGAAAATCCGCACAAGGGTGCTAATCAGTTGCTGACCATCATCCACACTTGTCCTGGCTTGGTCACTAAACTCAGCCAGATTGATCAAAGCACCCAAGCTGAGAATCAGCATCTCAAGTACAGTGGTTCGTTCTTCTTGAGTCAGCTCAGAGCGCAAGCGTGCGAAGTTTCCTACGACAGCTGACGCAAGAGGCTGGACAAAATTCGGGCTGGAGAATGGCAAGCAAGCTTTGGGTTTGTTGTTGGTGAGGTTCATACACAGCTTTATAGCGAGCATTGTTGAAGTTGCATCCTCCAGAGCAAAGACAATACGCATGGTTTCTGCCAAGTGTTCCAAAATCTTCGCTGGCCATAGGGCTGGCTTCTGTCTTGCGCCAGAGACCGATTCTAGGATCGAAACAATCAAGTGTATGACTGTAGAATCCTCTATGGCTGCTTTACCGTCCTTAGTGCGTGCGCACGTTTTGGAGGCAGCGTCGATGAGGCTCAGGACTTGACTCTGGTCCAAAAGAGGTTCAACGCTTCCAGAGCGTCGTAAGCCAACCACGAGTGATTCCAAGGCTTTCAAAACCAAGACTTGCGGCGTGAGTTTGCCTAATGCTTGGCTTGACCATATCGAGGATGCCAGTAATCGGTCATGGAGCTTTTTAACAGAATCGACTGCTATTGGGGATAGATTGGTTTTACGGTTCTTTGCAATACTGATGATATCAACATCATTGGATGCGAGCCTGACCAGGTTGGACACGATACCGGTTCGGTAGATCTGATCGAGGACGACGCTTGTCGAGTTCGCCTGAAGGATGAAAGTTACGACGACAGCTGTGACAACATCAAATATAACCTCGCCGTTGGAATTTATGTTTCCAAAGAACGAGTTCGCCAATGTCGAGTCCAGGAGCTGACTGCTGAACGTTTCGTCTTCCATCCTAGAGCAGAGCTCCAAAATTGCGCTTCGCCTGACGGTGTTGCCAGTAGCGATTGGGAGATCATCAATGTACATCCGAACATCGTCATTGAATGTGTTCTGCTGCCCCTTGCTCTTGAGCACATGGGCCGCTTGAACTTGGCTTATAGGACCTTCTTCATCACCTGATAGGCCGTCCTTGGTTTGCGAATCGAAGTCAAGATCATCATCTAGAATTAGAAGGGCATCCTCAGGGTTGGCTTCTTCGAGATATGATCTTGATTTTGCGTATGTGAATTTTGCACGAGAGCCGAAGGTAGAGATCTGAGATGTCTGTGATTCAACTGCTGGCTCAGTTTCGATATCCATGTCCTCGGTATTGGCATCGGCTGAGAAGTGTGGCTCTTTTAGCTGATCTATCCGTTTGCTAGACCTACACAAGCTGGTAGACTCCTCACCAAGGCTCTGGTCACTAGAGTCGACATCTTCATCGTCTTCGGAACTCGCGTCTTCGTCCTTCAAGGTATCGATGAGCCGCGCCTTTGGTGCTTGCGCACCACAAGTCAAGTCCGACTTCGATTTCGATAGAGCCCCAAGCAGTGTCCGTGGTTTCTGATCCGTCAATGTCAAGGAAGCCAGGCTCGGCATGGGTGTTCGTGAAGATGAGTCACCCAACAGACTACTGAAGAGTGCCTTTTGACGTGGAGTGACCGAGCCTGACACTCTAGACTTTGAAGGCCGAACCGGAGTAATTAGCGGGTCGGGTATGTCGTACATAGTCTCATCCTCCATTTTGGGAGATTCTGGTGCTTCAAGAATTGGGGACGGTTTTGCTGCCAACTTTCCGGGCAGCATACCGCTCAATCGAGCTGGCGATGAGTGTCCCTTACTTATCGTTCGTTGAGTAAGCACAGGTACGGTAAATTGACGCGTCCTCTTCGGTTTGTTGATCGCTGGCACTGCGGACGAACCCTGTGGTTGTGAAGACACCATGCTCGGTTGTTTGGAGACTACATGCCCTGGAGACACACCATTTTCCTTCCTCTGGATTTTACGACTACGTTGAGGGGCGGACACATCTAGCTTACGATCGATCGAAGCTTTGCTTGTGGAAACAGAGGAGACAGACCCACGCCGCTTCCGTTTCCTTGATGCATTGGAATCATCAGACTCAACTGTGTTCCTCATACGTTCATCTTTAGATTTCTGTGGTTGTTTCGCCGTCTCTCTCGCTTCTTGAACACGGCCTATACGCAACGGCTTCCGTGGTGGCGCTGTTACCTCATCATCTGATGGGGGCATCTCGTACACGTCCATGTTGTCCGATGTATCTTTGGTGGGCTTGGTCGTCGCTGTTTTTGAGGTCGTGGTCGTGGCCTTCGTAACAGGTTTAGTCGCTGATACTGCTGGTGTTGTAGCGCGTGGTGCCGTCTCGCTATTCGTCACCGACTGCTCGTTACCCTTGTCCCTCTTCACATATTGCTTTGGTTGTGGTGTCCTCCCCCGTCGCAACGGTGGTGCTATTGTACTTTTGGGTACTTGTGTAGGCCTTTCTGCCGGCGCTGGTGACTGGTCGGCTCCGCGTGTCTTCGTCGCATCGGGGGCTGCAGATTTCGCAGTCTTAGGTTTAGGCAACTGTTGTGAAGTTTGGCCATTATCCTGTCTTCGTAGACGCGTAGATGTCCCGGCCTTTGCAGTTGATATGAGACGATTGGTTTCTGGTATTCCGGGCTTTGAGAGATTCTTCGCGTGCTTTATGGGACGAAATGTGAATTCGTCGTCAGAAGGTACTTGAAAGATGTCATGGTCATCTGTAGTCACGCGCGTACTCTCTACAGGTTTTGCCGACTTCAATGCTCCTCCTCCATTCTGGGACGCCTCCTTCTTCCGCGCGACGAGCTTCCGTGGTCGATCAGGCGAACGCGGCTCCTCAGCTAGGTCTGGTGGCAGTGTTGGAACGAGTGATGGTCTCGACTTCTTGCCATACGTGACGACCTTCTTGCGGCGATCCGCGGTGGTAATGCTGGACATGGTGGAAGCCATGGGGTCGGTAGGTGGTAGGTAGTTGTGTTGTTGTTGCCCTCGAAAACTATAATCCGACGCGCATCACGGCGACGGTGGTGGTGTCAAGCGGCGGTCACAGGGCGGCATGTGTATGACACCAATCCTGCGGCCAACATGCGAAAGTTTTGGGGGGCAGGTGCGTCCTGTTTTTTGGCGGTAGAAGAAGTTGTGTTTGGGACGGTGAATCGGTGAAACGATGCTCAAAACGGGAAGCCGCATGCAAGAGCGAGCTGTGCAATGACGAATGCCTGTGCTTGCAAGAGGCAGGCGCAGGGTCCCGCATCTCGCGAACGGCAGGCACGCTAGTCCCAGATGGCGGGGAGATCAGGGTACCCTCCTGCCAAACGAAGTGATGGAGCTCGCCGATGGTCACGAGCCTAGACTCTGAGCCCGCCTACGCCCCAGTCTTCCTCCTTGACTTCTTATCTATATACTTTGCCTGTCGTCCCAGGTCTTCTCTACAGTTTGATCCGGCTTTCGCTCAATTGGACACCCCACTTGCGCAGATTTCGTGCTCTTTCCCCAACCTCGAATCAAGAGCCAATAGCTTTCACTATAAGGGCTTCAACACTCCACTTCCTCGTCAAAGCCATCAGCCTAGGATATCACCTCATCGTTTACCAGATCAATTGATTGTAGGTCTGACCTTTATACGGGTTCAATAGCTTCTAACAACGGCCAGCCTTGTGCCCCTCTTTTCAACACTGACGATTGTATTCATTGAACCACAATGTCTACCGAAACTCAACCAACCGCCCCCTCGCAATGTGTAGGTCCCGAATACCGTGATGCCACTGAGAAGCCAACGGCTACGGTATCGACTCCTTTGAAACAGGCCAATGTCCACATCCTCCCTCAAACTCCACAGTTGATAGCATTGCTCACGTAAGGACCCTGTAGACTATAACTAAAGATTAATACGGGTAGGCTAATGACATATCAGCATGATACGTGATCGATTCACAGGCCGTGCAGACTTCATCTTCTACAGCAATCGTATCATTCGCTTGCTTGTTGAGGAAGGCTTGAATCACCTTCCCGTGGTGCAACACGAGATCACCACGCCTGTTGGACGGACCTATTCTGGCGTCAAGTTCGAGGGCAAGATTTGTGGCGTGTCAATCATGCGTGCAGGCGAATCCATGGAGCAGGGTCTGAGGGATTGCTGTAGGTCAGTTCGCATTGGCAAGATCCTGATTCAGCGAGACGAGGAGACGAGTAAGCCTAAGCTGTATTATGACAAGCTGCCCGAAGATATCGCTGAGCGATGGGTGCTGCTGTTGGATCCTATGCTTGCTACTGGTAAGACTTGCATGATACATCCAGAGTGTTGTCATTGACTGGTTTAGGTGGTTCGGCGCTCATGGCCATCGAGGTGTTGATATCCAGGGGTGTTCCAGAAGAGCACATCCTGTTCCTCAACCTGATTGCCAGCCCCGAAGGCGCACAGAATCTTGCGGAGAAGTTCCCCAAGGTTAGAGTGGTGACTGCTTTTGTTGATCAAGGTCTAGACGAAAAGAAGTGAGTACTCCACGTCCATATCTGCTCATTACTGACGACTCCTAGCTACATCATCCCCGGCCTAGGTGATTTCGGTGACCGATTCTATACCATGTAAACATATCAGATTCCGATTCCTTGGCATAGGTAGGGTGAAGGGACAATGCATCAGATCTTCAGTTCGCTGTACGTATCAACCAGTTGATTTGTAACATATGCCATGAACGTGATCTACTATCCCCGTAGTAAATCGAGATATTGAAATCAATCCAAACGCCATGACCGTGCAGGTCCAATTTTCGGGAACCCCCTAACGCCATACATTCAAGGCAGAGCGGCCCCTGCCACTTATATCCCCGTGTTATACAGAACCCATACGTATTTTGCGCCAGAGGTCAATCCGCATATTCACCCTCTGCGTCTACATCGTCCTGCTCAATGAAGCCATCTTCATCAGCATCCGACATTTTAGGCAGGGCTCCACTTCGATTCGTTGACCGCTCAGTCGTCGCATTGCCCTTGGCCGCCTCCTTCGCTACCGCATCGCAGGCATCCATCCAATCGGCGTAGACGTCGACAGGCGCAGAGAGGTAGTTGATGTTGGTCTGGAAAGTCTGGCCGCAGACCTTGCACTGCAGGTTACCGACACCGGACTTCTTCTCGATGGAGACGGAAACGGACTTCTCGTGGTTGCAGAAGAGGCACTGAAAGATAGTTGGGAGCTTCTCCTTCTGTGGGACACTGTTAGAGTGGGTCGCGGCGTGTAGGAGACGAGGACTAGTACCTTCTTGGGGCCCTGAGGCTTGCTCGATGACTTGCGCTTGCCCTGTTGACTGGTCAGTATGCGCATGCGACCTGGAGGACGGGAGAAGGCTGACCATTTTAGGTGTGTCTTATGTGGAGTTTTGTAATTTGAGAGTGTAGCCTGTGATGAGGGTGGCTGCTGGATTGGATGCAACGGGCGGTGTGAATGGGACGCAGCGGTGCAGTTGGCTTGCGTTGTTGGCACTTTACCGTGACGCGGTTCACGAAACGTTCTTTAGTGAGTTTCGCGCAGTTCCGACGCCAAGGGACCTGCCACACCCTTGCAGCTGCCCCATGCGTCGAATCGCTGTTCGATAAGCCCCGCGCCTATCACCTATCGGTGAGATGCATGGTAGTCACCTGTCCCGACTGGGGAGCTCGAGCTGCCCATAACTATCCACCTTGTTCCCTTTGCTTCCTCCTTTCCTATTCTCCTGGTTCTCTCAGATCCCCTTTGTCCTTGTACAAAGTTTGGTATTTGGCAATCTCGTCTCATTTCACTGGCACTTCAGAGTACATTCAATCCGTCATCCCTGCTCCACCCTTTACGGCGGTCAACGGACTGGTCTTTGTTGTAGGGCTTCACTCGGCATATACAACAGCGCATTTCAACTCACTTGAGATCAATTTCGGCTTGTTTCCTTGGTCTTAACAACACTTCTCACTCATCATGTCTACAAACAGCACTCTTAGTGATGCTGTGCTCAAGGAGATCTTGGAGGGGCTGAAGGCACTCCGCACGGAGAACTCCGCACTTGCCGCGTCTGTCGATAAGATCAATGGCCGAGTAAACATGCTGGCTGGCATCAAGCAGATAAAGGACGAGGCAGCACGTGATGCTGCGAATGGTTCCTTGAGTAGTGACAAGGCAAAGGAAGCGCAGTCAGAGAAGACCGTAGAGGCCGTTAGCCAACAGTATGAAGAACCTCCTTCAAATGTTGATGCGCCACCTCGTCGAGCTAGTGTCTCAAAGACGTCCAAAATCATTTTGACTTCGTACCCGGGCCAAGCTGGTGTTGATCCATTGCCCATGGAGTGGGGTGCCAAGGATCCTGCCGTTCGTGGCCCTGTTGTGGTCTCAAGACATCCCAATACCATTCGTAGGCGCAACGGTATGTTTTTTTTACCGTCATCTTCTGATCGGCCACCATTACTCACGCATTATCAGCTATCGGGGCTCATGGAGGCTCCTACTCTATTTACAACGCCCTCGCTGTAGCAAGCAAAAACCTCGACATTACCCACAAGCCAGACTTCACCAACACTGAGCCCGCCGCCAAAATTGGCCCGTTTCCACAATGGAGCGATGCGAAGAAGATTGTTGCGATGGATCCGTATGGACATCTGGCTCCATGGTTATACAAAGAGACCATGGACAAGGATGACGTTGAGATTAGACCTACAATCGCCATCACTCGAGCACATATGAAACTTCCGGAACTGGAGGAAAGTGTACGGAAGGGACGTCTCATTCCCGACGGAAAGATATGCATCAATGATCAGGGGGAGGTAGCGGTCACGAAGGTTGCCGTTGAGCCTGTTTGGTATCTTCCTGGGGTTGCAGACCGCTTCAATATCGGTCGGTGAACCCGAAATCCTCAAAATCTACGACCTGCTAATATCTTGTAGATGAAGGAACACTCCGACGGACACTATTCGAGGAGACCGGAGGATCTTATCCTGAGCTCATCACCCGTCACGACATCAAGATCTTCCTGCCTCCGATCGGCGGTCTCACAGTTTACATTTTCGGAGACCCAGCAAAGATGTCAGATCCCAGTGCTAGGCTTGCTCTTCGTGTTCACGACGAATGCAACGGTAGTGATGTCTTTGGCTCTGATATCTGCACATGCCGTCCGTACTTGACTTTTGGTATCGAAGAGGCAGTCAAGGAAGCCCAAAAGGGTGGCAGTGGTGTTGTCATCTACTTCCGGAAGGAGGGTCGTGCTCTCGGTGAGGTTACCAAGTACCTTGTCTACAATGCTCGGAAACGAGGAGAAGATCGAGCCAGCGAGTACTTTAAGAGAACAGAAAACATTGCTGGTGTCAAGGACATGCGCTTCCAAGCTCTCATGCCTGATATCTTGCACTGGCTCGGTATTACCAAGATTGACCGCATGCTCAGCATGTCGAACATGAAGCACGACGCCATTGTCGACCAAGGCATTCCCATCCACGAGCGTGTTCCCATTCCAGACGAAATGATTCCAGCTGACAGTCGTGTCGAAATTGACGCCAAGATTCAGGCTGGCTACTGTAAGCTACACTCCCCTCCGATTTGCCGTGCTACTTGCAGCGGATTACTCCAGACGGATGTCAAATGTCACCACCCGTACCGTTTACTCGCTCTGTTGAAGCTGACGCGTAATCTACAGTTACTACCGGACATGTCATGTCCATGGATGAACTGGCGAATGTCAAGGGTCGTGGCTGGGAAGACATTGATGTACGTGTGCTGACATGTTCTATGTGCTGTCGAAGACAACTGACCTTGAATGTAGCATTGAGCGAGAGTACTCCACATATCACAGTATCATGGCCAAACGTAGCACGCCTGCAAGATACTGCTCACAGCCTGAATAGTAAGCAAAGCCGTGACCAGAATCTTTGAAGAATGAAATGCATCGCAAATCCAGTGCACACACAGTCTCTTGCATATAATTGATGTGATAGTGGTGCAGTATACCTTAACTCATCTCTCGGACCGAATGCTCCTACAGCGCCTACAGGAGCCACTGACCACTCAAGCTCCGCCATGTATGATTGTATGTATGGAGTCAGCACACAAACACCATTGCACGGCTGTTCTCAAGACTAGCAAGATGGCAGATGACATCGGAAGAATGACCGGGAGATATTAGAGTAATGCTCTCAAAACAACTGGTGGCCGATTTGTACAAAATCATGCTGTGCGTTCGCAACCAGCCACTCCCACTCTGTAGTGTGGCGACGCTGCATCTCTTTATGACTTGCTTTTCTGTTCAACCCCAAAAAAGTGTAAATGCCCCGCACTTGATCTCAACCATGCAAACCAGTCATACTCACATATGCGCACGAGCGCAGAGAAAAAACAGCAGACAGCACCAAGACTAGTTACAGCGGCGGTCAACCGACCCCACCCAGCAATTCCAGTGTGACTTTGCTTGCACCGGCCACCCCGGTCCACGCAAAAACATGGCCCTACCCGCTCCTCCCGCAGCTTCGGTCGCATAGCCTCGGAAAAAGGGCCCAGCCAAGTGCGCTTGTGGCAGCAAAGAGGGCAGAAGGGATTTTACAGAATGTGTTGGAGGCGAGGGGTCATGAGACGGAAGAATGAGTACCGTACCGACACCGGGGCGGGCCGCAGTTGGGCTCGACGACCACCGCTGCTGTAGATGGGTTATTTGCATGTGGTTTGTTTACCGCTGCTTTGTGATGAGAGGGTTTAGTCATTCATGGCACATGCGTGTGTGTGTGTATGTGTGTGTGTGTATGTAACATGTATCTGTACGTCCGTCTGTCCGTTTAACCTAGCACCATCCCTGATTAAAACATTCATAGAGTCCTCTAGGAGACAAGCGTCTAGCCATTGCTTTGGTACCGGAGACTACATACATATAACACCTGGGTGACATTAAAAAGCGTTAATCGCGGAGCTGTGAGGTCCGCCTTGCATGTGCGTTCATCATGTGTGTCACAATGAATCGGTCATAGCGGCGGTTATTCACCGCACTAAGTTGGCAAGCGAGAACGGATTGTAATCCATTTCTTGTGTTGTACCGTAATGATGGTGGTGATAGGTTGTGGAGTAGATGGGTGCGGGATGCTTGTCTACTTTGTACAGTACGTACGTGCATGCATATTAACAACATGTTGGAGGGGTCCCAACTGCGCTTTCCGGGTACGATCGGCGGCTGCGATCTGCCATGGAAGCGAGTCTGGATTTGCGGAGAATTTGGTGCGGTAAGAGGCGTTTTTTTGAGGTGGTGTGGTGTGCTGAGGATTACAGGTGGGGGGGAGAGGAGGGGGAGGCGAAAACCAAAAAGACCACTCAGTTTGTTGGTTTGTTGGGGTGGAGACGATTTTCAATGCAGCCGTTCAACGATTCTGGCCGGCCTCACCGTTCTGTGAAGGATGTGTAACAAGTGGGTCTGAGGAAACGTGCGAATGGGTCGTGTGTTGACCATGGTTCATGGCACTCACCGTTGCTCTGCGCACTCTCGTGCTCTAGAGCGAAGAGGGGCATCGGTGTTCATCGATACATGCTAAAGTATCTTGAACGGCCGCGGGTAGGACGGCGTGGACATGTACCCGCTTCTCGGGTCTAGGTACTCGTCGGGGTGGCTAGCCTGATCCTCGCATCGTGGCGGGAAACTGGGCAGCACGGCATAAGCTGAATGCGGATGTGGATCCTGGATTTCTAAGTGGGATGAGGGAAGCACGTGGTAGTCGACATATCAACCTAAAGTGTGGGGTGAGCGAGCATGTGATTATAATCTGAATTCCATTATCGACAGCTTGTGGTCTATGGCGTTGCTAATCATAGTAGGTGCGGAAGCGCATGCGAAAGAGAGAAAGACGACTACGGAATCTTGGAGCGTTGAGTTGTTATTTTTGTCCTTGTCGAGCGCCACAGTGGCCCTGAAGGCTGGATTGGCTTTACGTTAGGTAAATAAATAGGCTCTGTTCGGAATTGAATCGCCACAATCCAGTTTAGGAGGTATAATATGCTCTCAGCTGAATTGAGCAGAGCTGACGTGGAAGTGGAGACGTCCTTGGGGAGAAGTTGTGCAAATTGGGCCAGAACAACTCGTATTTTTATTTTAGAACAACAGTATGGTACTGTGGTGTCCGCAAAATTTCGAACAATGCCCTTTGGCATCAATTGCAATACTCACGTCAAATGGCTAAAGTTTTCTACTTCGATCTTCAGCCATGCCAGGGTCCTCGGATTGAGCCATGGTTCTCATCCATTCCTGAAAGACTGATTTATTTTTATCTTTGACTGCTTCCCAGGCTTTACACAGTAGGAGACATATAATCGTTAATGTTCAAATCAACCGAATGAGGACCAGTTTGAGACTCTGAAAAGGTTCGGAATCCCCTTACCCTTTTGCGTGACTTGTAAGCTTCTGTGGAGATGGCTGCTTGGAGGCAAGAATCGGGGGTCCCAGTTCATTCCAACGCTGAAACAGTTCAACAAGTCCTTGACAAAGCGCAGCTGCAATATGTCTCCAAGATTGCTGGGAGTATCATATCAGCCAGAGCAGCTCCTCGTTGAGAACATCGGTATCGTGCAACTTGGATACTCAAAGCAATCCATAAACTTTGTTTACAAATTGAAATCACGCTCGCAATTTTTCCGTGTGAGCTCTCCGTCTGATTAATGATTATGTGGCGTGTCTGGCTTATCTTTGAAGACGGGCATGTCAATGATATGATCGGCAACCATATCCATTCTCGTTGGCGAAAGAGAACACTGGTTCGACTCAATGGGGATTGGCAGTCAATCACAACATTTAGGCGGGTGGGGTCGTTCCAGATACGGAAATGTTCTTTGTGTGAAAGTCAGACTGCAGCTGCATTGTTGCGGAGACGCTCTGAACACTCGGGTTGTTAACGGCCTCCTTCACGACCTGTTCGCCGTTTACTAATAGATGTAGATGGCCTGATGTATTTCTACTAGAGATTGTTGTGTCTGCGGAGGTCGCTGAAGGCATCCGTGGAAAGATGGTGTCTACCAGGTCAGAACAATAAGACAAGACATCCGTCCCCAGATATGCTTGGAAAAGCCAACGTCTTGTCTAGAGGGCACATCGGACATGGCTGGATTGCCATTTTGCACAAAACAGTCTGAAAAGCGCGACATTGACACATGTACCATTCGGCTCAAGAACTGACGTATGGGCTTGTTTCTTGATTTTACGGATTACCGCTCCTGCTTGTACGCAACACGTTGTCTGACAAGTACTAAGCCGTAGCGAGGTGAACGTGGTGACGTTATTGCAGTAGCATTCCAAGAAACCAAGGTCTGCCTACGGGAAATGCGTGTCATCGCATTGGTCCGGTCGAACAAGTCCACGGGCGCAAGTACTAACAATGATGAGGGGTACAGTACTTTGTCCAGCCAGAGGAAGATGAAAGCGTTGCTGGCCTGGTACGTGGCTGTCGCTTAAGCGTCGTTGATTAAGTTGCAACAGCCGATGTCAGCTTTTGTCACATGAGAAGGCATGGCAAGCAGTCTTCGGTATGGAGCAACGGGCTTTCAGGCTGACTCCACTCTTGTGTTGGAGGGCTCCAACCGGATCGCACGACGGGGTGGAAGGATGCCCTTGCAAAGCCGTGTTCTCGACTCTTCATTAGCAACCAGGTATTTGTTAATAGATATCGCATGACATGCGCAAGAATAGAAGCGTGCTCCGAAGCAATGTCGTCACAGCTCATTGACATTGATGCAATGAAATGAAGGTGCCGAGATGCTGTGCACAGTATGCGTCTCATCGTCGCACACACCACGAGCTGGCCCGTAATCGATAAGACAATTGGCTCTGCGGATAAGGGTGGCAGTGCGCACATCACTTGTTCCAGCCAGGCACAAGCAAGGAACGGGCGCCGAGTTCAGGCCCCAGGACGGGGCTTGCCTTGCCCTTGTCATCACGCAGCCATGACGGGTGTTCTCTGGACTCTTGCACATCCGGCTTCTATCCGCCAGAGTCAACGGGAGGACGGGGCTCTGGCACTGTACCCGCTCTGCCGGCGAAGGGCCTGGGATCGAACACGCAATGCCAATCAGGGGAGGCCGAGACGGACAGCCTGCCACCGTAAGCGCGGGCAAAGCCAGCGACCAGAGCGATCGATCAAAGTTAATCAAGGTACCGCCTTTTGACTGATCGTACTCCAGAAAGTCGGTGGCTCTGATCGATCGTGGTCTCGGTGGCCAACTCACACCTGCAGTCTAAGCGGCAGTCTAAGGTATTAACGTGAGCTGGTCTTGTGTGCGCTGTGGGCGAGTCAGGACGAGTAGGCGGATGACAGCGCACCTTCCTTGCAACACTACAAGTCTAAACGGGCCCACGTTGACGGCGGCGTACACTTTGGCATGCATGACGGCCGAAAATGGCCATGTCGTCGAGTGGACCGCTCCGGCTGTTGATGCAGCTGGCCCTAGCAAGGATCGTCCTAGGGCCTGCAGAGAGGCGTCCATGGCTGCATGGCATACATTCGGTAGTATGGGGTGAATGGCGTCTGGGCGCACTCGAGAACAGTACTACTACTACCTAGTTCTCCGTCCGCATTTCATATCTTCCCTGATATCCAAACCCTCGTACACACTTCATCGACCAATTTCCCAAGTCAATCTTACGCACACACCTCCATCATGGCGAGCAACTCACGATACTACTACTCTCTGCCCACCGAGGCGCCAGCACGATCAAGATCAGGCAGTCGCCGTCCACCTCTCACACCATCCACCGTCTCTTCGCCGTGCCTGACAACATTGGTTCCCGTTACATCGCGACGAGATTCTGGAACATCTGGAAGCCCAACCAAGGCTTCAGCCTTGCTCGCCAAGGTCGTCTCGTCGCCCACCACGCCCCGTGAAACACCAGCTGGTAGCCCGTTGCCATCACCAGAGTTGAGGATGCACTCGACTCCAGCCTACTCCAGCGAAAGGCCTGGCGTGTCAAGGACTGAGAGTGAGCGTTATGTCAGGCAGTACAGACAGCAAGGTAAGCATCATCATTGACATCATACTCAGCGACTGAAGGCTAACCTGTTCAAGATGGATACATCAGCTTCCCAGATTTCGAGAAGTTCTGCCAGACAGAGAACCCATATGATCAGCACCAGCAAAGTGCTGTCAAGACCTGATGGTACCGCTGTGACAGGTCACTGCCTTCATTGGTGTGAGACCTCTTTCCTCACGTGATCGCGACCCGGCTCAACAGTGGACGATCACACTATCAAACTTTGCGAGAATGCCTATCGACAGAACTCTCCCAAACTCCTCAGGATTACCTTTCCAGTCGTCAATAAAATGTTGGACCTGCATCGGGTCGTTGCTCATAACGACGTTTAATGACTTCAACTGCCGAGTCATTTCCGCCAAACGAAAGATGAGGCAGCAGCATGTTCCAAGGATGGCGAAAGTCTAGTCGCCCACGCAAGGCTACGAAACGTGGCATGCGCGATGCATGGCAAGCTCAGGAGGCGAAGTTGTGAAAGGTCTCGTGGCATGAGCACAGCCACGGGGCTGCGGCCAGGCGTCGGTCAGAGTTGAGCAGCGCCGAGTAGCAACCGAAGAGAGGCGAAGAAAGTTGGCGGAGGCGGATGAGCAGGAGACATTGGCATACGGCTTTCAATAGTGTCTGGTGACGCGTATGTACAGTACATGATGTCGTTGGCTATGGTGGACATGCTTAAAGCAATGTAGCTGGTCGAGATCCAGTACCTTAAATAGAGTCAACAGAGATTATCATTCAGAAGTGTCAGTATCTCTCGATGCCATCATCGTGATATGTACAGTGCGCAATGCACTTGCCATGATCGCTCACGTGTCTCTCCACAAGGGCTGTAAGGATCCGGTTCGAGTTTTATGGGGTTATCTTTGGGGGAAACCATAATAGTCGCACGCACAAGTTCTGAACACAACATCATACTGTTCGAACTGCCCTCAGCCCGCTTAAGTGCGCAGCAATGAGACTGATGGCATGGCAATTGCGATGTGATGCGTGCATGCGAGGAGTGCAGGCGATGACGCTGACCGCTGATTTCGAGTTGCTTTGTAGACGCGAGTCGCCCTTTGTGATCTTATGAGACGGAAGCAGCAGTACAATGCTAGCATATATATAACAACACAAGATCAAGGCGAACTTGACAATGGCAGCTCAATGGTCTTCTTCTCGCGATGTGCACCCTTCTGTCGAGTGATAGGGCGAGATCTTGGCGTTTTCAGCAACGCACGGGCCCCGCACTAACCCAAAATCTAAGCGAAAGTCATCGCACCTTCTGTGCCAGAATTCGGTTTTCAACGACACGACAACACCACAAGCCTCGACGTCCAACAACCAGAGTCGCAATCATGGCTGTCGGCAAGAACAAGCGTCTTTCAAAGGGCAAGAAGGGTCTTAAGAAGAAGACCGACACCTTCGCGAAGAAGGACTGGTACAACGTCAAGGCCCCCGGAACTTTCGCCATCAGAGAGTAAGAGCCCTTCCTTCCCCCCACGATGGCCACGACGATGGCCACGGCGATGGCGGGCGTCTTCAATGGGGGAATCATCACTTACACATCTCTTCTGCAGTGTCGGCAAGACCCTGGTCAACCGCACCACCGGTCTCAAGAACGCCAACGATGCGCTGAAGGGCAGGATATTCGAGGTCTCGCTCGCCGATCTTCAGAAGGACGAGGACCACGCCTTCCGCAAGGTCAAGCTCCGCGTCGACGAGGTCCAGGGCAAGAACTGCCTGACCAACTTCCACGGCCTCGACTTCACCTCTGACAAGCTCCGCTCGCTCGTCCGCAAGTGGCAAACCCTCATCGAGGCCAACGTCGTCGTCAAGACCACCGACGACTACCTCCTCCGCCTCTTCGCCATTGCCTTCACCAAGCGACGACCAAACCAGATCAAGAAGACCACATACGCCGCCTCATCCCAAATCAGGGCGATCCGCAAGAAGATGGTTGAGATCATGACCCGTGACGCCAGCTCGTGCACCCTCGCCCAGCTCACCCAGAAGCTCATCCCCGAGGTCATTGGCCGCGAGATTGAGAAGTCCACTCAGGGCATCTACCCTCTCCAGAACGTATGTGGCGACGATCTGCCTTGAAGCGAGTTTCGTGCTAACACCGCATAGGTCCACGTACGAAAGGTCAAGCTCCTCAAGGCACCCAAGTTCGACCTTGGTGCCCTCCTCGGTCTCCACGGCGAGTCAAGCGCTGATGACTCTGGTCAGAAGGTACATCATCACATGCTCCTATCGAACGACGCACATCTAACATATCTCAGGTCGAGCGTGAGTTCAAGGAGACCGTCCTTGAGGAGGTATAAATCTTGGTTGATTAGGCATGGGGTTTCTGGGTCTTTTCAACTTTTTTCGGCATGATATCGGCATCCCAAAAGGTGTTTGTGTTTACAAATGAAAGATAAACATGACCCTTAATGCGATCCCGCGGCAGTGATATGGCGTGCTGGGTATGATCCGCATCTGGTTTTCATCAGACGGTGCGGAAAAAGCATCATGAAATGACAACGACAAGTTAAACGAAAGCCCCTCCCGTTGAGACAATGATGCATAGTTCGGTAGTGCTTGGTTGCTGATGTTGTTGATACACATCTCCAGGAACATTATACCCCAGGAGTCTCATTCGACTGTCGACTGTGCCATTACACTGCGCCGTTACTATGTTCCATTCTAGACAGCTTTCTCAGTGCTGGCCAGAGACACATACTGCACTGATCAATTATAACATTGCTACTAGTCTCTGAGAGATCATCGGTGATGATCGCAACGCAAATACTGTCGCTCGTCTCCGTTGTAGTGATCGTGTTGATGTACTGGTCTATAAAATGTCGCGCCTCGACTTACAAGTCTGCTACAACATAACATGCTACTAGACAAAGGTACAGGGAGCGTCTCTCGACAAGACATTCTCTCTACTGACAGGACTCCCAGAACTTTCCTTAGTGAACGAGTCTACTCACCCGAAGTCCGTCGTATAACAGCTCGTACTAAGCAAGCACCTACCTCCTTCGTACGCAAGTTGTTCGCTCCAGAACCCATACCACATTCGACAATACAGAACACCCAACTCTCCCACCCACCCTATCACACCCCACCGGACGTTCTCTCTCTCTCCCCACGCCCTCGGCCTACCCCATCAGGCAAAACATTGCGTCCAAGTCCAAACCCTCCGATTTGCCTCACCATCCACGATCACGCCCATACCAGCGGTGTGCATGTGTGAGTCGTCGACCCATCTCGTCTCGTCGCGTCTCGTCTCGTCTCGTCACCCGGGACGACCCTCGCGACGATCCCCATTAGTCGTACCGGCGCGGTAGCTATGTACGTTGTACTGTACACATTGGTCTCCCGCCCAAGACCAAAAAACGACTGTATGTACATGGCGTTGTGGGAGATTAGCACAGCACATGCATAGTAGTATTGTAATGATGATGCTGATGATGATGTGTATACGCCTGCATATCGGTTAACCCATGCACATATGCTTGTGCTTGTTGCTTGTGGCTTGTGGCTTGTTGCTTTGTCGCCTGTGCGCTCGTTTTGTTGTTGTGCTCTCGCGTGGCAGCGGGGCAGGAGGGGGTACGGGGTTTTGAGTCAGAGGGGGCTTCACCGCTACTTTGAGAATGGGGCTGGGGGGCGAAGCGGGAGTGTGGAGGTGGATGTTGTTGGGGTGAAGGGGGATCGGGTGAAGGGGGATGGGGATCGGTCGATGGGATGATCTGGTGGGGGAGGTAACGTATACACTGTGTAGGTATCTTTTTGCGGTGTGGCGTTTGTGTTGGATATGGATGGATGGGGAGTTTGCGAAGTGAAGCATGTACACCTTGTGCATGGGAATTCGAGGGGATCTGCGATGTGTGTGTATGTGTTTTTGGCTTCATGAACATGCTGTGGTGACATGGCTGTTAGATGCGTGCATGCATGGAGCCAGTATCAACCAGATCACCGATGTACATACAAGTGATGCATAGGATACAGGATGCAGCCTGGTGTTCTCTTGCGGATATAAGCCATCATCTGACAATGCAAATCTTGTACCGGGTATACGTCTGCACAAGCGGGTCATCCTCCCGGTGCCGTCGCATCTTCCCAACGGCCCGAGCCAAACTCCTCTTCCCAATAGTCTCCCAACACGACGTCTCCCAACGTAAAGTCGCAAAACTCAAACCCAAACGTCGCATGTAGATTTTCCAACGGCCCTTCTCCTACAGCGATCGCACTCTGGACCTTCTCAGATCACGATCTGACGCCATTTTTATTCCCTCGTACTGTATACGTACACTTCCTGTCAGGCCCTGTTGCATCCAACACATTCTGCTGATCCACCCCTCAACCAATCCTCCCTACGATCTTGGAAGCAGGGAGGCCTTCTCTTCTTCTAATCCTTACCCTGACATCGCCTTTTGGCACCTTGATGCTAGCACCATCTATAGTCGATGGGATGATCCACGTTCCCGTTTTCCCATCTGCTTTCTTGCGCTCATGTTTAGTGGCGCTTTGATCGCTGCTAAGCGCGGCTGCGCCCATTGAAACTTCTGCGCCTGCTTCTTGCATGTGATCAAGAAATGACTTCTTGGGTGCGGGTGCGATTTCCCAGAGCTGCGTTATGCCTGCTACGAGGGACACTACAAGGACGGTTCTGTACGGTGCTGCGGTATCGTTGGCGGGGAGGATGGAAGATGGAACTTTGGTGTTGAGGAATCGGTCGGGCTTGAATGTGGCTGGTGACAAATGATGCGATGGAGAGGAATTGATGAGGGTTTGAGAGAGGCCAGTGTCGATGTATGACCCCACGTCCAACTCCCATAGTTCCTGCTCACCCGGTGCAATGATGTTGATATCTTGTAATGTGACTGGCTTGACAATCTTGTATATGCTCGCTGAACAGCTGTACAGTCGTCGAGCTTCGTTGATACAAGAATGCAGATATGGGAACGACTTGTCGGAGATCGCCTCACTGCCTGCAGCATAGCGTATCTCAGGAGGTGCTGGGAACGATGGATGTATCGAGGGCGGTTGGATTGCCTGTGCCCATGCCTTTGTCTCTTCCTTGATTTTCCCCAGAGGCGTGTCTTTGGCGTCTTGTGCACTCGATACTGAGTAGATGTGCAGAACCGTCCAGAATACCAAGCCAACAGCTTCTGCCACGATGCCATGTACAAGCTGGAGTCCAAGTGATGCTCGAACATCATAAGGTAGGTCATGCTTCGTGAACAGTTCGTTCAGCCTCGTCAACGGTGTTACGACATCGGCATCCGTGTCTTCGTCGCCGCTCACACTCTCGTCATCAGCCGGAACACGCCGTACTGGAGGATCAGTCAAATCATCAAATAGCTTTGTGAAGTTCTTCGAAAGTCTCTTTTGTGCCAAAGCTGCTCCAGGCAAACCTTGAATAGGTGATAGTCGCGGAAGTCCAAGTGCAAGCGCCCAATAATTCTGGTTGAAGGTTGCTAGGTCTGTAGCCAGCAGCTGATATGATTCAGTGAATTGGGCACCCACAATTGGAGGCAAAATAGCATTGCAGCAAAACTCATTCACTAGCATGAAGAGGTCGCACTCGACTTCCGAGGTGCCGTCAGTGAGCTCGATGTTCGCGACACGCTCCCATTGCATCTGATCTACGATAGAGGTGTTAAATGTCACGAAATCCGGAAGCGAGTCAGAGAGTATCCGCAATGATGACTTGACCAGGTCTTCGATGTGCCTGCCGTTCAGCAAGTCCCTCTCAACGAGTTCAGAAACGGCTGGTGCAAGGTTGGAAAGCTGTTCATCAGCGTCGCTAGGCATATTGAAAGCGTTGCGGAGAATGGCGGTCTGGCTGCTTTCTGGCTCTGCTATATCATCCAAGTGTTGATACACTTGCTGCAAAAGTTCATCCGAAAGGACGAGATTATGCTTAGCTCCCGCAGCTTTGTATGCAACGATGCTGGTGATCGAAGACTCTCTGCACTATCGTCAGCATCAGACTCAACCTAATATGCTTTCAAGGAATTGTACCTAATAGTCTTCAACCATTGGTCGCCCCCAAAGACGAGACTCCCAAGGTTCCGGAATCCAGGAATCCAGTATGGCACCGATTGTACCCTCCTCTTCCCATCCTTGGTCTTCGCCGTAGCTCCCGAGGCAGACAGTAATCTCGTGGGTAGCAGCAAGAAGACAGACAAAAGAGCGAACTGGGGCAGAACATCGAACCACGAAAAATCGGCAGGCAGGTAGTTCTCCACTGCTTTTCCAAGACCAATATACCACGCGACTGCCAGAGTAAATGGACTCAGGAGCGCCGTGTACCATATTGGCAAGAACAGGGCTCTTATCAGGCCATTCGAAGCATGCACGCCGAGGAACAACGTCCTGAGGGAAGCCATGGTTGCAGATTCCACTGTCCTCTTTGTGCTTATGCAAACACTAGTCCTCGGGGCCCAAACTCAAGATGCCCTGCGCGCCGGCCGGTTGTAGCGGACGTTGACGCGTTGGCAACGTGACGGTAACGGCGAAATGTCGTGAGCCAGCCACAACACAATACTGCAAGATGTCAAGGTATATAGCTAGCGCGTCAGATTCCTGGAGGCTTTTGTACAGATATAAGCAAGAGATATATAATTCAGTCGATGGAAGATGTGGCTGAGTAGGAGGACAAGGTGACATTGGAAGGAAAGCTGGCTAGCTTCTCGCTTAACTATGAAGAGCGACAGCCTCCAGTCAGCCCTATCATGCGCTTGCTGAGTTGCACCGTTGCATCCACCTACCAATCTTGACGTTGTGATCTCAAATTTGTGGCTTCCACGTACTGTACGTGCTTACTCTCTAGCCGATACAAATTGCAGCATATCTTATCCCACAGTCCCACTCATTTTAGCCTTGCTTATCAAAGCACACGCATATCGAAAGGGCGGAGGGCTGCATCGTTTTGTGTGAAAAGTGAGTACAAGCGCCGTAAATGTTCATCTATTGTACACCACAGACCTAATTACAATCGCAGCCGGGGCAATCATAACTGATATTTCACCAGTCACAGCGAAATCTGCATATCCCTCAATTTCGTATCGTCAACATGGCAGCACCACAACATCTCAACTTCATCACCGGCAACAAGAACAAACTCGCCGAGGTCCAGGCCATACTCGAAGGCGTCATTGAGCTGCGTAACGAGAATGTCGATCTTGTCGAGATTCAAGGCACGGTCGAGGAAGTGACTACTGATAAGGCACGACGAGCTGCTGAAGCTGTACGTGTGGAAATCTCGTCTCCTTATTATCCCATTTGTATGACACTTTGGCCATAGTATACTGACTATATTACAGATCAAAGGCCCGGTCCTAGTAGAAGATACATGTCTCTGCTTCAAAGCCATGAACGATTTACCAGGTCCTTACATGTACATGCTTCCCCCCATCCAAAACATCCTAACAAACACTAACCCACTCCCCTCACAGTAAATGGTTCATGCTAGCCCTCGGCCCGCTCCAACTGCATAAACTCCTCGCCGGCTTCTCCGACAAATCCGCCCAAGCAGTCTGCACATTTGCCTACTGCGAGGGCCCAGGCCACGAACCGGTTTTGTTCCAGGGCCGCACCGACGGGAAATTGGTTGAGAGTCGAGGCCCTACTGTGTTTGGTAAGTTAAAATGTATTGCATTGCATTGTAGGCGGAGATGAGATGTTGATTGAGCATGAATGAATGGGAGATAGAGCCATTGCTAATGATATGAATAGGATGGGATTCATGCTTTGAGTACCAAGGCCAGACGTATGCGGAAATGGACAAGAGCGAGAAGAATAAGATTTCTCATCGGGGTAAGGCGCTGGAGAAGTTGAAGGAGTGGTTGAAGGCAAATAAGGCATAGTGATTGCTGCGCTGGAGGATCAAGCACATCCAATGTAGCACTTGGAGCATGGCGAGAGAAGCAGGAAACATCACTCACCCATAAACTCTTAACTCACTCGATGATATCAAACTCGTCCTCACAATCCCTCATCATGGTATCATAACGTCAATTCGCAACTCCCCACAAGGGGGCCTCTCCTTTACTCATCCTCCCCCCGTCCCGCATTATCCCTTCTCCATCCCTCAACCCACTGTTCCACCCTCTCCAAATTCCCCTCGACATCCTCCGCACTCTCACTCCTCAACTCCACTACAATCTCCTCCTTATACGCCTCCCTCGCCTCATCAAGCAGCACCTGCATAATCTCACTATCCATGTTCTCCTCGAGCTTCTTGCCCTTGTAGCCCCGCGCTGTAAGCCGGTCGTACAGAACCGTCGAGTCGCAGCGCAGCACAATGACGAGATCGATCCAGCGTTCGGGAAAGAGGTCACAGGCGTGCCAGTCGAGGATGTAGCCGCCGGTCGTGTGTAGGGGCAGGGATTCCAAGTGGTCGAGTAGCTTGATGTGTTTGTCAGTTTTAAAGAAATTTTGTCTCATATTTCCCCCTCTTCTGTTTTTTTCTTCTATTTGCTTCCTTGTGTGTATTGCAGGAGAGGCGAGTGGATGGGCGAAGAGGTTCAACGTACTTTGTCTTCGTCTACAATCCAGCTCCCGGTCTCTTCATCCTTGCCCTCATGAAACCCTTCGTCTTTGACAATCTGGTTCACGGATATGTGCTTGAAGCCCGTCGCTCGCGCTAGTTGCTCGGCATGTGTCGTTTTGCCTACGCCCGGTGTGCCTGTGATCACAATGTTTGGGTTTTGTCGCGCCATAGTTTGCTCACTATCGAGTCGTCGCCAGTGGAAAGTGGTGCTTGCAATGTTCCTCGTTCTGAGATGGAAATCGCCCAGTGCTGTTGAAATACAATATGTAGAGCGGTGGAAGTGAGGTGTGTTAAATGTATATACTGGAATGTCTCTCAAGTTACCCACTGGCTATGCGCTCGCCATGATCGCGTTCCAGAAATTATGTTTCTCAGGCCGACATTTCCCCGACATGGCAACCCCCACTTCCTGCCCCGCACTAGAACGCATTCCGCCCTCGCCACTCACAGTCAGAGACTTGCACGCTTAGGTCTGGATGCAAACAGCGTCCTTGGGACTGCATGCTGTTGAAACAGCTTAATTGATCTCCCTTGTGCAATAACAACGTATTGTAAGTCTTGCGAGTGGCAAGCCATCGCTAGACGCAAATTCTTTCGGCTTGGATAGCCGGGACTTTGAGAAACAGGCCGTGGCACATGCAGATTGAACTATGATGTTGAATGATTGAAGAATTCCATACTTTTTCGCTGCTTTGTGAAGAAGACGACGTTGATAGCATTCCGTCATCTACAGCCGCCGACCAACGCAACAAACCGACCGTCTAATTCGTAAACATACCACCAAACTCCCAGCAACAGAACGCCCAATATGCTCGGGATCAGCAGGCTGCCTGAGAGCCTGGGGGACTCTCGAGGAAGTGGCTGTCTGGACAAAGACATAGGGAAGGCATGCAGAGAACAACGGTTGTAGTTCGTGAATGATAGCTAGTCCAAGAATCCTGCAGCCAACCATCCCGTATGAACATGCCTAAGCTCCGTTGATGCAGTATTACGCCGTATAGAAAGACATGTAACGTTTAGTATCTGGGATAAGAGATCGTTAGGGAATCGGCTCAGCAGAGCCACCAAAATGCATCTTGATGCAGGCATCTAAATCGGAGGAGGCAAACCAGATGTCCTCAGGTCAAGGGCATTGAGTCTGGCAAAGCACAGTCTAGCTCTGCTTGCACTCGGCAGCCTCCTGCTTGGGTTTTGTGCCGTCATTCTGGGGCTGATATTAGTGCATGGCACATGGTGAACGACCAGGCCGAACATACCTCATCATCTGACTCCTCGTCCTCATCACGGTCATCGCTGAGCTCATCCTCATCCTCGTCATCCTCATCTTCAAACTCGCCCTCGTCAAAGTCCTCAATGTTCTCATACTGAAGAGCCTCGCCGGTAAACCAGTCAATAGCGCGAGGAATGAGCTTCTCCTTGATGTCCTCACCAAGCTGGTAGTCCAGCTCGAGACGCTCCTCAATGTCTGATGAGACACTGCCAGCGTCCTCCTCGTCCTGTGGGGGCTTGGGCGGGTCGAAGAAGTTGAAGAATGACTCGGTGGGTACAGTCTTCTTGACCACGCGGGTTTGCTTGGTGTCTGTGCAGAGTCAGTAGATGAGCTTGTGGGATGCTCCATGCGACTCACTCTTGTTCCTCTGTTTCTTGCTCTCGATGCGGACGGTCAAGTCCTTTCCTGCCTTCCAGTCGATCTTGTCACCCTCAGCGTGGTCGTAGATGAAGTCGCCGCCATAGCCATTCTCCTCCTGGTAGAAGTACGTCTTGGTGATGGTCTTGTTGGTGAAGAAGTCATTCTCCTCAAACTCGAAGATGAGGCGGAAACCAGGGCGGTCCAAGTACTCCATACGAACGTCGGTGAGGTGCTTGAGCGCGGCCTCGTCGCGGTCTGTGATCATCTCGGCGAGCGAGATCTGGTTCTTCATGGCGCTGAGCCAGAACTCTGGGATACCCTTGACGTCCTTGCCCTCGTCCTTGTTGAGCTCGGCCTCGGGTGCATCCTCATCCTCATCGTCCTCGGCGATCTGCTCACCAATCTTGACTTGCTCTTCCGAGGGCTCCTCGACACCATTGATGATCTTGGCACGGGTCTGGTAGAGAGGCGTGAACTTGGCGAAATACTTCTTCTCGAGCTGCAGGACCTCCTCCTGGAACTCTGCCTCGAGCTTGGAGTGGTCCTTCTGGACACCCTTCAGGCCGGCAACACGACGGCGGACCGAGGCAGGAAGCGACTCGATGTAGCCACTTGAGCGGCCAACGAGCGAGCCCAGCTTGTTTTGCATCATGGCGACCAGCGCAGGGTTGGCTGCGAACAGGCCGGCGGCGGTGCGCTCCATGTCCTCTGTGCAAAAATCGAATTAGCGGTCAAGGCCTTCACAACGCCATATCGCGGGGTCGGAGGGGGCAGGAACGCGGTTTTGGCGACTTACCTTCCTTGATGGTGCCGACGCCCGGCTGCTGGGCGCGCGACGATATGGGGGCAGCATTTGCCGGTGTGTTCTGGGGGGTGCTGGACGGGTTATTAGCAGAGGGGACGTCCATGGCGGCGGTTGTGAGTCGTCGTGGGCAGCGGCGTGTGGAACTCGGTGTGGCAGAAGAGCAGGAGCAACTTACGGGGCGGATATCGAGTCCATCTTCTTATTGCGGATTGGCTCAGACATCTTGGCGGGTTCTGAGGGCGATATGCAGGGTGGCGAGTTGTTGAGGAGGGCAAAGGGTTTGTAGGAGAGCCTCTGCAGAATTGTTCGGCGGCGGCTTGGGCGAGGGCAGCCGCTACGCAAGGTCGTCGCCCCTCTCAGAGAAGGGCTAACGTGGTTACGGCTAGTGTGGAAAAGGTAGCCAACTGAAGTCAAGCACGATGGAACCGTGAGGAGCCGTTGGAGAATGGAGAATGGAGAATGTAGAATGGAGAACGGCACAAATGCGTGCGAGATTGGAGAATTTGTGTGCGAGGTAGGGGGAGTGAACAGTGAACGGCAAGTGTGAAGGTTTCAGTCCATATAATCGAACGCCCAGCACGTGTGCCACCATTCAAGCAGGACCACGACACGGCCTCTCTCTTGTTTATCTGGCAGCAGCAGCAGCCGCGGCGGCGGCACGTCACTTGCAGACTAGGTATAGTAGCCCACTGCGTCAGTTGCTACTGCGGCCATGAGCCTGCCTTAGTCGCCAGGGGCTCTGCAAAAAAAAAAGTCTTCGATAGTCTCCTAGGAAATGGCATTGTCTTTTGCCACTACAATTGGCTGCCCAAGACACGCTTTCGTCGTTGTCATGAAGGGTCGGAAATGACCCCGCTCCTTCCATATCTAACATCCCTACGTGTCTCTGAGGTATGACGAACTATGATCGAACAAGTAACACACCGCTTGCGGCTCGCGTTCAGCCAGCGAAACAATCTGAGAAGCGTACCACACGACTGATTGCAACGATAAGCTAGGTAGTTGATAGGACCCATTCAGGGCATGTTACTCTAGCCACACCTGCCTTCCAGAACAAAGCGGGTCCCGTAGAACATTGAAAATCTTACATGCTCATCGCGCCTTGCCCCAAAGCAGAAAGCGCAAACCCTGTTCGATGGCATTTTAGGACGTCAGTGACTGCCTACTAGGATGGCCGAGGTAGAGCTTCAAGACATTGCGCGATCCAACTTTGTCAGATACTTTCATCAACGCGGAATGGCTCGCTAGAAATGGAAATGACTTTGATTGATGGGTATATAGAACTACAGGAACTGCGCCTTTCCTCCTTGTAAGCACGTCCAGGAACAATCGAACCGCTTTGGCTATGCCTTGGAAATTCAGGACTATTCTGTAATTGCAACAGTCCAACAAGATCGTCACCTCCCCTGTATCCTTCCTAGCCTCCTCGTAGCCCCCACAGCCACACACGCTGAGCAAGCCCCGATAAACAAGCAAACGGCAATCGCGTTCGGCCCATCCGTCCTCCCCTTCTCCTCAAGCGGTGCCTCGCTCAGTTCAGGGCTCTTGCCCGGCTCCAGCACCGAAAACACCACCCAACTGATCCCCGTGCCAACAAATTGCGGTAGAGTAGTGTACAGGTTCATGATACCGAGGTACTTTCCAGATGACTCGCCAGTGGAGGATGTAGAGGTTGACGACTCTTCGAGACCTTGTGTGAGGCTGAGGGGGATGGGAGCTTCGAGCTCGATGGAGGAACGGCCGAGGCGGTTGTACGTGTGTGCGGGGGATGAGGAGAGACGGTTGATTTCTACACCGAGAAAGGCGAAGGGGGCCCAACAGGCTACGGACCATGATCTACCTCGCTTTAGCTTACTCTTTGTAACGCGTATATTGAGAGGCGAGGTACTTACATTCCGCAAGCTGCGATAATCAATGTCGCTGCGTGTAGACTCTTGACAAAAGGAGCCATGATCATACTGCCAGCGAAGATGCAGTGGCTAATTGTCCAGGCTGTGAGGAGACTGGGCTTGTATTTCTCCAGACCAGTGACGAGACCTGCAATGCTTTTGGGTGGACGTGGTGTGAAACTGGGGCTCTTGTCGTCCTGTGGGCTCTGGACGAAAAATGGTAGGAGAACGGACATGACAAATGTAATAATAGAGAAGGCAATCAGGGCTGTCGAACCAATACGACCGACTTTGCCAGTCAGATCGCCTGCGGCTTTGACTTCGGCTGGCGCATCATAGCGCAGGTAAACTTCACCAACCCATGTCGTGCTGTAGAAGAGAAACGGGAACCATCCTGTGATATCGTCAGTACACACATGCACATCTACCGAAGTAGCAATTAACTTACCAATCCACGCCCAAAATTGCACATAGCAAATCGCCTGTATCCCCCTGGGCAGATTCATCGCCGTCTGCACAATCGTCCCCAACACCTGCTTCAAATCCAGCTTTTCTCCATCCTCGGCCCCATCACTGACCAACACCCTCTCCGTGACCGCCCAACTTGTTGTCCCCACCGCAATACACAGCGTCATGGCTGCCACGGCCGTCAACTGCTTGAACTGCGTGTCCCCCAGCATAGGTCCAAATACACTCCTCAGATCAATCGCTCCAGCCCCATATCCAATCAGCGAACCGACAGCAACCATCCTGCTCGCCCAGCTGCTTCCGGTCTGCTGTTTTGCAATCGGCAGCGTATCCACGATTAATCCTCTACAGCTCCCTTGTACCGCATTGATTGCAAAGTCGATCCCGTAAATACTGAACACAGCAAGGTATATCGTAGCACTCTTGATTGTCTCTGGGTCCGTAGCAAATGCCCTCACAACCTCCTTTGTCCAGCCCAACAGCAACAAAAACAAGCCCACAAGTATGGTACCACCAAACATAAAAGGGCGTCTGCGCCCCCAGCGCGAGGTAGACCGGTCTGCGACAACGCCGACAATGGGCTGCATGATCAGGCCGGAGAGGGGGCCCGCGACCCACACGAGGGAGATTTTGGATTTGGTGAGGCCGAGTTCGAGGAGGTAAGGAGTGCAGTACGTCATTTCTACGTTCCTACAAGTCAAGGTTTATGAGATTAGGAACATAGATGATGTATATGGTAATAAGCTTTAGTACATACCATGTGAATCTGTGTTGTGATTAGCTTCATGAGAGAGGATAACGAGGGGAACGGGGAGGAAACACACTGTAATCCAATGAGCGAGGCCGTGAGTAAGGCCATGCGCATACTCTCACTCGAGCCCTTGATGGCTGGCATGCCCTGCCATTGCTGTGCAGATGGCATCGCTTCCCTTCCCATCACCAAGTTTATAAGCTTTAGCCTTCTCTCTTCTTCTGGAGCGGATATCTGCAGTCGCGTGCGCAATGCACTCCTGGAACTCGAGCGTGTTAGGTTGACGCGTGGAGTCGCATTGGGCGTTGTTCAAGTGTCGATAGATGTCTAAAGAATGGACAGAGTAACACCACAGCCGCACGGGATTAATAAAGGGACAGAGAGACAATGTATAAAAGGGCTACATTAGAAGGATAATGCTGTTAATCTTACAACGTGGTATGTTCGGTGCACTGTACAATTAGCTGCAAGGGGAAACGTCAGCGCCGCGGTGGCTTGGCCCTGGGAGTTGGGTGCAGCAGGTGCCAGGTTGGAAGCCCAGGAATAGTCTGGTCACGGGCCGCCGAACTCCGAGAGCCTGGTTCGGCGGAGCGTGTGCCGATGAGACCCTTTGCACATGCATCATGTGTCTTGTCGACACTTTGCTGTTGTTCCAATCTTTCCAACGTGTCTGGTGGTAATGGCCGCTGTTCTAGGCAGCAGTGTGAAGTTAGGTAAGAAGGATCATGTCAAAGGGCGTAGAGAGTCAGGTTTTCCCATTTCAAGGCATTGGTCCCACTCATGAGCCGCTTCTCATCCGTCTGGGCATCCTATCTGGAGATACTGTGAGCAATCGCATACGCGGCGTTAGCTAATATCGTCGAGAAGGTGAGACGCTGTTACATAACCCTGAGATGAAGGACCCCTCGAACCTCGCCAAGCTGTTCATTGACCGCGCGGACTTTCGAAACACAATTCACCTCTGTATGCATAGCATCACAACGGCATGACACGGGGCTCAAACATCAAGTATAAAAAAGCTCAAATTCCTCATTAAATACCCAACATGTCATTTCCTGCGCCGAGCCCGCGTTTGCCTCCCCATACCAGCTAGACAGACACAAACACGCTACAACTACAAGATCTCTGTTTTGGTCGTCTCGTCGTGTCTTCAAGGTTGTCAAAACAATCAACCTAGTCCAATATGCAGATACGCTTGCTCATAATCTATGCCTCAATGCCTTCTTCGATTGTGTCATGTCCGTTCATTCCGCCGTCACCATTCATGGATGGGTCGTCAAATTCTAGCTTCTCCTGCTGCGCAATTGCTTGCTGAGAGACGATCTCCGCAAGACGCTTCAGACGGGGTGTTTGTAGCCCTAGCGTTTCGTTAGTATTGAACATCATCGATATTGCTAGTTAATAATGTAAACTTACAAGATGGCGTGTATGTCTCCAGTGCCGAAATTACTCTCGGCTCTGCGATTTCATATGGACCGCTGTCCTCCATATCCACAGCGGTCAACAAGAGCACGTCGCTCTTCTCTGTCACTCTTGATGCCACAGCCTTCATGATCTCGCCGTTGATGGGTTGCTCATAGTCAGCTACGAGATACTGGTTCAGCAGCTTCTGGATCTGGTTTGGACTTAGCATCCAGCAGATATCCTGAATAATCTCAATGTCGTTCAGTGTTGCCTTCTTCAGCTGTAGCAGCTTGGTAGCCTGCATCAGATGCTCAAGCTGCAGGGTACCCTCTGGCATGTCATGTGACTTGCACCATTCTTCAATGCGCGTAATGTTGTAATTGATCTGGAGGCCGCGCTTCCATGAGAGGAAGTTGCGACGCATGAGAAGGTCGTTGAAAGCGGTCACACCGACAAGGCGCAGTAGCTCAGTGACACATTGTGTAATAATGGAGTCCTCGAGGTAGTATGCCTTCATGGCCTTGTAGACGCTGTTCAACAGGCTGAGGAGGTTGTCCATACTGTAAGCAGGGGTATTGCTACCCTGGAGCAATTTGCCAAGGAAACGGTTACTCTCGTTTGTCACAAAGCCAGGAAGAGATTGTGATTCGATGATGGCGGGGATGATCATCTTATGTAGCTTCTTCTTGAGTACCTTCATCCAGGTGTGGTAAATGTTGAACTCGAGGCTCTCCAGATCATGTTTAACAATCTCTAACAAGCGATCATACTCGTAGTTGTCGGTCTTCTGTTGCTCATACCAGTCTTCTGCGAGGAAGACAAAAGACAGCATTTCGTGGACGTTGGACAACCAGAACGCACCAGGGTTTATGGCATCATCAGAGTCATGCTGCATGACTTCCTGCTGGATCGACTGCATTACGTTGGCAAGGAAGCGCTCGGACTCCTTGACGAAGCCGTTGTTCCACATCTCAGAAGTGACGAGGTTAATGAGGTAAGCTGGGAACAAAACCTCCTTATCGGTGGGAGGAGGCGTGGTGGTAGGTGAGGGGATCTTCAGATTCTTGATGAGACCAAGAGTGACTTCATCGTTGAGCATATCCTCTTCGGCGAGAATGTTCTCGAGTTCAAGTTCGACATTATCGAGCTGAGCAAACGTTGATCCAGAGAGGTTCTGCCTGTGAGCAGTTGTACCAACGGCCATAGATACAGGCCTTGGATTGTACTGCTGGCTGAAACGGTCCAAATCGCGAGTGTCGGGACCAGCACTTCGCCTCTTTGGCTTCTTTGAGGCCACAAGGTTGATGAGACTGCTTGCCGCAATTGGGTGGTGACCGTTTGTCAACTCGCCATTGATGGGGCCAGAACGCTTCATAAGCTCCACTTGCTCCTGCAATTCGGCAAGCTGTTGTCTCAAAGACATCTTCTCGGTCTCGGTGACATTGCTTCGCCTCTTGGATTGTTCGAGATCCTCGGTGGTCCTCTTGAGTGAAGCACGGAGTTCCTTCTCCTCTTCTTGAAGGTGTCGCATCTTCGCATTGCTCTCGTCGTAACTCGATTGCAGCTTCTTGTACTCGTCTTCCATCTGACTGAGCTTGGCAGCGGTGATACCAGCTTGATTTGCTTCGGCCTGGAGCTCCCTCTGTCGGTTCTCCAGTGTTCGGCTGCGTTCCTTGTACGACTTGATCTGACTCTCGTAGTTCTCCACCTGTGACTTGAGAGACTTGTTCTGCTCCTTCATTGATCCCAACGTCTGAGTAAGTTCGACGACCTTGTTTTCCAGCTTGTAGGAGATGTTCTTGAGATCGCGGGATTCGGCGCGAAGCACCTTGTACTGCTTGCGGGCTTGTTTTCCTCTCCAGAGCTTCTGGACCATGATAATGCCATTCACCTCCTTCTTGTAAGCACGCACGTATCGTTGTTTTCGCCAGTTGCGTTGGATCATACGAGCAGCGTTGCCGAGCCTGGTGTCCAAAAGATTCTTTCGCAAAAGAAAACCCTTTGCAGCTGCTTCGAATTTGATAAGAGAGTCGCGAATGAGATGGAACCGCTTGCGGTCCTTGCTTCCACGCCACACTCTCTGTATGGTGGTTGCAGCCTTGACTTGCCTCGCCTCTTCAGTACGCTCTCTAGTCATGTAACCTCTTGCAAGGGCTTGGACAGATATAACAGCCTCGCGCATTTCCAAGTAGATGCGGCGATAGTACTTTGCACGAAGGTTCTTCTGAATCATGACGGCAGCATCGTTGAGCCTGGCTGTTCGCAAATTCTCCAAGAAAGCAAGCATACCGGCTCGGAAGAAGATCTTAGTCAAACCCATCTGGTACTTGTCTGTGCCGTCATTCTTGCCGGCACCTAGGGCCTTCTTCAAGATCGCAGTGGCCATGTTTCGAATCTCGGGAGTCCATTCTGCGGATCGTACCAACATGTAGTATCGCAGAGCAAATTCCTCGTAGGTCCATCGGGTTGGGTAACCAGCACAGCTAATTCTGACGGTCTCGAGAACACCGCAAGCTCGCAGTTGACTAAGAACCATGGGTCCGTCGAATTGCCACGCTGCTTTGGCTTCGTTGGGCTTGATACATCTGATGTAGTGGACATCGGTCGAGCTGATGGTTTGCATGAGTTCAATAAGAGAAGACTTGAAGATGCCACCCAACGTTGGTTTCCTGTTGACGGCTATCCTACGGCCGGCAGACATTGCAGCACCAGGCTTGTTTGAGGCGGTATGAGCATTTTCCTTTTCACGGATTTGGCCAGCGACGTCTAAGACCTCGGTCAAGAGCTTGTTGCTAGAGGCTTTAAGAACCTCCATGTGTTCGTCTGGAACAGTATCTCTGTTCTTCTCAATGAATCCGTCAGACTCATACGTAACGTCGATGGCGTAATGGCAGACTGTGAACGAAGATTTCCCGAAACGCGGCTTCTTATAGAACTTGTGCTTGTCACCAGAGTAATTATGGTGCAGTTTGGTTACAAACTGCTCGTCGGAGCCCATGGGAAGGCGCGACTCCTCATCGAGCAAAGAGAGGATACCCATCTTGCCTTCGATGAGGTCGATACATGGCTGATTGTCCGCAAAGTCAATAAAGGTCCAGTCAATCTTTTCGCGCATATATTCCTCCTGTTCGAGCTTGAAAACATGGGCGTTGAACTCTTGTTGCAGCTTCTCGTTGGCGTAGTTGATACAGAACTGTTCAAACGAGTTCTTGGCGAAGTGCTCGAATCCGTAGATATCCAGTACACCAATAAAGGTATGGGCTGCCGAGAGGACTGCCTCAGTGGCAAGACTCTCGTTCGTCCGCTCGACCAACCAGTCAAACAGACTAGAATATATGAACTTGGCAACTGAGTCTCTGACAACAATGGCTTGCTGCTGTGTGAGGTTTGACACAATCTTCTCTCCTCTGGTGATCAGTTGCTTCTTTACAATCCACTTGGCAAAGGTGTTGGCATCAATGCCGAGCAGTTGACAAGCCTTCACCAGGGAAGGCTCGTCTGGCGCAAGATTAGAATCGGTCCGTGTCGCTGTGATCTTGACGTCACCCATGTGCAAGAGTGCTCCAAGCAAGCGCCAGATGCCAGCCTGGGTTTCCGACGGCACGCCAATCTTTGTCAGGGATTCTCGTGTGGCTTTGAATTCGGCAGCATCGTCCATTCCATCGATGACAGGCGCACTACCTTGGTTGAGATAGCTGAACTCTTCAACTGACTTCAACGAGAGCTCTGTGCGTTCAGCGTCGGTAGCACCGGCGACAAGCTGGTAGAAGATGTGGTAATTCCGCTCCTTAAGCGGTTGAAATACCAGTCTTGACCGTTCCAGCAGGTATGTTCTGATCTTTGCGCCAATGATGTCTGTCTGCTTGTTGAACATGATCTCGATGTATTTACCGAAGCGGGAGGAATTGTCGTTTCGCGTAGTTTTGGCGTTACCAAAGGCTTCCATGATGGGGTTGGTAGCGAGAATCTGCTCTTCCGTCTCGCTCATGGCATCAGCCTTACCCCTCCGCTTTCCAGGGTTATCTGGGGACTCTCGCGTTGCGAAGTATCGCATAATGTATTTGGCGCTGACGGTTTTACCAGCTCCAGACTCTCCAGATACTACAACTGTCTGGTTCTTCTGGTCGCGTAACATATCACTGTGGCTGTATTAGTATTGCGTATTTATGAGCACTGTGGGGAGTGGATGGGCAGTCTTACGCAAAGGCTTCTTCAGCAATAGCGAACAAATGCGGCGCTCCATAGGATCTTTGCTTGCCAGCATAGACCTGTACCATGCCCGGAACATAGAGTGAATCGACTCGCGCGAAGGGGTTTGTTGCGATGAGAACGATGCCAGAGTAAGTATATATTTCCTTTTGCAGATAGCGCAGCTTGATGGCTTGGAGCACTGTTGGCCTGTCAGTATACCCTGCGGACTGCTGTATGGAGTGCGGAGTGTCGCACCAGCCGGCTCATTCAAATGGGACAAGTTCGTAAGGTCATCGCTGGCCTCAAGCATGGCTGGGTTCATCAACGGAGGCAGATTCGGGTCGTTGCCAGTCTGGATAGCGTCCAGAGTGGTCTCGATGGACTTGGTCTGCGCATCGTGCCGTTAGCCGTGATCTCATCCTCTGTTGCTGCCCTGGCTCGCTGCGTACCTCGCCATTCTCCAATTTGAAGACCAGCTTGACCTTGTCGCCCGCAATCTGCTTGTCCACGACCTCTGAGGCGACCCAGCCCTCGGTCGTATCGGGCTGCCATGCCCGCGTTCCGATGTCGTAGATGTGCGCCATGGTGGGTGTTTATTTGCGTGTCCCCCTCTCTCTCACGGTGCGCTGTCGGCCAGGGTCCAAGGCTCCTTGGTGGGCGGTCAAGAAGCACTAGTGGGCAGTTCCCGCTTGCTCTCTCTTTTGGGGAGGGCAGGGGGGGGAGCCACTGGAGATGTCGTCGTCGTCGTCGTCGTCGTCTTTCAGCGTGGGCTCTCGCTGCAGTCACAGTGCTCGATGCATCCCTCACACAAAAGAAAAGGCGCCGTGTGGTTGGGGGCAGAGAAGTGCTGGCCGATGTTGTTGGTGGTGGGACGGTGCATGTCGACTTTCTGTGGTCGCGCTACGTACTCACCGCCAACATGCCGCCTCTAGCACGAGCCAGGGGCCAGCCAACCACCAACTGTCTCACCTCGCATCACGCATCACGCATGCACATGCGCCTCCTCGAGCCTGCATAGCAAGTCCTTTTTCCAGCCTGCCGTCCTTCTGCAGGCTGCCTCAACGAAGCTGTTCGTTGCACCGTGTAGAACAGGACCTTACGCTGTCGTCCAGACACGCTGCCTGCAACCCTCAAACACGTCCCCCAGCCATTCTTACTCGCCTGCCCCACCATGAGGTGGATATCGTGCCAAGGCCACAGTCCTTCCCCGAGATCTTTGCGATTGTTACCTGTCAAATGATTCATCGTAAGACTTATGCATTTCCATACCAAGTACACGATCTGCAGTTGGTGTTGACCCCGAAATGCATACCCATCATGCCTGTGCACAGCTTGTTGTACTCTTCATTCCAGACAGCCTGAAAGAAGCCCGTCTCTTGCAACCGTTGAATTCAGGGGCCCCCTCCCAATGACAAAAAGGCTTTCAAAGCGCTGCAACAGAGTTGTGACATTGCCACTCTGGCCTCCATGTCAGTTTCATCCCCAATAACTGGGTGGGATCATGCAGGTATGGTCACGTGGGCCAAAGTAGAGGGGTACCCACTACATGGACTTGCTCCACCGTCATTGGCTCTCTCTACACTGCACTGGTTCTGAGCATTCACTGCCTTGTCTCTCTATACACCGGTAGATATCCACAATGCCAATACTCACCCCGGTAACGTGGCGACTGCCACCCTCATCATAATCACATTGATGATTGGATTCTTCGAGATCCCAGTACAATGGATCACCACATCAAGCGGCTCCTCAAAACAAGATCACCAAGTGCGGACGCTGTCATATACGGTAACTTCTGTTCGTATTGTGTGACATTCTCTACCACCATAGTGCAAGACACATTTGGAGACTCCCAGCTTCTGTTCTTGAATGAGACGATGCGGGACCCAATGAACATAGCCTATCCAGCCTTTCCAACCTGTCAATCTTTTGTGGCAGGTATACCTGAATTGCATCGCATCGAACATGGATGGATAGGGCTTAAGTCCATTTGGCATGCGCATTGTGCTCGAGAAAGTAGAAAAGGGAAACACGCTCTCTGGTTTGATACAACTATTGATGGTTGCGTAACAATCGAACGCGCATCGAAAGCAGATGTTGGCAGATTTCTGCTACATGACGTCCACTACGAAGTCAATTACTCGGGATTCCTCCATTCAATGAAGCCTGGTACGAGAAAACACTACCCTGAGATGGTGGATTTTGATCTCGTAAAGAGCTGATTGAAAACATCTCACATCCAATGTACTTCAAACCTAACAACCACAACTGGCTACAAGCCCATCGAGTGAATTCCAAGAACAATAATCTCAGTATCCAAGAATTGCCTCTTCGTGGCACTGACTTATGTTCAAGATTCATCATCACGAAATGTCGAGCAATATGCGTTCTCTTTGGCTAGCTGGTCGCTTCCTCACGCTATTGGATATAATATCAAATTTGACCCCAGTTTCCCTGGATCGATAGATATGCGAGTTTTGACATCGATATCCATTCACCCGTATTTAACTATACGCTCACAGTGTGTGCTACGGCATGAGGCTCAAGTTAAGGACATTCAGCGTCAGCAGACGGATAACATATATGCATCTGCATATCTCACGTTGATTGCAGCAGCAGATAACATACCGATAAGTAATAATCTGAATTATGATCCAACAATTTCAATAGCAAACGGTCCATTGCCCATCAGACCCTTGGACCCATCATCTTTCGAAGTGTGCGAAATTTTCATGTTAGACTGACTGATGAAGAGAGCGGCCTCCATGATCACGCTGATATGCCAATCAAACAGCACAAGCGCACATTAATTCACGGCCCGTTGAAATATATCGAAATTGATGGACATGTGGGCTGATGCCCGACTGTCACGACTATAAAATGGAAGTCTCACGCAATGTGGCCCACATTTTATTCTTCCTTTCAACACAGACTCTTACAGTTACTTCGAAAGCTCTGGATAGACAGACAATGTCAGCATACGCAGGGTTACTGAATACCTGCAAAAGACATAGCTTGGCTACATGCGGGCAAGGGACAAACTGTGTGCATCACAAGTCTTGTCTTTACTGCTCAGACTTCTAGAGCTGATCGCACCAGAGCTATCAGGACATTGCCCCTCTCTGATCATGCAACGTCAGATGTACATTTGATGGCGTCGTCTGACTGGAAGAAACATGCTGCTCAAAAGAGTTATTGTGCCTTTTGAAGTCAAGCCTGCCTTCCTTCCAGCTACGCTACAAATAAAAATATCACTTCGACTACGACAGGCCTATGTTTTTCTTTGAGTCAACTCGAAAACGAAAGTAGAAATTGAGCGACATGATGAGATAGATATCCAGTACAGAAAAGCACACAATGTTGAGGCAAATGCCAATAATACTAATCATCAATGATTCAGAAGCAGATATCGATGATGAAAATTATTATCATAACAACTTGCCAATTTTTGCAAATATGAATGAACGGGCCATCTTGGTCTGTGTATGAGAAGTCATGAGCGCAAGTCGCAATATTCCACTCTTCATTTCGAAAGCGGATTTCGTAAACCAAATTTCGCTTTCTATGAAACTTTGTTACAGTATTGACATATTTCGATTCGGATCCAAACTTTGCCCTTGAGTACACATACCTATCGCCCAACAATACGAAGTCCATGTAGATCCATCATCACATCCACTCGTCACCACTACGTCTTTTACTTTAAAAATTGTAACTGAATGACATCAAGTGTATTATCATGATACTGTACCTTTGATAATTCCTTTCATACAAACCGCCTCCACCATCCACTCTCTGCAAATATATAAACTTCCCCTTCTTACCGAATACTACTTTTTCTCCTTTCACTAACTATGACGATATTTGCGTTACAGAATACGGACGGGACTCCAGTCATGTGTTGTGTACTGCCTTGGGCAAATAAAATCGCCCAAGAGGCAAAGTATGAGATCGTTGCACAATGGTACTTCGAAACGATACAGATATTCCTTCATGAGTAACCTTCGGCCAGGACCTTTATAACATAAGTAGGGCGACATATGGCTAATGTTGTGTGTCCGAATGCCGCGACCCTGTGCTACTATCCGAAATATCGTGAACTGTGAAGGTCTGAAGCGTCGTGAAGCGTCGTGAAATGATTTCGCGTCTGGTTCAAGTGGTACTTCTACATGGTTTTGGAAATTGCAAGACGTTGGTCACGATGTTGGGTTTGATCTGCGACTTGCAAAGTTCATGATTTGTTCGTTCCAACCTCCTTTCTCAAAAAAAGGCATGGAAGACAATGATGTGTTCGAGATTCTGAAGTATAAATGTTGCTTCGAGGATGGAATTTTCTTCCTCTCAACTATCTATATCGCTGTTTCTTATTACTTCAAGATGTGTTGCGCACACCAGGCATGTGGTGAGACCTGTATTTTGCATATGTGTACGATGCGGTTTCCTCTGAAAGAGCTGCTTGAAGACTTAGCACTATTAACATCAGTTCCCTCAATTTTCAAACGACAGCATCGCGTTTCACTCATCAATCACCAGGAAATTGCAAAAGATAGACTTCCTTATCCTTCATGTATGCATGCTCGAGTCATCGAGATCATGGAGCTTGGGATTTCGTGCACTTTTTCATGTCTTGGGAGGTCTGCCATGTATAAGACTCAAATTCTTGATTATTTTATCACACGCCTTTGAATCTGTCTCTAAATCCCTTGTACAAACAACATTCCCTGTTCTCTAGTTATGAGAATTAGGTCAAAAGTGCTGGGGCCGCTTTCAATGAGATCTACCGGAGGAGGATCGAGCGAGACGCCGAAAACAAGCGTTGTTTCGACTGTATCGGGTCCAGGTAGATTTCCATTGAGCTTGTAGCTCTCTAAAGATGGGCACGCTTGTGAAGTATGGTGTTTTTGCACTCCGCTATACTAGGGACGTTTCGAAAGCCAGGCTGCTCAGTATTATGTGAATTGTTTTTTTTCTCTGAGGCCCAATAGAGCTCTGTTCATGTCTAAAATACCTTCTGAAGCCTACATTTGCTGTCCTTTTGACACATTGCAGGATACGATGCCCTTCCATCAACGCCGCTTGAAACTCTTGTCTCATCACACGATAGTACTGGATGGGGTATTGAAGCTACCATTAACAGTGGAGACGTACTTCTTGTCTCGCACAACAGAGTGCGTGTATCTCAGAATAACATATGTTCCGCCATACTTAGGTATGTTATATCCATAACCTCAAACATTCGCACTCAAATTGCATGTGACCACAGCCGTCATCAAAACAGGCAACCGCCCAGTTATAAGTAAATTAGAACAGCTTCTCCCACACGCAGTCAGAACTCTCCCCCCCAAACTCTTCTACTCGTCCAATTCAGAAATTCACGCAAGCTGCCGTCATGTGTCTCTGTCGTCCACTTCGTCTGATATGATAGCGAAGCCCCAATTAAATAAAAACATAACGCCAAAGCCTTACCGATGACAAAACCATTAGTAGGTAGCTACCACGCCTTCCACCTCAACTCACCCGTTCCCTGCGCAATTCCAAAAAGAATTGACCATCAGGCCATGTCTCCGATTTTTCACCCGCTGCTATGAAAACTCTCAAAGAGATCGTCATGCTGCCTAAATGCGGTAGGTGCTGTGAAATGACGAGGTAGAACCGAGATACAGGAACTCTTCACCAAGCATGAAAATGAAGTATTCTACATGCCATGTACACCGACTGTCGAATACCGAGTCTCCACAATTTGATTAGCACATCTAGGGCGTGTGTAAGCGTTTTAGTGGGTTAAAAGGCAGTGGGCCTGAGTAAATCAATCCAACCTATACAGTTGTTGGGAAAACAACTACACCATACCATTCCCACATTACATTCCTGCATCGTGACCCCACAAATAGACGACAAAGAACTAGAAAGAAGACGCAAATTCACAGTCAAAACGTCCCATGTTTCGCTATATGTCGTGCTCTTTCCGCGAGAGAGAGAAATTAAAATAAATGAAGTGCGGTCTCAAGCGTCCAGATTTCTCAGGATCGATGAGAGAAATGCGCGATACGATCTCATGGGATGTTTCTCAAAGACTCGGTTTTGTGAGATAATGTGTGGTCGTTGATTTGCTGATTTTGAATTGTCGCCGAGTGGCGGGGATTTATGTGTTCATACTGCCGGGTGAGAAGACAGAAATGTGATGTTAGGTTGGGTATCTGGGATCCTTGGGGTGTGCGGTGAAACACCATATGGGATGGGATTTGACTTCTTGTGAAGAAACGTTTCGCGAGTCGCCATTTTGGAATATCATGGAGGACATGTTCATCATGTGATAAGCTTTCGAAAAAGGGTTGTCTTAACGTTAACGTGCCATACTGTATCGTCAGCCTCTCCTTAACCGTAATTGATACAGTCGTATTTCTCAGCCTAACCCCGCTTCCGACAGCCCCCTCAGACGCCGTGCACGCATCTCTTTCACGCTAAGATACGTTCTATCGTGATCGCCCTCCTCTGGATCCTGGACAAACAGCCCATGCTGCACACGCGTAACCTCAGCCCCACAGCCCCCATATAGGTCGTTTTCCAAATCCCTCTTATACACTCTGAGCGTTTGTCGCTCGCCCAGACCTGTTTTCTTCTTTGCTGCCTTGGCCATTGCGAACGCCGCGCGTAGAGGCATCATGCTGTATCCGCTCTTGACGAGCGTCGAGGCGCGTGTTGCCAGACAATGTACAGGCTTGTGCACCAGGCAAATGCGATGAAGAAGAGGATGAACGACATCATGGTGGTAAATCCCTATTCGTAGGAAGAATTCACCCTGTCTGCTAGACAGCGCGTTGTGTCGCGGAAATAGGTGAAATCGTATTCGACGTCGTCGTAGCAGTAGGCGCTTTCTGATATCAAAGTTGAATATTCGTACTTTCCTCCGTTGATATCAATGTCCATGGTTGAATTACCTATGGTTTATGGTGTGAGCTTATTGTGTATTGGCGGGTTGTTCGCGCTTTTACTTACAGTTGCGCTACTCAGGCCTGGACCCACGAGCTGAATCGTAACCACCAGACCATTGCGGATTGTAGGCAAATGTTTGCGTATTATCAGAGTCGTACACGCCTGTCTTCATCAGCTGGTCTGTCATGAAGGTGTCTTTTGAACTTACATTGGCTCTAACGTCGTGTGTAAGACTTTTCAAAATATGGTTTCGCCGGTAGCACAGTTCCGCCTTAAAACTTGAAGTCACCTGAATGACTATCTAGAGCAAGAAAATGATATACTCAGATATAGAAAACTTACATCGTCCCATTCGGGGCTTTGTCCCTCTTATCGCGCTTCTTCCACGGTTGACCAGGCTATGCAAACCGGATGTTCGAATGCTTGGTTCTTCGTGTCCAAGGCTACGGACGATGACCTTACCATCTATTCTGGGACAATACTTTGGAGGAGTCAATATCTATCCATGCAATGTTGGTGCTGTCATAGCCAGTCATGGCTACGAGGAAGATGGGTACTGTGAGGACGTACAATGTCGCTACTAACATGTATGCAAATAGAAATTAGTCCTAGTATCATCTCGTATGAATAGTTCCTTATTCAACGTCCATAACGAATGCAGATTTGAGCCTTCAGGTGCGATTCGCTGAAATATGCGAAACGATGCTGGATGCCGCTCGATCACAAGCAGTAAGGCGTCGCAAAGAACCTGGTAAGTGGCCCATGAAGCGCCTGTTTGGACACCTATGTATAAATGGTCAGCTCAATAGGGTCATACCTGATTATAAGATTCCCTCGTCCGACAAAAAAGTCCTAGGCAACATCAATCGTCTTTGCTGCTACAATAGAGAACTGTCCAGACGTCGTGACCAACACAAACAACTTCTCAATGCCAGAAACGGTCGCATTCTGTGGGGAGTCGAGGCTTTGTCCACAGCACATAATCCTGTTCGAAAATATTTGGTGATAAGGACTATAAGCCGGGCCTCCTCGTATCAAGATGCCAAGCAATATCATAGGCAAGAAATCAAACACCACAAGCAACGCTAAGGCGAAACAGAGGATCGAGGTTTCTTGAGGACCGGCCAGACAGTGTCACGTAATCAAGTATGGCCAGTGTTCAACGCGTTACTCGTTACCGTCATGGCAATCCTCGACATGGCATTCCAGTTCTCGCCTGCACCTCACGTC
This sequence comes from Plenodomus biglobosus, assembly GCA_022343325.1. Lineage (NCBI taxonomy): Eukaryota > Fungi > Ascomycota > Dothideomycetes > Pleosporales > Leptosphaeriaceae > Plenodomus > Plenodomus biglobosus. The sequence continues at coordinate 376,296 of JACTNT010000025.1, read as the reverse complement.
CACGATGACTTTGGTCTCCAGAAAAATTCCCATTGCATTCCTTTTTTTGCTGGGTCCGCTGTCATTACCCCATGTCCTACGATACGCTGGTGGTGGAGAACCGTCCCGAAACTACATACCATAGCGCCCAATGGGGGATGGCTGAAATATTGGCTTGATGTTGTTCAAATACAGCATGTGCTACACACGTGTTAGACTTGTTAATACGTGCTAGGCGTATACTAAATATTAATATATACAAACAAGGTTATTCTATAATTCTATCTATATACATTTCATATCAAGACAGTTAACTCTATAATTATTACGATATATATTGTAATCCAAATCTTATATATAATTAGTTTGGTATAATGGCTAGAGGTACATATCTAAGAAAATACCGAGTATACTTTAGTAGACGCCTATAAGGGTAGATGCTCTAGGAAAGGTACTATTAGGTACTTTGTACTAGGAAGTGTAGCGTGCAGGCGCTTACTATAATACAAAGTGTATTATGCAGTACTCCATAAGGGGAGGGGGTAGGCAGTAGGAGAGGTAAATATAGGGGGTATTGTTTAAATGCTACTATAGTACTATATTTCAAACACATCTTTATCTCGACACGCGTGTAGCATGCCTAGGCATACTAATATAGAGGGTTTAACGTTCCTATCTCAGTGTATGTTACCATCACTATAATAATAGGACTAGCTATCGTGCCTAGTATATGCCCAAGGCGTTTCAACCCCCCTCCCTGCCTCCCTATGTGCGCAGCAAGGCATCGTTACTAGCCTAGTTAAGCAACGTACAGGCTAGAAAATCGAGAATACGGACCCTATATCCTTGATCCTAATAACACTAGGGTGTAAATGTGTCGGTGTTAGTTTAATACAATACTACTACAATATTAAGGCTACGATAGCGGTAGATGTTAAGATATAGCTCCTAGAGTCGTGCCTTTTACGCCGTCCCAAATATATTAATATGCTAGTTATTATAACAACTCCTCTGTATAGGATTGAACAACACCGTTAGAGGTAGCTTAGCGTGCTTAAATCCAGTAAACGGTGCGTACATTAGTATCTAGTCGTCTGGACATCCTCTACCAATGGTAAATAGTTTAGCTCTTTTAGATATATGTACGGTCTGGTGCTAATCGCCTGAAAAACTTAAGCTCTGAGCGAAGAGCTGACGGTGAACGAGGGAAAGGAATAGTATAGCTAGCATTCCGTAAGAGTTGAACGGAGGCAACTTCCGTCATCTCTCTCCTTACGCCCTACGACTAGGGCCAGGAGTATCCTTCCGCGGAGCGGAGTTGACTCCGACGTTGTTTTGAGGTGCCGGACACTTTTCTTTCTCCTACGCCCTACAACTAGGGCTAGGAGTATTCTTCCGCGGAGTGGAGTTAGCTCCGACGTCGATTAGAGATGCCGGAGACTTTTCCATGCGCGTCCCTATACGTTCAACCTCCATCACACACTCCGTTAGACCAACGAACAGCATGGAAAATTGCATTCAATAATATCGGACCAACAACACGGAATAGTGCAACTGTAACTGCTGCCAGATCTATCCTTGCGTTGTCGAGGCGGATCCCGCGTCACAACAGTAGATTATGGGTGATCTGGACCGCTCTCGCCCACGATGCTGGACTGCGCAATCCCGCGGCATCACATCGAATCAATCCCTTCACAAACAATTCGAAGGATTGTGACAAGAAAAGTGGTAACCAATATCACTTGCCGCCAGCGCTCTGCCGTTTCCTCACTCAATGTTGGAACTCTAACAACAGGTGACTTAACTGTGAGCTCTCCCGTAACAGACATCGAACAGTATCCAAAGACAACATCCCTGGTGTTGAAGCACACGCCTTTTCTTGAAACTACCAGCTACCAAAAGCTCGGCACCCAAGCTCACCTTTCCCCATGACTACATTCCGTTTTCTTGTGCGCAATACTTATGATATATGGAATGCGTGGTGCATGATGCTCAGTGCCAGCTTGGCCTCGATCATGCTGATAAAAGCTTTAGAATGGCAGGCAAAAAGAAAATGGTGCTACTCGAACGTCCTGAATTTCTCTCGAAAATCCACGAATCCACGGCTGAGTGGTATACTGCTACACCATGAAGCCAACATTGTTCGGCTTGTTAGCCTGCATATTGCCCTCCGCGGCATTGAATTGGAAGCCCAGGTTTCTCGCAAGGCAGCAGCCAGAATCCACAGTCTGTCTAACACGAGTCACTGTCGAGTATCAGCTCGCGCCTACGATCAGCGGACAGCCAATTGTTGTTAGGAATCCAATTACATCAAACACCACTTTTACTCTAAGTCCTTTCGATATACCAATCACTATTAATAATGCTCCAACATTACTCGATACTACTGTAACGGCTTATTCTACTGTTACGAAAACGGTTGTACGCACTTATATCACGTTAACATCGGGATACGCAGGCACTGTGACGTCTACATCAAGCATTGTCAATTTAGCGGATCCAAATGCAACCACTGTGGTTGTGTTCGTTCCACAATCCTTCACCACAATCACATCTCTATATTCTGGATCAACAACGAGGACGGAAACGATAACACCTAGCATTCTAGGTGAGCTTGGTACAATCAGGCTTCTTGTACCAGAGTTATACACAACCGTAACCAGCTCTTATTCTGGTTCTATCTTGTCAACCACTACTATCCAACCAACAATCGTGGGACAGACTGGGCAGATCGTGGTCCTAAGCCCTGAAACCGTCCGGACCCAGACTTCCGTTTACACGGGAACTACAACATCTCTAGTAACGTTGAGCCCAACTGCTAGTGGACAGCCTGGGCTCGTTGTACTCTATATACCCCAGTCTTTCACAACCCTTACCTCCCTATATTCAGGACTTACAACGGCCACTTCAACTATCGCGACGCCTGATTCGCCAGATCAGACAGGTACTATTCTAATTCAAGTACCACCACGATATTCTACGATCACGTCCCTGTATGGAGGCTCGACCACTGCTACATCCACTATCAAGACGGCAACAATACCTAGTGAAACAGGTACAATTCTTATACAGGTGCCCCAACAATACGTTTCGGTCACGTCTCTATATAGTGGAACAACCACCCAATTCTCTACACAGTTTGTACCAACGGTTGCAGAGGAAAGAGGAACAATTATCGTGCTGGTGCCTAGAACTTTCACAACGCTCACCAGTCTTTACACTGGTTCAACAGTCGCAACCACAACTTTAGTGACACCGACCGTGCCTGGGCAGACTGGAACTGTTGTCATTCAATCTCCGCAACCATTTACAACGATTACCTCACTTTCTGATGGCAATACAACAGTTACCTCTACAATCACCACGCCAAGTTTGCCAGGACAGACTGGAACCATTGTTGTTCAAGTCCCACGACAATTCACGACATTGACAGGTCTATTTGACGGCTCTACGGCTACAACGGCTACCCTTGCGATCCCAACTGTGGTGGGACAGATCGGGACTATATTCGTGGGCGTCCCGAGGCAGTTCACGACGATAAGCGCACTGTATGATGGCACGTCCAGCATGACGAGCACAGCGGCAATACCCGCAGAGCCAGGCCAGACTGGCACAATCCTGGTTAACATTCCGAGGCAATATGTAACTCTGTCATCTCTGTATGATGGCTCCACGATCATGTCGGTGACACTAGCGACGCCTACCCTCGTTGGGCAAACTGGTACCATACAAGTGAATTTGCCAAGGCAGTATCTCACGGCTACTTCACTATATGATGGATTATCGAGCACTACTGTCACCGTCGCCACGCCTACTACAGTGGGGCAACTTGGCAACATCGTCGTGAATGTCCCAAGGCAATATACTACGATCACCTCTCTCTACGATGGCCTGTCTACAATATCATCTATCATCGCGACGCCTACGGTGCTAGGTCAAACTGGAACTGTGCAGCTGAACGTCCCTAGGCAGTACACGACCATCACTTCTTTGTTCGATCAAGCTACTATCGAAACGTTAACATTGGCTACACCTACCGTGGTAGGTCAGCTTGGTACCGTGCAGCTGAACTTGCCAAAACAATTCACAACCATCACATCCTTGTACGATGGTCCCACGACCACCATGTTCATCGTGGCGACGCCTAGTATGGCGGGACAGATCGGTACAGTGCAAGTCAATGTCCCAAGACAGTACACCACGGTATCGGCCTTGTATACTGGCTTGACAGCATCAACTTTTACAGTCGCAACACCCAGTCTCGTCGGAGAAGTGGCAACAGTACAGGTGTTTTTGCCCCCGCAATATACCACAATTACATCCCTATACGACGGATCAACTTCTGCTCTCACCACGTTGGCAATGCCTACATTACCTGGCCAGACTGGGACGGTGCAATTGAACCTACCGAAACAATACACTACGATCACATCTCTCTACGATGGAACCACCTCGGCGCTTTTCACGCTGGCAACTCCAGTATCACCAGGTCAAGTTGGTACCGTGCAATTGAATGTCCCAAGACAGTACAGCACACTGATATCGCTCTACGATGGCACAGTGGCTACCACTCTCACAGTTGCAACTCCAACAATTCCTGGACAAATTGGGACAGTTCAGGTGAATGAGCCCCGGCAATTCACGACCCTTTCGGCGTTGTATACGGGTGCCAGCGTTACCACTGTTACTGTAGCTACCCCCACTCGACCGGGCGAGCTCGGAACCGTAGTCATTCAAAGTCCAGCTGTTTTTACGACCATAAGTGCCTTGTACTCAGGGTCAACAGTGAATACGACAACGCTGGCTACCCCCACTGTACCTGGCCAGGTTGGTACAATTCTCATACAGAGCCCTTCCGTGTTCACAACGATCACTTCTTTGTATATGGGAACATCGTTAGCATCCTCTACGATATTCACGCCTACGCTGCCTGGTCAGGTAGGTACAGTGGTCGTACAGAGTCCCTCTAGCTATACAACGATAAGCTCACTGTACACGGGGCTATCTTTGGCTACAACAACGCTGGCTACGCCCACTGTGCCTGGCCAAGTCGGAACCGTACTCCTTCAATACCCCGCAGTGTACACAACGGTGAGCGGCTTGTACACCGGCACTGCAACGATTACGACAACTCTTGCTACACCTACAGCTGTAGGAGAAGTAGGAACCGTACAAGTCCTGCTACCATCAGTATACACCACGGTCTCTCAGTTATATAGTGGTTCCGTCACTCTCACTTCAACAGTAGGCACACCTACCGTTGCAGGGCAACTTGGAACGGTGCAGGTCCTGCTACCATCAGTATACACCACGGTATCTCAGTTGTATAGTGGTTCCGTCACTCTCACTTCAACAGTAGGTACACCTACCGTTGCAGGACAACTTGGAACGGTGCAGGTACTGCTACCATCAGTATACAATACGGTCTCTCAGTTATATAGTGGCTCTGTCACTCTCACTTCAACGATAGGTACACCTACCGTTGCAGGGCAATTTGGAACGGTGCAAGTCCTGTTACCATCAGTATTTACCACGGTCTCTATATTGTATAGTGGTTCCGTCCCTCTCACTTCAACGGTAGCTACACCTACCGTTGCTGGCCAAACAGGAACGGTTCAGGTTCAGGTTCCGCCAGCCTATACCACGGTATCTCAGTTGTATAGCGGTTCAATTACTCTTACTTCAACAATTGTTACAGCAACAGCTGCTGGACAAACAGGAACGGTTCAAGTCCAGGTCCCTAAGACATTTACAACTCTCACATCTTTGTATACTGGATCCGTGGTAGCCACGTCTACAGTATTGGATCCAACTGTTGTCGGTCAGGTGGGCACCGTTCTCGTGAGCCTTCCCACAATCTACAACACAGTTAGCTCCCTTTACACCGGCGCGGTAATTACTACGTCCACTGCGCTGGTGCCTACTGTCGCTGGCCAGACAGGGCTGGTCGTGGTTCAACTACCCTCGGTGTATACTACTGCAACCTCACTATATACTGGCTTAGTAGTCGCTACAACTACAGTGCTTGTCCCTACCATGGCTGGTCAGACAGGGATGGTCGTGGTACAACAACCTTCGGTGTATACAACCATCACCTCCTTCTATACCGGCTCAACGACTCAAAGACAAACTGTGTTCACCCCGACGGTAGCGGGTCAAACAGGGACAGTTGTCCAACAGGTTCCTTCACCTGGCCCTGCAATAACCCTCACCGTCACATCAGGCGGTGTAGCGGCTACTTCCACCTCGACAACCACTGTAAATGGCCTTGCATCTCCCGTTGCGGTCGTTACAGTTCCGCAGACGCCTTTCCATATCTATATTACAGACTTTCAGAGCAACGTCTACGGCTACCTTGACGTTAGCAATACGCCAATTGCAGGTACTACGCGTAATGTCACACTAAGCGAGTACCCAACTTCATCATTATTCTATCTCGACGCAACCACGGGTCAGTTGGCATTAAGTCCTCAGAGTGGAGAATCAACCATTCCTCTTTTTGCGGTACAGCCATCCGGTGGACTTCTCAGCGCTCCCTTCTTATTTGCTACTAACCAACCTCCTTCTAACGTACCTATCATTACTGGGTTATGGCCTGACGGTACGTTGAGGGTTTCGAATGCGGTTACCCAATCCTTTTTGGCTAGTATATGCAACGGTGTGTTGTACCTAGAGAATACTATTAGTGCTGGTTGCCAGCAGGTAGTCCTATCACCCGTATATTCGCCCGTGACATACACTACAGTCACCGCCACATCGGGCACAGTCTCAGCAACGAGAACGTACGGACCTGCCGGAACTCTAGTTACAGCTGGCGGCACCATTACTCAGATTGTGCCTGTTGCAACGTGCACAGCATCTGGCATGGCATACACAGCGTATACTAACCCGTATCCTGGCGGAGGGACCGACGGAAACCTCTACTATGCAGGCTTCAACGCCTCTTTCTTCAACACGAATTCCGGTGGTGTCGCCAGTAGCGCTGCGCTCTTCACCGGCGTTACTAACAACATCAATTTCAACCTCGGGTCCACCGGCACTGGTAACCTTTACGGTACTCTGCGCAATCTAGCACAGGTTGCCATTGTTTACACTGGTTACTTCAGGCCGATTGTGTCTGGTACCTACATACTTTCTTTCCCTGCGTTGACCGAAAGCGACATCGCCTATCTCTGGATGGGAGCTGCTGCCAGCTCCGGTAGCTGGGGTGAGAACAATTGGAATTTGCGCAGTACCTATGGTGTTACTAGAGGTGTGCCAGTATCTCAAACCTTCGTTGCAGGGCAACTATATCCGATAACTATTCTGTACGCCAATGCTCTCGGTTTCGCCTACCTAGAACTCGACATCACCACACCTGCAGGCGTCCCAGTTACCGACACAACCGGCTACTTCATGCAGCCGAGCTGCAGACTGTCAGGCGTAACGATTGGTGTATCGGCAGTAGATGTCAGAACTTGCTCTGCTACTGGTCTTGAATGGTCCGTTTACGATAACTTTGTGTTGGACGGCTCAACACCCACTGACCCAACATACAATCTCTTCACACCCAACGTCTACAATGGAGTAGGCCCAGAGACAGCTCCCATAAGGGGTGCCATTGGCAATATTCAATACGGTGCTCCAGCTCCAGCAACCTCGGTCTCATTGTACAACCAAGGAACTTTCGATATGACATACCGCGCCATCGTCTTCCGCGGTTACTTCGCGGCCAACGCGACAGGCACATGGACATTCACGCTCAATCGTCCTGACGACGCAGGATTCGTGTGGCTTGGTCCCAATGCATTGACGACGTGGTCAAAGGCCAACGCCAACATAATAGCCTACTTGAACGGAGGCGCCGTGAGCTTTTCGTTATCGCTCACTGCAGGCACACTCACACCAATTCGGATGGTATTTGCAAATGCTCAAGGTGGAATAAGCTACACGCTTCAGACAACAGATCCGCTCGGTGTCGTGAGACAGAGTACTGCAGGGCTCTTCCAGCAAATCTATTGTGGACCCAATGTCAGATGGAATTAGGTGAAGTAGTTACGAAGTAAGGTGCGCATTTTTTGGAGAAGGGAAGAATTTAATACTTGTACCGAATTTCCGTACATAATTCAATATATCCGAAGCAGGCAGGATAGATACCTTTAATACTACTAACCCACACACCCACTCATTCATGTCTTTGTAGACGCTGAAATCAATATCTAAGCCCAAGTTAAAGATCTACCGATTAATAACTCGTCAATATTTAACTCAATGCACCACCATATCCTGCATTCCCCATCCTCACCATCCCTCAAAACAAACGTACTAATCACACCCCATCCCATCCCACAACCCTGCCAACAAAACCCCAAACCCACATAAACCCCCCTCCCAACACCCCCCAACGACCCTCCTCACAACTCCAAACCCACACCCCCATCAAGCCACCACTTCTTCCCCCCTCCCCCTCCTCCGCGATTCCCCCACGGCTGGCAAAACCAGGTTGCGCAAAAAACTAAAACTCTCTTTCTTTTCCGTTTATACGCGTTGATGAGATATGAGGGAGAGCGGGGAATTAGACTTAAAGTTAGGATTAAGAGTTAGAATGACACGTGCGGATTATTGACGAATTTGGAAGTTTTTTTTTTGTGAGGGGGGACATGTGGGAAAGTGAGTAAGGGAGAGGGTTTGGGGGTTTTTAGACGGGGATGGTGTGGTGGAGAGAAATATGGGAGGGTGGTGTACAAGTATACAAAGTTAGTGCGATATACAGTGTGAAAGATTAGACATGAGCTGCATTAAGCTAAAGTTTTTATATTGTTCTAGTACAATAAGACTACTACTAGCCTACGCCGTGTTAGATCAGAGTCCTGAAATCCGCAAAGGACAAGGCATAGCATCCATAGGAGCCTTATTGATCACGGCTTCCCCGTCGCGCGGGTCCGTGAGATACATGTGTATTCTAAGCCTTGGTCTCCACACTGCTTGCCTGAACACCCTGTGCCAATTTCTTCTTGCTGACGAGCCTGAAGCCGCCGAGCAAGAGGAACAGTGCCAGCGAGCCTAGAACAACGGCCAAAGTGATGAAAGCACCAATCACACCTCCGATAGTTGGGCTGATGCTGTTGCCACTACCACTGTTGCTCTGGGTAGATGCATTGTCCGTGACGTAAGCAGCACAAGCGCCTGTTGAGTTTCCGCACTTGGTGCACCATTGTTCTGTATTGCTGATGGCGAATCGGTTCAAGTTGTCCTGGAAATCGCTCCATGATATCGTGTCTGACGAGCCACCAAAGAGAGGGTAGGCAATGGGCTCGCTGGTGTTGGAAGCAGTGCCGTTGTGGAACAGGAAGCGGATGCTCAGTTCGTTTTCGCTGGGGAAGCCGTTCGAGACGTCAGCATCGGTGATGAGTTCGAAAGACATGGAGCTGGCGTAGTCGACGACGCCAGTGAAGTCGTCGCTGACCTTGGGCAGGTCGACGAGGCCGAAGAAGGAGAGAAAGGTGGCGTAGGGCCCGAATTGAATACCCATCTTCTGAGTGCCACTGCTGGAAATGAGGTTCTCCATGTACTTGAGAATCTCGCCGGCGAGCTGCATACCCGCAACTGCACGGATATTGTCAGAGGCATTGTAGGCAAGACCCCATTCGTGTGCATTAGCAAGAGTGCGCAGCTGGAAGAGAGTCGAGTCGGTGAGTGTCTCGTTGTTGGGAATGGAAGAGTTATGTATAGTGGCAACATTGATCACATCGTAAACTATGACAGAATTAGGGAATAGTCGTGTCTCTGGAGAAACATGATACTAACCGATGTAACCGTTCTTATACGTGACCTGATCTTCGCTAATCACATTGTTGATGGAAGGAACGAGAGAAGAGTAAAAGCCCTCGGTGCTCCTTGCGAGAACATTGTACTCCTCACTATTGAAGTAGTTGTTCGAGCTGGTCTTTGCATTCTGGCAGCTTGAGCTATCTTGCAACCAGCCCGAGTCTTCTGAGCCAGCACCAGTGGAAATTGTGTTGACGGGGATCAATTGATAGCCGTCCATGGGCGCTTGCACGCTCTGGCCGTTGCCGAGAGTCTGGACGGTCCGAACAGGAGGGTATAGTCCCTGTAAGAAACCCATAGCCGAAATCTGCAGGACATTGTCGACGGGCGAGACAACCGAGAGCTGTGAGAGCTTGACAAGGTCCTCATTGATGCCGTTAATCTTGGAGCTGCCTTCCAGATATCGCGAGCGGTAGTACGAGCCGGATGTGTAGACCTGCTCGTAGCCGAGAGCAGTCAGGTTGGTAGGAGCAAGTGCTTTGGGTGTTCGGTCACCATGTCTGTGGAAAATGTATGCTCCCAGGACAGTCTCAGCAGCCCCGGTACCAGCAAGCATGGAGAGAGCGGAGAGAGCAACAGCGGACTTCATGATGGCGGGCAAGAGGTTTTTGAAGACGGTAAGCGAACTAAGTGCGGAGGCTTGATACACTTTCTTGGGGACAATGGCGAACCTCACAAACAGAGGCAGAACAGGGTTTTGATCAATTCCGGAGATGCTCAACCTCTTATACCCAAGTTTCGTAAAAGCACCGCGCCGAGGAAATATACAGAGCTTGACGCTTGTTGATAGCAACGGCAAACCCACCCAATCCCGAGTGACATGCGCTTCTATCTGGCGGGGCTTTCCGAAAGTCGGGAGGGGCAGTGGAAGTGGGGGTTAGACTGGCCGCAAACTACGACCAGCTTTTCCGTTCACGGATACGGTGGAATGACTGCGATCAACTATGACTGGATGGCTGTCGTGTGTGGGAACATTGATTCGTGGTTTCGATGGATCAGATAAGTCTACGTAGTAAGTATGACGGTGCATATCAGTTTTCCCTGCCGTACAGAATCTCGCAGACCCCACCAATTGGCACATCCATGACCGCGTCGGTACCCGTGCTCCAAAACTCTTTCCAATCTACGTCGTCAGACGCCTCAAATTGATACCTGGAAAAAGAGTCACTGCGATGGAGGGCGGATGTGCCTTTTTCCTTATCCCTGTCGTGCAACTTGTCGGTGACTAGAACCGGGTCGCGCACGATCTCGCCAGTGGTCCTGTCTACGACGGCGATCTGGGCGCATTCATCGACAAGGTTCTCGCAGCTGCTCAGCGGCAATGTTAGATAGCGTGTGTTGTAGCTTGCGAGTGCAACGTAGATGTAGATGACCAATACAACTAGCCAGCAGGGTACGGCCAAAGCCCACCATCTGTTGGGGTAGTAGTGGATACCCATCTGATGCAGCATGGGAGCCGGCACGTATGCCCATAGAATGTACATGAGAAAGGCCGCAGAGCTTCCCAAGTACAACGCGAAGCCATAGTACTCGTATGTTGGGACCTTGGGAGAGGCGCGTGGCACTGTTGGGGCGAGCCGGGCAGAGTTGACTAGGTTTGCGGAATTCGAATTCGAGCCAGGTGTACTGCTGCCATGAGCACGTTGTCCAGTCTGGGCAGGCAACTCCACGTCTGATGATTCTGGTGTTGTGGGCCTTGACGAGGCGAAAGCTGGGCGAAGCAAAGAGGTCAACGACGGCGAGGGTGGTAGAGGAGTTGGCGGCCGATTATAGAAGGGCGGGAACAGCGCGGTGGCAGTGTGTGGCGGGAGGTGACTGTGGGAGCGTGACGTGTGGAGTGAGGGAGCGGTGGGAAGGCTGCCCCCGTCTCCATGCTCATGCTCATGCTCATGTTCATGCTCACTCTCCGTCTCCGACTCCTCTAGGGCAAAGGCGTCTTCATCCTCGTCCTGGTTGTCCTCTGCCGACGCTGCCTCGGAAAGAGCGCTATGCGATACCGGTGAGCGAGGGCTCAGCTCGGGGCGTGCTGAGAGAGGTGCAGGTGCAATGCAGCCATGTCGCTGTTTGGCAGCCTCCAGAGAGTGCAGTGTTGGTAGATTGGGCGTTGATTTGGACTGGAACCCTGCTGGCACTGGGCCCCCTCTGCTCTGGGGAGGCATGGTGTTAAGAGGGTTTGCAGTGGAACTTGTGCCGCATCCTGTGCACGCCCTTGTTGCGTGCTCAAGCTCCCCAATCGCGCCATAGGACTTGGCTGTTGCATGGTGAACGCGTGTTCGCGCTAGAGGGAGGAGCCGAGGCTTGGGGCCTTATCGATAGCGCACTTTGGAACTGAACATTGACCAGATGGTAGACTGGACTCTGACAATTAGAGTAGCAAAAAACCAAGTCTATGCGAATCAAGAATGCATTGGTCTGCACCATATTTACCGAGTAACCCGATCAACGGAACAACATGCCCTCGGTGCATCACCCAAGGTCATGTGACCCCTGGCCAGACGAGTCTACTGTGGTACGGGCAATTCACGATATCAGATTGCTGCACGATAGCCTGCTGTCCGTAACCATGTGTGAAATATTTTGTTTTTGTCAATGCACATCACACATCTCATGGTAGCCTAAACATGAGCATGCAGCTCATCATCGAACTCATGGCTCAGCGGAGAAAAGGCGGAGAGTAGGGATACAATTTCGCATGCCGATGCAGCACCTGTACCGACAACTGGAACGGCTATCTGCGTCGAATCTGCAACGTACCGTTCCTGGTCATGCACTGGACCAATAGTTGGTAGACTGGCTGCCACGAGCTCCCTCACTGTTCGCACCTATGGTTTAGAATGCACATGGCCATGCCTTCCTTGTACGAGGCAGTGAGCGGTTCGCTTCGCCGTTGCCTTCACAATCATCGTAGATCATCCGCATCGCGCTTGGTGATGTCGTGTGTCGTTGCACGTATGCACGCCGGTTCCTGGGAGGAGTGCCAACTGGTGGAGACTGACTGTTTACTATGCGTCTGCCAGGTCCTGGTAGGCGCAGGCAGTGAACTGCAAGATAAGCCAGCTCTGCAGGCAGGAAGAGACGACGACAGCTGTGTCGGTCGATCGCATCATGAGTTATGACGCGTGCGCGTTTTATTTTGTGTTGCGCTGCAGAGCCGTGGGTCTACAATGTAACATAGGTGCTCATGGCTCGCATGGCTCGCCTTGATTGAAGCGGGTGCAGGCTTGGAAGCATAAGGTACCGCATTCACATGTAAGCCAAGAAGCAAGGCAAGTTTGATAGCAACAATATAAAATCTGGGTGCAGCTGTGTCGGGTACTGGTATATGATCAGCCGATTGTAAACTATACAAGTCTGACTATGCAATGTGTAAACATGTGTAAACATGCCTGACTCGACCACCGCTGCAGGTAACCAGCCAAACATGGTCAGTGCCAGTTTCGCGGGGTATGGGCAGAATGCGGAGTTGCTATGCTGTCATGGTAGAGTACTTACATAGGTAGAGTGTGGTGGTGGAGCAGTAGCGGCGATAACTGTCATTCGACGGCTGACCTTCCCCCGTCATGGGGCAATTCCATCCGGCTGTTGTGGTGAGAGATGCGGTGTGCATGCTGGAGCGCGTCTTGAGTCGTCTGCAATGCGGGGCACGAGGGCGCATACACTGCCCCCTCCCCTCGCTAGGCGTGGCCCGCAGGTCCAAATGCCTACACAGTACATACTTACTTACTCCAGGTAGCACAACGTATGTACCTGTACCCCTGCTCGTGGAAATATCTATGTATGCAGGTGGAGCATGGAGCTTGGATCTGAATGTCAACAAGTAGCCTTTCGGTGGCTTTGCTGCATACCAATGCCTGAATGCAGTGGTTGCTGGCATCATCCAAACCTCGTTGAAGCATGCTGACCAAGCACCCCGTGCTCCTAATGCACTCTCCACGGGCGATTCCGGTGGGCGCTGCAGCACCGTCTTGAAGAAGCATAACGGCCCACTCGCGGGGTGACGTCGTCCTGAACTCGAGGGACTCGGCTGATGTGCATCCTGTCCGTCACCACACCGAGGGCTGGTGGTGTCGAGGTGAAATTGCGTCACGATGGCGGTCTTGGGACCAGTCAGAAGATGGCTAGATGGCAGTCATAGCCCATGCCCCAACCTTGAAAGTACATTAGGTACCCAGGCCAAGTTCCGAGATTGCAGCGTCGCTCGGATGCTGGTGCAGGACCTGGAATCCGGTACGGGACGCGCAGTTGGTCCAACGGGCAGCCAGACCAGAGAAGAGCATTCTACATAGACATCAACAGCCTCCACACTGTCCAAAGGCAACGCGCTGGAAGACTGTCCCAAGTGGAGCTGTGAGTTGCCGAGGTCAGCGGCTGGGCGTCGACTGTCGCAACAAAGCAGTCACTATAAGCTCCATGTGCCGTGGTGGTCATGAGCTTGGCGCAATGGCGGTCGGTCGCGGTAAGCGTGTTGAATAATTGACACTGGGAACAAATCGCGCAGAGCTAGCCGTAACCATGGCCGACCCGGGATTGGGAAGAGGGCAGTGCCAGATTTCCCCCTCGCCGGCGCACAAATCGCAATATCTCATATCAAACGTCGTGTCGCTGGTGTCGTGAAAGCCCTCGACCTGTCCCTCACTTTCTCGTCGGATATCGGCCACGACCCCTCGTCAGCCGCCAGAAATCAACCTCTTAACCCTCTCGGCGCAAAGCACAGCCACACACACCGCCTTTTGTGGCAGTGATCTGTCTTTCGCCCGCGACCAAAAACATCTGAAAGCGCCTGCGGCCTTCACACGTTGCAGCGCCAGTCGTTTGTCAGCCTCTTCCACCGACTTCGCGCCTGCCACGCCCCGTCGCTGGCCCAGGCAGTCACAGTGTTTTCGCACATCAAGTCGCTGCACGCCCACCTTCCCACGCTCCTCTCCTCCACCCAGCATCGACGACGATACGCGGTTTTGAGAGCCATACAATAAACCCGACTGGGCTTCTTGCCCGTGAGACACCCGCGTCTCTAAATCTCAAATCTACTCTGCTCCAGTTTTTTGACCCACCATCCGCCTAGCCGCGCCGCCATCCACAGCAGACAAAACCAAGGACCATGGCGGCCCCAGCAAGCAGCGCGGCCCCCAGCACCGCAGGGAAAGCTGGCGCATCGCCGTCAGCACCCTCCTCGGCGGCCTCGTCACTGCATTCGCAGCCTGACCTTGTTACCCCTCTTCCCCAACCCGTGCAACACCACGGCGCCAGCAGTGTCCAAGCCGCGGCTGAAGCCCTGCTCAAGCCCAAGAAACCCACAATGACGTCGCGCCTGAGCTCGATGCTCGGGCGCAAAGAGCCCACAGCCGCAGCGCTCGCAGAGAAGAACGGAGAAGTCAAGGCCGTCAACGGCGCCACCGCGAACGGTCGCCCGCCGCCACAGCGCCAGGGCTCGGTCACGAGGAAGGAAGCCTTGGTCGCCCCCTACAAGCGCTTCTGGGTCAACGACGACGGGACACATGAGCACCACCTCAAGGTTGCTAAGCGGCAAGAGAAGCTCTCTGACATGTTCCAGTCACTAATGCTGGGCAAGAAGAGGGGCGAGAACGTCGAGGACCAGCCACTAAGCCTCATGTCAAATTGGGTCGACGTTATGCGCAACGAGAAGGAGAAGCTCGCGGAGCAGAAGAGCGCTGTCAACAGCCTTCCACAGACACTGGTCCAGAAGTACGGCAAGTGCCAGGAAGTCGTGGGGCGTGGAGCCTTTGGAATCGTGCGTGTAGCCCACAAGCAGGATCCCAAAGACTCAAAACGCGAGCAACTGTATGCCGTCAAGGAGTTCAAGCAACGGCCTGGCGAGTCTGCGAAGCGGTACCAGAAGCGTCTGACATCCGAGTTTTGCATCTCGTCATCGATGCAACACCCAAATGTAATTACCACGCTTGACCTGCTCCAGGACGAGAAAGGCACATACTGCGAGGTGATGGAATACTGTTCAGGCGGCGACCTGTACACACTTGTACTTGCAGCCGGTCAGCTTGAGGTTGTCGAGGCCGACTGTTTCTTTAAGCAACTCATGCGTGGCGTAGAATACATGCACGAAATGGGTGTCGCGCATCGGGATTTGAAGCCAGAGAACCTTCTCCTGACCACGCACGGTTCAATCAAGATTACCGACTTTGGCAACGGCGAGTGCTTCCGTATGGCCTGGGAAAAGGAAGCCCACATGACGGCTGGCCTTTGCGGCTCTGCACCCTATATTGCCCCTGAAGAGTATGTTGACAAAGAGTTTGACCCTCGTGCTGTTGATGTTTGGGCCTGTGGTATCATCTACATGGCGATGAGGACTGGTCGTCACCTCTGGCGTGTCGCTCAGAAGGGCGAGGACGAGTTCTTCGATCGTTACCTCGAGGATCGCAAAGAAGAGGAGGGCTATCGGCCCATTGAAGTTCTTCGCAGAGTAAGTGACCTCGTTTGTCCCTTTAGGGCCCTTTTAACGACTCCACAGCGTCAATGTCGCAACGTGATCTACTCCATTCTTGACCCAAACCCGACACGTCGCCTCACAGCTCACCAAGTTCTCGTTTCCGAATGGGTTTCGGAAGCCAAGGTCTGCCATGCCGGCAATGAAGGCTTCTAAACATGGGCCACTACAAAGGCTGGTCCTGTTCTCTCTTAGACCGCGCAGGCGTGCTATCGCTGTCCGGACACGGCCACTCCTGCTCAGACCATGGCTACTACTGGCATTAATTCGTCACCATTGGTCTTCACTTTGCTCCATGGACACGGTAGGCTTAGACGGCCTTTTATCTTGGGCAATGTATTTGGCAGTTCCTGCCTCGTTTTATATTTCACATGTTTTCTGCGGTACGACATTATTCAAACAATACCTGGCAAGACATACCCCTCTTACGACTGATGCCACAGCATAGCGAAACATGACGGTATTGGCACTTTTTGCACTCTCGTACGGCGTTTTCTTCTTGCATCAACGGCCTATCAGCACGGAGTCTCTGGAGCACGATCGTGGTACGGACAAGGTCTAGATGGCAAAGGGTATTGCGTAAACGGGGATTGGGAGGCTTTGTCTTGGAGGGCGGGTTCACGGGAGGCGGAGTGTAGACCTCTTCGCTCGTGCGTGATAGATGAGCGAAGACGAACGCACATGGGCTGCCTATGGGAAGATGGCCTTTACGAAATTTCTGTCTCAGCACGCATTGGTATTTGAGCGTGTTTGCGTGCCGCGTTTCTGTATGCACTATACATTTGGGTAAAGCTCTTCATATGGACACGCGATATGGTGTGATGTGATGTTGCTCGGGTGGGAAATAAAGTGTAATAACTAGTATCTTGAGCAAAGCAGTACATTACGGCACGGCTGTGAGCCTTGGGATTCTGAAAGGAAACCATGTTGCATCCGCCAGCCTCACAGGTCATAGCATGCATGATCAAATGGAGAGGCACAACTGTTCATTTTGGTGACATTGGGGTTGTAGGTAGAGTTCAAGACGCCGGCTTGGCAACGTCATCGCTCACTTTCGCTTGGACAAAGCGACCGTGCAGGCGACATGTTCGGTGAAACAGCCAATCCAACAGACGTGTCTTCCTCGAAAGCCTGTCCAGACCGCGCTGCTGCTCTCTCGCCTCCCACCCTACTCTGCGGTTGGTCCATGGCAATCGTTCTCGTCACCGGGCAGGCCCAACTCGTCGCAATCCAGGTTTGAACAAGCAATGCGACCAAGCGATGCCCACGATTGGCGCTCCTCCCCGCAAATGGACGCTCCTCCTGCTGCTCTGCAGCCCAGCTACGTATGCGACCGACCACACAGCGAATGACATCTCGAGTCCAATTTCCGGCGCTACTGCAGTCTCGAGTATCACAACACCCGCTGCCACTCTTGGTGTTTCGTCGCTCTCGCCATCGCCGTCGCCATCTTCCCCTCGCAAATACATCGATAGCGACGCACTATGCCCGGCCCGCACGATAAACTACATTACCCATACATTGCCACAGCAGTGCGCCAAGACGAGCTGGGCGGTTCCCGGCGATGCTGGCTCTTCGAACATCACGGCAGGTGAAGCACAAGCTACTGCGGATACTCGGACAGAGATAGGAAGGCCAGGCGTTGACGTGGAGAGCCGGCTGGGCGGGAAAATCAGCAGTGCTATCTCATTAATTGCTGCACATGCACAAGAGACGCCAAGCGGTACAGCAAGCGAATCAGGGGCAGAGCATGAGACTGACTCGCCCTTTGACAACGCCAGTTTTCTATCCTTCGAGGAATGGAAGAAGAAGAACCTCGAGCAGGTTGGACAGTCCCCTGAAAATGTCGGCCAAGGACGGGCTGCTCCATCGGGCGAGCAAGCGCGCAGACGACCGGTCAACGTGAATGCTCTCGACTCGCTGGGTGACGAAGGAGAAATCGAAATCGACTTCAGCGGTTTTGGAAATCCTGGGGACAAGGAGCATGCAGCAAGTAGGCGGCAGGAAATGCAAGATGCAGGAGTTTCCAAGACGGCCGGCGAAGAGGGCAAAGCTGCACCCAGCTCATGGGCTCTAAGCAAAGACGCGGGCAAGACCTGCAAGGAACGCTTCAACTACGCTTCCTTCGACTGCGCTGCTACTGTTCTTAAAACCAACAAGCAAGCCAAGAGTTCAACGTCGATTCTCGTGGAGAACAAAGACAGCTACATGCTCAACGAGTGTTCCGCCGAAAATAAATTCCTTATTGTGGAGTTGTGTGATGACATCCTTGTCGACACAATCGTCCTTGCCAACTACGAGTTCTTCTCGTCTATATTTCGTCACTTCAGAGTCAGCGTCTCTGATCGCTACCCAGTCAAGATGGAACGGTGGCGAACGTTGGGCACTTTTGAAGCACGAAATTCGCGTGATATCCAAGCTTTCCTCATCACCGAGCCACAGATCTGGGCTCGTTACTTGCGTGTCGAATTTTTGACGCAGTTTGGGAATGAGTTCTACTGTCCGCTCAGTCTGCTCCGCGTACATGGCACGACTATGATGGAGCAGTTTAGGCAGGAGGAAGAGGAGGCGAGAGGTATTGCAGATGATGACGGTGACTTGGAGGCAGAAAGCAAGGATGTTGTGAAGCCGGCCGAGGATAGCGGACCGTTGCCACCAGACCAGATACCCATTCAGCCTATCAAGGATGATGATGCACTCTCTTCAGATTTCCCGAGTACGGAGAGTCTGGTAACATCTGCAGCGGCACCAAGCCCAGATGCAGTGCCAGGGCAGCCAGGTCAGGAGCCTGATATGTCATCTGGTTCTACCACCGTGGTGCCTGTCAGTAGCTCCACTGTGGCAGCTTCTAGCACCGCGGCGGCCATATCTTCCTCACCAGCAGTCAAACAGAGAGGCACGAATGGCGAATCAAACACTTTGACGATTCCTGACAATAGTCCCCCAGGAGGATCATCACCAGTAACATCAACAGGTTCGGAAACCCCAGCACAAAATCAGAGTCGAACCCCAGATACTGCCTCTGCTATCTCGCCACCTACCTCTCAAACTTCTAGCTCGAGCAGCTCCACTATCAGTGCTACAAGCGATGCACCGTCCAGCAGCCCAGTAGCCAAAGCTGCAAGCAACACTACAGGCGGAAGCCCATCAGTCCAACCACCAACCCGCGGTTCCTCCACACAGCCCAACCCCGCCGTCCCATCAACCCAAGAATCCTTTTTCAAATCCATTCACAAACGCCTCCTCTATCTTGAAGCCAACAGCACCCTCTCTTTGCAATACATCGAAGAGCAATCCCGCAGCCTCCGCGACGCCTTTCTCAAGGTCGAAAAGCGACAACTCGCCAAAACCGAGAAGTTTCTCGATCACCTAAACAGCACTGTTGTGTTGGAGCTCAAGAGTTTCCGTAACATGTACGATCAGCTTTGGCAGAGTACTGTCATCGAGCTGGAGAGTATGAAGGAAAGGCAGAAGAGTGAGATTGGGGAGATTGGAGCGAGGTTGAGTCTTTTGGCCGATGAGTTGGTGTGGCAGAAACGTATGGCCGTTGTGCAATCTACGCTTCTCCTCGCGTGTCTCGGGCTCGTGCTCTTCGTGCGCTCCGGCACATTGGGCTCGTCAACCGATGTACCAATTGTGCAACATCTAGGCAGCAAGTACACGAGTTTCTTCGAAACACCGCCGCGCAACCAAGTAGAACCAGGCATGGTACGACGCCGACGAACGCTGCGCAACATGTGGCGCAGCGACACCTCAGCCGGCCTCAGCGACCACCAAAGCGATGCCCACCCCGCGCTCTCCGACGCCGAAACAGACGGCGCAAGAAGTCCGCTGCAAAACGAATACAGCCCCAGTCCGCCCACACCATCTACATCAGCAGCCCTGAGCGCCCGCGACGCCCGCCTCAACGGCATGACGCCGCAACACGAGCGCGAGCGCGAGCGCGACAACGACCTGGACCCCGATATCTCGGACCCTGACCCTGACCCCGATGACCAAGCTGTCCGCATCCAGGTCTTGGAAACGCAATCCGGCCCCGCGACACCGAATGGGACGCGTGATTGCCGCCCGTCGTGGGAAGAGGTGGATCGTGCGATGGATGAGTTGAAGGCTGAGGGTAAGGCGGTGGGTGGTGGCGAGGGGAAGGAGGATAGAGGGGAAAGGATGGACAGGGATAAGGGAGTTGGAATCGGAATGGGCATGGGAATGGGCATGGGGATTGGAGGGACGAAAAGTCCGTTGAGGCGCGCGTATAGTAGTGGTGGTTGTGATGTTAGGAATGGGACTGGCGAGGGGGATGGATATGGGCATGGGCATGGAAATGGGGATTCTTAGATGCAGATAAATATATGACGGCTTTGGCGGTTTTAGGATTGGCTGGGTAAAATATGGCAATATCTTTCTTCTTTTTCTTTTTCTTTTTCTTTTTCTTTTTCAGCTGTTTTCTTGGGAATGATGCGGGATACGTGACAATTGATAGTGTGTGTTTTGATGTGCATGTAGAGATTTGCAAAGGGAAAACTTTTTGAACGGTGAATGTTTTGGGTGAGGGTTTTTTTTTGCGGAGGGCAAGGAGAGAGAGAGAGAGAGAGAGAGAGATGTTCAGTGTCCATCATGATAAGTCAGAACATGATCAACATGAACAAGAAATAAGCACCAACCCCCCCCCAAAAAAAAACCCCCCAAACAGATACATCTCCTCACCTTTTCAATCTCCATCTCCCAGTTTGCAAAAAATTCTCCAAAGGGACAAAGAATGTTTTTTTTTTGCATACACAGATATATACATGTGTAGCTAAACAGTGTCTCTAGATCCATCCATGCATTCAAAATCATGTACATACACACTACTACACTCCACTCCACTACACTACACTACAATTTACTCCCCTCCCCAGCCACACGATTCAAATACAACGGATCCCTCGGCTCAATCCCATACTGCCTGCACAACTCCTCACCCCTCTTCTGCTGCGCCTCAATCCGCTGTTTATGCGCCAAACCCCTCTTATTCTCATTGCGCCCCAGCTGCAGCAAATGCACCTCATCGGGCCCATCGACGATGCGCATCGTGCGACCCGAGCTATACATTTGGGCAAGGGGTGTATCCTGGGAGACGCCTGCGCCGCCGTAGGCCTGAATGGCCCAGTCAATGACTTTGAGGTTTACCTCTGGCACGAGGACCTTGACTTCTGCGATTTCCTTGAGCGCGCCCTTTGCCGATGTTTGGTCGATTTGGATGGCGGCGTTGAGGACGGCGAGGCGGGCGGCGTCGATTTCAATGCGCGAGCGGGCGACGCGCTCGAGCATGATGCCGTGTTTGTTGAGGAGTTGGCCAAACGGCTTCTTGCGCTCGTCGTTGATGCGGGCGAGGAACCATTCTAGCGCTTTCTCGGCGGATCCGATGCTGCGCATGGCGTGGTGGATGCGGCCCGGTCCCAGGCGGCCTTGGATAATTTCAAAGCCGCGGCCCTCGCCGAGGACCATGTTGGAGGCGGGCACGCGCACGTTGTGGAAGCTGACGTGGCCGTGGCCGTGGGGGGCGTCGTCGAAGCCCATGACGGAAAGCATGCGGTGGATTGTGATGCCTGGGGCGGTGTGGGGGACGAGAATGACAGATTGTTGCTTGTATTTATCAGAGTTGTTGGGGTCCGTCTTGCCCAGTACAATGAAGATCTTGCAGCGGGGGTCGCCAATGCCTGAAGACCACCATTTCTAAGAGTCATGTTGTTAGCTTGGATGTGGTGGAGGAGTGGAGCTGGTTCGTGCCAACATGGGATGAACATACCTGTCCATTGAGAACATACGAGTCGCCATCACGCTTGATGGTCATCTCAATGTTTGTAGCATCACTAGACGCAACTTGAGGCTCTGTCATCAAGAAGGCAGAGCGAATTTCGCCCTTGAGCAAAGGGTCAAGCCATTGCCTCTTCTGAGCCTCGGTGCCGTACTTGGCGATGACCTCCATGTTGCCAGTATCCGGAGCAGCGCAGTTGGTAGCCTGCGTAAACATTTAGCAGCCAACTCTCCTTTAACAAAAAAGCCAGCTCGACATACTTCACTAGCAGTCCTTGATTTTCCAAGGTACTCGGCCATGAGCCCATACTCCAAGTTGCTGAAGCCAGCACCTTCCTTGAAGTGAGCCTTGGGCAGAAACATGTTCCACAGTCCCAATTCTTGTGCGCGCTTCTTCAGGTCCTCGATAATGGACGGATGCGAATTGAAGCGCTCTTGGGTAGTCTCGCCAATCTGGCGCTCGTAGACGGCATCGGCGGGAATACATTCTTCTTCGACGAACTTCTCGACCTTTATCATGCTGTTAGACGGCATTCCGAAAATGAGAGCGTAATCGCTGAACTTACAATATCCAGAGTCTTCGCCGCCCTCTCGCTAACAAACGGCCTCGCAATAACGGGGATACGCTGGGAGGCGGAGACATGGCCATTCTGGCTGTTGCTGAGGAGATCATAAGGGACAGACATGATTGCTTTTTCTCCGCTCTAGAAATTCAGTCACTGGAGATGGTAAAGGGTGAACTCGTCTTCAAAATGGAAAACTTGCTCGCGGTATTGGAGTAGGAGAAAACAAAAGGCGACTCGCACAGGGCGAGTTATGGGGAGAGGCGAGCTTCGGCCATGGCTCTCCCCGCAAATAAACCCCCAGCGGGAAAGATGCCGAGGTAGCGAGGCAAGGGCCCAATACGGACATCGTTCGCTTCTCCACAAGCGGGAAGACGATGGCTGATATGAAACTCCTCCAGCAAATACAATTGTCTCCTTTGACCGAGGCGCCAGGCACAGTCATGTCGTTGCAGTCAGCTTTGACTTACTCTCTGCAGTAGCCGAGCCCAGCATCATGCAACGCAGTCCAGAGCTCTCCGCGTGAGCTTGCTTTGTAGTCATCAATGACATGATTCATCATCCATCGCGTCCCCGTTCATAGAGCTGTCATGGCCACTGAGATGCCCCAAGCTGAGCAACGCTTCTTGTAGCTTGCTTATATCCATTTTCCATGCCCTTCATATGCTGCATCCCCCATTCTCACACAGCAGCACATCCAACACCACCACACTCGATCCTTCCAGCCCGATGGTAATACATACAATTGAATAACAAGTAATCCAACCAACAACACAATCAACGCATTTCTTGATACGAGATACATCACGCAGTCCGTAGTGTGCCATAGTCGCCATTCCATTCGTGTCTCATTGCCTAGGATAAGATGTCTCCGCCCCCAAAAATAAAATAAAAAACAGTCTAAAGCCCTTGTGTACAATGCAATGCCTCCGGGAGAGACAGCCCTTGAAAATCAGGTTTTTCCCTATTCGCCCCATAAACTCCAAACTCAATCATCAACTGCCACTCAGCCACCAACAGGCGTACCGCTTCTACTCAGACCACTGCCCGAGCTGTTATGTCTCAGAACAGGCGTTGCACTCCTGCTCCTTTCCCGGTCGCGCTCTCTCTCTTCAGTCTTGACTCGCTCACGCGCCTCCTCCACAAGTCGCTTCGCTTCCCTGACATTCCGCATAGTCCTACTAAGCTTGCCCTCCTTGCCTTCTTGAATCTTCTGCATTTCGCCTCTCGCTTCAATGTCCTCCTTGGTTCTGGTGACAAAGCTCTTGAAGCTGCCTTTCAAGTTGGTCCGAATGTCTTGGCCCTCGTCAAACACGCAGTCGCTATCTCGGATAGATTTGACATCCTCAACGCGGCGGGTGAGGTAGAGCGTGGGTCGACGATTTGCAAGTTGGTCTTTGCGTTGGGCGATGATGCGTTGAACTTCCTCTTCGTAGGCGGTTTCGTAGACGTTCATGTCGACATTCGAAGGAGACTCGGACACGATACATGCATCGTCTGACTCGGGCACGCAGTCTTCGCCAGTGCCAATGTTGAGGAAAAGAGTATCCTCGAGGGGATTGTGCGCGTGGCCTTTACCGATAGGTGTGGTAGGGGTTAATGTCGGGGCCGCGCCTGATATGGCCGGTTGAGGTATTGAAGGTCGGATAGATAGGTTTTCGTGTATGGTCTTACCTTCCTTGGGGGCTGTTGATGTCTGCACTGAAGGACTGTTGGCCGTAGGGCCTTTAGCCGACGGTCGAGTGAATGGGGATCCTTGACGAGGATTAGACTTGGAAAACGGTTTATCATTGATAGAATGCGGCGGTTTGCGATCCTTTTCATCGATCCTAATTTCGTGATGAACACCCTCGGTACTAAGTGCACTTTCGACAGGTCGGCGATCATGCGTATCTTGTGATTTTGATTTTCGCATCATCAACGGCCGCATAGACATCGGAGGCTGCACCATACGAGACGCGCTGCCTAGTATGCTCTCGATGCGCTCTGGCCGCCTTCTGAAGAGCAGTTGCTTGAAACGCTTGACAGCTCGAACCTGGTCTTCCATCAGTTCTCCGAACTAAAAATGATTGGGTCAGGTAGGTGCTAGTCATGGAAAACGATCGATGAAAGCAAGTGTATAAAGCCATGATCCGAACAGGACAGCACGATCAACGTCAAGATGGGGGGTTCAAGCAGCTACTTACCACTGTTACCAGATGGCCCATGTTCCCGGTAATGGCAGCATTGACTTCTTCATCCGTAGGTGGCTCAATGATGGAAGAGACGTTCTCCGACTTTGGGAGCAGGGGATCAGTGCCTTGTCGCGTGACCCATGGGTGTTCCTACAAAAGTCAGCCATGGGTGGCAGAGGTGAAGATGCATACTGACTCTGATCTCCTCAATGGTGATGCGCTTCTGTGGATCCTTCTCCATGAGCTTTTGTAATAGATGCTTGAGTTCGTCGTTGCAGTCGGTATCAAACTCGAGTGGGTCCGACCGTATCGATTCGTACAGTTCAATCATGCCAGTGCGCTCAAAGGGTATCCTGCCGAAGAGGAGACAGTACAGCGTGCAGCCCATTGACCAGATATCGGCCGCCCTTCCAGAGACGTGCCCGTGTTTGGCGACACACAATTCCGGTGGCATGAATGCAGGCGATCCAGCAGACTTGGCCGTCTTCATCTCACCTTCCTTGTCGAACATTTCTGATACACCAAAGTCGACAATCTTGAGGACATCTTCCTCGGTGACGAGGCAATTATCAGGCTTGATATCCCGGTGGATAATACCCTGGGCGTGAACTACCAAGCATGAGTGAAAAGCCATGGCAAGGCTTGATTGATGTGAAACGTACGATACTCGAGGCCTAAGATCATGTCGCGGAACCAGCAGCGACACTGTTCCTCGCTGTATGGGTCGGCACGTTCCTCGAGGCCAACCTGCATGACGACGCCCTTTTTGCACATTTCCATGACCATGTACAGCGAGTCTTCCTCTGGGTCGTCGAGCACTTCGATGAGCGTGACGAGGTTTGGGTGGTTTAGCTTCTTCATGATTGCGATTTCCTCCTTGATGAGCTCAAAGGCATTGTTCTCTTCGCTGGTCGAATGTCGGTGGAGGGGCGAGTTGAAGCCTATGCCGGCGGGCAGGGCGCGCATGCGTCTGGCGGCACTTGGTCGGCGTAGAAGGTTGGATTGTGCGCGTTTGCGCAGGCGGGACTTTGAGAACTCCTTGACAGCCTATGGGGGGTTCGGTCAGCAACAGCCAATGGGCTAGTGACGGGTGGAATTGTGGGAGTAGAAGTAGTAGTCATGGTAGTAGTCGAAGTAACAATACCAATAACAGTCATGGTAGAACGCTGGAATGCTCACATATTCTTGGCCATACTGGTCTTCGGCAAGGTGGACAGCGCCAAACGAGCCGCGGCCAATCTCCTGCTTGACCCAGTACTGGTTGATGCGGTGTTGGGCGCTGCCGTCATCCTCGCTGTTGCTGTACTCGGAGCGGGCGTTGAAGGTTTCCTGCCGAGACTGTCAGCAGGCGGCTCGCAGGGCGGCAGCAGGTGCGTGGTCCAATGCACCTTGACGCGCCTGGTGGACGAGGCGGCTCGCCGGTGGTGTCGAAGCGGGCTTTGGTAGGCGGGCGTTGACCTGTTTGATTGAGAGGGCCATCAGCACCTCGGCGGGGTAGCGTTGACGTAAGGGAACTGGGGGGCCAAAGGGCCAGAGGCCGGGGGGCTGCAACAACGCACATGTACTTTACGGGCGGTGGCCGTCCGTCCTCGCCGGCGGCACGAAGGTCTATGGTGGGCTGGGAGCTGTAGAAGCCCGATTCCGCGTCGGGCTGGTGGTGGGCGGCGGCGGCAGCGGAGCGAGCTTGCGACATGGCTTGCGGACAGGGCAGGCAGAGGGGAGTTGATATCCAAGGCTGCTAGAGGAGCGGGACAGCAGCAAGCGACTAGTAAGAATAATATGGGGAGCGAGGTGCCTCGAGACCATCACCGAGCGAGTCACCCTGTCCGATCAAATGAGCCCATCCATCCCTGCCTTCACCCCACAACCCGACGGCCCCCCCCGTTGCAGCAGCGTTGGACACTGGACAGCTTCAATTCAATTTGAGCAAGTCACCCTACCTACCCTCACCGTCTATCGTACCCTTGCCTGAGATCTTCACCACCACCACATTCTGACGTTCGACTGACAGCGCTGTCTGCCCTGTGCACTGTATCTGAGCTGTACATCTATCTCCTCTGATTGACATTGACATCGCCATCATTACAACCTCCCCCCTCCCTCGCCCCTCTTCATCCCCACCATGGTGCTCTACAGCTTCTACATCTTCGATCGCCACAGTGAGTTGCCCCATCGCGCCTGACCGCATCCACATCCACATCCACATTCCCATCCACATCCACATCCACATTCCCATCCCATCCATCTATCCCCCCCCCCCCCCCCCCAACAGCCGCAATCTAACCACAGCTGCAGCGGAGTGCATCTACTCGCGTCGCTGGACCCCTCGCCCTGCCTCATCCAGCTCCAAAACAGCTGCACGCCCACAATCCGGGTCCAGCACGACAAGCAACGGCGACGCGCCGGCCGCAGCTCGAAAAGGCCTGTCACACGGCGATGACGAGAAGCTCGTCTTCGGCCTCGTCTTCTCGCTGCGCAACCTCGTCACCAAGCTCGGCGGCGCCGACGACACCTTCCTCTCCTACCGCACCGGCGAATACAAACTACACTACTACGAGACGCCCACGCGCATCAAATTCGTCATGCTCACAGACACGAAAGTAATCAACCTGCGCCAGTATCTGCACCAGATCTGGGCAAACTTGTACGTCGAGTATGTGGTGAAGAATCCGCTTGCGCCGACTGAACATCCCGGCGGCATTGGCGTTGCGAATGAATTGTTTGAGAGGGGCCTCGAGGCTTTCATCACTGCTGTCTTGCCCGTTTGAACAACAAAAATGAAAGGCACAGAGTCTCTTTCACAATTGGCACATGCATTACAGATACTAGGTAGGGGCGGCGTGTTCTAAAACCCAATGTCTTGGCGGAACTCACGTCCCAACCAAAGACGAGGCGCGACCCGGGGGACAGGAACCATGGCTGCAGCCATAACTCCTATATTTTGCTCAACCGCACAAGCATGTTTATCCTGCCTGGCTGCTATATCGACACCCTAACGCCTCAGTCCTCTGTTTGAGCACAGGCGACAGCACAGCACCCACCCCTCCGGATTCCAGGGTCCAGGCCAGCATGTTCACAAAAGCCACAGAGCACACGGAAGTGCGACAGCCAACAACTCCATACCACAATGTTGGGGCCGATGGATTGATTGAAGAGGAACTCCACATATTGGGTTGACGTGTAACTTTGACAATTCGTTTCAAAACGAAAGAGGAGAAAAATCATGCATAAACTCCCATTTTCATGCAATACCCCATAATCTATATTCATAAAACCAAATCCATCGTGCTGAACCCCCCCATTTCGCCTGTTTTTCCAACTGTGCCTACCAAAAAAAAACCTCCACACCCACTCAGCTTCTATACGTACTCGGTCTTGATTTTCTTCGCCCTCTTCTTATTGGCCTTGAAATGCTTCTTGCTATTCGTATTGAGCTCTGCAACATCCACATCCCGTTCCAACGCCGTCATTTGCTTTAGTTTTCGCCCACTGAGCTGCTTGCCCTGCTCACTGTACTTGTGGTGGAAGGGCACATTGACACGCGCCATGCCCTGGCCAGGGCCGAAGAAGCGTTTGTCCATCATCTGAGTCTTCTCGCCTTGCACGGGAACACCACCGCCAATATCGAGGTCGTCGTCCATGAGGGACTCGTTCTCCTCGGGGCCGGCAAGCGATGTTGAGCCAGGGAGGCGTGCAAGCGGGTGGTGTCGTCTTTTGGCGGGAAGGTGATTGACGTCGTAGAGCTCGCGGTTGAAGAGCTTGGAGTCTAGGGGCGGGTCGACGGGTGGAGGGTGGCAGTACAGGATTTTGCCCTTGACGTAGTCTTTGAGAATGTATCGCGCTGCTCGCGACTCGTCAGGCTGGCCAAGACCTTGTGTGGAGAAGCCTCGGGCGGTGGCATAGGCGCGCAGGATTTCTTCCGAGGTGAGAATGCCTGTTCCGCCTTCTTCCATGGGGCGTGGGTGGATCTTCATGCCGTAAAGGGCTTCAAGGAAGGCCTGAGGAACACGGCGGGCGACGAGGCCAGCAGGACCAGTGTACTCGCGCAGTTGATCAATGGGAAGAACACCTGCGCAGACGAGCTCGGCCTTTGTGGTGGCAAAGTTGGGGAACACGAGACCGGGGCAATCGCAGAGGACGACCTTTTCGCTCAAGTGGATGGTTTGGAAGTGCTTGGTCTTTCCAGGAGTTGCTGAAACGGACACCTTCTTCGCGCCAATGAGCGCGTTGATGGTGGATGACTTTCCGACGTTGGGGTAACCGACAAGACCAATGGATGTCTTACGAGGTTCTCCATTAGGCCCGGTGTCGACGTCCGGTGAATGCTCGAGGAACAAGGCCTCGAGGTCTTCGGTAGTAAGAATGCGCACACGCTCCTCCTCCTCCTCTGTGAGAGGCTCGCTTTGGCCAGCAACAGCGACCGTCTCTCCGTCGACCCATTGCGCATTCTTCTCTCTCTTGTCCTGAAGACGAATGTTCCTGGCCTCCCTTGCAAGCGCCTGGTCTTCTGAATCATCCGAGTCATTTTCCGAATCGACCTCCTCTTCAGCATCTTCGTCCTCTTCGTCCTCTTCTACTTCCTCTGAGTCTTCTGAATCCTCACTCTCGCCCTCCTCTGCCAGAGCCCTAGCCTCGTTCATTTCTTTGGCCAACTCAGCCGAGAAAAACTTGTAGTTGATGCCGGCTGATATGAAGTAGTCAGCCCATGCACGACGCTGGCCAAGTGTCATCATATCGGCTTTGTTCACCAACAGCAGGTTGTTCTTCCTCGGGTCAACCTCCTTGACGTAATCCTCCAAGTCCTCGGATCGGAACATGAGGGGGTTTCGTGCATCGACAATCTGGACGACAAGATCTGAGCGCTCGATGACTCGCCACAACTGCCGCCAGACTTCGAGGTTGCGCTCGAAGGGTGTCATGAGCAGGTCGTTGTTCTCTTGCAACTCGGCCAGGCCTCTCCGCCATTGGAGCAGCGACTCGCGCTCCATGGTGTCTAGTTCCTGTGGCGTCGTGTTCTCATCCCACTTGGGCCGCCTTGGGACTGTCAGGCGGTTCTTGTTCTCCTTGTGCTTGCGGGTGACGTTGCGCTCCTCTGTTGCAGAGAGCAGGTAGGGGTTCTTCTGGTCCTTGTGGATGATCTTGACGTTGTTCATCTTCTCGGCGGTAAAGTCTGTGCCAGCCAGCTCTGCAGTGGAGAGGAAGTCGTCGAGGGCGCCCTGTTCGGTGACGGAGCGCATCTTAACCCAGGCGGCATCTTTCTTCTCGTTGATGATGTACTGGACAAGGGGTTAGCAACCAGCACTCGCTCTCTTGTATAACCCGCCCATGCGACTGCACGTATAGATGCACCAAAACACACCTTCTCGCCATTCTGTCCCGTCCTCTCAATACCGGCGTTGAAGTTGCCCCTCCTCATGTCGGCGCCCTTGCCCTTGCCAAACCTGTCATTCATAAGGCTGTTTCCGAGCCCAACGGCCTTCTTTGACTTTGCGAGCACCATGGTTGCGGTGTGGTGCCTGGGCTATGTCGTGGTGGTCGTGGTGGTCGTGGTGGTTTGCTGTGTATTTGGCTGGTGTGGTCCCTTTGTGAGGGGGGTCTGAGTGGGTGCGAAAAGTAAAAGTTGCCCGCCCGCCCGCCGAAGTTGCCCCACGTCATTCACTGGCTGGCCCATCTGCCTCGCCTAAATTATTTTTCTGAGAGGCAGCCCCCAAGCCGACCACGCCCGTACCAGCAGCCCTTTTGTCAGCACGCCTTCCCCAGACCTGCAACCGCCATAGTCGCCACTTCTCCTTTGGTACACTGCGACTACAGTCACACCAAGCCAAGATGCCTCGCCGAAAGTTCATGTGAGTTTGCTTCTTCTGGCCGTCCCGTGTGTCGAGTGCCCCGCCAAATGCTAATCGTGGCACAGTGACAAGAAGACGGCCACCAACTTCCGCCTCGTCCACCGCGCCCAGAATGACCCCCGAATCCACGATGAAGATGCGCCGCAGATGGTCTTTGCCGAGACCAACGCCCCAAACCAGCGCGAAGAATCCGAGGCAGCCGGCAGCTCGCGCGCTTCACAGTACTCGGCAGCCACAGGGCGCAGCAAGATCAAGTCGCGGCGAGAACTAGAGAGCGAATACGGCGCCCAGGTGCGAAGGAACGAGGGAGAAGCGGCAAACTATGGCGTCTACTACGACGACACCGAGTACGACTACATGCAACACATGCGCGACCTGGGCACCGGCGGAGGAGAGGCCTACTTTGTGGAGGCGCCGAGCGAGAAGAAAAAGGGCAAGAACAAGGTCGACCTCGCAGACATGCTGCGGGACACATCGCTGCAGGACAGGCAGAGCAACGCGGATCTCAGCGTCAGTAGCAACATTAGCAGTGTCAGCGACCTGTTTGGAGAAGACATGGCTCCCTCGGAGTTTGTACGAAAGACGACATACCAAGACCAGCAGAACATCCCAGACGCCATTTCAGGCTTTCAACCCGACATGGATCCCAGGCTGCGCGAGGTCCTCGAGGCTCTCGAGGACGACGCCTACGTCGACGATGAAGACGACATCTTCGCCCAGCTCGCAGAAGACGGCTACGAAGTCGACCAGCGCGAATGGGGTTACGACGAATATGAGGGCGGGGACCAGCGAGACACAATGGACCGCTTCCTCGACGAAGAGGACGCCGGCTGGGAGTCAGACGATACTGTCAAGGCTTCCTCACCCAAACCCAAGAAATCCACACCCGCAGAGCCAACAGACCCCTCCTCCCTCCCCGCACCAGACGAGGCCCCAGCGCCCGCACAGGCAGGAGATCTCGCCTACCTCGACGAATTCAAGAAATTCAAGAACGATGTCAAAGCAGCCAAGGCGCCTCGCCCTGCTGCACCCTCGGACATGCAGTCCTCCATCATGACCGGCGCATCTGCCCTGACAGCGGGCGGCCGCAAGAAGAAGCGCAAGGGCGCCATGACCTCGACTTCGGGTTACTCCATGTCATCTTCCGCACTGCACCGTACCGAAGGCCTCACACTCCTCGACCAACGCTTCGACAAGATCGAGGAAGAGTACGCTGATAACGGCGACTTTGACTTCCCCGATGATAGCTCCATGGTTTCGGGTATGAGTAAAATGTCTGGCCTCAGTAAGATGTCAGGCATGACTGGTATGAGCCAGTGGAGCGGCAGCGAAGCGCCGCCACTACGGAGTGACTTCGATAGCATCATGGACGATTTCCTAGGCAATCATCACGTCCAGGGTAAGAGGAGGGTGAAGAAGGGTAAGCAGCTGAGCCCAATGGAGCAGCTGGACGAGGTGAGAAATGGTTTGGGACCTGCGAGAGTCAGTGCACGGACAAAGGCGCAGCAAGCTGCTTAGACGACTGATTCGCGGAAAACAATTTGTGCATATTTCGGCGTTCACAAGGATTCAAAAGGACCTCAGGGCGCTTTATGACGAATGAACGATATGTAGCATGGGACTCCTGGCGTTTATTACATTTCATCATATATCAAGAGCAACGCAGCATCTGTCGTAACCCGAAACGTATCCACTGTGGCAGCCTTGCAAGCTATTCGTGGTCTACATAATCTACAAAGCTTCGCCTCGCCTTGTTTTCTCGACAATCTCATGCTTTGGTAAAGGAAATAAATAGAAAAGGTCCGACCCTGCCATCTGAGGCATCACCCCGGTACATCGGTCGGATGTTTCGGCTTATTCGATGCAGCCTCCACCATAATACCACCACCGACACGAGCATCTTACCGAATCAGCCACTCGTATCGTGGCACCTTCAAGGACCTTCAATCTATTCAGACTAGAATACGCGTGATGTCGTGCCTAAGGCAAAGACTCCGGTACAAACAACGGACCGAGACATCGGAAGTTGAACGGAAACTAGCTCCCAATGGTGAAGTGCTGACGAGGTATCAGCACACTGTTAAAAGTGACATTCAACAGGTACTTTAGCCAGCAAATCAGACATGAAGCGTAAGCCTAGTATAGTGAAGGGTACTTGGTCATATGTACTCTTTGAAAGGCGAGGATTATTCCGAAGCAGGTTGGTATCTATATATACTCTCCATCTACATCTTTTCATTACCAGTGTCTACTTCACGCGCATTCTGGCCGTTTCCCTCTTAGATTCCGCACCAGTATCTAAATCTCAAGAAAATGACCCTTCTCTCCTTCCGTCAAACGTCCCTCCCCCTCCTCGTTCTATCCTGCACTGCCGCTATCGTCCATTCTGCCCCTGCTCCATCACCTCACCTCCCAGCCTCCGTCGACGTAGCCATTGTTGGGGCCGGCCTCTCTGGATTAAGCGCAGCATCGCACCTCCTCGCTGCCAATAAATCCGTCCTCATCTTCGAAGCCCGTTCCCGTGTTGGAGGAAAAGTATACAATTACCCCCTGAAAAATGGCGGTGTCACAGAAGTGGGGGCTGAATTTGTTGGCCCGACACAAGACCACGTGTTGAAGTTGATCAAAGACTTGGGACTAGAGACATTCGATACCTATAATTCAGGAAGTTCGATTCTGTGGAGAAACGGTACGAGGGTGGTATATACACCAGACCCTGCCCTGGGCGGTGCACCACCCGTCGACCAAGAAGCACTGATGCAAATCGCAGCTGCACAGGCACAACTGGATACCTGGGCAGCCACCATAAACACATCCTCTCCATTCTCGCACCCGCAAGTCCAAGAATGGGACTCCAAGACCTTTGAAGACTTCCTGCGCGAAAATACATCTTTAGCAGATGCATACTTTGTCCTCACCACGGCGTGTAAATCGCTCTTCTCCGCCGAACCCAACGAGATATCCCTCTTCAACGTGCTCATCTACATCGCCGCCGCGGGAAACGAGACCACACCCGGTAACCTCACGCGGCTCGTAACCGTGCAAGGCGGCGGACAAGAACAACGTGTAATCGGCGGCACAGGACTAATCCCCACACGTCTCGCAGACCGCGTAGGATACAACAACATAGCCCTCAACACGCCAGTCACACACATCAGCCAGACCGCCCAAGGCTACAACGTGAAATCGCAAGGAGGAAGCACCGTCCACGCCAAATCCGTCATCCTAGCCCTCTCCCCCCCTCTCCTCCAAAAAATCACCTTCTCCCCCCCTCTCCCCGAAGCACGCTCAAACCTCAACAAAATGATGAAAATGCCCGCCCTCGGCAAAGCAATAGTAATCTACGAGACGCCCTTTTGGCGCTCACCATCCCCCTCCTCATCAGCACCACCATCAGCACAAGCAGAATCCGAATCCCTATCCGCCCAAGTCCTCTCCGACACGGGCTTCATCCGCGCAACCTTCGACAGCACCCCGCACCCCTCCCACCCCCCAACCTTCGCCGCAATAATGGGATTCCTTCTCGCCAACGAATCTCGCGCCCTCTCCACGCTCCCCGCTTCCGCAGTCCAACCCGCCATCCTGCAAGACTACACGCGCTACTTTGGGCCGCGTGCCGCCGCGCCCCTGGAAGTCGTGATCATGCGCTGGGAGGTGGAGGAGTGGAGTTTGGGCGGGCCGGTGGCGGTGGCGGGGCCGCGGGTGTTGGGGAGGTTTGGGGCTGCGTTGAGGGAGAAGGTTGGGGGGTTGCATTTTGCGGGGACGGAGACGGCGGAGTTTTGGATAGGGTATATGGAGGGGGCGATTAGGAGTGGGGAGAGGGTTGCTGGGGAGGTGCTTGGGGGGTAGGCGCTGGGGGAGGTTGGCTGGAGAGGAGGGGAGAGGGTATGTGTGGTGTGGTGTTGAGGTAGATGGGTAGTAGAGTTGTAGGAAGTGAGATTTGAGGTCTTTGACTTGGCGTGAGATTGATAGTTATTGAATTATTAAACGTAAGACAAGTATTCCAAAGTCTCCAAAGGTACACATATAACCCCAAGGAAAAGCAAAAAAAGCAAGTTGCCCCAACCCCTTCTTTCAACACCCCCCCCCCCCCCCCACCCCCACCCTTACCCCCCCAAAAAAACTATTAACTGCGAAAACAAATGAATAAAAACACCTGATTATTTATAGGTTCCAAGAAACAAACACGAGAATAAAGTTGTAATATTATATCACTATACTACACACACACACACAACACTAGACATAGCATCTACCATCTTCCGTCCGTTATAACTATATATATCCTCCTCTGCTAATAATTATATAAAACTACATATAACCATATATGTACACGCCATCACGACACCCCCATCCTCGCCATCCTCGCCACTCCGCCTTTACAAAATGCGTAAAAAAAAACACCATGCATAATCCAATTCAAAACGCAAAGCGAAGGAGCGCTTCAACAGCATTGTATACCGTATTTCATCTCCCGTGGGATTTGCATGATTTACATTTGCATTGTTTGTGAGAGTGGAAACGGTGTCTGTGTGTGTATTATACTGTACTGTGGATTTTGCAAGACGGAGGAAGGTTGGCGGGGAAAGGGCGTGGTTGATTGATTGATTGATTTGATTAACTGTTTAATCGAGCCATGGGATATCCTTGCTACGCGCATCATGGCTAGGACTTTGTTCATGGAGGCAGAAGGAATAGTGAGGGAGGTCAATGCTAATGCTATATTGCGTAGCCATGCGAATTGGACTTTGGAAAAAGAGCTAAGTGCATATTGATTGCTGTACATTTGATTATTCCTAACGACGACGACGATGACGATGAAGACGGTATGGTGATGACGATACTTACGTGCGCATCTCACCTACCCCTTATTTCCCCGAAGGCTGCGGTACGGCTCGTGGTAGCTTCGTGATGACGCGTCTCCCATCTCCGCACATGGATGTGGGCTAGCTCGATCATACACCCTCAGGCCCGCATGGGCGAGTTGCGGTTTCGCAACGACAAGCGGCTAGATTTCAAGATCAGGTGGCCTTGTGATCTTTGACGTAGGCAAATGCCGCTCGAACTGGTGTCGTCAAGGAGAGCGAGCGGCCAGGAGGCTAGCGAGTATGGGGGACGAGGCAGTTTGCTGGGTGTGGGCCAAGATTCTGTGTAGAAGGGGAGATCTAGAGGTAGAAGAATGCTCGCTCATGTGATGTTAGTCTGTGGGAATCGTGGTTGTGAAGTTTGGATGTATGCAGGCCGAGGACCTAGTCCAGTGTTTAGTGCAGTTGTCCCATGGCATCTTGGGTGTGCTAAAGCAACCTGCAAGGTCCAGGCTGCGGAACCACTGTCCATGTGGAGCGAGCTTCAGCACAGGTTGGATACTTTGTGTGTCCTGAGGTCATTGAGGCCGCTGGGTTGGGAGAGGGACGCTGGAATTGACGATGAAAGACGCTTCTCGGCGATGTGTAGGGCCGATTATAGTCTTTCAAGAATCGAGATAGCAGCAGGAATATGCTGATATCCCTGGCCTACATGTATTAATGGCACTTGCTCTTTCCAGCGCCATGGACACATATCAGAGATCTCGAATACCGACTGTGTCTCAATGGCTGGACCGTGAATTCGGCTACTGAATTGTTCCAGCCGTGCAGAAGCATACTAAGCAAATATTCATCTTAAATTTGGATCCCTAGAGGTATAATGTACGGTTGACGTAGAAATATGTCGATCTATTTCGTGACTCCTTTTGATGGTAATGTCTGGTCGATCTTTGAATGGGTGGAAAACTATGAATTCGTATGGCGGAAGTCTTACAAGCGAATCTTCACCTGTAAAGCGAGTGTATCCTGTACTTCTATACAATTTCACAGGCCGTGTTACCGCCGCATAGTAAGTATATTGCGTAGCAAGTGCTCCAAGGAAAGACATCGAGGTCTAATGGGGCTCTCATGGTGACTCTCACCCAACATACCTTGGCAACTCTCTCCTAGCTACAACATGATTGAAATCTGTAAGCGAAGTTGATCGTCTGTTCATACTGTAGCTTGGCCACGCAGAGACTGGGTTGGCCCGGTTCCGGTTCAAAACTTCCGCTGCTCGTCGACGCTTCCAGTCAGATCTTAGCTCGGGCCGGGAGGCTGCATTGGAATGCACCGGGCCGGATAGTTGAGTTGCACAAGACCCGTATGTTTGTAACAGATCTTCAGCCATTTGAGTTGTGTATCTCACCGGTGCCCGACATGACAGCTGCAGATATGTGGAGGGTTGTGTTTGGCCGATGTCGGCAGCTCAACATAGATAGCCGTACAACGGCTTTGTATTACCTACATGTACGAAGTGCTGGACGTGAGGCCTCTTGCTCGATCTGTAATCTGTGCTGCAAAGATATGTATCAAAGCTTTCTCTGACTGAGCTCATTACGCAAAGCCGCGTGGGTCTACTTTAGTATCTGGTGGAAGTGTTGTCCTAATGGCCGTGAACAACGGCTGCTCTTACTAAGAACGTACGCATTCGTGGAAGGGTGGAGACTCTTAATCTTCTGCAACCGAGAGTGTAACCAAAAAGCAGAAAGTTGCTACACCCTCGAACTCCATACCCGTGATGCTGTGCCCAAGAATCGATCGTTACCGCCATCAGATCTGAGACAAGCGGCAACCTTTGTCACACATGCTTATTATGTACTGGGCTGTGTTTCCTAGGGACACCCGGCTGTACTGCCTTAAACGACCATGAACGACGATGCGGTACTGTTGAGGATGCGGGCGGTGAAAGGCAAGACTATTATTTCGAAGCGGCCAATGGCTTGCATGTGAGATATGCGCAGTGATATTGAGGTACCGTGGTCAGCTCGATGTCCCATGTCTGTCGTCATGTCCATAATGACACGCTTCCGCAGAAGCCAACAGCTGATCGATGGCGAGCGTCACGTCCCTCGAAGAATAGTATGGCTAGCATGTCTTATCATCGTTTGCTCTTCCTAGCAGTGGCTGAAAGACGTTGAGTTGTACCGATTATCTAATTGGACTGATATCATGATGGTCACATGACTTGATGACCAGGACATTTGGAGGGGTGTCGGACTAGCAACCCAGCAGTCGATACTGCATGTTGACGTACGATCAGCCAGGCGAAGGGTTGGTAGCTTTATTACTAAGCTTGCCCACACTGCAGGGACCGATTTTGGACTGGGAGCAGTTTCAGCCTCGGTCCATGTTGGCAATCTGCAGCGAAAGCTGACACCAGATTACGCTCAACCACGCCGTCGTCTCAGTTGGGACTTTGAGCTGCTGTACGTAGAGTGGTGTTTTGTGAAGGAAGTCTTACTGCGCGTGCTGTGCGACCAGACCTGGAGAGGGGGGGGGGGAGGGGGGTGGACAGTGGACACCGGCGTCATGGTCAAAGCTGAGCGTGGTCGGTTCCTGCACGTCTGGCTCGATCGAGACTAAAGCTGCAATTTTCGAATTTCATAGTGCAACCCGCACCGAGCAATCGTTCGTAGCGGGCTGGCGGGCCCTTTGCTTCCGGCCATAGCGGCACCGTTTGGCCCTGCGCGATTGCCAGGCACAGATACAACTATGTCAAAGGGTAGCATCCGACGGGTTGCCTTGAATTTGAAGAGACGACCGAGGGCATTTGGCAGGGTCATGTACATTGTATGCATGTTCAAACCATGTTCAAGCATGCATGCATCTTTGGTGGCGTTATTCCGGAGGTGGGAATGGCAGGTGACTATGTATGTGTTGGGAGCTAGAGGTGCCGGAATCTGGAATCTCACCAGCAACAGACATGATGACGGGAAAGAGCGACGAAATGTGTACCTAAAATTGTATCCGCAGGCTAATCCATAGTTGACGCCCAAGCCAACATCAGGACACGCAGCTCGCAGCAGTGCTCCAGTGCACATTTCCGGCGACCAGAGTCCAGAGTCCAGAGTCCAGAGTCCACGATTGTCTTGATTGTGCTCCCTGGTTGTGTGCAAGCCCCCAGCAGACTCGAGTCTTCTTGTAGCTGCAGCAAAACTGAAGCGCGTGAGAGCAGCATGGACCGCCATACAGCCTGTCGTGCAAATAAAGACGTGCTGTGATTGAGTGCTCACACAGGCTCCTGCATGACACCCCTGTGCCGGTGGCCGGCCGTGGGGCGTCTGAATTGTTGAGATGGTTTGGTTAGAGAGCTGGCTGATGCATTTCACAATTTACCTGGGAATGGGCTTTTCAGATCGCTGTCGCGTTTGTCTTTGCCGAGATCGATCATCAGAGATGCGGTCGGCCGGATCAAGATCAAGATCAAGGTCAAGGTCAAGATCAAGGTCAACCAGGGTCAAGGAGGAGTGTGTCAAGATGCAGGCCGACCAGCAGGGCCAGCCATCACGCACTGTAACCAAGGGCATCCAGGCACCATTTGTGCAGTCATGTATGCAAACCAGCTGTTAAACCCATGCACTGCAGCCGCA
Organism: Plenodomus biglobosus; assembly: GCA_022343325.1. Classification (NCBI taxonomy): domain Eukaryota; kingdom Fungi; phylum Ascomycota; class Dothideomycetes; order Pleosporales; family Leptosphaeriaceae; genus Plenodomus; species Plenodomus biglobosus. The sequence continues at coordinate 337,234 of JACTNT010000025.1, read as the reverse complement.
AGTCTTCGATATCGTAAGACTGCAACGCGATTGGCGGGCGCCTCAGCCACGCGCCAGCGGCAACCAGTCGTGTTCTTGGAGCAGCAGCGTGACGGCGTGTTGGGAGCCAAGGTGGAGGAGAACTCTGGCCCTTCACGTGCAGCCAGGTCAGATCCGCGCCCTCCAGGGCTGCAGTGGAGGTGCACATGGCCAGGGAGTCAACACAGGCGCCGTGTTGATGGTGTGGAGATGAATTTCATGGGGGTGCGGCCGGTCAAGGAGAAGCAAAGCAAGACAAGACTCAGAAGGAAGGGGAGGACGCACGCAGGAGGGTGTGACTGCAAAAGACGTGACATGTTTAACAGCCAACTTACATACCACACAAGTGTCAAGAAGTGCCAAATGACGCATTCGCATTCGCATTTGCATCGGGCATGATTGACAAAGCAGAGTACCTGGTCGTGGTGAGTCTGCCTCTGCCTCTCTGCCTCTGTCTTGTCCCTCATGGCAGCGCCATTGGGCGGCCCTGGGCTCGTGAGGAAGCTGCGCCCGGTGACGTCTGTTCCCAGCAGCAGCGACCCGCTGTTCGCACCTGCCGCCGAAGCAGCCTCGCGACTGCCCGCTGCGGTACGTTACCAGGCACGGCCGGCGCTGGCCTGCGCTGGCCTGCGCGGTGATTGATGTAATGGGCACCAGACTTCTCGTCGCATCGTCGCTCGCCTCGCGGCAAGGCGTAAGCTGGGACCGAAATCACCGGAAACGCTGAGCTGTTGAGCTACGAGCTGTGAAGCGCAAGCCTTCATATCACGAGGCCTTGGTTAGTTAAACGCGGCTAGTGCCCGCCCCGCCTTCTGCGACTGCATCACCGTCCCCTCTGCCTCTCCCTCTACCTGCCTCTCCTACTCGAACCTCACGCTCAATTATCTCACTGCCCTCTTCCACCGCTTCCGTGCTCCTGTTTCCGCCGTGCAGCCCCGCACACAAGCTGCTTCTGCCTTGCTACCCAGCCCCCAAGCCACACGATCTGCACCACCGTCACGCGCAGAACCCACAACCTTCCGCTCACCTATTCCCCACCCTGCGTCGTGCACACAGCTTGCCCACAACGGCTCTACGCACCCACGCCCGCTCACCCTCACCACCCCTTACTCCAGCACAGCCCGCCGTTTGCTCGATAGCAATCCGCGCAGCGCCTGCCGGACCACCCTGTTGACGCATACCCCAAACAATGAGCCAGAACCGGCCATCGGCCTTCTCGTCACTAAGAATGGGTGGTAGGTATCATCATCCCGCCCATCGCCTCCGCCATGCTAACCCCAGCGCAGAAATTATCCGCGAAAAGGTCCAGGACGGCGTCACGGGCGATTACAAGGACCTCGCATACACGCAGTGCAAGATCGTCGGCAACGGCTCGTTCGGAGTAGTCTTCCAGACCAAACTGTCGCCCAGTGGTGAGGATGCCGCCATCAAGCGCGTCTTGCAGGACAAGCGCTTCAAGGTACGATCGCGCATGCCAATGTGTGGCCCACCCGTCATTGCGAGTCTCTACTAACCTCTACCAGAATCGCGAATTGCAGATCATGCGCATCGTCCGACACCCAAACATTGTCGAACTGAAAGCCTTCTTCTACAACAACGGCGAACGGGTACGTGTCTACAGGCAAACCGGTCGTCATATCAGATCAGCTAACCGTGTCAGCCACAGAAAGACGAGGTTTACTTGAATCTTGTGCTTGAATTCGTGCCCGAGACCGTCTACCGCGCCTCCCGCTATTTCAACAAGATGAAGACTGTCATGCCAATTCTCGAGATTAAGCTCTACATCTACCAGCTTTTCCGCTCTCTCGCCTACATTCACTCGCAGGGCATCTGCCACCGAGACATCAAGCCTCAGAACCTCTTGCTGGATCCGTCGACGGGTGTACTGAAGTTGTGTGATTTTGGCAGCGCAAAAATTCTGGTGGAGAATGAGCCCAACGTCTCTTACATCTGTTCCAGGTACTACCGCGCGCCAGAGTTGATCTTTGGAGCCACAAACTACACCACCAAGATCGGTACGTCTTTGCCCCCAGACTGACAGCTATGTAAACCTTTCTAACCCAAATCCTTAGATGTGTGGTCGACAGGCTGCGTCATGGCAGAATTAATGCTAGGACAACCTTTGTTCCCTGGTGAGTCAGGTATCGATCAGCTGGTCGAGATCATCAAGGTCCTTGGCACTCCTACCCGGGATCAAATTCGCACGATGAATCCCAACTACATGGAGCATAAGTTTCCCCAGATTAAGCCTCATCCGTTCAGTAAGGTATGTGCTGTCTGTCCTTTCCTGAAGAATGCGATTCGCTTACTAACTCCAGTCCAAGGTCTTCCGGAAGGCTGATCCTCAAGCGATCGATTTGATTTCGAAGCTGCTCGAATACACTCCCACCCAGCGATTGTCGGCAATCGATGCCATGGTACACCCCTTCTTCGATGAGCTGAGGGATCCAAACACACGATTCCCTGACTCCCGCCATCCCAACGGGGCTACCAAGGATCTTCCAGAGCTCTACAGCTTCACGCATCATGGTAATTATGTCCAACGCACTTGCTTCTACAATCGGCTAACACAACTAGAACTTTCCATTGCGCCTCACCTCAATCAACAGCTGGTGCCTCCCCATATCCGCCCGACTCTGGCCGCCCGTGGTCTGGACTTCGAATCGCCGAATTTCAAGCCATTGACGAAAGACCAGATGATGGCTAGGCTAGATTAAGCCATGTAGATCATTCATGCGAAACGATACCACTTTTTCATGTCGCATGGCTTCTGATCCTCTCCGCACACAAGCACGAGGCTTATGGTTCGGGGAGATGCAAAATGGAGTCTCAAATGGGGCGTCGGTTTTTTCGGGAGTGTATATCACCATGTGTACGCCCTTCCTGATATATGTGAGCGCGCCTGAAATGATACCGACATTCACGTTTTCAAAGAATGACCTGGCTTGTTTTTCTCCTGGACTCTTGGCTTACCCGACAACGCAAATACTCACGGGCCGGCACCGTCGTTGACTTTTTCTGATTTCCAATGGTGAGACGAGCGACGAGCGCAGATGATATTGAGAAGAAATGGGACGAAGGACTAGTAAAATTCATGGTATACTGGGTACCAACATCTTAGGATGGAATTCGGAGTGCCGGGGCTTTTTATCAGACTTCAGCATAGGGCTGATCACCCTAGCTTTTGCATGCAGGAGTTATCTTTGTTCAATGTTTTGTTGGCTGCATAGGACACGATGGGACTAGGCTACCGCGGTTCAATCTGTTGATGGATCGTGATAACAATCTCTTCATGGGCCGGCTGGCGCAATCGATGATGGACTGACTGTTTGATTAAGCACTGGGTGGCCTTCCGAAAACCTCAGTGGACTGTTGGACCAGACCAGGCTCGAAGCGTGATCTTACGCGCATGTGCACAATGTGCACATGACAAATGTTCGCACACTCTGCATAGGCACAAAACGATACTTTCAACGACATCATAGATGACGATCGTTCCCCCTTCCCCTAAGGATGACTTCAATTCTCTTTTTTTTCCACGTTCCTCCCATGATCAGATTGTGACGTTTGGCCCCGAGATAACTTGGAGAAGTGACTTTTGTTGACACTAGGGCCTCCCTGCAGCACAACATCACTTTAATTCCTAGCATAATGCACTTTGATGTGTTCACTTCAATGCTTGTATTTTATAGACTTCTAACATCATGCGATATATCTAAGAGGTAGCTTAATCGCCAAGTCTTGTATACCGCCGCAGCGCCCTTACTTTACTCCTCTCACTATACACAGTCTCTGTAACAGCTCATTTGCCTTTACCTGTGATAGACTTACCTCGCTTGCTACTAAGATTAGGTAGGAAGCTAATCCATGAATATAAATGCTACTTACTTCATTGATACTCTCCATACCCTTACTCATACACAGTTGCTGTCGAGAAAGCTCTTGCGATCAAGTCCGCATCAAACTACGGGTCATCGAGAGCAAGGCTCCACAGCAGTCTTTGAATTGTTTGTTGTTAAGCTCGCAAAGGTCCCAGGCTTATTTGAGAGGGCGTTTATACAATCAGCCCTGAAGAGAATCGTCGAATGCGGTCTGAGTAGCTCACTACAAGATCGCAAAGCCACTGCAGTATTAGTACTACTAACAAGGTACAATGGTCGGTTTGAGGAACGACATCATGTCTGATACCACTGAAGACACGATGCCGATAGACATTGATTTCGTCTCCTCAGATCGCAGTGAGCTTGCTGATTTCGAATTCACGGCCAGGCCAAGTACCAACGATGTGGCTATGGAGAACGCCAATGACGCCGGCGAATCTGGAAGGTGCCAAGACCGCACTAACCGTTTCTACCCTGAGCGCGAGCGCGACTCCGACTCTCACAATCGTACGTCGCGACCTATCAAACTACATCGCCGCCGAAATCGCACATACCGCAATTACAAGGCCGATTGCTGGCGCCCAGACTATTCTATCTCGCGCAGCAGGCGCAGCTTTGACAACGACACCAACCCAGACCGCCGACACCTCAGTCCACTCCGGCCCAGGGACGACTCCCCGGAGACGTTGAAGCGCAAGATAGAAACACAGTTCGTCGCGGCTATGGCGGACATGGATGTCAAGGATGAGCGTGAGGATAGACGCGACCGAGGTGGTTACCGCGGAGGAAACAACAAGAGGCGTCGTGATGGTGAGTAAAACTTGCAGTTGCGCGCACCTTCTCACATGCGCAATGGGACTGGTAGGAGGTTCTTGAGATGGCTGCAAGGGCTTTTGCGGACATCTTGACATCTCTGCATAGCTCTGCATAGCTATCTAGCTATTTCGAGCCTAAACTGCGATGGCCATGACCTGTGACGACAGCCAAACAATACTGACAGAATCGCACAGATGATGGCGGCGACCACTACCGCGGTGATGACCGCCGTGGACCACAGAGGCGCCGACACGATGATGGCCCTCGCCGCCGATACGAAGAACCGCCGTTTCCCAAGCTCCGTCGACTCCTACTGAATATTGCAAGCTCCACCAAGCTGCCCCAGGACGAGGCCATCGAGATTGCGAAGTACTTTGGGGAACACTACGATGATGAGCGTCTTCGTTCAGACTTCTTCGATGTCTTCGTTCAACTGTAAGGGCTCTAGAGGATGATAGACATTTGATTCCTCTGCTGACATGACCTAGCATCATCGAGCAGCCTTTCAAGATCCCGTTCATCGCAGCAGTCGCCTTCTACGGAAATGATGTCAAGCCCGATATTATGATGGAGGCCATGAAGCGCGTTGGGGAACGAGCTCAAGAGGCCCTTGATGCTGGCGAGTGGAAGGAGTTCAAGTTGACACTGAGATTTTTCGCCTGCTTGCAGTCACTGTTCGAGGGAGATGGCGTCTTTCCTTTCCTGGGACAACTGTTCGACACAGTGGTGGACCTTCAGAGCGCCAATGAGAACGACGTAAGTATTTCAGCATGGTTTCTATTCTTGTTCTAACATGTTCATAGGTTGTCGGTATCGAAATCGTCAAGATCATCCTTCTCACGATTCCCTATGCACTGGTCGCTGGAGGAGAGCGCTTCCACGAACATGCTAAACAGCTCCTGAAGAACACTGGCATCGTCGCCGACAACGTCCTCCCCATTGAAGGCTTGATCCATTCCTACGTTGGTGACTTTGAGTCGAAGCCAGTCGACTATCACAGCGTCATTGGTCTCCTGCAAGCACAACTCATGAATGAAGCCGAGAATGGCTTTGAGATTCGATGCTTGCCACGTTTCGACTCGGACGCCCTGCGTATGGCTGCGGACGCCGAGCAAGAATCCTTGCCCACCGCTCCGCAACTTCACGCTTTCCCGACGTTCAACATTCCCTCGCCGGTCAACCCTGGCCCTCGACCCGTCTTCCCAGAAGCTTATTTCTCCCTGTTCGCGGATCAGGAGGTCGACACTGTTCCCAAGACCACCGACATTGCTTCGTCATTAGTCCGCGACGCTATTGTTGACACCATAAACCAACTCGACTTCAACCGCGAGGTGGTTGCCAAATTCCTTGTTGATGTCGACAGCTACTGGACGATTGGTATCTTTGCAAAGCGTGGTACCCCATTCGATAAGTTCCGAGAACTGGTCGGAGACAAGGTTCAATACAAGTCTGAAGATATGATCATTGACGCCATCTTCTCGCAGCTGTTCAAGCTTCCCAGCGCCGAACACAAGCTTGTATACTATCACTCGCTCATCACTCAGTGCTGCAAGGTCGCTCCTGCCGCCATTGCACCATCGCTCGGACGTGGTATCCGTACTATCTACAAGAACCTGCCAATGATGGACCTTGAGCTAGGCTACCGTTTCTTGGACTGGTTCTCTCACCACTTGAGCAATTTCGAGTTCCGATGGAGGTGGACTGAATGGTACGTCGATGCTGTGAGCTGGAATCGAATATAAAACTGACTACTGCATAGGCTCGACGATCTGGAGCTCTCGAATCTGCATCCGAAGAAGGCCTTCATCTTGGCTGTTCTCGACAAGGAGATTCGTCTGTCGTTCGCGAAGCGTATTCGCTCGACCCTACCTGAACCGATGCATTCGCTAATTCCTGAGCGTCTCGATGCTGACAATAGTCCCGACTTCAAATACGACGACCCGCGTAAGTTGTGGCAAAGTTATTGGTCAAGCTCCCGACTAACGAGCCATCGCAGAAACACCATATGCTACAGAAGGCCAGACACTGCTTCTCCAGCTCAGGAAGAAGGCCCCCGTTGAAGAGGTTCAAGGCACCATTGACAAGATCCACCAGCAGGCTCTCGAACAAGGCATATCAGAGGTCCTCGTACCTTCTACTGATGCATTTGTGACTGCCATCTGCAGAATGGGCGCCAAGTCACTGTCTCACGTTCTGTCTTGCATCGAACGTGGCAAGGACCGTTTGCTAGAGATATCTCAGAACGAGGTTGCCAGGCGTCAGATTGTTGCCAGTGTGGTGGAATACTGGAAAGACCAGCCAGGTGTCGCAGTTCGTATCATCGACATCCTGCTCAACTACACCATCCTTGCACCGATGACTGTCATTCAGTGGGTACTTGGTAGCCACATGGGAGCTGGCGAGGCTCTAACTGAGAGCTGGGTCTACGAAATGGTCTCCAACACAGTTGCCAAGGTTACGAACCGCAACCGCCAGATCGCGTCAGCCCGTCTGCAAAAGGGTCTTCCTCAGGAGCAAATCGAGATGGTCGAAGCGACTCTAGCCAAGGACCGGGACAACGCGCGCGAGCTCTTCAAGTACATTGAGGATTGCATGCGTGGCGTGGCTGAGGGCTCTGCGGATGTGCTGCTCGAGAAGCAAACCAGCGGCACACTGACAGAGGAAGAGGTCGAGCTCATCAAAGCATGGGGCAAGCGTTGGTACACTGTGTTCATCCGCAAGGCTCAGGTCGAAGAGTCTGTGGTTGGCGAAGAGGCTGTCGAGGCAAGGGTCAAACTTCTTGCTGCAGAGCCAGATGCTGTTGCAGAGAACATGGAGCAGGATGCTAACGGTGTCGCGGAGGCTACCAATGGCGAGGCGCAGATGTCGGTCAACTAGATGCACCGTCCATGGAGATGGCGGCCAGGTTCAAAAGCATGCAGGTTGCGAATGGTTCTGGGCATCTTCAGAGGGCGAAATGGGTCTTGGAGGTGGCGGCATTTGAGACGGTCGCAGTAGTAGCAGTACCACTGGCCGGACAGATGACTTACTGATGTCTTTGTATATTAATCCTGCATGAGTCCTGCAGCGGGCTGATGTCCCCAATTCACAAATTTACTCTGATTACCATTGACATGGATGCGTGAGGCTGCTCCCGAACAAGGGAGTCCCATGCGCAGTGATGCGCTTAGTGCAGCCCGACGCACGCTTGGATCGCATGTCGTCGTCATGTGAAAGGCGGCAGGGTTGCGGGACGAGAACCCTGCAACATGGCGCGGCAATGGCGACTGCAGTCCCATAGATGGTCCGCCATTCGCGCTGCTCGCCAAAACAACATGACGCGCCATATCCTACTTCACCGTACAGTTGTTTAGTGCTTCCGCGTCTTCCGTTGCACTGCGCGGCTCTCCAGCAGCCTCCTCGGCGCAGTCAACGCCTGCGCACTACCACCACTCTCGCCTCGGCCTCGGCGACTGCGCAAACGAACATCGACGACAGACGAGGCAGCGATTACGATGCATATACCATTACCCAGCTCCGTTGCTGCAGGCCCGGCGACAGCGAATATAGATCTCACGCGTACATATCATAATGTTGGCTATCACATGTCGAAAGAGCAGGGCGGAGGCGGAGGAAGTGGATACACAGAGAATTGGAGCAGTCTGATTGGCATCATCACAGCCATCATTGGCAATGTGCTGATATCCTTTGCGCTGAACATGCAGCGCTATGCCCATATAAGACTTGATCGCGAATGGCAGGAAAAAGAACGGTTGAGGAAGAAGAGGAGTGCTTCGAGTACCAGCTTAGCACACCTAACGTCCACTGAGAATGGGAAAGACGGCAAGGCGGCACGGCCAAGTGAGCATGTGGTGGATGCTTCCGAGGCTGATCCTTTACTACCACGGCCATCGGTGGAAAGACGAAGCAGCGATGAATCCACTGCTTCTGGACAGGAAGGAGCATACAAACAACAATCTTACCTGAAATCCCCCTACTGGTGGCTCGGCATAATTCTCATGACCATCGGTGAAGCAGGAAACTTCCTCGCCTACGGTTTTGCGCCCGCCTCTATCGTCTCGCCTCTGGGTGTCGTCGCGCTCATCTCAAACTGCATCATCGCACCCTTCATGCTGAAGGAGCCGTTCCGTAAGCGTGACGCGCTGGGCGTGATAATCGCGGTGGGGGGTGCGGTTACAGTGGTGCTGTCGGCCAACGATAGTAATCCCAAGTTGGGGCCGGACGAGATTTGGCATTTGATTACGAGGTGGGAGTTTGAGACATATTTTGGCATTACCGTGGGGGTCATCATGGGCTTGATGGTGGCGAGCAATCGCTTTGGGGAGAAGAGTGTGTTGATTGATTTGGGGCTTGTTGGGCTGCTTGGTATGTTGAGAACATGTTTGTACTACGAGGACTCTGACTGATATGCTAACCTTGACTAGGTGGATATACTGCGTTGTCTACCAAAGGAGTCTCATCATTACTCTCGTATACGCTATGGCGCGCTATTACTTTCCCAATATTCTATCTGCTGGTTGCCATCCTCGCTGCTACTGCAATCATGCAGATCAAGTACGTCAATCGCGCTCTACAGCGATTCGACGCCACCCAGGTCATCCCAGTCCAATTCGTCCTCTTCACACTCTCAGTCATCGGTGGATCAGCAGTCTTATATCGCGACTTTGAACGCACTTCTGGCGAAGACGCCGGCAAGTTCATTGGAGGCTGCGCCCTGACCTTCTTCGGCGTCTGGCTCATCACCAGCGGCCGCCCCCAGCACAACGATAATGATGACGAAGACCGCGAGCCAGAACCCGAAAGCGCCATCAATCTCGTTGGAGAACGCTATGGCGACGAAGTAACCAACATGAGTGAGAACAGCGCTGCAAACACGCGGCGCTCATCAATTACACATGGCCTCTCACCGTCCACAACCAACAACATCCCCTTCTACGCCAGCAATGAAAGTTCCCGCCCCACAACCCCAAGCATAAACATCATCCCCGATGCCACAACACCACCTCAAAGCCTGCGCCCTGCAACATCAGAAGACGTCCTCTCCTCCCTTATCGCAAACCCCTGGGCCGCACCCAACGACCCATCACCCCGTACACCACCCTTGAACCGCCACACATCCACCCCCGTTCTCCCCTCCGAAGCCGCAGCCCCACCCCTCGCCGCACAATCTGCACCAGACTCACCACTTCCCCCCAGCACACCCATACGCGGAAAATCCCAACCAGACATTGCAACAACACCCGGCAGCCAGCTGCGCCGTCTCCGCACAAACGAACGCATCGGTGCCCGAACTAGCGTAGTAGGCAGCGGCGCACTCCTGGCTAGTCCCCTAAGCACAACACTCAGTGCCATGGTGCAAGATCTCAAGCGCGGCGGCAGTGTGCGCCGCCGCGAAAGCGTGTTAGGCATTGGCGGCAGCGAGGGCGAAGTGCTGGGCAGGAGACGAACGAGGGATAGTGATGGTTTGGGCGATGAAGAGGGCAGGCAGAGCGTCAGGGAGAGTGAGAGCGAGAGCGATAGGCCTGTGGGGAGGGGGAGGAGCGTTAGCGGAACGCTTAACGAGTTTTGGAGGGGGTTGAGGGGACGCGGTAGTATCGAGGATGTTGGCGGTGAGTATTGGGGCGCGGGAGAGAGGTGATAGAGTGAATTGAATTGGTAGGGGATAGACAGATATATATATATAACACGCTTGTGTATATTTTTTGGAGAACGCATGAGTGGTATGGTATGTATTATGCATAGATAATGTGAATTATAAAGGATTATTGCATTTCACGGTAGGGAATAGCTTGTATGTGCCGAATTCCTTTTTTTTTTCTTTTTTGTTATTAGGAAAATATTTTTAAATGTTGATGATGTGTGATGTATTCCTTAATCTATAGCCAGCCAAATCATATTGCCGGTTTTCATTCTTCTCAATAGCAATAAATTAGCCATTTTGAGCTTTGTGAATCTACGCTCAAGAACCAATATATCAGCAGAGACAAACTACATATATTCAACCCTGCTTCACCGTGCTAACTTTACCTATGGTACAGTCCCGCAAAAGCATAGGGTACATGTATATACTGAATAGGAGTGGGCTGACGGTTGCGGTATGATTCTACGATTTTGAATTTGTGCCGTGGGAAAGTCGCGGGTATAGTGCGTGTGTGTGTGTGTGTGTGTGTGTGTGTGTGTGTGTGTGTGTGGGGTAGTGTGGCCAGGCGTGGTGGTATATGTGTTTGAAGAGCGTTATGGAGTCCAGTTTTAGCAGAGATGTTTTTTCGACGTTATTACTTGACTGGTACAATTGAGTAGAGTGTGCAAGGCTGAAATTAAATCATTGTATTTCGGTTGGCCTCGGTCATCGTGATTCCTACATTGCGTCGGTTGGTTGGTCACTTTGTATTGACATATACGACTCAATCACCCATCACAGCTCCAGGACGCTCTAATCAATCTCAAATCGAGCCCTGTACTCCCCCATCCTAGTCTGCACACTCACACCATTCCAAATTTCCTCCTCCTCCGCCCCGTCTCCCGTCCTTCTCGGCAACCCAACCTGTTCTACCGCGAAACTCGCTGCGACAACCGCATACATCGATGCCTCCACAACATCGCAAGACGCATTCCAGCCCGCCATGAATCCCCCCAAAAACGCATTTCCCGCCCCGGTAGGATCCACGACGCCCCTACTCCCACGCAAATAGTAGGGCAGGAGCCACACCATCTTCCCTCCATTCCGCACAGTAAGTGAACCATACTCGCCGGCTCGGATAATCACGATGCCAGTCCCACGCGCACCGGTGCCTTTGCAGAGGTCGGTGGCGTAGGCCTCGAGTGTGGGACGCGAGAAGTGCGTTGGCTGTGTGTTGCCGAATAGAGCGGATACCTCGATGTGGTTTGGTGAGAAGACGTTGACAAGGGTACATGCTTGGGTGAAGGAAGCGAAATTGGCGGCTGTGCAGGATGCTGGTAGAGGCTCCCAGACGATGAATGGTGGTTCTTGAATCCCCATTTGGGCGCGGAGACGGCGTAGGTCGGGGATCTGCTGGAGGATTTCTGCGGGTGTGGCGAGGAGGTGGAAGGATTTGGAGGACAGGAGACGTGTGTTGATTAGATAGGAGGGCGATGCTTTGAGTGGTGGAGTGGTGTATTTGAATGTTTTTGCTGGGGGGACATTAATATATATTCATGACAATAGGACTATCCACATACATCCAAACGCGTCATCTGCATACTCGAGAAGGCCTCTGGTGCTCAGCCTATCTTCCGAGGTCTTCAAGACAAGATTCATATTGCAGGCTAGAAGTTGCTGGCGCACAGCTTCTGGAAAGTCTTTACCTGCGAGGACGAGACAGCCTACTCGATGCGACTGTGCGCCGGGATGGAAGAGGCGACTTCCAAGCGTGGCTAACGGGACACAGCTTGTCAGTGGAGCAGTCATACAGATGGTGGGTTATGCATACCATATGCACCGGATCCTCCAGCAACATCCTTCAAAGGGGGTCGAGAAGGCAGCCGAATCTCATCGATAACCACCATACCGAGCGAAACGGTATCAACATGATCGTGGGTATCTTGCGAGCATGATGCCTGCAAATCGGACTTGGTTTGATCTATTTCAGAGCCAGAAAGATGCGTTATTCTGGTGTCGTTGTCGTTGTCGTGTCCTATGGCGTCCATGATGTCGATGGTATTTGTATGGGCTATTCGATAATGGTGAATGGCTCAGTTTGTGACAGATAACCGTGCGCCACCTGGAATTAAAGCATCGATGGCGGTTGTACAAGTTCATCAAAGGGAACGCAGTGAATAATACCAGCAAGACTTTCTCCCTGGTTCGCTTGCATGGAGTTCTCGCAATATGGATGACAGCCTGGCTTACTTGCGTTGTGGAGGTTTCTCCACGAAGACTGGATCAGGCTGAGTGCTTAAGAAGTATCATGGAACCTGTGATACTGTAGATGTATTTGCGGAAATCATCCTATGCCTCGTTCAAGGATCTGTGTAGTGGTGTAGGGGCGATGATGTTTCCGAGGCTATTTAATGGCGATTGGACCCCTTTCATACCACAGCATCGCAAATAAGGGAGGACTAAAGCACCTTGATTAAGGCAGTATATGTTTGCGACAATAAAAACTCTAGGGACGAGGAAGTTGTAATAATTTGAGCCGTTATGAAATGCGGGCTCATGAGTGCCTCATAAGAGGCCTTGTATTCAAGGACCTTTGGAAGTCTTCGGGCCGGCTCACTTATCTAACTCGTAAGCGAGAGTCTGACCTATGATGTAACCAGAATCTTAGACTAGGGTCAACTTAGCTTCTGTGCCATTTCTCGGTCGTCCGTAAGAGCCCATAAGTTGTTTACTGACACCTCGCCCAAAGGGTATCTTTATTTGTGATTTGTTTCTGCAGTATGAAGTCCTTTTGTCCTGTTTGGGTTCGACTGGCTATCATGCTATCAGCCTTTCTGACGACTCTCGTGGAGGGAGCATCTCAACCGAACTACATTATGTATTTGACTGGGTAAGATAACAATTCTCCAAATATAAGTCGAATAACTGACATATTGAAGACAGCACCCCCTTGTCCCCGAGCAATCGTTAGTTTCAGATGTAACTCACGTTGCCCTCGCCTTTATGAGTACATCTCTCTTCAACAACCCTGGCCAACAGGATTGGCCGCTTTTCACGACTGTCGACGAAGTGCGCCCTAGGTTTGCTCCAGGAACGAAAGTCCAGATCGCAATTGGCGGCTGGGGCGACACAGCCGCCTTCTCTCATGCAGCTAGATCAGTAGCTAACCGCAAACTCTTCGCAATGAATGTCGCAACGATGCTCGAAATTACTGGCGCAGATGGCGTAGATATTGACTGGGAATATCCTGGGGGGAACGGCGAAGACTACAAAATTCATCCCAATGAAGAGAAGGAATGGGAGATCGACGCATATCCACAACTCCTCGCTGAAATCAGAACAGCAATTGGACCGGAAAGATTGATCTCTGCTGCTGTCCCGGGTCTGGAGAGAGACATGCTTGCATTCACTCCCTCCACTGTGCCAAAGATCATGGAGTCTGCGGACTTTTTGAACGTCATGACGTATGATTTGATGAACCGAAGGGACCACGTGACGAAGCACCATACAGGTCTTATTGACTCTATTCAATCACTCGAAGCGTATATTGAGCGCGGGGTCCCAGCTGAGAAGGTCAATCTTGGTCTTGCATTTTATGTGAAATGGTTTAAGACTGCCGCAGATGGGCGTTGTGATAGTTTTCCCGTTGGTTGCAAGACGGAACTCATGGAAGATCCAGAAACGGGAGGGGATCTGGGGAAGGCGGGCGCTTTCTCATGGCACGACGAGGTGCCAACAGAGCTTGCGGTGTCGTACAACAAAGCGTTGAAGAATGGCGAATATGATCCGGATAGTGGAGGCCATTATTATTGGGACAAGGAAGAGAGGCTCTTCTGGAGCTGGGACACAGCTGAGGCTATTGAGCGGAAATTGATGCTTGTGTTCGAGAAGAGAAAGATTGGCGGCGTCTTCGCTTGGGGTCTTGGAGAGGATGCACCGAAGTTCAAGCACTTGAGGGCTACAAATAAGGGAATGACACAATTGATCGAGAGAGGCGAAGAGAGTGGAAGGCAGGAGCGAAGTGAGCTTTGATCCATAAAAGTGTAAGGAAGGCAGGCACCTTCAGCAGCATTTCGGCAATCGTTCAATAGAGACGACTTTTGTAGCTCAATAGACGGAATAACTCATGTAATAATATCCATAGGCCTTCTCCTAGAGAAATAGAGGTTACGATGAACTTGCGAAGGGGCTTCCCAAAGGCGACGATGTGAAGCACGTGACTTGGTGTTCGCGCTGCACCTGGGCAAGGTTCTGACTGGAAGCTGCCCAGGTACGGACGTCATCGGGCCGAATGTCACTCAAGAACGACTTTGACACTGACAAGCGAATGCATGGCAGCAATGGACTCCCGTGAACCAAGATCTGACCAAGGCTCTGCTGCTGTTGTGTCGACGACAAAGCGTACATGTTCTTCCGTTTCGGGCTGACATTTGAGAAGCGTTGAACAGGGCTCTCTCCGCGTCAGGCGGATTTATCAGCGATGATGATATAAGCAGGGATATGACAGGCAACCAACGGCCCGTGCGTCCATGCAGGCGACTTCTCTCTCAAAGTTGATGATCGCGACTTTCTCCACCAGCGCCCTCTCGAACGACTTTCTGCCTTGACTCTGTGCATACAGAGCTCTACAGGTGAGCACAACATCACGGACCGATGCAGGGACAGCAAACACCATTTCTCCCCGCCAGCCCCCTCACACACGGCTATCTCGCGGCCTCGAAGCACCATCAGCAGCCGTTATGCGGTAATAGTGAGGGCTGGGGGCCTATAAGCCCCATTCGGTACGACTTCACACCATGCTTTCTGGATGTCTGGATAGCCGTGGTAGCCGTGTTTGGTGTTGTGGGAGGCGCAGGCGCATTGTGGCACCTGTATAGGAATTGTCCGCCACAGCCAGTGAAGTGCAACTGGCATTTCTACGCGAAGCTGGTACGTCATGTATTTTATACTAGTAGTAGTCGTCTGTATGTATTTGCTAACGGTATGCGCCTTCATAGACCACTCTGGGGGCTCTCGTCGCGACGACTGCTCTACAAGCAGCCCTCCAGATTGAATATCTCAAGGACGTTTGGGCCACCGATTTCCGCTTTTGGACTTCGATAATCACCATCGCGTCTCTCGGCATCATCTCTTACATCCAGTACATCGAGCATTGGAGGTCACGTAACGCGAACGGCGTCGTCCTCTTTTACTGGCTATTCCTTCTTATCGCATACGCTGTCAAACTTCGGTCCCTTGTCGCTCGGCAAGTGCATCAAGAGCATGTGGCATACTTCGCAGTCTTCTGCGCCAGTGTTGGTCTAGCAGCGGTGGCATTTGTGCTGGAATGGCTGGTGCCAAAGCGTATGAGCGATTACGATATGCTGGGAGACGATGATGAGTGTCCATACGAATACGCCGACATATTTTCTGTCTTGACTTTCGGCTGGATGACACCGCTCATGAAGCGTGGTTACAAGAACTTCCTCACCCAGGATGACTTGTGGAACCTCCGAAAGCGAGATTCTACCCGACATACCGCAGAGACATTCGAGAAAGCATGGGCACATGAGATGGAAAAGAAACACCCTTCTTTGTGGTTGGCCATGTTCCGCTCTTTCGGAGGCCCATACTTCCGCGGAGCAGCTATCAAGACTATCAGTGATATCTTGAACTTTGCGCAGCCCCAACTGCTAAGGCTCTTGATCACCTTTGTAGACTCATACCGTGGAGACAACCCCAATCCCCAGCCTCTCATTCGAGGTGCTGCCATTGCGCTTGCCATGTTCGCTGTGTCTGTCTCGCAGACTGCCTGCCTTCATCAGTACTTCCAGCGTGCATTCGAGACGGGCATGCGTGTCAAATCGTCCTTGACTGCTGCTATCTACTCAAAGTCAACTCGTCTTTCCAACGAGGGCCGCGCAGCCAAGTCTACAGGCGACATTGTTAATTACATGGCCGTGGATACCCAGCGACTTCAAGATCTGGCGCAATATGGTCAACAACTCTGGTCAGCTCCGTTTCAAATCATCCTCTGCATGCTCTCCTTGTATCAATTGCTTGGCGTTAGTTGTTTTGCAGGTGTTGCTGCTATGTTTATCATGATTCCTATCAACGGTATCATTGCACGATGGATGAAAACCTTGCAGAAAGAACAGATGAAGAACAAGGACGCTCGAACCAAACTCATATCGGAGATACTCAACAACATGAAGTCTATCAAACTATACGCCTGGAATACAGCCTTCGCCAGCCGACTGAACCACATTCGAAATGATCAAGAACTCAAGACGCTTCGCAAGATTGGAGCCACCCAGGCCTTCTCCACCTTCACATGGTCAACTACGCCTTTCTTAGTATCGTGTTCGACATTTGGCGTATTTGTGTTGACACAGCACCGTGCGTTGACCACCGACATCGTATTCCCAGCCCTTACATTGTTCAACCTCCTTACATTTCCACTTGCTATCCTCCCTATGGTGATCACGGCGATCGTTGAAGCTAGCGTTGCAGTCGGCCGAATTACAGGATATCTCACCGCCGACGAACTGCAGGAGAATGCTGTCATACGCGAAGCAGCTGTAGAGGAAAATGGTGATGAGTCCGTCCGCATTCGTGATGCAAGCTTCACGTGGGACAGAAGTGCCGAGCGCCGAGCGCTTGAAAATATCAACTTCAGCGCACACAAAGGTGAACTCGCTTGCATCGTGGGTCGCGTAGGATCGGGCAAGTCTTCACTTCTGCAGGCAGTCCTTGGCGATCTATGGAAAATCCACGGAGAGGTTGTGCTCCGAGGAAAAACTGCATACGTACCACAGTCAGCTTGGGTCATGAATGCATCAGTTCGTGAGAACATTGTGTTTGGGCATCGCTGGGATGCACAGTTCTACGACAAAACAGTCAATGCTTGCGCGTTGCGCGATGACTTTGCTCAACTACCAGATGGCGACCAGACTGAGGTTGGCGAGCGAGGCATATCTCTATCAGGTGGTCAAAAGGCCCGACTCACACTGGCTCGTGCTGTCTACGCGCGAGCGGATATCTACCTTCTCGATGATTGCCTTTCAGCTGTCGACCAGCACGTCGGTAGACATTTGATCGACAATGTCCTGGGACCTAAGGGATTGCTCGCTGGAAAAACCAGGATCCTGGCGACTAATTCCATTCCAGTCCTCATGGAAGCTGACATGATCCTGCTTTTGCGCGAAGGCAAGATTCTGGAACGAGGTAGCTATGATCAGCTGATGGCTATGAAGGGAGAGATTGCCAATTTGATTAAGACATCACAAAATGAGGACCAGGGTGAAGATGATAGCACACGCGCATCAGAGGGTGCCATGAGCGACGAGGAATCTACTATCTACGGCGGAAGCCCCGCTGGCGATGACGATGAAGAAGATCAAACCGAAGCTGAAGCCAGTCAGGAGGGTGCTGCTCATTTGGCTCCTCTGAGAGCCGGTGCCGGCACGGTCCGCAAGCATAGTTTCCATACACTTCGCCGGGCCAGTACTGCCAGTTTCAAAGGGCCTCGTGGCAAGCTTACAGATGAGGAAGGCGCGCTCAAGAGCAAGCAAACGAAGGAGTTTTCAGAGCAGGGCAAGGTCAAGTGGTCAGTGTATGGTGAATATGCAAAGACCAGCAATCTCGCAGCTGTCTGCATATACCTGTTGCTCCTTCTCGGAGCGCAGACTTCATCAATTGGTAAGTGGGCCGTGATTGGCTCGTCACTTCGTCGTCTTTCCGAAGTCGACGCTAACATGCTGCAGGCGCAAGTGTCTGGCTCAAACACTGGTCTGAGATCAACCAACAGTACGGTGGAAACCCTAAAGTGGGGAAGTACATTGGAATCTACTTTGCATTCGGTGTGGGATCTGCTGCACTGGTAGTTGTTCAAACGCTCATCCTGTGGATCTTCTGTTCGATCGAGGTATGTGTCTGCAAGGAGGTTGGGGGATTATGCATGAAGACTTGCATATACTAACTGATCTGACAGGCTAGCCGAAAGCTACATGAGCGGATGGCGTTCGCCATCTTCCGATCGCCAATGAGTTTCTTCGAGACTACGCCCGCAGGACGCATCCTCAATCGGTTTTCAAGGTATGTCATTATGCGAACTCGGGATCTTCCCGCTGTCCGGCGCACCAATTTGCAGTGAACCGCACTTCCAGCAGAATCTGCGAGCCATGCCGTCGGTCTTGTGTTTCTTTTGTATGTGTGCTAATACATTTCGACAGTGATATCTACCGCGTTGATGAAGTTTTAGCGTAAGTTTTCTCAGCTAGTATACACTAAATCCTGATGGCTCGCTAACGTGACCAGCCGAACGTTCAACATGCTCTTCGTCAACTCCGCTCGAGGTATGCAGCTAGCCCTCGTTTGCCGTTTGGTGCAACAATTGCTAACCGATGTAGCTGGGTTTACCCTTGTTGTGATCTCATGGTCCACTCCTATCTTTGTCGCGCTCATTTTGCCACTTGGTGCGTTGTACCTCTACATCCAGAGATATTACTTGCGGACTTCGCGCGAATTGAAGCGACTCGACAGCGTTAGCCGCAGTCCAATATATGCGCACTTCCAAGAATCGCTCAGTGGCATGAGCACGATCCGTGCATACAGCCAACAGAAGCGTTTCGAGATGGAGAACGAGTGGCGTGTGGATGCAAATCTTCGCGCGTACTTTCCGTCCATCAGTGCCAATCGATGGCTGGCCGTGCGTCTTGAGTTCCTCGGTTCGGTGATCATCTTGGCGGCGGCTGGGTTCTCAATTGTTTCCGTTGCCAGCCACAGCGGACTTTCGGCAGGTATGGTGGGTCTGGCAATGTCATACGCACTGCAGATCACTCAGAGCCTCAACTGGATCGTACGCCAGACTGTCGAGGTAGAGACCAATATTGTGTCTGTCGAGCGTGTGCTGGAGTACGCTGCTCTTCCAAGCGAGGCACCGGAAATCATTTCCAAAAATCGGCCGCCGATCAGCTGGCCATCACAAGGTGCCCTCTCGTTTAACAACTACAGCACGCGGTACCGCCCAGGCCTTGATCTGGTGCTGAAGAACATCAATCTCTCAATCAAGCCCAAGGAGAAGATCGGCGTTGTTGGGCGAACAGGTGCTGGCAAGAGCTCACTGACTCTTGCGCTCTTCCGTATCATCGAACCTGCAGAGGGCAATGTGAGCATTGACAACCTCAACACCAGCACCATCGGTCTATTGGATCTCCGGCGCCGCCTAGCTATCATCCCACAAGACGCGGCGCTATTCGAAGGCACCGTGCGTGACAACCTCGACCCAGGCCACGTTCACGATGACACAGAGCTGTGGAGTGTGTTAGGTAGGTCTTCTACGTGCCAACATCGTTGCAAGAAGCCGTGACTGACCGAAGCTATGCACAAATAGAACATGCACGTCTCAAGGAGCACGTCTCGAGCATGCCCGGGCGCCTTGACGCACACATCAATGAAGGAGGTAAGTCTCAAATCAATGACACGCTACGCGCGACGTCTGCCCGCTGTTCCATGCGAAGAGGCTACGATGCTGACGTATCACCCAGGGTCTAACCTTTCTTCCGGCCAACGGCAACTTGTGTCGCTGGCGCGCGCCCTCCTCACACCTAGCAACATCCTCGTCCTAGACGAAGCAACGGTATGTATCCGCATTACCTCCGACGGCAGCGGCAACCGCCGTTGTCCCCACTATCGTGGCATTGATCACTGACGGAAACCATAGGCTGCCGTTGACGTTGAAACGGATGCGATGTTGCAAACTACACTCCGCAGCCCCATGTTTAGCAATCGCACTATCATTACCATTGCGCATCGGATCAACACGATTTTGGATTCTGATAGGATTATTGTGCTGGACAAGGGTACAGTTGCGGAGTTCGATACGCCTGCTGAGTTGGTGAGGCGCAAAGGGTTGTTCTATGATTTGGTCAAAGAGGCGAATCTTCTGGGGGCGCTGGACATGAATCAGGCGTAAAGGTGATTAGAGAAAAGTGCACGGAGTAATGGTGTAAAGTAGTACATAGCAGGGGAGAGAGTTACAAAAGTGGCATAATGTAAAATAGAGCAAAGTGGAGAAGAAGCAGAGGCGGGAATATCGAGGTACAGTGAAGTGAAGCTTTGAACTGATCCTCATTGTAACCTTTTGGGAAACGGGACTTGTAGTCAGAGTCCAAGACGCAAATTTGTCCAAGTGTTAAAAGGGCTAACGTAGAAGGAAAAGGAAAAGTGGATAATAACCCGAATCTCAAAGATCTCTTTAGAAGCAATCTTCCGGCAATCTGCCGAGCACTGGTACACAGGATCTCGACTAATCTGTATGTCACCATCATATATATAATTAGTCCGTGAACGGTGTGGGGAACATGCATGGGTGTATGTGGAGATCGTTATACTGATGCGGACAACAAGGGTTACGGAAGTGAAAAAAATTCCCGTGTTTGGTAAGGTATACCGAGTTTGAGTTCGAATATGGGGACGATGCGGGAGGATGAGGTGAGACGGATGAGATGGTGGGCGTTTAGGGTTGGTAGTTGCTGTGATGGCGCGCGCGAAAGTACCGCCGAGAATTGTGGATAGAGATGCAGCGAAGAAGAAGAGAAGAGATGGGTAGAGGAATGCGCCAAACGATGCACTGGGAAAGGTTGAGATGGTAATAAAATTGACTATACACGAATATATACCTTTAGTCATACACACAAATCAAACTATAAGTTAAAAACAAACCCTAACAATACAAAACACAAAACCACACACACAATCTACCCTCCGTCCCCCAAGGAAACCAAAAAACATCCACAACAGGAAAACCGCCTCTAACCCAACCCATCCAAATCCACCCATTGAACCCCACCCGTCAAAAACCCACACCCGTTACGCTACCCTCTCCGCCCTCAACCCGAACCCGAGCAACGGCGCACACCCCCACACTCCAGCGCCAACTCAAATCCGCATCCATCCGCATCGCCCATTCCAGACACATTGTGCAAACAACGCGTTCCTATCTCGGCAGGTAGACTAGGGGTGGAAGTGGATGCGGAACGGGGAGGGAGGGAGAAGCGCCGAAGGGGGTGATGGGAGACGGGGGAGGCCCGGAGGGTCTGGGTGATCGGTGAAGAGGGGTTGTCGTGGACGTCATTATTTTGCAGGGTGTGCTGAAGGGGGGGTTTTTCTTTGGGAAGGGTGTTGGGCTTGGGGATGGGGATGTGGTGGTGGGTTTGGTGGTGGTGGATGATGTTAATGTGGGGAGCACCGTGTAAGTTAGGTACCATACCTAACCGTCTAGGTAGTGAAAAACTAAATGGTATCCACTGGGTGCGTATTAGGATACCCACCTACCTACCTACCTACCTACCTACCAACCTACCTACTTTACAAACATCAATCACATACAAGTAGAGTAATTAATACAACCATACCATTATGTACCATATCCCCACATCTCCCTCTCCCCTCCCCTTCTCACCCACCCACCCCGCACCTTTAACAAACCCATCCCCTTGCCACTCATCCACCCTCGCATCATAAAGCATAGCATATAGACCCTATCAACCCATACTAGCTACCTGCCCAACAACCACCCCACCGGTTCTAACTATCAACGCTACGCAAACTCCGTACGCGTACCACGCACACACACACACACACACACACACACACACACACACACACACACACACACACACACACACACGCATCCTCTACCCCAAACCCCCTAGTACCCTACCTAACTACCCAGAACGCAGCTAGAATAAAAAACACGCATGTACAGTACCTACAGCCACAGTTATGATGTCGAGGATGCGTTGGGACAGGTTTGGTATGGTATTTTAGCGCATGTCTACACATACCATATGCAATTGAATGCGTGGGTAGATATCGCGTATTTAGCCATCGGGTGTGGGCTGGGTTGGGGAAAGCGTTGAGGGATTTGGAGATTGGGAATAATGTACAGTACAAAGCTTATAGCTTGGGTCGGACCGAGGCGGGGATGGGAGTTTTTGGCGCACAACGAGGGTTATTTTGACTTGGGTTCGGTTGTTTGAGTTAGATGAGGGTTTTTTTTTCTAAGTGGTTGTTACTGCTGCTAGCATGGTAAGTAGGTAATGTGATTCTTTCTTTTTTTGCTGTAGCAATATTGGTTTTATGATAAATTTCATGGTGTTGTAACTGTAAACGTCTCTAATCACGGGAAACGTGCTGCATAGTACTTACCGTACCGATAGCTCGTACCGATAGCTCGTAACATGTCTAATTACTAAAATTAATATCATTGCCAACGCATAGACTATACTCGATTAACCAATAGTAACATCACCAAAGTTCCTCGTACCTGATCATCATCCACACTCTGGATCCTCCTCTCTCTTTCTCCCCACACACACACACACATACAGCTAACAACCACCCCTAGCTAAATTCCTTCCTTCTCAATACCCGCACTGCCAAACGGGGTCTTTAATCATGTGCAGAAATTCTCCGAAACGCATTTTTAATTGCCGAAGAGGCACGGGAATCCTTGATTCTACATCTGTGCCTAGATCCTGAGCTAACGTTAGAATTTTTGTCCGGTTCGCGCACCGCTCAGCCCCGAGGTTGTGTTCGCAACTGCTTTGTATGGTCTACAGAAAAAACAACAACAGGGAGATCTAATGCCTGTATGTTCATGGGTTCTAGAATTGCCGATTGCTAGTCTGTTAGTGCGTCTCTTGGAAATCGCCACCCACTTTAGAGACTGCGATCGGTAAGTCATCGCATAGCATAGAGTACTCGATGGAGCCAAGAGAGCCAACGCAGCGGCAGGCTGAAAACCACAACAAGTGCTTTCAAAGCCTCATTCCAAGGTTACGGGTGAACCATGGTGGAATGAGCTTGCAGAACGGGTGGCGCATCTGAGGTCCCCGAATTTAAAATAGCCTTGCCGTGCGTAGAGCTGAGAGGTACGTAGATGAGATTTGTTGGTGGGAGCAGTGTTCATGGCTGAAGTGGCGGAAGAGCTGGTGGTGATGCGAATTTACGTGCCGTGTTATTACCAGGAGATCTACAGTCCTTGCCTTGCCGCGGACATGCCGTTCGCGTATACCATTGTTCTGGGATATTGGGCTGCCTTGGACCACACAGATGCAAAATTGATGCATTGTGGAGTTTGGGGGGTTGCATATAATGGGCATGTCTCATCGGTAGAGTTGAGGTATTCGTAATCATGAATGAGCCAATCTTTTGCTAATAATGTTTGTAGTGTATGTACGTTCTCATTTGAACTTGAATGTAAGATGTGAGAGGCGACATGTCAAACATGGGTGGTTGAAAGTTGTGCAAGCATGCGCGTACTAAAAGACCTTTACGCATCGACTGAAGCAATCCTCATGTCACAGGCTTTTCTGTTACCAACCTCACTGACACACACACAAAGATCACCACATCTTACATGCCGCAATGAAGAAGAACCACCGTTCATTTTGCTTGAATGCTGAGAGTCAAGGTAGAGTAGGCGTCCATTGGCGAGGAGAGGCCGGTAATGCTGATGTAATTCAACGGGTTTTAAGCACTGTGGCTTTAAGCTGTCCTAAGAGTTCCATACGAGCATGACATGCGGGTAGTGTTCAGCGCTGTCCCCTTTAAGTGATTAGTGCAGATGCTGCTGGGGTCGAGTGGTGCTGTGCAGGGACACCGTTGCCGTGTTGGCGCGCTAAGGCCATGTACCGTCGGTACATACATAGTTTGCCAGGCTCTGCTCGGAGGGCCCGCAAATTGGGGGTTGGCGTGGGCGTCAAAGTTTTACGATGTCCCGGTTACGATCTGTCCACCGACTAGCTGCAGAGAACTTGATTAGTGTGCGGGCTGTTGACCGATCAGAAAATAGTGTGCCGTCTGAGATTGAAGTCATATCGAGCTTCTGTTAAAGACGGCAGAGGCAAGACTGGCTCCAGAAGTGAAGCTTGAGAGAGATGACAGTTCCGTAGGGAACCCTCCAAAGGATCATTCGAGTAAGTCGCACGCAGCGGTCGACCGCATAGCCTAGACGCAACGTTGAAACCACACTTGGTCACGAATGCCGTTCTTGCGCAAGCTCTAGCGAGCAGCAACTAGCTGGATTTGGAGTCGACCACAGGCTTTGGCTGCGGGCATAGAGTGACATGTACAGCGATCGCAATCTCTGCCAAAGACCAGGTCCATGGTGGAGAGCGGGCGGGCGGGCCTCGCCGCGTATCTGAGATATATCGAGATTCGAATCGACAGTCGGGAATCGGGGGTTCCTCTAACATGCACGGACGGGCGATGCCTGGCGATGCTAGGGGAACGGGGGAAGGATGCCTAGCGCCCCAGGTTGACGTGCTGTGTGCATTGCGACAAATGGTTCGCAAGCGGTCGGAGTTTGCGCCAGGTTTTTGCTTATTGAAGGGGGCCTGGGTTCTAAGGGTGCCATGATGTGCCAGAGGAAGACGCTTGGAGGGTTGTCGCGAGGAGTAGACGTTGTACAAGCGGCAGCTCGGGGGACTAGGCCTATGCCGATGCCGCGGGCTACCGTAGGTTATGGTAGGGTAGGTAAGGTGTGTATCTTGGGACAATGCGTCATGGCCTGGCGAACCAGGCCGACGTGGGAGGTGGGAGGTGGGAGGTGGGTGCAAGCCATCGACCGGCCCGAGCCAGGCAAGAGCGGTTCAGCAGCACAGTCCCGCGTCGAGGCTGCGTTCAGGGAGCTTGATATTGATTGTCGCAGCGTCGCTTCAGCTGGGCGAGTCGATGCGAGATCCACTGATCAAGATTTGGCAAGACCGCGTGACAAGGGTGGGTCGACGCCATGCACCACAAGCGTGGCCTAGCTTGTAGACATAGTGTGCGGAGAATGGGCTGTTGACCCTGGTCCAGTGTGGGCCTGTCGTTTTCTCGACGTTTTGTGAAGCCCGTCCACACGCGCGACGCCCACTAGGTCAGTGAATGCGTGGCGCTCGGGGAAGGGGGATGTGCAGAGCGGCGTGCCCACGAGCCTTGATCCCAGCAGTCGGCCCCGGTTGACGCCCTCGTTTGGGGGCTCAACGGCTGTCAATAGCACCGCGAGGCGACCTGTTGTGCCATGGATACTCTTTTCTTGTTTGACCTGAGCATACTGTGCGTGGGGACCCTGGCTCATGCCGGTGGGCGTACAGGCGAGGGTGGTTGCAATGCAGCTGTGGTCGATACTGCAGACTAGGGGGGCCAGCCTGGCTACTGCTATAGCATGTTGAAGGCCTGATTTAAAAGCTCCCGGACCTAGTCAATAGAGACCGTCCTATCGAACCTGTCCATCCTGAGATCCTGTCCTCCACCCTCCACCCTTGAATCGAGCCTTTGCTGAGATTTGCAGCACAAAGACATTCGTTACCGGCCTACACCCTCTCAAACTTGCTTGTAACACCAATCATCTTTCTCGCCATTGGCTGCGGCTTGCTTCCCTCGACAGACTTGGCTGTTCCCTTCCCAGCGAGCTTGCCATTGACCACGAGGGCCTCCAAAGCGTCCAGTGGCCATCGACGTCGAATCAGGCAATTGACTGGCACCCTGGACTTGGCCTTTGCCAACACTTGAGACGACTAGCTCTCCATCACTCGACTGTGTCTCCAGGACAGTGGTTCGGTTTTTGCTCCATCAGGTAAGCATTAGTAGTAGTAGGTCTTAAGCGAAGTGTGCGCAGCCTGCAGTCCCAACCCAGGCCACTCCCGTCACAATGCAGCCATGCGGCGTGCTTGAGTGTTGAGTGCTGAGTGCTGAGTGCCATGGGCGTCCAGTTGCTCGGAATCATGGCCTCAAGGAAACACTGCTGACGTTTGCAAAGACACTGCAGAAGCCCATCTCTATCAATCAGTGAAAAGGCCGCATGTGTGGGTAGCCAGCAACATCCCCCTCGCCCACCATCTCGCTTCGCGAACCGCGAGAGACTTGCCAACTACGTTACGGTCCGCTAGGTCACTACGTACCTGGTGACTTTGGTGCAGCTGTCATGGCAAAGTCACGGCCCGCAGATCCATCAGCTCAGCCAAAGGAACGCCAGCCAATCATGCCCAAGAAGGGTGCTGGCGCAACGACGACGACGGCGGCGGACGAGTTCGGCCAAGATCCTTGGGCAGTTGGTCCATGTCGTAGCAGCGGTTGTCGAGAGTCACCTGTGAGTGTGTTCCTGTGACGGTGTTTGCCCACCTGTGTCGTCAGATTTTGGTGTTGGCCCCCAACTGCTAGCGGCGTAGGTAGTCAACTACCGGCGGCTGTGACTACCAACTACCGCTCGCTCTTTCCCAATTCCATGGGCCAGCCGCCTGTCACCGCCCTGCCACCCTGTCCATAGTCGCACACCACTAAGACAGAGCCGCAAACTGACTTGGCCAGACCAAAACCCTCGCACCCAGCGAATCTCTGCCCGCAAAGGTAGACGAGGAGCCGGAAAATGACGTTGCACTGCCCACGCCCATTGCGCAGGGCATGTGGAAGGTGACGGCCCCTGACGGCCGCGAAGTGCTCACATACCAACCCATTCGTGGCTTTGAACACCTGTTGCACGGCAAGGCTGTCTCACAGGGGACACCCCCCAGCTACTGTGCCCCAGTTGCCTTTCACCAGCCATCCGACTCCCAACAGGCTGTCTACGCCCACGAACCAGGTATTTGATATTGCCTTGCTGCGCCATCGCTCGCTAATTGGGTCAGTTGCGTGTCACCAACTACAACAGGCCCCAGCTCAACAATCAAGGCGAAGGACGCTGAAGCGAAGTCGCTCTGTTACCCGCACAGCGACACAGCACCAAGCCCAGTCTCATCATGACGATGAAGAAGACTTCGACGACGACAACGAAGTCAGGACGTCTAATGAGGCCGCATACACTTTCTATGTCGGTGACGTTGACCAATTGAGCAAATTCTACCGTCGCAGGTTGGAAGAGCTGACGATGAAGCCCCTGCGTCCCATTGTGACGGCCTGGATCAAGCAGCTGGAGCCGCGTCGTCTGGGTAGCTATGGCCCGTACCACAAGAAAATGCCGTCACAGCGGCCGCCTGAATGTACCCCGGACTGGTGGCCTCGCGACGTCCGATACGAAGAACCTTCGCATTTGGACAAGACGGGTACGTCGTGACCCACCCCACGATGCTCCCCATCTAACACCATGACAGGCCTTTTGAAAGTGGCCGTGACCATGATGCTCCAGCATCGCATCATTGATGAGCCCAAGAGAAAGGGTTCGTGGGTGGCCAAGCTGCAGCAGGCGGCGCAGTACGCCATCGAGACTACGCCCCCGGAGCAATTTTCCTCGTCAAAAGGGTCGGGCTTTAGCGAACGCATGCGTGACAGGGCCCTAAACGAGATTATGCCTAGTCTGTTCAGCATCGCGCAGATCCACGAAGATCATCTCGCCCAGTACAATTTGTACGAAGGCACGGGAAATGTGGATACTCGCCAGGGTACAATGTGTACATGGCAACCCGTTTCCAGGCCGCCCCGACAGTCGACATTCAACCGGAAGCGTGTCAAGGTACAACCGCGAGCACCACGGACAAGAGAGGCTTCCGAGGACACAGTCTCGGGAGATGATACCGAAGTCGACGATACCGTTAGCAACACCTTCCTGCGTCGCGAAGTTGCTCAATTCTCAAAACAACAGCGCACGCCAAAAGCCACTCAGCCGTTGCAGGCGCCACCGGCAGACGCACCCGCTCCCCCTAGTGTACCTTGTGCTTCTGGGCCTTCTTCAGCCTCAACCATGATGACGACCCCGAATAGCTCCTTCGACCGCACAATGACCAGTCTTTGTCTCGAAGGGGATGCAGACATGAACGTCGAATATGTTGAGCCCACTCACTTCAACAACCCAAACATGATGTGCAACATGTTTGCGCTGAGCCGACCCATGCAGTACTCTATATCGCAGCAGCCAAGCTTTGACACGCATGGCCTGAACGGCCAAGACACTGTACAGCCTTTTAACAGCCCGACACAGTCGTCTTTTGTTTCCGGGCCGGGCTACAACACTCCCTTTACGACGTTCAACACACCGTACTCGCAGCAGATGCATAATGCTTCTTTCCCTGCACCGTTGCCTGGCACTCACCAACACGGGTTTCCCTACGATTACGATGGGGGGTTCCCCGTCGCATCTGGAAATCATCAGGCTGGCAGGTCCTTCAGCCATCTACCAGCTGACCTCGAGATCAACAGTCAGTTTTCGCCTCATCATTGATTGCTTGTAACTTTAGCGTTGCCGTTTCTTCGCATGTGTCTCTTGTCTTTGTCTTGCTAGCATTGTATCGGCATCCTATAACGACTAACGATTACGACCTTTTCTTTTTCTCTCCGGAACGTGGTTGCATTGCTCTTTTGGATGCACAACGCCGTTGCATCGCAGCATCTGGCAGAGTGTCTACCACGCCGGTTGCTGTTTGCTTCGGCATACCTGATGGGCTCCACTCCCATTTGCGCTGTCAATCTCCTACCGTCGTCCATGTTATGCGGTATACCCCCTTCACGAAGTCACGCCGCTCACGACTGCACTGCACTCAAAAGATACGGAAAGCCATGGTCGCACAATGGTGGAAATAATATGGGTCAGGAGGAGATCTGCTTATTTCGGATATGTTCAGATGCGCCGATGGTATGTACAAAAAGTTAGATGTGGGAATAGGAGACGGAGGTTGAGTTGAGTATGATTGGTCCGTGGCGGGGAGGTAGTCTGGGAAGCGAGCCCAGAGAGGAGGGTACATCGGTGGTGTAGGAAAAAAAAAGACACACACGTGTCGCATAGTAATAATAAAATATCTCGGTATGTCACACAAAAAAGACGCGCTCCGCATCGATTTGGGCCTCGCACTCCTGGGATGTCGTGATGATTGTAGTCTGTTGCTGGTGGTTTACCAGTCTGGTGAGAGTGAGTGTTGTGACAGCGCGTTTGCTGCGGAACCTACCAACGTATGCCAAGGCGCTACGTCTGCGCGTCCAAGGCGACTGCGACGACTTTCTTGTTCCCATCACGAACGAACAACGGGCTTTGTTGCACTCGCCGCAGCCGCCAGTCGCTCCACCTCCGACTCGGCAGCAGCAGCGCGGCAAACGCTGGAAATCACCAGCTCGCAAGACTTGTATTAATCTCTTTCCTCCCAGGAACCCTTACTCAGGCGACGCCCTATCACCACCAACCCCCCACAGAGTCGCCAGCCATGTCAACACCACGCGCGGCGCGGGGCGGCGATCGAGCGCGCGGTTCTCGCGGCGACACCACGGCCACTCGAGGAGCGAACGGGCGCGGCAAAACCAATGGCGGCCAGGCGCAAATCAACAGCGAGCGACCTGCGCAAGTCGTCTACACCCGCGGCCAGCGCGCTCCCCGTGGCCCACGAGGTGGTGCAAGCTCACGCAGCGCTCCCCATGCTGCGCGCGGAAGGGGGGGAGCCCACACGTAAGCACCCCCCAAATCCTTTCTGACTTGGACACAGGCCGCTGGCGGACCGAGGACACTGTCACCGAGGATGCATACCAGCCCACCAACACCATGTCGCCCACTATGCTAGGAAAGGGATGCCCGAGAGCCGCCCGCGGCTTGTTCTAACCTTCTCCTCTAGGAAATCCTTCACTCCAAGTACCTCTGGCGCGATGAATACGACACCACATGCGACGGGCGACTACAAGAAGCGGCTCGATCATGCAAGTACCATGGACCTCTGACTTGAACCAGTACTAACGCCGCATAGATCAAGGCTGAGCGACCGAATCTGCGCGCGCAATTCGTACGCGATGGGCTCATGAACCCAGAGGGCCAAATGCGTCTCAGCGACTCGGTCAAGCTGTACGGCATCTGCACCGACATGTGCCCGGAATTCGAGCGCGTGCGGCGCATAGTAGAGGAGGATGTCAAGGCTCCAGAATGCGTACGTTCCTGAAGGGGGATCAGTTATACACTATGCTTTATCTGACATGCGCAGACAATCGAAACTGAGCACCTACCGCGAAGAGAGCGA
The DNA here is from genome assembly GCA_022343325.1 of Plenodomus biglobosus. Taxonomy (NCBI): domain Eukaryota; kingdom Fungi; phylum Ascomycota; class Dothideomycetes; order Pleosporales; family Leptosphaeriaceae; genus Plenodomus; species Plenodomus biglobosus. The sequence continues at coordinate 306,947 of JACTNT010000025.1, read as the reverse complement.
ATCCCGGACGAGTCGCGCATGGTCAAAGCCTACTCACGTTCGGCGGCGGGCGCAGAACAAGAAATGGTGTCGGACATTCGGTCACCGGCCACATGCTTGGTGAGTAGAGATGGTTTAAAACTAGCGAGTCTGGTCTAATGGAGGACAGAAAACTATCAATTACCTATACGAGCGACTGGACCACGACGATTTCGACTTCCTCCACCAGTGGCTATGGGATCGGACTCGTGCTGTCCGCAAAGATCTTCGCACCCAGCGCATTGAGAGCAAGCCCGACATCAACATTCTCCTTACCTGCTTGGAACGAAGTGCTCGTTTCCTGCTGCTGTCGGCTCACCACATGGCGCGGAGTACCAAGGACGACTATACACACCAGCAAGATATTGAGCAGCTGAACCAGACATTAATGTCCTTAAAAGAGCGCTACGTTGACAATCGGCGAGCAAATATTCCTTCGGAAAACGAGGCTGAATTCTGGGCCTACCGACTGATTCTTGCGCCAATCTATACCAACAGCCAGCTCGAAAACGAGCTCCATCGCGTTCCAAGCGATCTACGTAACAACACGCGGGTCAAGGTCGCCATTGAGATTTTTCGGGCACTCAAATCGGTTCTCATTACCGGCAGCAAGAATGTCATACAGTGCCAGTCGAACTGGAAACACTTCTGGGACCTGATCAAGTCGCCGCGAGTCTCCTATCTAATGGCCTGTGCGGCAGAAATATCTTTCAACCGTATGCGACACGTGGTGTTGGATTCGATATGGCGTTCGTATCGTCAGGGCACTTCGAAAGTGCCAAAGTCGATTGACGGTTGGACACCCAGCCGATTAAGGGAAGCTCTTGGTCTTGACACTGATACCGAGGCTGTAAAGCACTGTGAGGCGTACGGCTTTATCTTTGAGCGAGCGCAGGCCGGACACACTTATCTCGACTTCACTCGGAAAGGCTATCAAAATCATGTACTAGGCATGCCTTCTGCAGATGCAGAGCTCAAGCCACAAATCTTCTCCGACACGATTGTAGAAACTAAACGCTACAATCGCGCCCTCTCGGCGGTCATTCAGGGTATGTCGGTAGAGCAGGCGAGAACGAGGGGTCTGATGATGAACTTAGGTGGCGAGATGCAAGCTGAAGAAGAGATGGAAGACGACAGTTCTTTATTCGTTCCTGAAGCTGGAGACCCGAGTAGCAAGCCCAGTCTATTTGGCGAACAGAAGAGTGGCATCACATCCACTTCTTTCAGTCCGACAGCGAATTCCTTCCAACCAGCCACACTATCTACTGGCTTTTCTACCACCGTCCAACCGACTGCCATACCGGCCGCCAGCCCATTTATGTTTGGACAAACTACATTTACACCACAGCCAACTCCAGCACCCGCTGCAAATGGCGTCCAGCCTGGTCTATTCGATCCTTCGAAGAACGCTATTCAATTCTCCACGCCTGGTGCGACCAATACAAGTACAGTCTCATCTACACCCTCTGCAACGCCAGCAGCATCCGGGAACATTTTTCTGAAAGGTGCGGGTACGTCTACGGCACCTGCGGTAAATCCTTTTGCTAGCTTCCATACACAAAAGTCTGCGGGTTCTTCTACGCCAGCTACATCTGAGGTACAACCGGCCTTCACATCTGCCGGCTTTAACTTCCAAAAGGCGGCTGGCACTGCCGCACCAGCTACACCGGAAGCCAAACCTACATTCACCTCCGCCGACTTCAATTTCCAAAAGTCTCAATCCCAATGGACGCCACAGCCTGAAGTGTCATTCACTCCTTCGGGCGCAGCACCCCAAGCTGACCCAAATACCCCAGCTCAAGAGTCGGAAGCTGACAAGGATCGGCGTGAAGCCGCTGAAAAGGCACAACGAGAGGCCGAATTGCAACAGAAGCAAGCCAAGGCAAAGGAGGCGGCACAGAATGCAATACGTCAAAAGCGTGCTGAAGCTGAGGCTGCGCAACAAAGAAAGCAAGCGGAGGCGGCCGCACAACAGGAGCGTGCGAAACAACAACGAGAGGAACAAGAGCGGCGGATCAAAGAAGAACGAGAGCGTAATATTAGGGAAGCTCAGCGGCGTCAGGCGCTAGAAGAGCAGGCACGAATCTCGAAACTTCGAGAGAAAGAGGCAGCTTTTAATTCACTAACTATGGACGTCATGTTCCATCCATCGGAAGGACTCATGATGCAGTTCATCGAAAACGCGGCCCTCAACGTCGCGCACGAGGCCATGGAAGAAGTACAGAAAGAGAGGAATGAGGCAAAGGGAGAGGAGTTATATAGGGCGTACCAGTTGAGGCTTATGAGAGCGGGTTTGGCTAAGATTGTCACTTATGTTGGCAAGAAGAAAAAGCTGGAGCAGGCTAGGGAGAGGAGGCGGCGAGTGAAGGCTCAGCGCGCGCAAATGGCCCAGATGTACGAAGAAGCGGCAGCTGCCAATAACGAAGGAGGGCCAGTGACAGTACCGAAGCCATCGGCTAGAGAGTCAGTCTCACAACAACCTGTTCTAGCGCAGAGCTCAAGACGTGCTAAGCGCACCGAGGAACGTCGCGGAGGCCAACCACAGAAAAGTACTACCAGCGGCGTACTATCACAATCAAATGGCTCCCGACAAAACGTGTCCAACAGCACCGCTGTGCAACCCAACGCCGCTCCGCAGAAGCTCGCCGCGCAAAAGGCAGCCATCTCATCCACCCAAAGTAACAACAACTCCTCAATTAACGGCTATTCCAAATCCTACCACCAATCGACTGCCCCTATCGATCGCACAGAAACCGACTGGTTCGCCCTCCGTGCAATGGGCATCGACCCCAGCAAACACCGCAAACGTAGTTTCGACTCTACGTCCTCTGGCGACGACGAGCCACTGAGAATTGAGCCTAAGCGGGCTAAACTCTCCCCTGATCAAGGTGGCCAGATTCTGCCTCAGCAGCAGCATCCACAGCAGCCGATGTCGACGATCGAGAGCCAGCGCGCACAGCTCAGGGCTATACAGGAGAAGTTCCGTAAGAGTGCATCCAGCGAGCGCCGCGAAAGAGCGGGATCTGTTGGTGGACGGGTATCCATTGGTAGCGTGGCTAGTGGGAGGGTTACCAAGGGTAGGAGGGAGAGCGATGTTATTGCTCGGGCGAGGAAGCTCGTTGCCTCGACTTCTAATTTCACACGCATATCACCCGTTGCCTCGATGAATGTAAACACTCAGATCGCCCACGATTTTGGAAGGAGTGTACCGAACCTCGTATCACCACTCACGGCATCAACATCATCCGCCTTCCGGTCGAGCCTTGCACACAAGAGCACTCTTCTTGATCGTCCCAACGCCCCAGCCTACTGGCAGCGCACTTCCCGCTTCGTTCCACGAGAATGCTATGGTAAAGGACCGGAAGCTGTCCGGGAGTATAGGGAAAAGTGGGGTCTCAATGGATCCCTCTCTTCTACCAGCACACCACGTCCTTTGAGCGTCGAGCCTGCACAACAACAGCAGTCACAGCGATTGGACAGTTTTGTACCGGAGGCACAGTCACAGGCACAAACACCTGAGGACTTTGGCTTTGGTTTCACGCCGCAGAATCAAGGACACGGTTATTACTCCGACAACGCCGCTGCAGGACACAGACAATATTTTGACACTCCCACCGACGACCAAGAAGTCAACGAGACGTGGGATGCGCATGGCGAGCAGAGCCCCGAGGATGATGGCGACTCGGAGATTTACGACGAGGATGAAGATGTCGATATCGAAGAAGAAGAGCAGGAGGAGGAGGAGGAGGAAGAGGAGTTACAAGATTACTCCGAGTACAGCAGTGAAGACTCGGACCACGAATCCGGCACTGAACAGCAATCTGCGCACCAACCACAAGTAGAACAGCAGGCTGGCATCGCGTGGGCTGGCACGACGCAGGATGATGCTATTGAGCTTTCTGACTAGCTGTCGGATTGGCTTTGTGACGAGCAGTCTGATTGGGGGCTCTTTCAAATACATGGGTGGATTGATCAAATGGATTGATTCGTGTGACACGTACATATGTGTGTGCATGTGTGTGTGTGTGCCTGCGGGCGTGCTGTGTTTTATCATCTGCATCATGCATGGTACAAGCGGTTGTTTCTGGAAATCCAATGAATGGCATAGCGAATGGTGTTTTATATATATTCTTTTTATGGTTTCTTCTTCTCCTCTGATTGTGTGTGTGTGTGTGTGTGTGTGTGTGTGTGTTTTATGCCGTGTGAATGCATGATACTAACCTTTTTCTTGGGTGTGGGTATGGGTATAGATATGAGTATAGATATAATTATGTAACTAGGGTATATTGCTGAAATTCCACTTTTGATCTTCCTGTTCCTCCTCTGGCTCTCTTTTTCTTCCTTTTTGTTGACAACGAATTGCGGTGCTTCTTTCTCCTGCCTTTCTGCTTTCTGCTTTCTCCCTCCACCTCTCTCTCTCTCTCTCTCTCTCTCTGTCCATTATCATCCATCCGTCCATCCATCTATCCATTCATTATCATTCCTTCACGCACCCTCCCATCCATTCACTTCTCTCTGTCCATTACTATCCCCATCAACCCCTTGACACCCCTCTCATTTCCCCCCAACAACCCCAACACACCCCGCAGCCCCATACTGCGCCTCAAACGCCGCATTCACGCTGCGATGATGTTCCGCAGCGTGGTGTTTGATGTCGCGCCAGAGCTGCTTGATGTTTTTGCTGAGGGGGGTGTGGGGGTGTGGGGTCAGGGAGGATTGGCGTGAGGGGGAGGGGGTGGAGTTGTTGGTTGAGGAGGGAGAGGAGGAGGGAGTGGAGAGGGAGAGGACGCGGGGGTGGGCGTCCATTTTGTGGTTGGGGGTTGTGGTGGTTGTGTGTGTGGTTTGTGGGTGGTTTGAGGTTTGAGGTTTGAGGTTTGAGGTTTGAGGTTTGAGTTTTGTAGTGTTGTAGCGTTGAGGGTTCGAGGTCCAAGGTTCGAGGTGTTGTCGTATTGTACTTTATCGTTTATTGTTCAAAATCCAAGATAACAACAGCCCTTTGTATAATCCAGAATCGTTTCAACAACAATGTCGATGATGCTAATCTCGATAATGATAATCTGTAGTCTCTACTGCTTCACCCGCCCTCCCCATCTTTAAATACCACGCCAACCCACCCTCCAACCATGAGAAGAATTTTCCAACGCCCCCATCGCCCTCACCAACAATTCGCTCATGCGAAATCCTGTTTACGTTTTTACCTCATCCAATGCATCGTGACTGATTTTTCCTCAAAAAGCTTCACATATGTGGGTCCTCCAGGTACCATACCTGACACTCTAGTTCCATCCTTCTAGACGCCCCCATACACACAAACACACAAACACACACACCGCAAGACGTCAGCACAGGGGTCAGCGCTAGGTACAATATTCTACAACCCCTAACCCCCCAAAGAAGTACTTCTTAGGCTGTATGTAGACAGGAGCCATGGCAAAATGACCGTAATCCGCTTAGTGTGTGCCGAATACGGCAGTGTGGCGCGATGGGAAAATGCCACTCGGTTGCCGTCGGTTCCGGCGCCGAGCAGGATCTTTTTGGCATGCGAGGCTGCACAGACAACAGAATCGACGGTGACAAAGAGCGTTGCCTTTAAAGGTATCTCGTGTGTCATAGTCGCTCTGCGCGAATTTGGTGCTTTTGTCGTGCTGTTAAAAGAGCGAGGGTATTGGTGGTTATTTTTGATGTACCTGCAGTGCGGCTCAACAATGGCTTGAAATGCCGCATGTGCAGAGGTGTGGATGGCGAGACTGCTTGGCAGGCTGTCAAGAGTGAGTTTATTGTGTGACTATAATCGTTGTGGCAGCTTCGCTCAGGAGTGACGATGGCGTGTAGCTATCATGACATCGATCACACGCAACGTCAGGTGGTCTGATGTAATGCGTGTATTGCTGTACACCTGCACATGCAAGAAAAGCAGCAATGTTGTTACAAACCAAAACCCAAATCGCTCAAACGCCATGGAAAATGCAGGAGTACCCATAAATGTCGGTCCGGGTGGTTCAATGTTGCGCAACGAGCGGTTTCCTTTCCTTGGCCTCTGGCATATCGTCGTCTTCATAATCAGAATCGAGGCCACCTAATTCGAACTCCTCAGCGTCTTGAACCATACGGGTAGCTCTGGCGTATCCATTGGGGTGTCTGCCAACATGACCATTCGTGTACCCGTTAACTCGTGGTGCTTCAGTATCGGCCTTGATATCCTCGCCCGCATGTACGGCGTAAAGATGAATGAGCATATTGACGACTAACTGTATATTAGCTCAGTACTTGACGAAAATATTCAAAATACTCACAAAGGAATAACAGAAAGGCGATGCTCAAGAGGATCAAAACATACGAGACGTGCGTAACGTTCGCATCCGAGAGCAGCTGCATCTGCTCTTCTGTTGCACCCATGAACATAAAGCCACCCGCCATTAGCAGAAACGGTGTCATGTACTGGAAACTGTTTGGTTCTGAGCCATCGGCCGTCATCGAGCTGCGGTCCCCAAGCACAAACGCAATTTCAATGATCCTTGCAGCTCCCGCAGCCATAAGAGTGTATCCGAAGACGGTATGCATCATCGTGGATATGGGCAGATGCTGTGGGTGCGCAGACATGGCCCATCCTGTGACAAAGATAACAGTGCCTGGAATAAGGTTCCTTTTTGGTCTTCCACCTCTCGTGCGACTCAGCCACACGCCGACCAGGCCGGCAGCCCACCAGATTATACCCATTGACGTGTGCTGCAAATCGTTGTGCATCCATGGTCCACCCCATCGATGTTCGGTAAACGTGTTGACGCAGCCCCATGCTGCGATGACCAGGCTGTCGAAGAATTCCTGGCTCCTGCCAGTTCGTTGAAGCCACTGTTGGCCAACTAAGAGCAAGATGATGAGGATTATGCCGTAGGCGATAAAAGCGCTACCCATGATGAAATGGGCGAGACACTGGCCAGTATGGTCAGCTCTGCAGAAGCCGAGGGCCGTAATGCCTCCGAAGACAAACTGGACCCAGGTCACGACAGGCAGAGTCTTGCCGACTATACCATGAGCCTTGACTAAGATTTTTCTAACTTTGCCGTTGATGCCCTTTTCCAGGTGAAGCTTAAAGTAGACGCCCATTGCGACCTGGGCAATCAACAAGAGCATGATGTAGGGTACGAATCTGGCGTGGATGTTGTCGGTGAATTGCCTGCCCTTGTGCTTATGGCCAAGGAAGTAGCCAACGACGGCAAGAAGGGAGCCGGAGGATTGCACTGGAACGTGCCATCTCGATCGTATCATCTAAGCTCTGCGTCAGCCCCAGTCTCCATCAAGTCTCGGTGTCTTTGTAGGAAGGCTTACACCCAGAACCATACCAATGGGAAATATAACTCCCCAAGCCAGCGATTGTACCAAAATGTGGATCCAGAGAATCGAATCCTACGCCATCATCAATACACAGTCCAGTGATAACAATACATACAGACACTTACAAGCTGCTCTGCTGAGATAGCCTGGCCATCCTCTATGTTCTCCCCGTGATGCTCATGCGCCAGGATTGTGGTGCTGAGGAGGGTTGCCACGATAGCTGCTCCCTTCATTTGCACCAGCATCCTGCTGTCTTCCAAGATTCCAGTGGGGTGGAACTTGAATGGCTATTCTTCTCGGTAAGTGTTGACAACTTAGAAAAGGCGGACGCTCCCAGGTGGAGGTTCTTGGATGTCCTTGAGCATTTGATGCGTGGCCAGGGGAGAGAGATGGGATATGAAAGGAACGGTTGTTGTTTGGATTCCTTGCTCATGCATCGCAATCGATGCTTACATGAACGGAAAGCGCGCTCGTCATTGGCTTCCGCCACCTGCCGCCGACGATCGTCACAACATCGACGCGTAATATCAGCCCACATCACAAACATTCTCCATCATCACCATCATGGCTATGGGTGATGGCCGGACAGAGGTGCCAGACTCAGAGGATGAGCCCATGACGTCCTCGCCTATTTACGATTCCGCGTCTGATGCTAATAAGCTTTCTGCAACCGGTCCTGTTCCACCCCAAGACCAACAAGACACGCTACTGGCGGCCAATGGCTCTCACCAAGCGCCTGCCAAAGATCTCGCCAATGCAGCTTCAGCCTCCGCTCAGACCTTGGTTGTTGATCCTTGTAATGTTTCCGCCAACGTCGACGAATTTGCAGATGATCTGTTTGGAACGCATAACATTGTGCCACAGCGACAGCAAAGCCATGCGCATGAAGCTGAAAATAGCGCAATGCATGCCGAGACAGCTTTCAAACTTTCTCCGCCAGATCTCACCGTTGGCGACATGGCACTTCGGCCACAGGGGACTGAAGAGGACCCCGCAGAGCACGACCCAAGCTTGGACTCCACAGCATCGAGCGCTGTGGTTACTTGCAGCAGTTTAAATAACAAAACTAACTCAAATGACTACAGAACATCAGCAGGTCAAGCTGAATCAGTCGAGCATGATCTCGAGGATGTTGTTCACGCCATAGCCCCATCCCTGTCTGTGGAGAAAGCCGGAGAGGCGAGAGGGGCAGCAAATGTGACGAATGGTGGACACAATACGCAACCAGTGCCCGTAGACACATGCCAGAACATAGATCTTGGTTCAATTCAAGTCACGCCGACCGACAATTCATTACATGAGGCGAGTTGCGAATTTGATTCCACCAAAAACCATATTCATGATGAGCTTGCAGTCTGTCAAAGCTACATTCGTGGTATTTCCGCTTGCTAAATTTTGAAATAGGTGGAAGCCTTGCTACCGAGCACTTCAGTGGAAGGGCATGCGAGTTGTAGAGCGGCAGACAATATCGACCAAGACTGTAACCAAGTGCGGGCGGAGTACATTTCACGAATGTCAGATGCTACACCGACTGCATCTGGGACGTCACATCTCAGGAAACCCGATCGTGTAGAGTCAACGTCGACTGGGGATGTGGAATCCTGGCCACGAGAAAATGCATCAAACGACGCAGGCCAACCCCATTCCATGACCGAGGCTCCCAAGACATCGACTGAGGCTCACAGCATAGAGCCAGGGTATAAGACGTGCGAACCTCTTCTAGACCAAGATGTACACGTGACAGTCCCAAAACCACCTATCCCGGAAGCAACTATCATATCACCTTTTAAGCAAAGCTCCGATGGACAGCGGACGCAAAGGCAGGACTCAGAGAACGACCGATCTGTTAATCACCGTAACATTGAGACCCACAGCAAGGAAACTGAAAGCCAGGTTGCATCATCACCAGCACCTAGTGTATCTATTTCACAGCCGCTGCATACCTCGGCCGAGTTTGCTGGACGGTCTACCACGGATCCTCCAATCCCAAAGACGCCTCAAGAGATCACTCTAGCAGAACTCAAAGCACAAAAGACCGCGTTGCTAGCCTCCCTCGCTACTATGCCTGCCATTCAAGTGCTCATCGAAGAGTGCGCAACTCCTGAAACCGATGCCGATGACGCGCTTGATGGGCCAACCGAGGCGGATGTCATGACCGCGGCGAACAAGATTGTGAAAGAGCACATCAAATTGCTGCACGAGTATAACGAGCTAAAGGATGTGGGTCAAGGTCTGATGGGCCTGATCGCGGATCAGCGAGGCGTGAGAATAGTAGAAGTGCAGGAGGAGTTTGGCATAGAGGCGAAGGACTGAAGCACATAAGTTTCACGGTGCTTATGTTTCTGGGAAGACTGTTCGACGCAGTTACAAAAGACTAGGATCACCACATTAGCCAAGCGCATTAGCCAGTCGTGATTCCCCTCATTGTACGTTGGAAGGTTCGTCGATAGTTCTTCATGTCCATCCGCCTTTCGCAACTCGCAGAACGCAAGCATGTACCCAACTTAGGCATCGTAAACAACAGAGAAGAAACAAACTTACATCACAAGATCAAGCCTCCCCATTTTCCAGCAGTCCACACCCTAGAATATATCAAGGTAGCTGGCATTCGTAACTCACTCAGCTTCTAAACAAACCTGATCTCCCCGCGAAATCACCGAGGCCCCAGATAGGCGGGAGATGCACAGGAAGTGACATGGACCCCAGCAACGGCTCCTGTACTGATTGTGGGGTAAATCCGGAAATTCGAAGAATGGCAAGGGGTAGTAAATCGTGGCGCTGTGATGTCCGAGCCGCGTCCTGGTAATCTGGCCCGGCCGGCATAATTTGCGGTACCCGGAGAAACACTCAATTGGACGACAAGCCTCTTCATATCTCAATCAATTCTACGAATTCCACTGAATCACTCCTAGGTTCGCAGGGCGTATATATCACGTTCAACATTGAATCCAAAGTAATTATCAGTGTAGGTTAGGCACCTGTCGCGTTTCTTGGGCGGGAATTGCAATCTTACAAGATCTATTTCATTGGTCGATATTGGCTGGATGCCAACTTATGCTGAATTTTGTGACGTCACTTCAAACCTGCCTGCTTCCAATATCAGTCGTTAGAGGAATCCATGCCAAGCACTCCCGGGTCAAAGGAGGTCGAGACACTACATGAAGGGTTACGGTGACTTTCCAAATACTACCTAGGTACACGCCAATTTCTTGATTTGTTGAAGTGATGTCGCTTGCAGACGCCACGAGACGTTGCGAGCTGTTCAAACACTATGGGAAACATGTACACACCACACACCAGGAGCGTGGCTTCAACGTATTCTCTCAGCCGTAAGGTATTTGACATTAACATTGAAGTCTAGATGCGTTCAAACATATCGAGAAACGTCACGATGTCCAGACTCCCGGTTCCAGAGCAAGAAGCGAGGCGGAGCGGCTTCTCCTGATATAGAACCACGATCAACACTAGAAGATCTCTGGATTCACGCCTTAATTGTATCTACACATTACCAGGAGAAGCAAATCTCCAAAATCCATAAAACCTTGTGCTGCGATTACCGGAAACCGCGCCCTCCACCAATGACACCCAGTCTCGACCCTCGGCACTTTGATCAACCTGCGGGGCAGATGTTCCATCAAGACTGGAACGCTACGTCTCAGGCGCTGTCTATTGCCACGCTCTCGGAGCGGGAGGTGTCACTTGTGACCCGAGAGTGGATTTTCCCCAATAGAGTTTCGGGGTGGCGTCGGCTTCGGAGGCTGACTCCGGCTAGCTCTCCACTGATGCACTTGCAGTAGAACCACCATCCAGTCGGTTAGAGTAAAGTGCGTGTTGCGTGCCTTCCCGCACACGCATTGATGCGTTTTTCTGGGTCTATCCGGCTCATCGGAGTAGATACCCTGTCTCTTTGATTCGCACTGGTTGACTCCTGGCAAATGCTGGGCGTGGAGCTAGGTACCTGGCATGCGATCAGTGATGAACCGCTATCAAGATTTCGAGTCAGTTGTCGAAATGATGCCCTGGACGGCAGTTCACCATGGTTGTTTCCATAACAGGGCACTGCCCGTCCGGAGTCCTACAGGCTGCAGCGGTATAATACCGCCGAAGTTGCTTGCCTACTTCTCCACTGACGAGTTGCTTGAGCACTTGTGCATGAGGATTTTGCCATGTCGAATTCTGTACTGGATTACCAGTTAGCAGCGCTAGCGGCAGGGTTCACCATCGGATTTGGTTTCCTTACAGTGTGGGAGGCTGTCAAACAGACTAGGCGGAATCGCAATCCGCTTCGTTCTGTTTACATCTACATGGTATGGGGAGAGATATTCGTGAACGTCTGCATCGGTATTGTAGGCTGGCTATGTAAGTAACTCATTGATGTATGTTGCTTGGGCATGCTGGCTGATTGCGATTTTTCACTACAGTTCTTAACGGAAAGCTGGGTCCTACGTAAGTTCCCATTCATGGCTGCGGGTGAACAACTGCTAATATAAAATTACAGTGTCGAAGTCCTATTCTTCATCCTATTCTTCTGGGTCTTCCAGATCCAACTGTTGATGCAGATTATCATCAACCGAATCGCACTTATCGCCGAGCATCGTAGCACCGTCCGGAACATCAAATGGGGCACCGTTGTGATCATCACTGCCATCAATGTCGCCGTTTTCTGTATCTGGATCCCAGCACACACCGTGCCGCCCGTCAGTGAGACCTTTGTTCGGATCAACAGGGTATGGGACAAGATCTCCAAGGTCTTAATTCTAATCGTCGACGCATGGCTCAACTGGTACTTTCTAAAAACCGTCAAGACCAGACTAGTACAACAACACGGATTAACAAAATACGCACCTCTCGTGGGCTTCAACGCCAAGCTCATGGTCGTCAGCATCGGCATGGACGCAAGTACCCCCCCAGCATCGCCCTGTGAACACAACCGAACCATCAACTAACAAAAATTAAATAGGCCCTCCTCATCGGCCTCATGTTTCTAAAAAACCAAGTCGTATACATCCAATTCCACCCCGTCGTCTACATGGTCAAACTCAACATCGAAATGTCAATGGCCTCCCTCGTCGTCCGCCTCGCGCAGCGAACCCCCCAAAACGACATGGACCCGGACTCCTTCCACTCCTCAACCTCGCACTCGCGCTCGCGCTCCCACGCAAATCGCACTACACGCCCCAACCAGCAGCCCCAAAGCTTCCAGCTCGCCAGCCACCCGAAAACATCCGCGGGGATGATGCAGAGCCCCGGGCTCGGCAGGCTCGACAGCGGCGAGAGCCGGGGCGGCATCGAGTGTCGTACGGATCTGAGCATTCGTGTGGAATCTGTGGGGAAAGAGTTTATTAGCACACCGACAGGCAGCAGCTCGAGGAGCTCGAGAGAAGCAGATAGGAGTGTGTTTGAGCAGCACTTTGGCGTGTCGGATGAGATGCCTCTTCGCAAGGATAATGTGAGGGTGACGGAGAGAATGGTGTAGCGATAGATGGTATGTATCCTAGATTGTGCGCTTACTTGATGTGTGATATAATATAATTACCGTGATTCTATGATATGGCATATACAGAGACAATCTCTAGTCAGACAATGTCTTGGTACAGTATCCACACGTGCTTATACCAAATCTTCTCTTTGCTCGTCTCATCATGCCCCTTGTTTCCACGACTTTTTGATATTTTTTATTCCTTTTCTTTTGCCCGTCAGAATCAAAAGTCCACAACATCCCTATTTACGTGGGATTACACTATCTGATTTATTACCCAGCTCTTCGCCTCCTCCGTCCCCCTACCGCCCCTCAAGACCCCCATATCCCCTTTTCCTTTCCAAAATCGTGGAGCACACTCGCAGCAAGACATGCTCGTTGTAGTGTTTGCTGCATCCTATGTACTATGTCTGCTGCGTGGTGGGAATCTGATTAATTGGGATATGTGCTGAGATGTTTGGGGATCCATTGTTCGTGGCAGTTACGTGAATATGGTGAGGGCTTTGCATTAGGCCGATGTTGGTTTCTTTTTTGCAATATGTATATGTTGAAAGAGATTCCCGTTACGGATGAATTCCTTCATTCTGAATTATGGTACAGTCTAGAGGTACCATTAGGTATGTCAATCTATCCCATGAATACCAAAAGGAAAAAAGAAACGACTACCCATAACCTCTCCTAATCCAATGAAAGTATCCTCCGATATCCTATATCCCCTACCCCTTCTAACCCTAACCCTCCACAACTCCCCCAAGAATAAAAAACCAATCCATCCCTCCCCTCTCCCTTCCCATCACCAACGCTCCCCCCCCAACCCATCCCCACACCCCTTACACCTCTCCCGATCGGGACTATTACACACCCCACACGTCCCACAATTATACAGAATAGTATCTGACTCGATATGCTTGACCGTCATGGAGCCCATTGGCGTTTCCGCCTCGGGCTTGACAAACGAATCCCGCTTCCAGCCGTCGTCAATGTTCTCGGGAGTGTCGAACATGTGGCCTGCGCAGTGGGCGGGGCCCATGTGGGTTTGGGTTGGGTGAGCTTTTAGGCCGGGGGTTAGGGCGCTGGGGGTGGGGGTGGCGCTGGTGGGGGCGTTAGTTGGTTGGTTGATGGGGCTAATGGGGCTGATGGGGGAGAGGGGGGGGGGGGGGGAGAGGTACGCTTGGAGTTTTACTTCTTCAGAGGACTTTTTGCGGATATGGAAGGTTGCGGGTTGAGCAGTGCTCTCGGGTTGAGTAGTGCTCTCGGAGTGAGCGTTGTTCTCTGGTTGACTGTTGCTCTCATACTGGGTATCATTCTCGCTTTGAGTGTTGCTCTCATGTTGGACATCGCTCTCCGGTTGAGTTGTACTCTCGGGCTGAGTCTTGCTCTCATTTGGGACATCGCTCTCGTCCTGCCAATCACTTTCGGGCCCACTCTCGTCCTGCGTCCCACTCCCGTCCTTCGCACCACTCCCATCTCGTCCATCCCTCTCACCCCCACTCTCCGCCCTCTCAATCTTGTCCTCATCCGCCATCCTAGACCCCCTCCGTGAAAAGCTCGACTCAAGCGCTACAACTCCTGTTTAAGCAATGAAATCGCCAACTCCACTCCTCTTACCAAAATATATCGTAGTGTGCGTATCAGTCGTTGGTAGATATGGCAGTTGGTGTTAGTTTTGGGACAAGATGTGCGTCTTGGTAGGAAAGACTTTGCGGCTTTTAACAGCCTAGGCGATGTTGTGACTGCCAGATTGCGCATGGTGATGTGGTGGGAAGGAAAGGTGCGGCTTGGGCTCCTGCCGGGGTTGAGATGGTGTATGGTGTTGAGAGGTGGATTTGGAGCAGGTACGATTCCTGTGTTTGACGAGCAAATAGGAAAGGGGAATTCATGCGTCATAGGGCTAAGTCGTCGTTGCTTGAAGAGTGGAATGACGAAGTCGCACTCACCGGTCAAGATGAAAAGCTTATAGCTATTATATTTGTGTTGTGAATCATGGGTATCATATGTCTTCATTTATTTCAGCCTCTTCCCCGGAAGAATGCGTTTGCAACCCCCTCCCCAACACCACCTACAATTCTAACTCCTCAACCTCCATCCCACACTCCTCGCACCTCTTCCTTGTCAACCCCGTTTCAGGATCCAACACACTTCTTCCCCACTCATGCTCATGCCTATCATACCTCCCCTTAATGACCTGTCCAAACTGTGCCTCTCCGCCCGCTAGGCCCGCGCGCTTATAAGCCTCCGCCCTCGTCCGCTTCTTCAGCTGATCTAGCTTATTTTTGAATTTCTTCTGCTTGCGCTCCTTCGTCACGTTCTGGCGTTTTTCGTACTCCTCATCTAGCGCGGCGGCGGATCCCCATTTCTTGGCGCTGAAGGCGTAGGCTTCGATTTGCAGGCGCAGGAAGAGTTGCATGGGGTGGAAGAATTGTTTGTGTGGGTTTGGACGTTCGAGATGAGGGAGGAGGTCTTCGTCTTTGAGTTCTGGGTCGGTGAGGAGATAATCGTCTCGTGCCTCCGTTTTGGTAAGGAGCGAGTATTTGTCGGGGAACTTTTCTTTGCAGTTGTTGCAGATGCCAATGTGGAATATGTCTTGCCATTTCCAGTCAATCTCCAGTGATGCACACTCGCGACACTTTCCTTTGATATCACGTTTCCCGTCGCCGTATTTTCCTTTGAAAGTTCCAGCTTCGACTTCGGCGTTTTCTGCGGCTTCGAGGAGGAGGGCGTCTTCATCCTCAGCTTCTTCTTTGCCATTGACGGCGTTGAGGATGGAAATTCCCGGCTCGAAAGGGCCAGCGCGGTTTGCACGTAGCTTGCGACGGATGCGGTCGCGTTCCCATTCCGCCATTGTGATACCTTCAGGTTTTTGCTCTTCTTTGGGTTGGCCCTTCCACATGGCTTTGTTATGGGGGTCATCGACGGTACTGAGGAAACCGCCTTTCGTGTCTGTCATCTTGGAGAAGTCATAGTCGATGAAGTCGGATCGCGCATATTTCTTTGCGGGCTGGATGTAGTCGTTTGAAGGGGGCTGCAGGAAGCCATTTTGGTCGGGTTTGGGTTGGGTTGCGGCAGCGTTGCGGGCTTGTGTGGGCGCATTGCCTGATGTCATGCTCGAGTACACACGCTTTGCGCCGGCGACTGGGGCTGGTGAAGGTCGTTGCTGGACTTGTTGTGCAGCGGCTTTGGCTTTCAGACGGGCTTGTTCCATCTTCCGTATCTGTTCCGGCGTGGGAGGATTTGGTGGCAGTTTGCCCGCTGAGCGGGTGGCTCGCGGTGGCGTTGTCTGTCTGGAAGCCATGTTGGTGGTGAAGGCTGATGTGTCGTCTATTTGCTGCCGTCGGCCTATCGTGCGTTGTGGTATTGTGAAACGGCAGGGCAAGGGGAGAAAAGAGTAAAGGTACGCGCAGGTGACAAGTGCGACGACGTGCGGCGTGAATGAAGTGAACCGCACCGAGAGACCCTTGTTCCTGGACGATGATGCACGCCAAGACGTTCCGCGATTTGTAACCCTCGATGGTGCCTTTAGGTCACCGCGCACATGCAAATTCTGTGTGAGATCGAATTTTGCTCTCTGATTGCAGGGTACGCAACGTGGATAACTCTCCGAGTGAAAAGGGCGGCTTATGCCAAATCAAGCAATGCGCCATCTTTACAAATCAACTATGACTCTTCCATTGTGGCTGTGGCGGTACACTTCACAGTGCCCTGTTCAACTGCATACTTCACTAGGTGCATGGTCTGCTAAATAACCTCACCTTATGATACTCTTGTCGCATTCCTATTTTCACGATTTTGTAAATTCTGGCGCTCGGCATCATCCCGTCATGTCAGAAACGACAGACGCGAACGCACGTGCGCACGTGGCCAGCCTTGCAACAGAATCGCTAATCCCTGTCGCTGATCCCGAAACTCCAAATTCCCAATCCTCACCTCCAGTAACACCACCACCACTACAACCAAGCACAACCACATCCTTCCCGGTCTTCACACTCCCCACACTGCCACAAAGCCGCAAAGAGAAACGCGAACAAAAAAAGAAGAAGCAAAAACACGATTCCGCCCAACCCACCCCAACAACCACCGACACCGAATCCTCTCCTCCCCGCCCTAAAAACCCACCGAACAACCCACCCAAAGTCAAAAAGCCCCCAAACCCCACCAGTGGCCACAACCACACCCTCCTCACAGCCATGCGCCCCACAATTCACCTCCAAAAATCCTACCCCCTCCTCATAGCCTCAATCGGCAACCCAGGCTCCATGTACGCCAGCACACTGCACTCAGCCGGTCACATCGTAACCAGCCACCTGAGCATTCAAAAGAACTACCGGCCCTTCGTCAAGGGCCTGTCTGGCCTCGTCTCGCGCCCAGACACGACGCACTACTCCTTTGGCCTAATCTCCGGCTACACCAAAGTGCGCGACGGAGCGGCGCCCCCGCCCACCGACGAAGACTGGACCTTCTGGCAGTCGACCAGCCTGATGAACATCAGCGGGATAGGCGTCAAGCGTGCGTACGCCGAGTGGCGGCGCTTCAAAGGGCTGAGTCCCGCCGAGGCTCGCTTGGTGGTTGTTCATGATGAGTTGGAGTCTGAGCTGGGGAAGGTGACGGTCATGGACGGCGCGGCGAGTGCAAAGGGACATAATGGTGTCAAGAGCTGTCAGCAGCAGCTGGCGGGGTTGAAGTGGTGGAGGATAGGCGTGGGGATTGGGAGGCCCGAGAGCAGGGATCCGGAGGTGGTGAGCCGTTATGTTTTGGGGAAAATGAGTGCGCGGCACAAGAAAGCAATCGAGGAGAGTGCGTTGCCTGTGTTTAGGGCGTTGGAGGGCATTTCAGAGGGCAAACGGTGATGTGTGGGATCCGAGGGATATTATTGAGACATGGGCATTTTGTAGGCGCGAGAGTCATTGGCATGGACGAGCGTGATACCCATTGAGCAGTTGAGCAATGTACTACTGTATTGAATAAACGTAGATATGAATAGAGACTAGGCCATGGGCCACACAATGCATGCTGAGGTATCTCCTTCCCGTGCGCCGTTAACAATGCTACTGAAACAATACCATGACACTAATCACAAGTGCAAAACTGAGTCCCCATGTCACCATGAGCCTCAAGGCGACCTTCTGCATCAAGGACGATGCAACTAAACAGGAACGTTCTTCCGCAACTTCTTCCTCGCCTCAAGTCTTCGCCTAGCCTCTGCCTTGCGATCGACCGGCAGTATCTCCGCTCGGTCTTGCTTCACCTGCTTGGAACCTTCAGCGTGGTGAGCCGTGACCTTGGAAAGATCGAACTTTGGATCATTCACAGCCGGGGCGGGGGTGATCCTAGTAGCTGCTTTTGATACAGCCGCGGCTTGATTCTCTTCCTCGACTACTTTGCTCGAAGCCCGGCCTACTGCGGTAGTCGATTTCGATCCTAGTCCTTGGGCAATGTCTTCTGTGTTACGCGCCTTGGCTCCCGTAGCCCCAGACTTGTGGGCTATAGTTGCCTCTGCAGTCTTGCGTCCAGCGCTTGATGCCTTCGTGGGCTTATTCTGCCTTGATTGTTTTGGCGGTGGGTTCCATTCCGGTCTTGAGTATGGAACTCCAGTCGAGACGGGTAGCGCCATTTTATCCATCTGCAGTATTGAGCTAGCTTCTGCTGCAAGCCACGGATCTGGTGATGGCATGGGGAGTGGACTCGAAGGAAGTATGACAAAGGGTGAGCTAGGTGGACCATTTTCCTTGAGCGAATCCCATTTTCGCGAATCTAAAGGCGACTTTGGTAGCTCTGCTAGGGCTGCACCTATTTCCTCGACCTTATCGGCAGATTGATTAGGGGCGCGGGGCGACTTGCCAAGCATCATCGACACTTGGCCTTCATCGGTGCCAAACCTCGCGAGTGGCTTGGGTCGGGCTGTTGCGTCGAGCAGGGTCTGACGGCGTTGTCGTTTAGGTGTTGGTGAGGTATTTTCTTTGCTCGAAGAGGCCATGCTAACTGACGGCGCAAGCGAGGCGTCAGGGTCATGCTTCTCCTGAGGTCGCTTTGGCTGTGTTTTATTCGAATCTTCATATATGTCGAAGGATGGCCTCTGAAGTTCTGACGATGACATTACAGCCGATCGCTCTAGCGTGGCTATACGTGCTTTCAGAGATGCAACCTCGATGCTGGCTAATGCGCTATCAGCGATCGCCTTCCGTGCTTGCTCCTGATAATCCTTGTTCTGTTGCTCCAGTTCTCGCTCACGTTGCCTAAACCGTTTGCGCTCTTGTTCAAGTTTTGTGGCCAGTTCCGTCACCTCGCCATCTTTTTTCATAGCAAACTTCTTGGCTAGTTGCTGTTTTGCGATGACCTTCTTCATCTCTTTTTCGCTTCTCTCCGCGTAGCTTTCGTATTGCTCCTTCCAGTACTTCCCAGACTCGGATCGCGGCGCGCCCATGTCAATAGTAATGTCAGTATCGTCTCTCGCCCTAGGCTTTTGACCTGATGTCGATTGTGTGGTTGTGCGTGCATCCAGCAAAGCCTCAGTAAGCTTGTTGCGAGGTCTCTTGTCGCTCGAAGGGTCCAATTTCAGCTGCGCGCCGGGTGTCCAGGGGCTAGGGAACTTTCCAGGGCAGTCATTGGGAATTCCACTCTTGCCACTATTGGCTTTCTTGCCCTCATTGTCCATGACCTGCGATCCAAACGACACTGTCTTCCTCCCTTTGCTCGTAGTTCCAGGGGTCATTAGAATGCCACCTGGTTGTTTCGAAGGTGAAACTGGCGGAGTGGTTTCTTGTGGCGCCAGTAAATCTACATTCTTCGCGTTAACTGCCTCCAGGCGCTTCTTTCTGTCTGCCGGCTTCGAGGCATGCTTCGCATCTTCGGGTGCGGGAGTACCGAATATGGCCTGCTTGAACGCCTTGACCGCAAACTGGTGTGCGGGAGTCTCAGGCTGTTCGATAAAGGTAGACTCGTAGTTATTTTCTGCACGCGTCAGTACGTCTTCAGGACCATACTTCGGTGTGCGCATACCTGGCTGTAGACCTTCAATAGCATTGGCAATGCGTGGACCCGTAATCCACGAAAACATGGTGGCTGGCTGACCAAAGGGCAAACAAGTCCCCTAAAATGTGTGGAGAGATGGGAAATGGGAAGTGCAGGTAATGTCCCAGTGTGTTGCTGCGATGATTGCTTTGTTTGGGCTGTTGTTTACTCGTCGAAAACGAAGGCTGGACGCTCGGCTGTCGCTCTGATACAGCTCTAGGTCTATGGATACGATTTCCTGTATCCTCTGTATGTAGGAAGCGCACTATCCTTGCGTGACTGTACCAGAAGGCGCGATATCGAGTGTATGCGCGCTTGGTGATGCACTGGAGGCGTGAGGAGGTCGCGTTGGGCCGCTAGTCTCTTTTGGGTTTGGTGTAGGATGGCGGGGTCCACAGGGCTGCCAGCATCGCCCCCCACCGACCGCCATTTGCATGTGCTGGCATGCTAGAAACTTTCCATTTCGTCACTATCAACGCGCTTTCACCTGGAATATAAGCAAACGAAATGTCTGCAGTGTGAAGGGCAGGCAGCTTCGGCTGCTAGTCTCTCCGTCAAACCTTCTTATGACGGCATCAACAATCCTACACAAGTCAGCCCATCATGGCACCGCACAAGACACCACGCAAAAAGCAACAGAATAATGCATCCACACCTACTGGGAACAGTGGCAGAGGCCCGACAAGCCCAGTCGAGGACTCGCCACCGGAGCGGCCCCAATTGGTCTCCCAACCCTCTGAAACCTACGAGAAGGCACAGGAAGACGAACGTGAAGTTTTGAAAGCCGTTTTTATGGACGATTATGAGGAATCAGAAGCGAAAGGAGCCTGGAGCAAAACTACTGATCGCGTACTGCGGTTGAAGTTGAAAGCGTATTCTAACGACGACATTTCCATCACGCTGTGTGTCAAGCTAACAGCGACCTACCCCAAGTCACTTCCCACACTCAGCCTGGAGGGTGGAGGCAAATTGAGAAAGAGAACATGGGAAAAACTTCGGAATCTACTCGGAGAGCGACCCAAGGAATTAATTGGTGAAGTTATGATATACGACATTGCGACTGGGATCCAAGATGTCCTGGAAGATGAGATAGCCGTTCGCGAGAACGACGGCGCATACGACAATTTGGATGCAGAGCGCGTCGTCCAGGAAGCAGAGACTGCCGAAATTGCCAAACGTGAAGAGGAGGAGTTGCAGAAGAAGCGAGATGAAGAAAGAGCCGATGAAGAACGTGCCTTGCAGCGGATGGTCGGTGATGAGATGCGACGCAAAGAAATGATGGCGAAGCGCAAGAGTCGATCATCAGTCAATGCCCCAACTTCCTATTTCCCTACTGAAAGCAACAAGAACTACGTGTCATTTGACAGGACTATAGTCTGGCAGGAAAATGATTCGATGGTTGATTGCAGTGCGGTCGAAGGTCTCATCCCCTTCCATGTTGGTCCTGTCACAGAGCAACTACTAGTCAAGCCTGTGAATAGTACTGTTGCTCTTACCCTGATCTTGAAGCGTGTCCGGGTAGGAGGGGCCAACTCGGCTGCAGGTCCTCAGCTGAAGAAGGCCATCATGGAGTTTGAAGAGGAAATGGAGGACGTCAAGCGACTACGACAAAGCGCAATCCTCACCATCCTAGACTTCAAAATTGAGCATCTGCCCGATGCCGGCTGGGAGATTAACATTTTGATGGAGCACGCAAACAAAGGTTCATTGCACGACAAGCTCGAGGACGATGAGCAGATTGCTGTTGACAAAATTCGGTCGTGGACGATCGAGCTCCTAGAAGCACTCGACTTCTATCACCGCAACGGACTGGTGCACAAGCGCATTCATCCAAACAACATTTTGTTCAAGAAGTCTTCCAGCGGCAACATTTCCGTCAAATTCACAGATGGTGCATTCCAAGATACTTTACATCAATTGCGGAACCTGTGCATAGGTGAACAGGCTGTAGCCATGTCACGGTCGGCATTCTGGGTGGCTGCTGAACTCACACAAGATAACCATCGCACTCGCAAGACTGATGTATGGGACTTGGGCGTGGTTTTTCTTCAAATGCTTTTTGGGCTGGACACGCCGCAGAAGTACAACTCACCAAAGGATCTGTCCGACGCTGTTGGATGTTCGGAGCCGCTGCAGGAGATTATGCGCAAGTTTTTCAAGCCAGATCCCAAGAAACGTCCATCTGCATTCGATCTTATTCCAAGCGAATTTCTACGCGAAGACGTTCCTATCTATGAGCGCCCTCCCACACCAATGCGATCGAGACACTCTTCAACTTCGTTGGGTCATTACCGACTGCGCCGGGAATCATCAGCAGGTGTGCCTGCATCGTACTCCCGATATGCTACTGATTGGGTGGAACAAGGCCGATTAGGAAAAGGTGGCTATGGCGAAGTCGTGAAAGCGCGTAACAAAGTCGATGGCCGCATCTATGCAATCAAGAAGATCAAGCAGAAGTCTGCGTCTGCGTTGACTGAGGTTCTCTCCGAAGTCATGCTTCTGTCCCGCCTGAATCACAGCTGCGTCGTACGCTACTATACGGCATGGCCTGAAGAAGACATTCCTGGCTTTTCTGAAGTAGAAGAAGATGGATCCACAGCATTTGGTGATGATGACTCAGACTCCGATTCCGACATCTCGCCAGGCACGACTAGGAATGCTGGGATGAACGGGAGCACTGGTGGATTGGACTTCATAAGCTCCAGTGGTTACCCCAAGATTGAGTTTGGCTCCGATGAGGACTCGGCTGATGAAGATGATGATGGCGCAGTTGTTTTTGGTTCAGACTCTGGTAAGTATTGATCCAATATCAGCTTATAGACTACCTGTGCTAACTCTGCCGCCAGAAGATGAAACGGGAACCGCAAGCGGGCCTCGGTCTCCTATGGTGAAGAGGCGCACTCTGTCCCCAACGCAACATGCACGAACTACCCGATCTATATTATATATTCAAATGGAATTCTGTGAAAAGCAGACCTTACGCGATCTGATTCGAAGGGGTCTATACGACGACCCAGATGAGTATTGGAGACTCTTTAGGCAGATACTTGAGGGGCTTGCTCATATTCACGGTCATGGGATCATTCATCGCGACCTGAAACCCGACAACATATTCATTGATGTCGCGAAAATTCCAAAGATTGGAGATTTCGGCCTTGCTACAAGTGGGCAGTACCAACGTTCAGACAAGAAGATATCCGCTGGCATACAGGATGGCGACATGACTCGCAGTGTGGGTACAGCCTTATACGTTGCACCGGAGCTGAGTTCAACAGTCACGGGAAGTTACAATGACAAAGTTGACATGTACTCAATGGGTATCATTTTCTTTGAGATGTGTTTCCCCTTAAGAACAGCGATGGAACGAGATCAAGTCATTCGACTTCTACGAGAACGCAAGCATGATCTTCCACAGGACTTTCAAAAACCCGAGAAGTCCTTGGAGGGCTCCATCATCACTTCTCTAATTTCTCATCGACCTTCGGAACGTCCAAGCTGTGCAGAACTGTTACGCAGTGGGAAGGTACCACTGCAAATCGAAGATGAGGCTGTCAAAGAAGCACTCAAAGCACTCTCTGACCGCAACTCTCCACATTATGCAAAGATGATGGCTGCCCTCTTCTCTCAGAAGCCTGATATCCAAGCAAAAGACTACACGTGGGATTCGGGTGTTGCGACACGAACTATCAAGGCCAACGATGTGCTCCTGCAGAATCTCGTCAAAGATCGCTTGGCTATGGTGTTTCGCAGCCACGGTGCGGTCGAAGTACAACGTCCTTTATTGTTACCATGGTCTGATCATTACACAAATAAGAAGGTGGTCAAACTGTTTGATCCTTCTGGCACCCTTGTGCAACTGCCTCACGACCTTACACTCCCTTACGCTCGCAGCATCGGACGAGGCGCGCCGTTCTTAGAAAAAACATTCACAATAGGGCAAGTCTACCGTGATAGTCCTGCTGGTGGTGCCCCTTACAGCAATGGCGAAGCCGATTTCGATATCCTATCGTACGACACATTAGATCTTGCACTGAAGGAGGCCGAGGTGCTTAAAGTAGTGGACGAGATCGTTGATGAATTCCCATCATTCAACACCACACCGATGTGCTTTCATCTTAACCATGCTGATCTGCTGGATATGATCATGGATTTCTGCCGGATCAGCGTTTCGCAGCGATGGGCGGTCAAGAACATCTTGAGCAGACTCAATATTTCGAGCCACAACTGGCAGAAAGTCCGCAATGAATTACGCTCACCTGAGATCGGGGTATCGTCCACCTCTATCGACGACTTGGCCCGCTTTGACTGGCGAGATACACCAGAGAAAGCGTTTTCCAAGCTGCGGCGGCTCTTTGAGGGCACGAAGTACTTGGACCGCACACACGCAATTTTCGCCCACCTTCGTTCGGTTGCAAGCTACATGAAGCTATGGAACGTAAAGCGGAAAGTTTACATCAGCGTGTTGAGCAGTTTCAATGAGAAGTTTTACGCTGGTGGGATCATGTTCCAATGCCTATTCGATACAAAGCAGCGCGAGGTGCTCGCAGCGGGCGGGAGATATGATAAGCTGATCGAAGAATATCGACCGAGAGGCGCAGCTTACGTGCAACCTACAGCGGGCCGTCATGCTGTTGGGGTTAATCTGGGGTGGGATAGACTTGTCAATTCTATGGCCCGATGGCTGAAGAAGCCTGAGAAGTCGACCTTCCTCAAGAAGCATGCTGAAGAAGATACACCCTCGATCTCATGGATGCCACGCCGTTGCGACTGTCTCGTGGCCAGCTTCGACCCCAACATCCTTCGATCTACAGGTGTGAAGATGGTCGCAGAGCTAATCGCTCACGGTTTTACTGCCGAGCTAGCTATTGACGCACATTCTCTCGAAGATATTTTGCGTCATTATCGCGACGATAGACACAGCTGGGTTATTGTCATTAAGCATGGTCTCACGCCCGATAAACCCGAACTCAAGGTCAAATCCATTGCCAAAAAGGAAGACACTGATCTCCGAGCCGGTGACCTACTTAATTACCTCCGCAATGAGCTGCGAGACCGTGAGGGCCGCGAGGGAAGCGCAGCGCAACGCCTCCTCAAAGCCATTCCCAAGAACTCCAACTCCACCAGCGCAAAATCTAATGTCGATGTTCTCATTGCACAACACCGCAGTAAAAAGAGCAACAAGTGGTCCATTGTCGAAGCCGCACAAACACGCTCTGCAGAACTACTCTCAGAGTTCCGATCCGCACCCATTGCAGCGATTGAAACCAAAGAGGAGGCTATGACGCTTATTAAGGAGACACGTCTGAGTGATCCGGACTCGTGGCGCCATGCGATTCAGAAGATGCCGATCGCGGAACGCAAATATTTGCAAGAGCTGCATGATTTGTTGTTGAGTTATCGGGCACACTGGGTGGAGACGAGGAACGAGGAGGGTAAGGCTAGTGGAGATGGAGGGAGGGCATTTGTGTATAATTTTCGGACTGGGGGTTGTGTATTGTATGATTTGGAAAGCTAGGGAGGGAATCTCCAAACTCATGAGCATTTGCGAAATTTGCTCCTACGACCCAAGTATCCAATCAATCAAAGCGCTGAAACTCGCGCTACTTACCTTATAATGAAGCGAGAAACAAGGTTAGAATTTGTTCTAGAAATTACCCACAGGCCTTGCGGCATAGGAGAGTCACAAATCACAGCACATTTTGTTTGCCAGCACCGCGAGGATTTCGACAATTTTTTTTTTGGATATGTGGGGAACGATCTGGAAAGGATCTTTCAAGGTTACAAGGAAATAGCTATCATGTATCTGATTCTGGCTAGCGTAGGCTCTCAAGATGCAGCAGATATTTCTCACTCTGATACAACGAATACCATGGCACATCTGCTTGAGCTTTCCATCATTTAGTCAAGGATACTTCGCTCATCAATTTTTCCTTCATGTTGGGCCGTAATGTTATCTCCTGGGCAATATTCAAGACATATGCGTCTACCTCGATGACCAGCTCCAAATTCTGCTCACGCTGGACAAAGCTGGTTACTAAAGTATTATTATGTAAGGCTCTAGTTGTAGGCAATAGTATTTGCTTCACACTAGATAAAATAGTGTAGAGATGGCTATAGGTATAGTGTTCACACGAGAATAATACTTGTCTCCCCTAAGCCCTGCACAAAGCGCAGGTTTTACGCAGCTTGGTCACCGCGGTGTCGTAATTGGCGCGAAGGGCGTACAGACGGTTCAAGCGACCGTTCATTGCCTGAGGCACCTGTGGAAATCAGCTACAGCGCACCCAAAGCGGACTCAATACTGACCTTAGTGCACCCACCACGGTTGCCAGCGGCGCAATGATCACAGCGACGGTGTTCAGGTCGCAACAAGAGCAACCTGATCCGCGCGCTTCGCCTGCGCGCTGAACTCGAAGGGACGGGCACCACGAAGGTGCGACTTCTTGATGTATTTGGGATTTGGATAGTGAACCATGTTGCCAGGCGTGGGATGTGTGGTTGAGGTGGGTTATGGTTGCTTGAAGATTGAGGCAAGCAGCTGCGAAGCATCTACTTGTTTACAATACACGGAGCTTGGACCCTGGGCTAGGCAACAAGCAAACGGTCATATATTCATTCCTAAAGATATAGATGTATCTAGTCGACCGAATGAAACATAGAAAAGAGTCCGCCCACCCCATTCATCCTTAGTGGCACTCATGTGGTAGAGTAGATATTGAATCGTCTGTCTGCATCTATCCCTCGTTCAGGATGGCCACAACACCTGTCTATCCTGTTTTGCTATTGTACCCAAGGATTGTCGCTGCGATTCTTGCAGCGCACGTAGGTGAGATAAGCTGTCCGCCGATTGGCATCAAGTCTGCAATCGTCGCATCTCTCCTTATCGAATTTGTGAAGTTTGCGGCAATGACACTTCCACTCATATCTGCCCATGTCAGCCATACATTCTGCACTGCTGAGTGGGACGGTCGCCCAAATAAAGTCCCGATTGGCGAAATCCAATTCGACAGTACAGCGGGCGTTACCATCGCCAGAGTTGTTTCGGCACTTATCTCCGTCGCTCAAAAGATTGTTGGCTGGCCGGTTCTCTTGAATGCATTTGCCGCATTGCCATGTCAGCCATGTTTGGGCTTCTATCGATGGACCGCGCTGTACTTTGCACCATGCATAATTTCTGCAATACACCTGATAATTGGGATTCCTGCTGAGTATCGGATGTATGTTGGTATTATCGGCTTGTTCCAGGCAGGGTACGCACGCCCATGTACCGGCAGTATCTTGTGTGAAGCCGTGAACATGGCCCTGTCGTTCGAAGTAGCAAGCCGATGTTGGATCCTCTGTGCCGCACACCGGGCTTCCCAAGGGTGAAACCCTTAAATGTTTTGCACAAATCCATTTCGTTTTCTGGGTACATTGTATTAGAACTCTAGTATCATCACTGTATACGGGTTACTCACACAAACAAGTTCCCAATGCATGGGCGTGCTATTAATAAGAATATCTCTCTTTACTTCACTCGACTGTTCAACGTATTCCGACATCGGTTGGAATATCTCGGTCGTGAAGTAAGGTAAAGTCGGGTTCTTGATGTGATGGTCTCCCAATGTTCGTATCTTGTTTTGTAGTTTCCAGAAATCACTTCCACTACTCCTGTTATTATACACCTGACTGACATATGTGCCATGACCCATACTGTTGTTGAAGTAGTAAGATTGCATACAGTCAGGATTTTGGTCGACTCACTGAGTGGTGACTAGAAGACAACACGACGTTCAAGGCGTTTGTTCAAAGCTCATGGAGCACTACATATCCCTCTCAGCCAAGGATTTGCACAACTACGCTACACGCGGATTATCTCAGGAGCACCAATACCGCCATGCGGCTCGAACACAGGTATACTAAATTTAGCGTATAAACCATGACTGGAGTGTGACAATACACCGACTTCTCACTTTACATGGCTGGATAGATACCGTAGGCGGGTTTCTTAGACAAAACAAGCGAACGAGATTTGGGCGATGGAGCGGTGAGAAAGACATCACGACACAAAGACAGATGATATCAAGCCATCTTGGATTTTCACAACTTGCCAGCAGATAAGCTCTAATATTCAGACCTGAAATACGAAGTAATTGGTTGCATTGTGCTTTATCTAGTATAATTATTAGTGGAATCTAGTCCTTTATATGCCACCACCAGTATACTCTATACCCGACGCTCAATACCCGATGCTCAATACCCGACGCTCAATACCGCTCCTAATCCTCATCTGCTGTTCCAAAACGTAGAATAAGGATAGATTTTCTGCCATCGAACAAAAATTTACAGGCTTTGTATGACAGATTGTCCCCTTCTGATAACATATCCGGAGATCGGTAGGCCCAATCAAATCTAGCTAGATCACGAAGACCTTCTCCCCCTTCTCCATCTTTGCACATGTTGGGAATGGCCCAGTAGTTTCTGTGCTCATACATCAAAACAACCTCACACGAGTCACCAGAACCATGATCGTCTCGACATCTGGCATCGATCGTCACATGGATCCGAAGGACTTCGTCTCCCTTTTCATCTTTCCCACAAGCTCAAAAAAGAAAGCACTTCTTCTGTAACCGGATGATCTCTACCGTTGCGGTACGATGATGATTTGCAACAGATCCGCCATGGTTCGTTTAGCAAAAGGAGTGGGGGCCTTTCGCCGCCGTGCGCCTGTTCGAGACAATTCTCGCAGCCCCATGAGCGAATCTGTAGATATCCGCTGTTTTTTCGATGAGACTGGGTCACTGGATAAAGATATTGGCAGTCCTCTATGGGTACCACCATTTTGTAATCTGAGCATATTCATATACCAGCTCCATCTCACTGCAGGCAATGCAGATTAGACCGCCCATTCACGGAATCGGGACTGCTTGCCCCTGTTGCGCCCCCCCCGGGTTAACTTCATCCTTCCGTCATCTCTGTATCCCCATGTGGCATTAAACATCCTTGGCTGGAATAATCGTGTCTCACGTGAATCCAAGGTGTAGGACAGCTGGGAAGTTTGTGAAATTGCTGTGCTTTTGGTATCGAGAAATGCTGATTATCCCAGTCGCTTCTACGCCAATAAGCAGCTATAACAATGCAACCATGTACAAGGTCACGGACGACGTCAAATAATGCTCTCGTGTCACACCTTTCAATGAGGCAAGCGTGACTACATGTCCCGCACATACGACTGTGATGACTGTATCAACTGTCACATGGACCATGATGCATCTGCACAGACTCCGTTCCCATACTCTGCCTTAGCTATGCTGTTCTTATTTGGTCGGCTGTGGCATTGGTCATGCATACGAATCCATTTTGATGTAGGTAACGTCTGTGACTATATACCTCATGGCTGGTCTTGCAATCTAGTGAACAGTAATTATAGATAGTCAAAGGCTTATCACATTTGGAGGGCTCTCCATGGCCCTTGTAATATTGAACAGTCCAATCTTGATCATTGGGGATGAACTAGCGAGCTTGGAACGACACATCGAGAAACTTTTGGTTAGTAGGCGCGGTCTGAGACTGCAAATATGTTATTCGGCGGTATGATGATTGTTGCAAGAGAAGTACGGTGGACTGGGGGGGCGAGACGTTCTATAAGTAGAAGTTACACGCTATCTATCTAACTATTGATCGAGCAAGCGACCGCGGCTGACGCTAACCGTCCACATCGCTCACCATCAATGTACGACATCGCAAGTACCCATCAGAAAATTTCAAGTCAAGAAAATCCATTGGAAACTCATTCGCTTCTTCATTTGATGTTCTTTTATTTCCAATATTTCAGAGTATCGCAGTAGGGGTCAAGCGCACAATGATCAATAATGTAGCCCTTGTTACCCCTACCACGGGTCTGATATCACGCATCCAGCACTCGACCATTGTCGCTATACTTTGAAACTTCTGAAATCGCTGGACAGTCATGAGCCACTCGATAAATACTAAATTACAGCCAGCCACATCTGACGCCTCAGAACACAATGTACTTCAAGAACCCAAGAGCATGTGAGATGAAGGTGATGGAGGTCTCACCATCTGTCATATCTTGTGACTTACAAAGAGCGGTATGCGGACTTCAAATTCGCGGTATGTGAATTAAGTATGCACTCTAGGGTATCTACCGCAGATACCCGCACTTACCTGCAGAATCCTGCCTTCACTGCCGAAATATATGTTTGCATTGACCGTATACACCTAAAAGAGAATTTCTCGCACGTTTCAAGACGCCTGGCTTTCACCAAGTGAGCGCACGGATCGGCCAGACTATAAGGCGTCGACCTGCCGCCTGTAATATTCTGTCGCTTCTCACACCTTATCCACACACGACTGTCAATTGTGACCAGCGAAATGGCACCAGCAACCCGGCTAAGCGCCCGACCTGAACGTCGAATTAACTATGCGACTGGTTCACGCGCTGACCCCATCGTGCTCGAGTCATCACCGGAGCCTGACCCTGACCCCCAGATCGAGCCGCTGCGCGCTCGAGCGGCAGGGCCAAAGACCGCGGTCAACATCTCTACCCAGGCACTACGTCGGACTTCTACCCACCGCGCAAAATCAGGCGCTCCAGCGAGGTCAAAGACTGCAAGAGCAAAGGAGGCTACTCATAGAGTCACCAAAAACACTGCGAAGCCACAAAAGCAACGGCAACCTGCCAAAATGGAGTGCGCTATTTGTGCGGGCACAGAAAACACAGCCATCTTCTTCAAACTGTTCGCCGAAACCCACATTTGCCATCACTGGAAGACCATTTGCAAACTCTGCATCTCCAATATGGTCAAAGACAAAGTTAGCACTAGGCAGCTTGGTCAAGTTGAGCTCAACTGTCCGTTTCCTGGCTGCGCACTTGCTTTGAGCCTCCCGATGATCAAGCTGAATTTGACCAAAGCTGCATATGTCGAGTAAGTGATTATTTATTTACCATTTAACTTCACTACATCGATTGACCCTTGAGCCAGATATGACAAAGCTCTCGCCAAGCACTTTCTATCAAATGACGCATCCTACATGAACTGCCTTTCGTCGGATTGTGGCAAGTACTTCTGCATAGAAGATTGCGACACCAAGGGCAAGGGTAAAGGAAAAAAGAACTCAGACCATATGGTCGAGTGCCCTTACTGCAACTACCAGATCTGCCTCACTTGCATTCGTCCATGGGAGTCCCACGGCTCCAAGAGCTGTGCCAAGGTGAAGGAGCAAGAAGAAAAGGCATCTGCAGAAGCCTTCAAGGTCCTTGGCGTAAAGCCGTGTCCAAAATGCCGTGTCAAGATCCAGAAGACAGGTGGCTGTGACCACATGTTTTGTAAGTCCAGCCAGCCCGCACCGACCGAATGCGAAGACGTCAGACTAACCCACATGTCTAGGCAGACACTGCAACCACAACTTCTGCTGGGTTTGTCTGGTCCCTTACTCCGCCGACGTCCAGCATGCCGAATACTGCCAACATGGCCGTATCTATGCCGCCCTCGACCCGCGCAACTGGGCACACCCCGACCTCAACATCGAGCAAGTCAACCAGCTCATCGCCCAGACAATGGCTCATCTCGAAGAACCCAATGCACAGCGAATACCTCTAGCTCAAGTCCATCCAGCGCCTGGCCAACAATTCCTCCTACCTGGTGCCCACGGCCCCCAAGCCCCTCCCGTGGACATGGACAACCAAGCCAGACAATTGCATGCCCCAGGCCCATGGAACCGCCCTGCTCCAATGCCCCCACAGCCAACCCCCGACACGAATGGAAGAAACCCATTTGCCAACCTCCCCACCCGTCCCGTGCTGACACACCGACCCCCACCCCCTCTCCCTCCTACACTTCGCATGCCGCTCCCACGCCCTCAACCACATATCCCCACCGACACGCAGGAACACCAGCACTTCGACTTGAATCTCCCACGTGCACAGCAAGCGCAGCGACCTCGTGACGAGCCCGCCATACCGACAGATAGGTTCCCCTTCCCACAAGCGGCCCGTTCTTTGAATCGCGAAACCGTCACTGCGCCGCCTCTTCCGCGGCGTGCGAGACTAACGGCTCGGGATCTGGAGCTTTGGGCCGATATGAGTCGTGAGGGTGGTGTGTCGGCGGCGGGCCGTTAAAGATGTTTTTTGTTCTTTTTGCGTGGTGGATGGAGCGTGGATGGGGTTAACAGGTTGGGATGCTGAGGAGAGGTAGCGAGAGGATGTATGTGCGTGTTTTTATTTTTTGTGGACTTTTTCATTCTGCGGCTATGAGAGCTTTTTACTGTTCACTCCCTTGAACACTGGGCGAGGGATATATCATGATGATTTCGTGTCGTCCTGGTTGAGTAGCTTTTATGCTTCTCGTCGGGGGTAGGTAGTGTATGTGTAGATGGCCATCGGTAGATCTGCCAGGACACTGAGGAAATGTTAAAAAGTCTTTTTCCTTTTCTTTTCGTAAAGTGTCGAGATCTTGGCCGTTGGTACTGTAGAAGATATCGTGGTATGGGAAGGAATACCGTATGGTTCAGAACTCGGTGATATACATCATGTTTCTCTTGCAAACGACTATCAACACTTTCGACTCCACGATATAAGTACAATAGTTCAATATATAATACACCTCTCCCCGCACCGTACTGCATATCTACACCCCAACCCAACCCACCCAGCACCCCGCACCCAACACCATCAGCCACCGACCTCACCACCCCCCAACCCACCAAAGCAGTCTCCCCAACCCCAGTGTAACCCCCAAATGCATAGCCGCACCCCAAGCCCCCGCATACAAAAACTTGGGACTAAACACCGTCCAAATAAAAAGATGCTGTCTCAACACCACACAAGCAGCCATAACACTCGCCAGCATGACCCCCTGTGCAAACGTCAAGAGCGCCACATGCCGCGCCCAGCTTCTCCCATCCGCCCGCTGCTCGCGCGCCGACTTCTCTTTACGCGCAAGATCGGCCAGGTATTGGCGCTCGCGAGCCACCCAGTCTGCGACGTGCAGTTCTGCGGGGTCGAAGTGGCGCTGGGGTGCGCCGTGGTGGCCGAGCAGGAGGAGGCCGGCGAAGGACCAGTAGAGGGGGCCGGACCAGTTGGAGAGGAAGACGAGGAGGGAGACGAGCGGGATGGTGTAGCTGGATATGCCGTTGTAGGCGTTGGAGAGGTCGATGGAGGATATGGCGTTTGTGTTGCCGAGGGCGAAGAAGGAGGTTTGGGTTAGGAGGAGCGTGGTTAGGGTTGTGGCTGTGGGAGTGAGGGGGAGGTTTGCTGCGATGGGGAGGGGTGGTTAGTTGGGGGGTTGGATTTGGCGGGTGGGAGTGCTTACAGAGGAGGAGGAACTGTAGTCTAAAAAGGAGGAAGAGCGGGATGTTGTGGGCTTTTGTTTGTGTGAGGAGGAAGAGTGTGGTTTGGTCGAATAGTGTGACTGCGTAATCTATGCGCGTGTTAGTACATGTGTATTCCAATGCTTGCCATGAGAGAGAAAACGTACCGCCATTTCCCTTTCTACCTTTTCCTCTGCTCTTCGATCTCTGCCACTCCGCCCACCCCAACCATATCGCACTCAACGCGATCCCTCCAAATACCATTTGAGCCAGCCCCACCAGATTCGCAGTCTGCACCCACTCTAATAACGACTCTGGAAGCCCCTGCGTCAACTCCGGCGCATCTTTCGCCGTGAACGCAAGTTTGAAGATGAACGCAGTACCACATAGCGGCATCACTGCGATCGTACCAACCAGACGGTTCTGATCAATGGCTTCAGGGTCGACAGGAGCGGGTTTGCGCTGTCCACGCTGCGGCCATATCTCAGTCTCAAAAGATGCAAGAGACCGCGCAACATGTCCAGCAAGCCGATTCGCAATATGAACATACGTTGTACCCACTAATACCCAAAGGATCCAAGAATTACGGCCGTGGAAAATGCCACTGTTGACAATGTCATCTGCGCCGGCGTACTTTTGACCTGTTTGGTTCCATCGACGCACCAGTCTGTGGATGGCGAGCGTCATGAGGGCAGGGTGGAATATCCATGGGTTGTACCAGTCCTTGCGCATAGTGGTGATGAAGAGCAGGCCGAGCCAGCCCGATGTCGCCCAGTACCAGAAGTTATGCTCCTCTTCGACGTACGAGGATGCAAACATGAGGACGGCGTAGAGGAGAAGAGTGAGAGCCGTGTAGATACCAGAAGAAGTGATAGGGAGGAAGGAGGGGAGGGCGAAGAAGCTGAGCACACAGATGAGAACGGAGAGGAGTGTACCGAGGAACAGGTATGGCATGTTGTAATTGGAGGCGGCTCCAGACATGATTTCTTGGGCTTTGCGCATGAACTTGAAATGCGTTAGCTCATGGACAGGCGTATGGCGGTGCAAATTCTGCTGAGATCGATAGGACATGCCTTGTAAGTGTGCTTAACAGTAGCCTCCTCATCCTCGGTCGATGCAACGACTTGCTGCCACAAACACGCCAGTTCCTGACCATCTGAAAGATTCGAGCCCTACAGGGGTTAGCATCAAACTAGCACAGTATGCTTTTCCATGAACGAACATCGGCCTCAGAGCAATTTATCCCCATCTCTTCTTTGCTCAGTATTTCGTCATCGAATCTCAATCCAGTGTACGTGGCCTCGACAATCTTCTTCATCTGCTTCGCGTTTTGATGTAACAGTCGTACACGGTCCGCGTCTGCACTGCATTAGCATCCACTCCCATTCTCTCTCAACTTACAACTTACTGTCCCATAGCCCCAAAGCCCCCTCCAACATGACTCCCAGATTGTTCTTCGGCACTGGAAATCCCAAAAGTCCGGCAAGCGTCGGCGCAATATCGCTCTGCTCTACCAACTCATAAAACTCAAATTCGCCCTCGTTTCTTGGTTTGATAGGACTCGCATACCCTTTCTCCTTGCTAATTTTGCTCAATTTCGGGCTCATGAAAACGAGCGCCGGGGATGTCTCGCCAGGTGATGAACCGCCGTGGTTACCACCATCGTTCATACCGTGATCGCCGCAGAGTACAAAGAGTGTATTCGAAAGGTGGTCTTTGTTTTCGATGGCTTCGTAGATGGTGCGGACCATGCCGTCCATTTCGCGTTGTTTGGGGAGCATATTCGGACTAAAACTTGCATCAGCATGAATTCCCCTCTATCGCAATGGCACAGGTGAAAGGTTGGAGCGGCAGACCTTTTAGGACCAGCCTTGTGTCCAATATGATCCAATCCCAAATAATGCAATATCATTGCGTTCCAATCACTGTTCAGAAGCTCATTCGGGACATGACGCGTCACGTTGTTATCCACTTCCGTGAAGTCCTGCACTTGATATCAACATTCCATGATTCCTACATACATGCAGATGGACATTACTGACCGCAACAAAGAAACTACTCGTGCCATCTGCCCGTTCGAAGAAATCAGGAAATAATTTCAACCATGTATCATCGCCATACATGACCAGTTTCCCACTGTCACTGCCGAATTGCTTGGCTTTGATCTGCGCGAGCCATGTGTCCTGTGTCGCCAGGGTAGATGAAGTGTCCGACTCTGCAAAGTTGAGAATGACATCGACGAAAGAAGGGATGGAGCCTGTAGTTATAGCTTTAACGCGGGGCATGGTGAT
Organism: Plenodomus biglobosus; assembly: GCA_022343325.1. Lineage (NCBI taxonomy): Eukaryota > Fungi > Ascomycota > Dothideomycetes > Pleosporales > Leptosphaeriaceae > Plenodomus > Plenodomus biglobosus. The sequence continues at coordinate 271,511 of JACTNT010000025.1, read as the reverse complement.
GGTTGGTGAGGTAGCATGGGCGGTGTAAGGTAGGGCTGTGCCGGCGCGAATGAGACTAAGAACGTACGTCAATATCGTTCAAGACAAAATCTGACCATGATCAAATACCCACCTTTGTACGAAGCTCATACCGCTTTCCTCGCCATACACAAAATCGCTCCTTAGCGCGTCCACAACCATGAAGACTAGCTTGTCAAACGGCGCCTCAGGCTGTTTCTGCGCCCCTCGCTCGTCGCCATCATGCTGCCGTAAATCTTCAAACTGCGCCAGTCCTGGCATAAACGGTTTATACGGAAAGAAGCCCGTCGCAAAGACCAGAATCGCAACCGGAATCAGGAGGTTAGCGAGCGTAAGAAGCACATTGCGAGTCGCCATTGTGGCTGTCCTGGTCAAATCAGCTCGTAACACAATTCACTGCGCAATTGGCACCCTAGAAGACCATCTCAAGCATGAAGAAAACAGTAAAGGTTAACTCGCAGCCATCACGGTACAAGCCCTAACAACGCGACACGACACGACACATGTTCCGCGACGTCCAAAGCTTCCGAGTTTCAGGGTCCACACTACTGCAAATCAGTGCTAGTGCAGAACGCCCAAAACTCACCAATGACATCACCACGCGCAACCGCACATCTCATCGTCGGCCATCAAGATTCCACAAACCAGCCCCATAACCCATGTATCGCACGCCATTGGGTCTTGCACCGCGCCTCCGGACGATCAATTCTGTAGCGCCAGCTTCTGGACAGCTTGTACCAGTATCCCAAAGTATCAGGACGGCCACCATAAACTCCACGACGAAACGTCGACAGAGTAGTATCGACAAGCAAGTAATCGCTTACCTCCAGCACCGCTCCCCGGGATACGCCAATATCCCCCCACAAACCAAAAAAACATCGACAACGACCATGGCGTCGTTCCTCCTCCCAGGCCTCCGCCGTGGCTTCATGCTCAGCACACCCCTCATCCTGTCTACACCACTCCTTGCGTACCAATTCCGCCATGCCCAACGTATACGCTGTGATGCGCCAGACCCTTTCTCCAAAATCAAGTCCGACTTATCCAACGGATACACTTCCGAGGCCCAAACACCCATCATCACGCAGTCTGGGGCCGTAAATCCCAGGGCCATACGCCAGATTAGCATGGGCAGCATACTGGGAGTACTTGGAGGGTTAGGAATAAGCGTCTTTAGCAAGCCCTTAGCGATACTGATTGGACTGGGCATATTTGTTGTACAGGTACGTCACACTTTTGAGACTCCAGGAACATTCGGACAATGAAGGCACATTCGTATCGGGGATGAGATTGTAATGTCAACCGAGAGTTGTCGGTGGCCGGTCTATGTACAGAGGCTTTTTTGCGCCGTACATGCTACAATATTGGAAACTAACAGAGGAAAATAGTTCGTTGAGTCCCGAGGTATCCACATCATACCCTATTCGTACTTCCAGCGCCGCTTCCGATCAGCAAATGTAAAGTCGATAGTGAGGGACAATGTCGCGTTCAAGCTTTCCTTTGGCTTGACATTTGCATTGGCTGCATTCGCTGAGTTTTAGGTGCAACATATCGTGTCTGATTCATCATGTTATTCCATGCGCAAACCGATGACCCGGGTGCATCGCCTGTGGCTGTAACTGCATTTGTAGTTGTTTGCAGCTCTGCCAGAAGGTCTTGACAGTCTCCTTGAAAGTGCCAGAGTTCTTTGCATTCCTGTATACAAGTCAATGACAGTAGTCTAAGTTCAAATCACGACAAAGCCTACCTTGATAAGCTCTCGATAAACTTTCGAACCATGTCCTGTACTGCCGGGTCCTGCTGGAACCGATGTAATAACGGCTGTCCGGCCAGCGAGCTTGAAATATATGTCCTGGCATTCTTGTCTGACTTGATCATGGCTCTCAATGGCGCTACAATAAACTCCAAACTTGTAAAGTCTACCTCCCCGCAGATGTTGGTTATCAGGGCGAATGTGACTGCTGGCCCGAAGTGTGCGATGATTTCTTGGGCTGTGGCCTGGTGCGAAATGTGCGTATTCCCCGCTATCTCGAAGATGTCTTTCCATAATTTGGCCGAGGCGCGTTTTGGTAGTACCTCTGGCGAGTTGATGGACTCAACCGTGAAGTTGAACATGCCTGCCAGGTGATCCGGGGACACTTGCGTCAGAATCTTGGGATCCGTGTTAAAGAAGCGCTGGATAAGTTCAATACAGCCAACGGAGATCTCCGGATCATTTCTGGGGTGCTGCAGAGCTTGCATGATACTCAGATCATGCTGGAGTAGACGCTGTGATAGAGTGGAGAAGTCTGCTGGCGGGCTTTGCTTGTGCGAAGATACCCAACAACAAGCCGTCTCTAGTACGTGCGGTAGCCTCGGTGTTTGCAAAGTAGTTTTTGTGATGAAATCAACCGTGGTGACAGCAGGAAGAACGAATGGCCCCGACACCGACTCGCTGAAACCAGCACGTAGTACACTGCAAGCTGCCTCGATGATCTCGTCGTTTGCCGGGAAAACTTGTGTGAGATAGTTGATGAGATTGATAATCTGGTTCTGGATCTCTTTCCCTGGTCCTTGTGACCAAAAGGTGGATGGGATCTTTTCCGATTCCAGGTCAATGATTTCTTCGTCGGTGGCTTGCAATGCTTTCCCAATACTAGCAAGGCATTTCAGAGTGGTCAGTGCAAGCACTTGTCCTTGCTCCGCATCCTTCCCTTCTTTTGTAACATTGATTGCCTGCATGGCGTCTTTCGTGACATATTGAAAGATCTGGCGTACACCTTCAAGCCGTTTCTCCTCTGTATCCAGTGTTTGAACAATGGCAGCAATACCCTTGAGCACCATACTCTTCGTGAACTCTTCTGCAGTCTGATAGGTCAAAAATTGCTCATACATCTGAAAAAATGATGGCAGTTCGTTTGTGAGGGACTTTCGGCATTCGGAGCACAGCGAAGCAAACGATTTCGCGGCACTGTGTGCTGTCGCAGGCTGGCCAAGTGCAGTCAGAAGGAATGGTAGAACCTGAGGAAGGAAACGCGGATTTCGGAGGAAGAATTGATCAAGAGCTGCGACTGCTTCGACAGCGCTTCTCCGCGCGACGCCGGGTATGTTCGAATTGGTGGAGATTGTTGAGAAGAGAGGTTGCTCGAAAAGCCGGGCCAAACGCTCATCGTCGTTAGGAGTGAAGGTGTCTGAAATGGCAATGATCCCGAAGATGCCTGCCTCGAGCTCCAGCCAATCGGTTTTCTCTAGCCCACGGAGAGTGAGGTCGATGAACTGATCAGTCAAAACATCACGCAGAGACTCATATGCCTCAGTCAAGATGTCTCGAACATCAACGCGGAAGACCTTAAAGGTCTTTTTCGAGTCGGAATCCCAGGTACTCGTAACATCGGACGGGGGGTAGACGATCTTCTGGACTAGTTCAGAAACGGCTTGAAAGACGTGGCTTTTTGCGTTATTCATCCATGCCGGTATTTCCTGATCGGTAGAAAATTGAAATGTTTCTTCGGCGATGGCACTGACATAACCGCTCCAGAATTCCAATACCACAGGCGCAACCTCGTCCTCAGTACCAATCGGCTCGGGGTATTTGAGAAGGTCGTGCAGGAAGGCTAGTCAGTGCATTAGCAAGTCTTCGATATTGCAGAATGACGCAAGGAGCAATGGACTACTCACACAAAACCTGCTGATGATGGGCGTTATCAGGATCTTGATAAATGGCTTTTGACTCTAGTAAAAGCTGTGCATAAGCGACGATGATCCTGGCCAGTGAGACAGTCTCAGCATCAGAGTTCTTCAAAATCTCAAGTCCCCAGGGACCTGCGATTGCTGCCCACAGCATCTCCCGATGTTTTAGCTCGAAGAAAGTCGGGTAATTCTCGAGCACTTCCGCAACGAGTTCCATAGCATCCTCAACATGGTATTCCAAGCACGTCAAAGCTAGCTCGGTCACAGTGCGAAGATGTTGTAGTTTGCCGGACGCATCTGGGATTTCAGTCTGAGCATAGAATATCCATCCCTGAACAATTAGCATTGTGAACAACAAGGTGAAACTTTGCACATACCATGAAACATTTCAAAGCGGCTGCACAGATGCTCTCTCCAAGCTGTACGGATTCGGAGTAGTCGGGATGGTCGATGGGCTTTGACATCCACTTGATACCGCGCCCAAACGATACGTGCAGCAATATCTCGACGCTCTCAACGTTAGCTATGATGCGTTCGTGAGGGTTTCCTCTGTGTTCTGTTAGCAGCGTTAACTAATCTGCAAGATAGACTCCTCTTACTCTGGAAGTTTGGGGAGCTTCTTGCCCTCATCCGCCAGGTTCATCGTGAAATCCAACAGAATTAGTAGTTGTGCATCGGATAGCCGAGGAAGAATGTCCCACGTCGATGGGAATGTATCCAGTGTTTCATCCAGAACGGGAAGTTGAGCCGTGAAGGAGACAGCTAGACTGCGGAGACATTGTGTCCAGAGACATATAGGCTTGGTGAAGTACTGAGCCAGGGTGGAGCTCACTTTACGTGTTGCTATAGATGATGTTGGGCGTGACACGAGATGATGCTTTAGGTCATGGTCAGTTGAAGTATAGTAAAGTGCTATGGAAACATACAATGAGCGTCATCAGTAGCTGTTCAGAGTTCTCTTTTGTTAATTCAGTCCTGGAAACCTGTTAGAATGGCGTCAATGCGGGTGAAGAAAGGAAAACCCACGAATCGGCATTGAGCTTGACTGTCAGGGTCAGCGCCCCAAAGAAGCGGACCTGCTCGTCATCACTCTTAAGCAAAGCATCGGCAATTTCCCATCCTTGCGGCGAGCGCTGCAAGACTCTCAGGGTGGCCTCTGTCTCCGCGATCTTCTTTCCTTGGCCAGGCTCGTATATCGACTTTACGAGACGTTCGATCTCTGCAAAGTCTAAGGGGAACACCTGCGGCGGTTGCGCCACGGAGGTGGTCATGGTGAAAGCTGCACTGGTCAGCTCTGTGATTCACGAGTGGAACCGTAGTCTAATTGCTGGCCACTTCGCGTCAAGTCTGATCAGGTATTGAAGGGAAAAAATAGATAAACAGATGGGGGTAATGTGTGAGTCGCGATCCAGGAAGAATGCAACAATGACGGTGATTTATACAGCGGAACAAGTATTTGGCGGCATGCAGGTGCCTGAGTGGAGACGCAGTGAGGCTGAACATGTGACGAGCAAGATGTGACTGCCCATCAACTTGACCTCAATGGAAGAAAGGAAGGAGCGATGAGGGGAGCATTGAAAAGTTTGCCTTACAGAATGCAGACCGCAAGATGTAATCAAGACAGCTAGATGTCTGACATGGTGGTTGCTAAATATAGATTCAACGTGCTGGACTCGGTGCATGCAGCTGGAGGTTGGCTGCTCAGACGTTGGTGTTGTTTGATCTGATGTTGACGGTGGTAAGTTAACTACCAGTAGGCAGTCACCTCGGCAGGCGATCAGTGGACAGGGAGGATATTTTGCCACGACGTGATTGCATGTTCCTGGAGTACTTGAATGAGGGTGCCTAAGGGCCCGTCGAGTGGGTAGCAGGAGGTCACAGTGCCGTCGACTGTGGCTTGGCAAGGCTGTGGGTGTCGGAGATGGCGCCCAGGCCGGCGAAGGGGAAGGTTTTGGAGGGCGGGCTGCAGGCGTTGGCGGGGTAGTTAGGCCAGGTCGCATGTACGGTAACTTACAGTATCTAGCCGTGTAGCTTAGGTACCGGTACGGTAGGCGCGATTCGCGAAAGCAACAGTGTAGGGTAATGTTCGTCGCGCGCCATCTGCAGCGCACACACGCGACAGCGGCAGCACATGTAGCTGTCAAAGCCTTCACCAGCCCTCTTGCTGCCAGAGCCCTGCACTCGTCGCCCACGCTGCGTGCCCTCGACATGGCCAAAGTCGACACCACCGAACGGCTTGCCCACCTGCGCCGGCTGATGAAGGAGCGCAATGTCGACATCTACAGTAACTACTGCTAGCCCCGCCTGGACCTCTGTTAGCCAGCTAGCTGACCAGCACCCACAGTGGTCCCTTCCGAGGACAGCCACCAGAGCGAGTACATTGCCCCGTGTGACGCCAGACGAGGTCAGAATCCCCCGCCATCCGCTGCACACGCCCCGTTGACCCCCCGCCAGCCTACATATCCGGCTTCACAGGCTCGGCTGGCTATGCAGTCATCACACACGACAAGGCGGCCCTCGCCACCGACGGCCGCTACTTCAACCAGGCCGAGAAGCAGCTAGATGGCAACTGGGAGCTGCTCAAGCAGGGCATCCAAGACGTACCCACGATACAGGACTGGACCGCAGACCAGGTCCAGGGCGGGAAGGTCGTTGCAGTCGATCCCAGCGTCGTCACGGCAGCCGATGCCCGCAAGCTCGCCGACAAGATCAAGAAGAAGGGCGGCGAGTACAAAGCCGTGCATGAAAACCTGGTCGACAAGATATGGAAGGACCGCCCTTCGCGCCCCCACGAAAAGGTCATTGTGCAGCCGATTGAGTTTTCTGGCAAGAGCTTCGAGGACAAGATTGAGGACCTGCGCAAGGAGCTGGACAAGAGGAAGAGCCTAGGCTTTGTCGTCTCCATGCTCGACGAGATTGCCTGGCTGTTCAACCTCCGCGGCAGCGAGTACGTTACACCCTACAGGCAGTGTCCGTTGCTCCAGCTAACAACGAACAGCATCCCGTACAACCCCGTCTTCTTCTCCTACGCCGTCGTCACCCAATCCACCGTCACCCTCTACGTCGACAGCCACAAGCTCCCCGACGACGTCAAGGCCCACCTCAATGACAAGGTCACAATACGCCCCTACGATGCCATTTTCGAAGAACTTGCCGTATTGAGCAAAGAGGCATTCGCAACCACGGAGAAGGCAGATGCGACGAGCAAGTTCCTGACCTCGACGCGAGCGTCATGGGCACTTAACAAGGCCCTCGGCGGAGAAGACAAGGTTGAAGAAGTACGCAGTCCTGTGGGCGATGCAAAGGCTGTCAAGAACGAAGTAGAGCTGGAGGGTATGCGACAGTGTCATATCCGCGACGGTGCGGCCTTGACCGAATATTTTGCATGGCTGGAGGACCAGTTGATCAACAAAAAGGCTGAGCTAGACGAAGTCGATGGAGCGGACAAGCTAGAGGCAATTCGCAAGAAGCACGACAAATTCATGGGTCTGTCGTTCGATACCATCTCATCGACAGGTGCGAATGCTGCTGTCATTCACTACCAGCCTGAGAAGGGCGAGTGTGCCATAATCGATCCCAAGGCCATCTATCTATGCGACTCTGGGGCACAGTACCGTGATGGCACCACAGACACCACACGGACGCTGCACTTTACCGAGCCAACAGAGATGGAGAAGAAGGCATACACGCTAGTTCTCAAGGGCAACATTGCTCTGGAGCGCGTCAAGTTTCCCAAGGGTACTACCGGCTTCGCACTCGATGCTTTGGCTCGCCAGTTCCTCTGGGCAGAGGGACTCGACTATCGTCACGGCACTGGACATGGTGTCGGTTCGTTCCTGAACGTGCACGAAGGGCCAATAGGCATCGGTACTCGGGTACAATACTCCGAAGTCCCACTGGCTGTTGGAAACGTAATATCAGACGAGCCTGGCTACTACGAGGACGGCAAATTTGGCATCCGTGTCGAAAACATGATCTTGGTCAAGCAAGTCGAGACCAAGCACAAGTTTGGCGACAAGCCTTTCTTAGGATTTGAGCATGTAACAATGACTCCTCACTGCAGGAACCTGGTCGATATGAGTCTTCTCACCGAGGACGAGAAGAACTTCATCAATGACTATCACAAGGAGGTTTACGAGAAGACAAGCGGCTACTTTGAGAAAGACCCTCTCACACTGGCCTGGTTGGAGCGCGAAACAGCACCGTATTAGGAAATGATATAGACAAGTGCAAGAATGAAGCCTGCACTTTTTGAACAGTCATACCATAGCGGCATTTTTTTTGTTTGGCTGGTGTTGTCATGTTACTAGGATAGACATATACTTGCATCGACATTTACATCTACACAGGTTCCATAGCGTGATGGGCAAGGCGCACGGCGTATCCTGCGTCTACAGTACCTACCTACCCATCGTAGTATAGCGCCAAGCAAAGTCCAGGCTCCGCTATCGCAGCAAGCATGTACATACAGTAGAGCCGCAGTAAAGTCAGTATCACAAGCGTTATCACCAACCCCGAATCAAATCTAACCATGCCTCCCCAAGAAGACCCTGCATCGACGTAGGCACATGCACCACCCATTATCTGACATGGCACCAGCGGCAATTCACGGCCCTGGCTGCATGGCAACGGCCGACTAAAGAAGCGTGTGTGTGTGTATGTGTGTCAAAGGGCGCGTGGCGGGGTTGCAGTCCAGAACCGCGCGGGGCAAAATGACGGGATCGTGCATGCATGCCAGTAACTGTGCAAGCGGTGACCCCTCCGGAGCTAACCGGCGCAGTCTAGCTGGACGTATGTACCAAGCCATCGGCCAAAGCGGCGGGGGTTTGAGACAAGAAAAAAAACGAGGGTAGTCAGCATTTCGTCCTGAGAAAAGTGTGAGGGCAGAAGAAAAATTTGTTTGAGTAGATGGTAGGGTAGTAGAGTCATAAGAACGGAAGGCGATGCGGCTTGGACGTGCAAGTGTAATATAAGCTGCGACGATCGTGTGAGCACTGTGTAGAAACTACATATCCACTTTACTGCCGTCCCTCTTTTTTTTCTAAACGTTAACCCTACTACACTTATTCTCCACATTGGGACTAGCTTTGGTACCCTTTTGTTGCTTCTATTACTCATTACTTGGGAACGAGACTAAAATAGGACTTGACTCTTTCTTACGGCCTGGCTCTTCTTCTCCGGTTTCTTTTCTTTCCAATTGATATACTTAGGTCGGTTTTCGCAGTGACTGGACTTGACTTGACTGGACTGCATTGAACTTCCGACATCTCTCCTCGCACTTACCTCCCCCTCCTCCTCCTCTCTCTTTCTGATTCACCCACTTACACACACACACACACACGAACGCACGACCGCACCCACGCAACCACACATATACACGACGACACAAATGGCCACCGAACTCCCCACTTCAAACGGCCACGCCACACAAGATGGCGAGAACAACTTCGCCGTCAAGGCCGGTCTGGCACGCATGCTGAAAGGTGGTGTCATCATGGACGTAGTCAACGCCGAGCAGGTGAGTGAAAAAAAGAAAGCCTTTCCATCTGCACTTCTCCCCAATACCCACCCCATTCCATCACCTTCCCCGCCCTCCCCAAACCCGCAATCACCCCACACCCCTCCCCCCGCGCCGAATACCCACACACAAACCACACACACACGCAATCACTGACACAATGGTTCCCCCCTCTAGGCACGGATAGCCGAAGAAGCCGGAGCATCAGCCGTCATGGCTCTCGAGCGCGTGCCTGCCGATATTCGAGTTCAGGGTGGAGTGGCGCGGATGAGCGATCCAAAGATGATCAAGGAGATTATGGATACAGTGACGATTCCCGTCATGGCCAAGGCGAGAATCGGGCACTTTGTCGAGTGTCAGGTATGTTTGGTCTTCCTTTTTTTTTTGATCTTCTTCTTTTGGGAGATAATATACTTGTCCATGGTATATTGCACTTTTGCCCCATGCATATCATACTCTTTTCCCTTGTTCTTTTCCACCCCATCTATCAACGAATCAACCCTATGCTCCACACTACCTCCCCACCATCTCCCCTTCCCCTCCTTCCTAACCCCTTCTCAACCCCACAACCTCCCAACTAACGTCCCCACCCCACGCAGATCCTCGAAGCCCTCGGCGTAGACTACATCGACGAATCCGAAGTCCTCACCCCAGCCGACGCCACACACCACGTCTCCAAACACCCCTTCCGCATCCCCTTTGTCTGCGGCTGCCGCAACCTCGGCGAAGCCCTCCGCCGCATCGCCGAAGGCGCCGCCATGATCCGCACAAAAGGCGAAGCCGGCACCGGCGACGTCATAGAAGCCGTGCGCCACATGCGCACCGTCAATGCGGAAATCGCACGCGCCTCGGTCATGAGCGACGAGGAGCTGCGCGTCTATGCAAAGGACTTGCAGGTTGATTTTGCCCTGTTGCAGCAGACGGCGCGGTTGGGCCGCTTGCCCGTGGTTAATTTTGCGGCGGGGGGTGTGGCGACGCCGGCGGATGCGGCGCTCATGATGCAGTTGGGATGTGATGGCGTGTTTGTCGGGTCGGGCATTTTCAAGTCGGGCGATGCGGCTAAGAGGGCAAAGGCGATTGTGCAGGCTGTCACGCATTACAAGGATCCAAAGGTGTTGATGGAGGTTAGTATGGATTTGGGCGAGGCCATGGTGGGGATCAATTGTGGGACTATGGGCGAGGAGGAGAAGTTGGCTAAGAGGGGCTGGTAGATGCGGTATTAGATGCGGTGGTGCGATGCTTAGAAAAGTGCTGATGGTGATGCGTCTTATGTAGATGTCTAGGCTGTCTGGCCGGGTGGTTACTTAACCTACTCCTGCCATGGGGCGCGGGCTGTTCCAAAAAAAATTATATGTCTCTCTCAACTCCAAGACGGGTGCTCGAGACCAGCTATTCAGTCCAGTGCGTGACCTGTCATGTGCATTGTCGTCGAGTGAAGTGGCGAGGATGACTAGATTGTAAGACTGTGCACACTTTGTGTAGAGTACCCAATGCGTGACTGCTTTGTTAATGACTATTGGTAACAAAGGTGCACGACCAAAAAGGGCCAGGGAGGAGTAATACTATAACCTCTATGAACAACGACGTCACAACAGCAGTACGGGCAGACATGAAGGTTTGAATTGTGAATGTTTGAATTTTGAATTGGTGGACTGCACAGTCTATACAAACACATACGTGTCGAGCTGCAAAACCACAATCGCACCGTGCCCGGTGATGACCTGGGCCATGCTAGACCTGCTCATCTCGTCGTAATAGCCGTAACCGCACTCAGACAATAACACAGTGAAACTCCACGACGCCGGTGACGAGGCCCATTTCAATGCGACCCGGCCCGCTCGGTCATACCACGGAAACTAGATGTGTGTTGGTGCATGGAGAGAAAAGAAAGAGACTGGCAAAGGGTTCGGTTAGCGGTCCTCGGCCCACTCGTTCTCGCGGCGGATCTGCTCCTCCTCCTCGGGAGTGAAGTCGTTCTGGATGTTAAAGGTCTTACGGATCTCGTCGGGTGATTTTCCCTTGATCATGTTGGCAACGGTCTTGCAGCCGACGTCGAGGAGGGCCTTGATGTCGAGGTAGTTGGCAGCCTGAAGATGCGTTAGTAGGCGTACATGGTGGGGTGGAAACGGGGTGAATGTGAAGGGGAACATACGAGGATGATCTCGAAGAGCATCTCTTGGTCCACCTGCATGAACTTCTGGTCCCACTCGTCAATGTCGGTCGACTTCTTGCGCGAGTCCGAGTCATCGTCCTGAGAGGCCGGGGGGTCGTTCTTGTGGTGGTCGCACCACTCCAGGACCTTCTTCATGACAGCCTCGTTGACCTGTGTCGCGTCAGCTAATGCGTGATTATTTTGGTCAGCATGTCAGAATCTGGCGCCGTACGTTGGGAATGGGGATGGCTTCTTCGGTGTCGCCGCCCAGATCCTCAAGCAAGTTCTTGATCAGAATGGAACGCTCGGCAACCGGGCGGGCAACCGACATGGTGGCGCCATCGGAGGTGGTGACTTTAACGATCGCCGACGACGAGTCGGTAGCTGCGGTGGTAGCCATGGTAGCTGGCAAGTGCGGTGTATCGAGAGTATCGAGTGTGGGGTGAGGATGGAGTGGGGTAAGCTGTTTGCGACAGTCGACCACTGGAGAGGGCGGCTGATGGTGTATTGCGTGGGGGTCTGGGTGCGGTGAGCAGTCGTAGAGAAGAAGAAAGAGGGGAGTCGGAGGAGCGGGCGTACGAGGGGTTTATATGTAGTGCGGGCGGCGATTTCACGTTGGTGAGCTGGTGAAGGTGAGAGCAACGACCACTTGCGGAACCATGGGAGGACCGCTGCGGCGAAGCTTAGGCCCCAAGCCCCGCCAATTCAAGGCAAGCGCAAGGCTACAGTCGCTGGACAGGTACCTTTGTCACGCGCAGACGATGAGCAATCACTCTCTATTGTGCGTTGCATTTTCTTTTCGAAATTGATTCTATGTAGTGAGTCTTCGTTCGGCGCCGTGTTGGCAGCTTGCTACCATGGAGCTGATTGTGCGCCCTCAATGATTCATCCGCCCCTCCGCCCACAAACGGTGCATGGCTGGACGACCAAGATGCTCAATTATTGCTGCATATCCCGAGCCATGGAACTTGACAGAAGGAGGCAGGTCGGCTTCTTGGAGGCCAGCACTTGGCTGATTCGATGCTCTCCTCGTCCTGTTTAGAGCCGAGTTTGAAATCAATTCGCAGGCATCAAGGGTACGGTAGTCGTGGATGCGGTTCCGCTGCGATGCTCGGTACTATTGCGAGTGAGTCAACGAATCCCATACGTCATGTCATGTCTTGTTGCAACATCTAGTCATACAAAGACCTAGTGCAGGCTACAGCCCACCCAAAGAGTTCACTCTTTGAATCTCTATACTGTATACATTTCCATCTACTCTTCTTGCTGCGGTCGGTGATCTCGCACAGTAGCGTCTACGGTCCGCTACGTAGGTACCAACGACCATGCGCATCACGTGCCCTCTAGTCTGCATCCAGATGGTCCCTGGATGCTCCAAATCCGACACCTCGTCGCTTGCAGCCACATCCATCGCATCTGACCAAGCCGGCTGATAGTTGTCAGCACCTCGAGTGCTCATATACATGCCCTTCCAATAATGTAGCTTAGACTATCCTCCTGTGCACCAGTCGGCAAACTGTACTGCTCACCCCACTCTTGCTTCTCCGCCCCTTTCTACGTGGCCACAGGGCTTCTGTTTGACGTCGCCCACCACTAATAACCACGTCTGCGGGCCTTGTTTTTTTCTGTGACAACAACCACTCGACAACAGACAGCGATGCGCCTGCGCAATCCCACCGAACCTCTCGACGCAGTATCTCGCCTGCTACCATCATGTGGAGAAGAGTCTATTTTCTGTTAATCCTGGTGCGCGTCTACTTTGCACTGTCGCCGAGTTATCTGCACCCAGATGAGAACTTCCAGGGCCCCGAGGTCGTAGCCGGTACGATTGCGCCATGGGTGATGCTGACTCCTGTACACTGCAGTGACTGATGATCTGGCAGGACGCGTCTTTTCCTACCCCGTCCACGAAACGTGGGAGTTCACGTCGGCCAACCCCATCCGCAGCACCTTCCCGCTATGGCTCGCCTATGGCTGGCCCATGTACATCCTGCGCTGGCTGTGGGAGGGCTTTGGCTACGATGTCTCGCCGTCGGTGGTATACTGGGCCCTGCGTGTCCTCATGCTTAGCCTGAGCGTCGTCATGGAGGACTGGGCCATCCACGAGTTGGTCGTGTCGCCGCGCGCTCGACGCGTTGCCGTGCCCCTCGTCGCGTCTTCGTACGTGACCTGGACCTTCCAAACGCACACCTTCTCCAACAGCCTGGAGACGCTGCTGGTCCTCTGGAGTCTGGTCTTGATTCAGAGGATCGTCGAAGACAAGGTACACCTGCCCAACCTTCCGAGCCGCCTTCCGAACCGGAACATGCAGCTAACCAAACGTGCAGAAGCGCTCTGGCATTTTAGCATCCTCCATACTCGGCTTTATGGTGGTCGTGGGAGTGTTCAATCGCATTACATTTCCTGCCTTCTTGCTGCTTCCTGCCTTAAGCCTGCTGCCACATTTCCTGCGCAAGTAAGTCGGCGTCAGCCCCTACATGTCCCGATCTCAGCTGACAGAGACAGACCATTCTCCTTTGTCTTCCTCACTCTCGTCGCTCTCTTTACCGCTTTCGTTGCTATTTGCGTCGACACTGCATTCTATACCCCCGGCGAATTCGCCTTTGAACAGGTCTTTGGCGGCGCCGTCGTCACTCCGTACAACAACTTCCTATACAACTCGGTTTCCGAGAACCTTGCCCAGCATGGCATACACCCACGATACCAACACTTCTTGGTCAACCTCCCACAACTCCTCGGACCAGCCTTTCCGCTCCTCTTCTTTCTGCGCCGAGCGCACCTCACCCCCATCCTCGTCTCGGCATTGTCGGGTGTCGCTCTCCTGAGCATATTTCCACACCAGGAGGCTCGATTCCTGATACCCGCTGTGCCGCTCATACTGTCCTCCATTCAACTACCTGGTCCCCGCGTTAGGAAGGCATGGATGGCAGTATGGCTGGTCTTCAACCTTGCGCTTGGCGTCTTGATGGGCGTGTACCACCAAGGCGGCATCGTCCCCGTGCAAATGCACATTGCGAAAACCAACGAGACTGTCTCACAGGCCTTTTGGTGGAAAACTTACAGCCCTCCAACATGGCTGCTCAACGGCAAGAATGAGAACCTGACGACAGTGGACCTCATGGGCATACCCGGCGAGCAGATGCTGGAAAAGGTCACACAGGCATTACCACCATGTCGGACTCGCAAACCCCCAACAGGCGGCCTCGGCGCCGTATATCTAGTAGCGCCACGCTCAGCGCATTTTCTAAAGCCCTACCAAGAAGCCAGCCAGCAAAAAGCCAACCAAGCCCGCCGACAAAAAGAGCTCATACTAGACCAAGTCTGGGCCTATCGACGCCATCTCAACCTCGATGACATGGACTTTGCCGACGACGGCTTCTGGAACACCATATCCCGAGTCGTCGGAGACCGGGGCTTGGTTGTCTGGCGCGCCTCACGAAATTGCTGGGCCGAGCCTGAAGAATGATATCCGGGTGAAGAACATGGGGCAGTTTAGTTTTGGGTCCTTTTTTTTTCAAGCGTAGGACGGAAAACACGGTGCATCATTGTGAGATACCGTTTTGGGAAGAGGATATGGGTTGCATGGGAGTATTAGATGGGAAACGCGCGAGCTGGTAGGAAGGGAGGGGGGTTTGGATGGGTTTGGGGGTTGTAAATTTTGGGCAGGGCGGGGGAGGCCTTGGTTTTTTGATTTCTTTCATACCCATCTTTTTCGTTTCTGTTTTCCTTGTTTTCTCGTTTTCTCCTTGTACTGTTCTTTGCAGATTTCAAATACCTAGATACCCCACTTAGTCGTAGCCGGATATGTGTGTTTTTTTTTTCTTTCTTTTGGTAATTCCAGATGAGATGGAATGCAGGCGAATTACATCCTATACTCTGTTATCTAGGATTTGATCTTGTTTGATTGTTTGATTGTTTGGCTGATGGGCATTTCTGTGTCTGACGTGTGTGGTATGGAGTGGTGTACCAGATTTCACGGCGTAGTGTATGCGTATGTGTATGGTGTTGTGGGGAACGAGAAGAGTGGAGATGATTATTGTTGTATGTTGTATGTGTACACATTCATCTACGCTTTCCATGTCAAAACACTCCTTTCCTCCTTCCACTCTGCTCAATCTCCTCTCAATCATCCACACCCCATAAGCCCACCCTCTACAAAGCCCCTCCCAAAACCCTAACAGCCCACATACTCAACCTAACACTCCACCCCACCCTGCGTTCCGGGCACTCCAAATCGCGCTCCTGGACGCGCGTCGCGTGTGCAGCGAGCCAGTCGACTTCAGCAGCGAGACGGCTGCGGAGCGCGGGGTCTGAAGTAGCAATGACAACGTTTGCCTCGAGATCGAGGGCGTAGCTGCGTTTTGTGTAGTTTGAGGAGCCGATGACTGTTAGGGAGGGGAGGTTGGTAGGTTGAGGGTGGGCTGTTGTAATGGGGGAAGAGTGTTGTGATGGCGTCGATGTCGATGTTGATGTCGATGTGGAAGGTTCAGGAAAAGTAACCCACAAGCCCTTTGCATGATAAGTCCAACCTTCGTGCTGGCCCACCATACCCTTTTTCCACTCTTTGAGCTGGATACTGCCGTCCAGACCCTCGTGTCGCACTTTGCGTAGGAACAGCTTGGCGAGATGGGTGTAGGCGTCTGGCAGCATGCCGCTGATGCCTTTGGAGCCGTAGAAGCCGTTGGCGTGGGGGTGCGCGGTGAGCACGGTGCCGGTGCTTGGGTGGGTGGTGAGGAGGAGGCGTCGGAAGGAGGGCGTCATGTTGAAGTAACCGGCTGTGAAGGTCCAGGAGGAGGGGTGGAGGGGTGGGGAGGCGAGGGCGGTGAGGATACGGGTAAGGGCGGGGAGTTCGGTGGAGGTTGGGAGGAGGGGGACGAGGGAGAGGATGGGGTAGATTGTTGTTGTTGTTGTTGTTGTGGTGGTGGTGGTGGTGGTGGTGGTTGTATTTGCTATTTTTGCGGGAGAGGATGGAGAATTGGCAGGAGTGAGTAGGTGGCTGAGATGTTTGGTCGCTGCGTTCTTGAAACCAGATGGAGATTCTAGAGGGGAGGGCGCAGGATTCGAAGATGGCCATGTCATGCTGTATCCACCGCTTCCAGCTTGATCTGACGGCTGCAAGTCAAAACTCAATTTCGCAACACCATCATGGATCTTGGCGAAGTAGTCTGTCAAGTCTTTTGAGCGGAAGAGATGGTATCGATCTTGGCGGTTGGTGAAGTAATCAGAGCTCAAGTTTGCGCCGGACATGATGATCTCATCGTCGGCACCGTAAAGTTTCATGTGCTGCAGACCCCAGCCCTCGTTGATGCGTTTGGGAATGTACTTTTTGCGGAGACCAGTGAGGTTGGGCGTGTGGTACATGCGTACTTCGACCCTCTCTGGGCCAAACTCGGAGATTAGAGGGGTGAGGAGGGATGCGCTGGATGGTTCGGGAGTCTCTCGCGTACCCCGAAGGGCATCAGTGAGGAAGGAGACATGCAGTTTAGGGTTGTTTTGTAGGGCAGTGCGGATAGTGGAGATCAGTTCATGTTCGGTTTTGCCAATGTATAGTGTTGATAAATATATCCGGAATTGAGCTTTGGAGATCATGGACTAGGACTTTGTTAGTCCTGAAGCCAAATGATGATAAATGTGATTGCTCACTTTGTCTCATTTTCACTTGACTTAGATACCTTGTGACTTGAGAAGATAGATGTAGAACTATCATAGGTACAGAGAAGAGATGAGAGATATTACCATTAAACAATGAGTTGTAATACTTGCAAGACACAACAGGACAGAGTGTGCCGAGCATGTTATTCAAAATCAAAAGGGATGGTCGGGTATCGTGAGAAAGGAACAGACATAGTCTTGGCTGAGGAGTGGTGATGTGATGAGATTGAAAGATTTTGAACCCACCTTTAATGTCTCATAGAATTCGGCAGGGGTCTGAAGAATATGCAACTGATCCGGTTGTATCTCGAATCTGGGCGCAATCTTGTCCAGATCTGTCGTGATTGTCGCCAACATGGAAGCCTGACTTTGCGGTGTCGCTGTAGCCATTGGCATGTTCGCAGACGAATACCGTCTTGCCACTCTGACTGTTTGGCTTGGTATGCGAAAACTTCTCCTCGCCGCGACCCTGGGCGCTTGTATTCTGAGTAAGCTTCGTATTATCATGTTGACGATGAGGCGACGTGTGACGACATGTGTTGAGGCTCCTTAAGCTTTGATACACTGAGATTGTGAGCAGGGATATGCCACGCTATTCCACAATAACTCTAGCGGAATTAACGCTTGGCACCGTCAATCGCGAGCTGCCACATCCGACGACGCCCACCACGAGACAGAGCAACCGCAGCCATGTCGACGCTCATGAGGACACTGCGCAATCTGCGCAAGATCGGATTGAAGGTATTTACTCTGCATAATTGCTATCACAACCACAGCGCTGACTCAGAGGCAGGACTTTGGCCACCAAATGAATGTACGATCGCATCCGCACATCAACAACACGATAATACCTCGCAGATTCGGCTGACCGAAGGGACCTCACGTGTTATAGAATATTGGTATGGTTTGAGGCTATGGAACGACATGACAGGGGAGGTCGCTGACGCGCTACAGGTGATACCAAAGCCGGTACCCTGATTGGCAAAGACAAGTACGGTAACTCGTACTTTGAGAACCTACAAGAGGAGCTTCCTTGTAAGCCATTTTGTGAAGGATATGACAATTCAAGAGCTAATAGTGGTGCAGTGAGGACTCGTTGGGTGGATTACAAGGATAAGGAGTTCTCCCCTTGTCAGATTGAGCCAGGCTGGTAAGAGAGGAATCCCTCACGAACATCTAGCAAAGATCCGGTTTGATACTTTACTAGGCATGCGTGGATGTCCTACATGGTCGACAAGTCTCCAGTTGAGGATCCACTTCTACAGCGCCAGATCCGCGTTTGGGAGCCAAAGGAGCACCGACCTACACTGACTATGAGTCGTTCGGCCTACAAGCCATACAGCACGTATGTTCATGTTCTTCCCGTTCACCCAGGATAAGCTGCTGACGGTGAAACAGAGTAAAGAACAAGTATCAGCCATGGACACCAGTGGTCAAAGCACGACAATAGATTGCATCTTTGCTCATACCCAGTATCCTGCATGTCGAAAGTAGAATCCAGATCACATATTCAACTGTACGCATGAAATTATCGCTGTGCTTGCGCCCTTTGCTGTCTTGACTTCTTGCCGTAGTTTTTGGAGATTAAAGGCGCTTTTAAAGTTGACTTATTCACTAGTACGAATCTGCATATTTTATCTTTACGAGCAGTGCATCGGCAAGAGCAGTAAGAGTCAAATTCAAGAAGACTTTGGAGCAATTAGGAAGGTGGTCTAAAACGCCCGTCGCACAAGTGGATGATGATGGTTGGTAATTGAGGTAACGTGAGAGGCTGCATGCACGTGTCCTGCACGTTGATGAACCGTTGCCGCGGAAGCTGGCCCGCTTGCCTCAACGACCCAAGTGCGACCCGCCGTCCGCGAGCATTTGTGCAATGTGGTTTTTCCCCGGATCCGTCCATAAGGCTGGTTCTGGTTCTTGTTCACACCGCAGCCCTCTTCCGTCTCATGTAAGAAGCCGCCTCATCAGTGAAGATTTCGATACGTCAGACGGGAATCTGTGGGTGTTGCAAGCGATTGCCGAAGATAGCGATGGCATGATTTCTTGCATGCATTTGCTGACGGTAGAGCATCCATGGGTCGCCTTGCAGCATGCACGCTTACCCCAGATTAGATCTCTTGAGTGACAGTGCTCGCTTGCGCACGATTGGACGGCCGGTACTATACTGCCGCGGTACAAGTCGGGAGCATGCTAAGGCCGCCCGTACGGGTTTGTCAAACAATGGTAGCCTGTATGTTGATTGCAAACGCTAAGTCCATTCAACGGCTGCCACACCGACAAAAGGGCGCACGAAAACCACAGGGCCATGGCGTTATCGTGATGCTGTAGTAGCGGGAGCGCATGCTCTGGCTTTGCACCACCATGAGCAGCAAGCGGTGTAGTGGTGGATCCCTGTAAGCAGATCATGGGCTCTTCGGTCCTTTTGCGCCCTTCACTTTCTTGTACAAATGCCACTGCAAGACCCGCGAAGGCCGTCACCTCGAGTTCACCCTGTGTTTCGCGCCGGCTCCTGTGCACAGCTTGCTCCCACCGTCGCGTCTAGCTACCTTATCAGATCGGGGCCGTGCAGGACCTCGGCGAGACATCGGCTGGCCGTTTTATTACATCACCCGCGCAATAGCGCGTCAACGTCAGTGCGAAAGGCTCTTGCGCCACGAGTCAAAGTGGGCGCATCGTTGCCTCATAACAGACGACATCCTGGCAAGTCGAGCGTTTAAGAACGAGAAGAACGCCCAACACTGTTTGCCTCGTGTTTGCCTGCGTGCGTGCTTGCTACGGATCGAATCAATCCACAGTCGCGCTTGCCCTCTCAAGCAGATTCCAATGCGCTTCCACCTGCGCCGATAACATCCGTTGCGCTGCTGGCGGGAGTTCTGTGTGAATACCATCCAAGCAATTGATATTGCGGTACACCATGTTTGCCAATTGTAAAGGCCCAATATGGGGCAGAGATGACTTCTCAAGATGCTTCCAACTCGAGTAGGTTTCGCATACGCGCCTGGCATCATCAAGTCCTCGAGGCGTTGTGGAGCACTCTTTGGCTAACAACACTGCAGCTATCTTCAAACATTGTTTCCCCTCGTCGCCTGCGGTGTGTCCGTCATTTATCTACTCGTACAACTCTACCTTGCCAGCACTGCCTCGAAATACCACCACGCCTACAGCGCTCTCCAAGATCCACGCCATGTCTGGTCCTTCCGCAGTCCACACTACGACGGCAACGCCAGCGACAGCGACGACGAGGATGAGTTTGATCGCAACGAAGACCTCGCTCTCCACTTGGCCAATACCATGTCCACGGTTGCTGTCGTGAGACCACGCGGAGAGGTTACAGTCGTGGTCCTGGAAGAGGCCGCTGTACTAGCCCAACTGGGCCTTCACGTCGCAATTCTAATCACAAATGCATGGGGCAGCCATGGAAAGCTGGCTGAAATCGTCAATGTTGCGGTTTGGGGATATGTTGCGACGCTGGCTTCGCTAAGGCTGCTTCTCTCCAGCACGGGCAGATTTTCATTCCCGAAGCTTTGGTATCATACTGCCTTCATCTATGGCTTCCAGTGGGTCTGCAGCGTCCTTCTCTTCCGATCCGCCATCATACATCCTCGATCTGATGTCCACCAAAAGCTTATGATTGGCGACTTTGTTCTCGTTTCGCTGCTATTTCTCATTTCACTCTGTTCGAGAAAGGGTAATAAAGCAGTGCAATTGGAATATGAGGCAGACATAATGCCAGCTAGAGAGCCTGTAGCCAGTGTTCTTTCATTGGCCACATTCAGCTGGGTTGATCCAATCGTCTGGACTGGCTACAAGAAGACGTATGAGCTGTCGGATGTCTGGAATCTTGCGGCGAAGGACAAGGCTGCGGCTGTTATTGCAAACTACCGCCAGGTCAAGAAGACGACAAGCTTAGCTTTCCATCTACTAAAACACTTCAAACGAGGTCTACTCATCCAAGCTGGGTGGGCTGCCATTTCAGGTTTCCTCACGTTCGCTCCTACACTACTTCTCAAGGCCATTCTTGAATACATCGAGAAGCCACACCTCACACCTGTCAATGCGGCATGGTTCTATGTTACACTGCTGTTTGTTTCTGGCACAATGTCTGCGCTTGCTGATGGGCAGGCGTTGTGGATTGGTCGAAAGATCTGCATACGCCTACGCGCTGTCATCATCGGCGAGATTTACGCCAAGGCGCTCAAGCGTAGAGCGGCCGCAGGTACTGACAAAATTCTGGGTGAAGAAAAGAAACAAGAAAAGGAGGACGAGCCAAAGGGACTGAAGCGAATGATGACATTTGGCAGGAAGAAGAAGAAGGCGACTGAAAGCCCCAAAGAAAATGACTCGAAGCCTACCTCCGAAACCCAAGTTACTACTGGTGCCATTATCAATCTCATGGCGGTCGACGCGTTCAAAGTCAGCGAGATTTCTGCGTATCTGCATTTCCTGTGGGCTAATACCCCAGTTCAAGTCGTCGTGGCAATTGTCCTTCTGTACCGCATCCTTGGATACAGTTCAATTGCAGGCATTGGCATGATGGTCATTCTTCTGCCAATCAACATGTACGTCGCAAAACAGTTTGCCAAAATTCAGAAGCTCATCCTTGCGGCTACCGATGCACGCATACATACCACTAATGAGGTACTTACCAATATTCGCATTATAAAATTCTTTGCGTGGGAACAGCGCTTCATCGGACTCGTCAACGAGAAGCGACACGTTGAGCTAAGGCACTTACGGCGGAGATACATACTTTGGGCAGTGGCAGCCACGATATGGTCGGGCTCCCCAGTTCTGATAACGTTCCTCTCCTTCCTGGTTTACACCAACATCGAGCACAAGGCATTGATACCATCCGTTGCATTCACCGCTCTCTCGCTCTTCCAAATTCTACGAATTCCCCTGGACCAGCTTGCGGACATGGTCGCCCACGTCCAAGAATCAAAAGTGTCTGTTGATCGAATTGAAGAGTATCTTAGCGAGCCAGAGACTGACAAGTACTCGCAACTTATCACTCGTAAGAAGGACGAAGATGGTCAGCCAATCATTGGATTCGAAAACGCTACGTTCAGCTGGGGTGGAACAGACATGAAAGACAAGTCGTCCGCCGACGCCTTCAAGCTTCAGGATCTCACTCTGAAGTTCTCTGTCGGAAAGCTCAATGTCATTGTCGGACCGACAGGATCCGGAAAGACTTCGTTACTCATGGGATTGCTAGGTGAGATGACCAAGTTGAAAGGTGACGTTTACCTGCCAGGGGGTGGCAGCCGAGAAGACTTGACACCAGACCCAGACACAGGACTTACAGAGAGTGTGGCATATTGCGCTCAACAGGCCTGGCTAGTCAACGGCACCGTCAAGGACAACATCGTTTTCGCGAGCGAATTCAATCAGCAACGATACGATGACGTGATAGAAGCCTGCTCCCTCAAGCGTGATCTCGAGATCTTGGATGCTGGTGACGAGACCATTGTTGGTGAGAAGGGTGTCACGCTATCTGGAGGCCAGAAGCAGCGTATCTCTCTTGCACGTGCGCTTTACAGCAAAGCACGACATGTCCTCCTCGACGATGTGCTGAGCGCTGTTGACTCTCACACCGCTAAGTGGATCTTTGATTACGCCCTATACGGTCAGCTCATGGCAAACCGAACATGCATCCTCGTCACGCACAACGTGAGCTTATGCTTACCGCATGCCGACTTCGTTGTAGTGCTTGAGAACGGCAAGGTGGCCATGCAGGGATCAGCAGCGACAGTCATTCGGTCTGGCAAGCTTACTGAAGACCTGACTAAGTCTCGCCCCGCATCGCGTGGTGCATCGAAAACGCACTCACGGACACCTTCAGGAGATGTTGTGTGTGATGAAGCACGAGACGAGGCCAGCCTCTCGAACGGAACTACTAATGGCATTGTGAAAGGCGGCGTGAACGATTCGACAGATGCGAAGAAGAAGCCTGTCAGTAATAGCCAAGAAGAGACCAAGGCTGAGGGAGGCGTCAAGCTCAGCATCATCACTATGTACCTGAAGGCTATGGGCCCTTGGTACTATTGGTTAGGAGCTACCATTGCTTTTGTTGCTGCTCAGATCTCTTCTGTCTCGACGAATCTCTGGATTCGAACATGGGCCAATGCTTACGCCGAGAGAGGTTACGCTATCTCAGACCATCACAACCATTTACCAGTCACACATGCACCCACCCTGAGTGGTATGGGAACATGCATGAAGAGTGGCACTTGCAGCTGGAACTTTCCCTTCATGGCACCGGCTCAAGAACACACCTTCTCTTACAACTCGATACAAACGATATTCCTCGACTCAAAGCCAGACGTCGACTCTGTATACTTCCTTAGTGTATATGCAGTGCTTGGGCTGATATTTATGCTAATCACCTTCTTGCGTGAGGGCTTCCTCTTCGGTGGTTCCCTTGCTGCGTCTCGGCGCATACACGAAAGTCTCGTTGAGAAGGTTACCCATGCAAAGTTCCGCTTCTTCGACCAGACGCCATTAGGCCAGCTGATGAACAGGTTCTCAAAAGATATCGAATCTGTGGACCAGGAAGTCGCGCCAGTCGCCATTGGTGTCGTCCACTGTGCTGCTTCTATTGTCACTATCGTGGTACTGATTTCGATCATTACTCCCGCGTTCTTATTCGCGGCGTCGGTCATTTCAGTAGTTTACTTCCTCATTGGACGCTTTTACATCAACTCATCTCGCGATCTCAAGCGACTGGAATCGGTGCACCGTAGCCCACTTTATCAGCAATTCGGCGAGACACTCTCGGGCATGACCACAATTCGAGCTTATGGTGATGAGCGACGCTTCATTCGGGAGAACTTGGGAAAGATCAACACTCAGCACCGTCCTTTCATCTATCTATGGGCAGCGAATAGATGGCTTGCGTTCCGCGTAGACATTGTTGGTGCCCTAGTCGCTTTCTTTTCCGGGGCATTCGTCGTCCTCAGTGTTGGCAAGATCGATGCAGGTGCTGCTGGTCTTGCTCTCACATACGCCGTTACTTTCACGGAAAACGTACTGTGGTTCGTTCGACTGTACTCTGCCAACGAACAGAACATGAACTCTGTGGAGCGTGTCAAGGAGTATCTCGATGTTGACCAGGAGGCGGCATACGTTATCCCAAATTGCAGGCCTCCTGCGAATTGGCCAAGCAGGGGCTCAGTAGAGTTCATTGGATACAGTACACGCTACAGGGCAGACTTCGATCTCGTCCTCAAGAACATGACTTTCAAGATTCTGCCCGGCGAGAAGGTCGGCGTGGTAGGGAGGACTGGTGCAGGCAAGAGCTCAATGGCACTCGCACTGTTCCGTGCTCTTGAGGCTGAACAGGGCAAGATCCTTGTCGATGATGTTGATATCGGATTGATCGGTCTGCAAGATTTGCGGGAGAACATCGTCATGGTACCGCAAGGTAAGTGATTCCCCAACCTAAATCATGTCCACCAGCAGCATACTAATCTTCATCAGATCCCACACTCTTCACTGGCACAATCCGCAGCAATCTCGACCCTTTCAGCATCTTCACTGACGAAGAAATCTACACCGCCCTCCGCGAAGTGCATCTCATCTCCAGCGCATCGCTCCCCGCCTCTGGTACCGCCTCACCCGCTGGTACTACCACCCCACCAGCTCGCGCCATTGAAATTCCAAACCCAACATCTGGCGCCGTTACAGCAGACATAAACTCCAGCTCCTTCGCCGCAACCACAAACCCGGGCTCCATTCTCGCCAACCGTGACTGGGAGCGCGGTGAAACACAAGAAGACACCATCATCGTCATGCCAAACGGACGGGTTGCAGACGCCGATGAGGTACAAGCTACGGAAGACGCGATGGCCGCTGACAACAAAAACCCCTTCCGCAACCTCTCCTCCCCAGTCAGCGAATCCGGATCCAACCTCTCCCAAGGCCAACGGCAACTCCTCTGCCTCGCTCGCGCGCTGCTCAAAGCGCCAAAAGTGCTGCTTATGGACGAAGCCACAGCCTCCATCGACTATGCCACCGACGCCAAGATCCAAGAAACCATCCGCCTAATCAAAAACACGACCATCACGATAGCGCATCGTCTGCAAACCATCATCGACTACGACAAAGTGCTCGTCCTCGACAAGGGCGAGGTCAAGGAGTTTGCGCATCCGTTTGAGCTGGTGCAGAAGCAGGGCGGAATTTTTAGGGGCATGTGTGAGAGTACGGATGAGTTTGAGGCGTTGGTTAAGATGGCGAGGGAGGCGTGGGAGGAGAGTGGGAAGAAGAATGCTTAGAGGGTGGGGGTGGATAGGGCTTGCATGTGGATGTGGACATGGATACCAGGCTGTTTGTGTGAGTGGTGTAAAGGAGGAGACTAAAACTTGGAAGTAGATGTGTATACTGTGTAGTTGCAGTTGTACAAGTAATGATTCAAACCTAAGTGTACATTTTTCCCTGTTCTTTGCGTCCTCGAGGCGTTGAATCGAGACTGGGTTTGATAGTAGTAATATCAGATAGGTGGGTGAACTACTCGAACTGTATTCCAAGACAAGAATAAGGAGTAGAGAGTAGGGACATTGAAGTCAAGTTAAGTTGTTCTTCTACCTTCGACCCTGAATGACTGTGGCTCGACCCGGAAGCCCAAGTGAGTCCTCGCACAAGTCATAAGACTCACTCGATGTATGCAAAGTTCAACCCGGACATACTGTGTATAACATGTAGTCACCAAGCAACATACATGATAATGAACCCTGGTGAT
The DNA here is from genome assembly GCA_022343325.1 of Plenodomus biglobosus. NCBI lineage: Eukaryota > Fungi > Ascomycota > Dothideomycetes > Pleosporales > Leptosphaeriaceae > Plenodomus > Plenodomus biglobosus. The sequence goes on along the minus strand of JACTNT010000025.1, from coordinate 245,765 downwards.
CAAGTCATGACCAGGCTTCAATCATTGAACACTGACTGACTAGTTTGGGTGACTTTTGGTCAGACCTCGCACACAGAATATGAGTCCCTCCGCAGTGACTTTCACTTCTATATAAGAACGCATTCGCGGAAGACTGTTTGTCTACAAACTCAGAAGGTCGACCACTCTAACTATGTCACACTATCCCATGCCACATAGAAGTGCACCTCACCGTCTAGGTAACAATGAAACACCTCCCACTCCGGAGGAGATGAGCACAATCAGAATACAAACAATCGTCGACACAACACCCAATGATTCAAACGCCGTACGTACCACATAACCCAGCAGCATTCCCCCCCCTCCCCCCGCTCATCAGCGCTGACTCCACTTCCCCCCTCCCAAAAAAACAGCCCACAGAAAACATCGCGAACCCCTGCTGGATATGCGAAGGCCACCACAAGCTCGTCCTCATAGAAAAAGAACACTGCAACCCGAACGACCTCTCCGACTCCTGCTCCCGACTCCACCACATCTACGGCTTCCAAGAGGGCGCCGAAAACCTCGGGTGGGCCTGCGTGTCGTGTTTTATACTCGCAGAGGCCGACTCAGGAACCAGCCTACTCACGCTAAACGCGCCGTACCAGGTCTTCTGCAAGAACTCTGCGTGGTGCGGCAACTCGCGCGTGGTGCGGAGCCAGAGGAACCAGGTGCGGCAGGTTGATGCGGGTGTGTGGTATACGTGGCAGTGTTTGCGGTGCCGGGATGGGCTGGGCAAGATTAGCTATAATGATGTGGCGTATGGGCCGCGCTGTGTGGCGAATGAGTTTGGCCAGGCTTGTCCGGTTAGGCTGGATGATGGGAGGTTCAAGCCTGATGTGCTGGTTGTGCCGTCGGCGGCGTTGATTTTTAGGGAGTATTTGAGGGAGAAGGCGCATTTTAAACATGCAAAGGTTAGATGAGGGAGTGGGGGTTGGTATGGTTGTTGCTTTGGCTGGGGGCGTGGATAGAGGGGTTTTTCTTTATGATTATGGGTAGATGTTACTATAGGATTTGGAAATGGTAGAATACAAGCCCTACTTTACTCACAATAATCACTTCCGCAGCAAGCATTTCAGTCCTAGGAAGGTGCTTAAGAAATGTAAAGGATAACAATACCCTCTTATTAGCCTAGTCAAAGCTCCTATGATTAGTTGAAAAAGTTACAAGTTTTCAATTATATGTCGAGCACAATTCAGTCATACTCATGGGATTAGTCAAGTCACCAATCAAGTCACGAACCAAAGCACCAACCAAAGCACCAACCAAATCACCAGCCAAATCACCAGCCAAATCACCAACCAAATCATCAACCAAATCGCTAGTCCCCTCGACCCCTTAACAAACCAAGCAAAACACCACCCACAGCTGCACTATTCCTCCCATCTAAAAGCTTTTCACACCCAAAACAGCATCAACATACCTCCCAAAACACCGTCGTCACATCTCTCACCCTACAAACCTACTACTAACCCCTCCTAAACAGTTATCTAACGCTACTACCGTACTATAATCCTAACCTAAAAACCATACGCTTAACTGACTCCCCTAATACTACTATTTCTTCCTCTTTAGCCTTTCCTATCTATATATATAAATTAGATTTTACCTTTCCTTACCACTCTATACTTTATACAACACTCCTAATATATTAACTATTAGTTCAATACTAACAACAAGTAGGTAGGAAGAGAATACTATAGTATATTAATAGATTTAGGGTTTATACGTTATAACGAGATTTAAAGAGGTAGTGTAAGGTAGTAGAAAGAAAGAAAAAAAAAAGAGGAAGGGGAGGAGGTATAGTATATTATATATACTTACTATATACCCTAATAAAACCCTTTAGCAGAAAAACCCTATAGCAGAAAAACCCAATAGAGAAAGTAGGGAAAAAAAAGGGGAGACAAGGAGACAAGGAGACAAGGAGAAAAATATATATCCCTCCCTATACCCTAGGGTCACTTTATATAATCAAGGACAAGAAAAAAATAACAAAGCTACAAACAAACAAACAAACAAACAAACTAGGCTAGAAAGAAACCAAAAGAAACAAACAAAAGGCTAGCCATGTATCCAAAAAAAAAACAAAAAATACTAGATATACCCAATCAAGATATCCCTACCATATGTATTCGTAGTATAGTATAGTATAGTATAGTATATTGTAGTAGTATATTCAATTTCAGGGAGTGAAAGAAATATAAATGTATTACACATTTGGCACTTTGATTCTCATGCCTCGAATCCCCCTCAACACCTTTACGCCAAACCCCTTGCCCCCTCCCCCCTTTTCCCCTCCAAATGCCTCTCCCCTCCTTCCTCTCCCACTCCACTCCCACCCTATCAACAACCCCACCTCCAACTCTCACAACACATAAAACAGCCTCAGCACAGTAACAACCCTCTTCCTACACACGGGACAAGACTGGACTTCGCGCGCACACGTCAAACACGCAACGACATGTCCACAATCATAAAACGCCGCGGCGGCATCTTCCTCCCAGCAGATGCGACACAGGCGCTCGGCCTCCTGCGCATTCTTCCAATGCGTCACGCCCTCGCCGAATTTCTTGTTGGCCTGCCACCCGCCCACGTACGTGTTGCCCGTGGCGGCTTCGACGTAGGTGCCCGTGCCGTGCTGGGCGTCGGCCGCCCAGCTGCCATCGTACGTGTCGCCGTTTTGGAACGTGTGCAGGCCGTGGCCGTGGCGTAGGCCGAGGCGGAAGGACCCGGTGTATGTGGCGCCCGAGTGGTAGATTAGTGTGCCGTGGCCATGGTGGTGGCCGGATTTGATTTCGCCTTTGTAGAATTCGGAGGAGAAGTAGTTGTATGTGAAGTGACCGTTCAATTTTTGGGGGAAGTTTCGCGCAAAGGCGCGGTAGGAGAGGTAAGGTGCGGGTTCTGCAAAGGCAGCCCGGGAGGCGAGCTCGTCGCGTTGAGATTGGGTGAGGGGAAGGCCGACGATGATGATGGATAGATTATGTAAGTCGGTTTGGGAGAAGGAGCGGCGGGGTTTGATGGAGCGGGTTGTGTGGATTTCTTCTTCCTCCCACATCATAATCTTCTTCTGGCTCTCTGCGGGTATGGAGAGGACGTTTATGACAGTCTCATCGACCTTGTCGGATTTGAGTGCAATGTGAGAGCCGCGAGGTTCAAGCGTCTGCGTCTCTGGATTCCAGAACTTCAAAAAGAAGTAGATCTCATCTGGTGGTGGCTCAGGTGAGGGAGCACGGACGGGCGGCGGTGGTTGCATCAATTCTGCAGGAATGTCCACTGGTGGAGGCGGTGGTGGCGGTGGCATTTCGTCTTGAGTACCACCCATCTCTGTATCTCCAACCGAGACTGGATCAGGGGCACGATCAAGGGGGTCCACGGCAGGAGAAGCATCTGCAGGACCGAACTCCGTCTCTACCATAGCTGTGTCTTGTTCCTCCGTGGCCGTGATAGCAGGTGCAACAACAGGTTCCGCTTCAGGAAGTGTAGCCTGCTGGAGCGTCGGCTCATCAGGTTCGCTCATTGGCGTGTCTTCTGAAAGAGGCAACACTTCTTCAGGCGGCGGGATAGCGTCCCATGGCAACGCATCATTGGCCGCATTTGCAACTCCTGCTTGCGAGGGCTCAGCCACAGGCAAAGTCTGACGATCTTCAGTCATTTCCGGCCCTTTCTCTGAAACATCCTTTTCTACCTCCTTCGGCAACTCGGGCAGCTTCTCATAATCAACAACGTGAACCCAGATCCGACTTGTGTATGGCGCATCCCCAAGATCCCACTCTTTGGTATCAGAATATCGACGGTAAGTACCACTTGAATACTCAATCTTGCCTGTACCTAGCATGTTCGGTCGGCATAGCGCTCCTCGGATCGGATCCAAAAACCAAAACTTCAATTGACGTGGGTCTTTGATTCCCTCGAATGCAGCTGTCAGCTTTTCGCGCACCTCTTTGCATCCGTCTTTGGGGGATAGCGCAACCGTCTTGACGAGGGCTGAGTCCTCTTGATATTTCGCATTGTATACATCAAACACACCAGGACCCTCGTGTTCCGCGAACAGCCGTGAGTCGTAGACTTTGAAATGCAATGTCTCCGGAAGTTGTGTATCGATTTCAGTGTTCGCATCCTGTGCGGCCGTAGCGCTTGGCTCATCCGAAGGTACCCTAGGCATTGGAGAAGGTGAGTGCGGTGGTTTACTCTTCTCGATCTCGGCCATGATCCATTTTGGAACAGTCCACTCTTCTGACTGAGCATCCACGGTGAAGGCAGTTTGAGCGACATCGTTACGCACGTACATGGCGACGTAGGCCACGGCGTCATTTCCGACGATCTGCTCAGCACCTGGTTTACCCTCGTGTGCATCCACAGCTTGTCGCTTGGTCAGACATTTGACCTGGTTCTCGTCCTTACTGTCCGAGTAGCTGTACCACCTCGAACCTGGCCCTTCAGGTCGGATGATCGGCTGGTAGACGTAGCTTTGCAAAGTCTGCTTATGGACCACAAAGCCATAGAGTGTGTAGTCTGTGCCGTTAACTTTGACATGATCGTCTAGCGTGACCTTGTTCAGTACTTTGACATAGGATCGAGTCTTCAGATCAAAACTCTGCCGTTCCATTTCGATCGTCAGCAACTGGGGAAGAGCTTGGCCGGGAACTGTAAAGTCGGGCGATTTTTCAATGGCCTGTTGCATGCTATCAACACCGACCACAGGGACGCGATAACTGGGTACATTGACACTGTAGTCGCGCTTGGGTCCACAGATAGCTTGCAAAGTAGCAGCGTGTTCAGTGTCTGCAAGCTCCTCTTCGAGCTTCAGGCGCAGAACCTCCCAGGTCTCTATGACATCCAATTTGTCGAGTCGCTCATGGATGCCATACCAATCCAGAGCATCTAAGACATCATCTAATGCGATTGCTCCCGCTCCCGGCTCTACTTGTGTACGGAGCAAATACAGCACCTTCTGCAGCGCATTGATGAGCGGTTTTGGGCGGAGCAACGGCTCATGGTAGACATCAGAGGCTTTGACGTTGTAGAGTAGAGTCCGGAAAGGCTTGAACAGCATCCATGAAGCGATTGCAGAGATCATGTTTCCACCTGGCGCGCTCGCATCTTCACCAAGCATGAGACCTTGCAGCCCCGTCATCGCAAAGCTGTCCCATGGATTCTCTCGATTGGCATGCTCCCACAGACAGTTAGTCTCATCTTCGACGATGCGAACATATGCCGTAAATGCAAGCTTATCATGGCGGAGAAGGGCTTGCCGCTGACCGCGCATGCGATGGGCGATGTCATAGTACGGTCCATGGAAGCGTGTCCAGCCCCAATCAGGTGACCCGCTGCAGAAACGATGTAGAGCTGTCTTGGAGTAATGCACGCGTGGTTCTGTGGGGTTGTAGAGTACGACCGAGACTTGTGCGGCTACGCATTTCCGCTTTGGCATCTGCTTCGATCCTAGTAGCGGTAGTGGCGCGTGTTGGGCATCGATGGGTATAAGTGGGGCCGCCGAGGCATCTTCTGGCGCGCCTTCAACGACGACTTTTGCGTCGTCTGATCTCGTCTCTTCTTCGACAGTCTTCTCCTTGGACCCGTCTTGGTCCTTTTTCTCTTGCGTATTCTCCTCCTTTTTCGGCTTCATGACGCTCAGACACTCCAGATACACACTGAGGTAGTCTGAGTCATTGCCTTTTGGGTAGAATTTGATCTGCCACTTGTGTCCGCCAATGATCGCAACATCAGACTTCATCACCAAGTCTCGATTTGGCTTTTCGCGAGTGCCATTGTACGCGTCAATGTTCCACTGGATGCGCCCAGTCTCGCCCGCAGTGTACTCTGGCTCTTCCAGCGGCAGGAATGCCTTGCTTTCCCAGTACTCGTGATCGAGAGCGCTGTGTTCGGTCGACTCGTCAATCTCCTTGAGTTCGTCTTCGTCCGGGGAAGACGTGTCTTCTGATATGGGGTGCCATGAGGGAAGGCCGTCGTCGTCGTCGTCTGAAGACTCGTCGTCTGAATGCACGGGCTCGATCGGCGGCGGTGGTGGCGGCGGAGGCTGTGCGGAGGGATCGACGGGCAAGTCGGGGTTTATTGGAGGTAGGATTGCAGAAGGTAGTGTCTGTATGCGCTTAGCAAGTGGAAGAGCACAAAGGTCGAACCGTTACTTACCGTATTCTCGCTGATGGCTGCAGGTGGATCTGGCGCATGGCCGGTTGGTTCGACCTGGACATGACCGTTTGGCGCAGGTGGTGGAAGCCTCATGGCCGTGGCGTCATGGTCTTGTTCCCCAGCCGGGGCATCTGGCAGCACCAGCTCCACCTCGGTATCCGGCGTCATATCCATGGCGTTGTCGTCCAGAGCAGCGACCTGGACGGCAATAGCAGCGCTGGCATGTTCGCGGTTGCTGGTTGCTGCCGTGGGTGCTTCTACATTCGCTTGCGGCAGCCCGTTTGTCAAGCTCGCATCGTCCATGTCTGCATCTTCCCGGTTGTGTCGCTGGCCAGCTGTGGCATTCGAGCTGCTCATGCTGACATCGGCAGGGGCAGATTGTGGTGGAGGTGGTGGTGGTGGTGGGGAGGAAGAGGAAGGCCGGGCATCGAGGTGATCTAGCGGGCTCGAGAATGACGGTGTAGGTGTGCGCTGCATAAAGTGTGGCTGCTCAACGGCGGCCATGGCTCACAATCGCGGCCGTGAGTGCGCATGTGAGGTGGGAGACGAAGTGTTGCTTGGAGCCACCCGGTCGAGGGTCCACGTCAGCGAGGTGAGGGTACCGTGGGCGTGGTTCTGAGCCGAGTGAGAGGTGAGCGATGTGATTGATAGTTGAAGCCTGAGTAAGCTCTCTCAGTATCCCGATGCTGGTTATTTACTTGCTGGTCGACGGCGCTATCGACGATTTCAAGGCGCAGTCACAATGGGCAGCGAGAGGGAGGGTGTGGATCTGCAGTCAAGTTGGAGGCCGAGGAGGTCAAAAGGCACAGATGCTGAGGCGTGGCTGAGGTTATGGCGTGAGTTGTCGCCTATCAGACAGTGAGGCTGCAGCCAGCATGCGGTAAAGCGAAGCACGGTGCCAGCTGTTCGGACCCCCGCGCACCGCTATTCGAGACTAGGCCAGGCTGCAGACGCTCAGGCAGACGCTGCAAGCACGGCCGCCCTTGTCGATGTTCGCCCTTTTGTTGTTGTTTGTTGTTCTTGGCTGGGCCCCATGAGGCGAGTTGGGCCTGAGTCATAGGCGTCGAGGCGTCGCGCACCGCGGGCCATGCCATCATCGCCAGCCTACTAGATAGTAGTAGTTAGTAGTTATCGCCAGCGCCGCCTCTTATCGATAGCTCCCGGCATCCGGCAGCGCTGCGTGGAAAAGTGGGGCCCCTCCGCATCTCAACTCAAGACGCGCCAGCCTCTCCACACGCCAACACCAGAGTGACCACATGTGCAGACACTCGCCAACTGCATCTGCACAATTCGCTGGCTTCAATCAATTGTCTTTAACACAAATATCGTCTATAACTCACATGGCCGGCTACTTTCCCATGCTTGACATCCCACCTCTGATGACATCCCTCACCTCTGCCCTCACCCATCCTTCTTCTTGACGCTCGCAAACGTCGCCGCCACAATCAGCGGAAACACCACCGTAGCCTCCGCATACACCTTGACACTCTCCCCATCCGTCTTGATCTTCCCCCAGCTGACCGCCTCGTCTGGCCGCGCCCCAGCATCACTGCCATCAAACTCCTGCGCTGTGTTAATGTACACTGCGCTTTCGGCGCCATTCCGCATCAAGTTGGCATTGGCAATGTGATGCTTGACGAGTCCGCCTCCCAGCACAATCATGCCTGTGCGCTTGGCCCGCACCGCAATGGTGTTGATTTTGCGAATGTCCTCCACAATGTCGATTCTCAGCTGCTCGGGCGATGACTTGAACGTGTGGAAATACAACATGTCGCCCAGGCTGCCGTCAGTCAGAGCAGGGCAAAAGACGGGGATGTTGTTTTTATACGCCCAGTAGTACACGGAGCGCTCGTCGTTGATCTCCTTGCCCAGACGGTGAATCACTTTACTCGGCGTCCAGTGCAGTGGCTCGTCCGTCTTCTTGCTGGCTTCTTGCTCCGCGAGCATGGTGTCGAGAATAGGCACAACCCAGTCTTCAAATGCGCAGTAATTGCTGTTTGGCACCACCAGATTGCCAATCCGATTCATGCCTTGTGCCCGCAGTCCCGCTCCCGGCGTGGAAAATGCACCCATGTAGGTTGGCGCCAGACATTTGATGAAATCTTCCTCTACACCTCCTGCCGTCGTGACAATCGCCGAAACATGCTTGTGCTCCACCAAATACCGCAACGTCTCGCGCAGCCCAGACGATATCAAATTCGACGTATACCCCAGGAATATCGTCGTTCCATCACCAGTCTCTGGATCCCTCCAAGCCCGCTGTCCATTTTCATTTAATCGTTAGCGTAATGTGCTGATTGGTATTGCGTTGCGACTGTGTTGTGCAGTGTTGGTCTCCCACTAATCCCATCGCATCACCCATACCCCCCTTCCCCCTCAAAAAAACAACCAAACAAACATGAAAATAAAATAATGAAATAAAAACTAACCATATCCCCAATAATCCTCACCGCCTCCCCCAAAGCCGTAGCCTGAAACCCCATCCTCGCATACCCCCCAACTAACTCCTCCACCGTAATCCCCCGCTCCGCATACTCGTTAAACTCAATCCCTTGGACTTCGCGCGCGTCTGCTGGGACGGGGGCGGAGCGCTGCAGGACGGCGTTTGTGGCGGCTATGGGGGCTGGGGGGTTGGGTGGTGGCATTGTGGGTGTGTGTGTGGTACAGGGATGGCGGGGTGGGGGGGATGGAAGGGGGGTGGGATGGTGGTTGTGTGTGTTGTGGCGGCCAGTTGAGTTGGGTTGGTTCACTCTGGATTGAATCGTTGATAGTGCGGAGGATTTAGTGTTTTTTTTGTCGAGATGTTGTTGTTGTTGTTTTTATTGTGTGTGGGTGGCTTTTGTGACTGATGGTAGGTACCCATGCTGATGAGGCTGAGGTAATTTTTCGCACTAGCGCGGATGGCTAACTACCATCCTAACCTACCCTACCTACCATATGTGGGTATCCATTTCTGAGTTTTGCACATCTTGGACTTGACGCCGAATTTGGCCTCAGATGCTGGAAGCAGCATGGAGTATGTCGATGGGGGAAAATTTGATGGATGCGGCGGATAATGTTTAGCGCGTTGGTATACTGGGAGGTATGGGAAGAGTGGTGGAATTGCACATGTCTGCAAGACAGACTAGCTATGCTCTTTTTATTTACTTGTGTGATAACGTAGAGTAGCTTCTTTGATCCGTGCAGGTCTTGACTCTAGATGATCTTTTTTAGGTAAACTAATCGTAGCCTGCGCCTTCTTCAACAACTTCCATTCGATGCAGTATCAGGTTCAATAAAACGCTCTCCGTATCCCGCTCGAATCGATGACCTTCAGCCCGTGGTCGTGCACTCGCCAAAACCTTCGTGCGAATTGCCCTTGCGCGCTTGTGGTTGTTATTGAGTCGGAGGGTGGGATTCAAGACACGCTCCTCGGTATAGGCGAAAAAAAGTCGCATATCATAGACTGGTTTCAGAGGAACTTCTCGCAATATGAGGAACATGATCATCACGGACTGGGGCAGCGAAATGAGCCGCATAGATATTTCGACCCTGTCTGTATACGGAACCAGCCCATTCGATTTTAACACGCACGCGATGCGTAGAGTTACAGCCTTATTCCACAAGCGAGTAGTGAACAGTGTTGACATGAACATCGAGAAGATGCTGATCGGTTCTGCCAAGGACAAGCGGTTCCCTACTCATGGCGAGAGAGCAGCAGAAATGCACCAGCATACCACTATTCGAAGCAACTTTGCCATTCAACTCCAACGACGTGCGTGCGCAGAAAAATTTGAGCAGTGTGCGGATTCGTTTTGTGGAGATGAGACAACAAGCTCTAGTGGTAAGATGTACCGCTTTTACGGTGCCATGGCATGTAACATAATCTCTCAACTCGCTGTGCTCTATTCAGATTTCCGATACGGTGATGGGATTATGTACGGCAACATCAATCTCGAGGAAGCATGTTCTGTCGGTTTTAGCCAAGTGCAGAGGAGAGATATCTTACACACCCATTGAGACGCTCTTATAGACTGGGATTTGTGCCAATGAGACGACCAGGCTAGACTCGGACATGTTCGTCAGTCATAGATGGCATGCCACTTTTTGTCCAGTACTCTCTGCCATCATTGTCAGTAGCGAACACAGATGAAGATGACAGGCGTAGAAAACGCTGTGGAAGAACATGTCATGATTATGCTAATTGACTCGGTGTCCGGAGATCGCGTGGTGGGGCCATCGAAGGTGTTTGCTTGCAAGGGGATCCCAGGCGTATCAGGAAGTAAATTCTGACTTCTCGTGCCGACCGTTCAAAAGGGGAAGCCACCTTGAGCAGAATCGCATTATCAGCAGCCCCAGCGAGAACACATCGTCTTGCAAAAAATCGAGATTATGCTCATTAATGTGCGCACTGGTTTACCAGCTTCTACTCGAGCGTTGATGCAAGAGCAGCAGCCGTATGATGGCTGGACGTAGAAGTTACTTGGTACCACAGAAAATGAAGAACGTGTCGATTCCAGTATGCTGCAGGAGAGACACGGTTCGAAGACGTCGGTACCAATTGATTGTTGACATTGGTGATCAGGGCCTGCCATGGATGAGCATGGGCGTTGCTATTTGAGTCGAAGAACTGAGGCCCCTGCAAAGGTAATGTGACGAGTGCGACTGTGTCTCAGACGGATCGAAAAGTCGTGAATCACATCTGTCGTAGTCATCAACTTAGCAACGGCCCTACCGACTCTTTCAACACGTGATGGTAGCTTCGATGGAGATCTAGGAGCATCGCAGAGGAAGTGCCAGTTCCTATAGAGGTTAGGCTGTGACTGGCGAAACTTTGTAGACTCAGGAATCGACTCGCTTGTCGTGATCATCGTTGGAAGTTCCCGACTGCCCAGGTGGACGTGCTGGATGTCAAAGGCGCCGACTCATTACTTCTTCCGCTCCCAGCTATCATCCTATACTTTTGCGAGGTTAGTCAGCCGGAAGTAATCTTTCCTATAAGACGCCTCCAATGCTCGTTGCGGCTGAGAAACTACATCGCATTTTTTCTCCTCCATGCGCCCATCCCTGGTCGTCTGATGATCTTGCGCAACTTTCGCTAGTCAGAGTGTCCTACAGCGTGGGGTTTGCAAGGCCTATCTGACAATTTTCACATTTCAAGGGTCTCAACATTGTGGTGAAAAAGTGCGCCTCTGTTCCTTTTGTCGGCAGAGTGCCACAAAACGTGTAGCTGACTTGGGCTACAAGTTCATTCCAGAGCTTGCAGTTCTAGAAGCAACGCCAGGAGCCTAGTGATGTAGATTTGTCAGTGAGGACCGAAAAGACTCACCGTCGGAGCATTGGCAGGGCTCCTTCATAAGACAATTATTCAGGTGGATTGTGCGCAAGGAGAAAGTCAATCCACGATGTTGGTAAGCTGGTTCCGTCTAATGTCGCATCTGAGGACGTTCCCAAGCTGAGGTTGCAGGAACGATCGTCCGCCTCATGAGATATAGTTGCCTGGAAAAAGTGCATTCACGATACTTGTTTGAGAGTGGGAGCTTCTGCAAAGGAAGTCTTAGTGGACTTCCTAGTATATTAGGTTTGGTTAGCAGCCGTGATGGAGCTTGGAAATCCCTGGAGCCGGAGGTCGGCGCTCCTCACGTGGGCAGTGCATGGCGCTAGCCCTAATAAGCCTGCCCAGCCACCACGGGCAGTCGTTGGTGGCAGTTGCCAAGCACGACCGCTTTCATATTAGTGCCATCGTGTACCAAGTGCAAAGTTTCTTTTCTTTTGTGTGCTGTGCAGGGCGATGCAGCACATGATGAGCTTGGGTAACGATTTGTTCCAAGGCAAGATGCGCTTGTAGCGGCAATGCTGATGAATTTCCAATAGCGTTTTAACTTTACCTGGATGCATGGTACATACTGACAGGACTTTTGCATGCTAATTTGCATCCTTGCTAGCTCCCGTATTATATCAAAGATACCCCGAGCCATTGGACTATCGGGCATTATGAAGATCGCTCCTCGACATTCATCTGGCTATATTCGGAACTATACAGGAACCAGCGTGGCAGAACAACGTGCAAGGGTCCTGCTCTCTATAGAGGGGTCGCAGGATCGCAGGGTCGCAGGGTCACAGGGCCGCAGGGTAGCAGGGCCTCGGCGGCTCAAATGCGATTTGAGAAAATGTGTTTTGGACACGACAGAGCAAATCTGAGACGGAGTGGAGTGTGCTAACCCCTTCCTAGGGGTCAAGGCTTCATCGGGCAGATTCATGGATGACCCCACACTACATGGCGTCAAGGCTCCTTGCTAGCGTCCACCACCGACTGCGTCTCGCCAACGGGCCTCATTCCTGCGATTCATTGTGATGGCATAACACCGATGCTTGCATGCTTCGTTCCGTGTGGCATCGGACGGCTGCCGCAAGCACAGCACCACACTCATGATAGCTGCTCGTGCAGCCATGCACGGGAGTGGGCGCAGTGTGCCTTAGCTAGAGATCCCCTGTGGAACTCGGGCTGGGCTGGAAGAGGAAGCGCGGATCTGACACTTGTTCCGTCATTATCCCTGCAATCTTCAATTGGGTGCCCAATCATCTGCCATTGCCCACCCTTTGACGGTTCTCTGGCTAGGCCGTGCATGGACGCCGGCTTAGCCATGACGGCCGGCTGCAAGGTCGAAAATGGCACTGGGGGTGGCCGTGTGTCACTGCGGCGTTCTCGTGTCTCTGTGCTGTTCTCCTCGACGCTTCTCTTTCCATCACATCTTACCCTCAGCTACCGCCAACCTCTCTGGACAGCAGCATGCTGCCAATGTGCACTGGAGCCCAGCCTGGCTGAACCGCTGCGCCTTTTGAATCTCGGCCCCTGCACGAACCCGCCTCCCGTAGGGCGAGGGACGGTTGACCACGTCAGATCACAGAACGCTCGCCGGATCGCTTTTGCTGCTCTCCACGCCCTTCTAGGCACCAGCACCTTCACCTGACCACCCAGCTCCACCATCCAAGCCATTTTGACGCGTGCCGCAGCTCCACACAGCCGACAGCGTGAAGAGCAGAGAGCCCACCAAGGCCGACTCTCCAGTTTCGCGGCGCACCCACGATCCATCGTGGCACCGGTTCAAAACGGCGCTAAAGCACTTCAGCACGGATCTCGTTAATCCTTGGCGCATCAACCACCAACAACATCGACGTCACCCCTACCAAAATCGCGACTTCACAGCCGTCGACAGAAGCAACAGTCCCAACACGGACAATCTTCACGCTGCCTGACGTCCTCAGGCATCGCCATCCTTTCACAACATTACCGCTAGCTAGCTCTACACGCACTCCCAAACGACTTCTCGACACATTACATAATCACGTCCAATTCTTCCTCCAACACGTCTTTGGTACCCATGCAGCAGACGCACCAGCAAATAGCACCGAGATCACACCATCATGTCCAACAGGTATCCTCGTGATAGGTCACCACCCTATCGCGACCGTAGACCTTCGACATTCAGCAATGGCTACGCTCCCCGGCCAAGCGACAGCGTCAGACCGAACCCAGAGGCCAGCGCATTCCCACCCAGAGATATCCCTCGAGGCCCAAAGTCCGTTGCTGACGCCCCACGTGGCCCTGCCACAGGCCCCCCTACGCCTTTGAGGACTGCACCACCTTTGAGCAGTGGGCCAGCGCCTCCTCTGCACAATTCCCATAATTCATGGAGAGCAGATCGTGATCGCGATCGTGACTTTGACCGGCGCGAGCGACGACCTACTCCCCCACGGCGCTCCCCCATTCGAGACGCGAGGGATCCACGTGACCAGAGAGACTTCTTACCGCGGGATCTCGACGTCAGTCGTGCACGACGCAACTCACGCGACGGCCCACCGTCGGCTGGCTCGACCTACTCAGATCCCCCTCCAATCAGCGCCGGCTCATCTTACCGCGGTGGTAGCATCAGCCGAGGTCGCGGGGGCTTCGTGGGTCGTGGTCGGAACTTCCACAACGACGACCGAGATAGACATCATGACCCACGTGACCGCCCACCGGATCGCACCTATCGACCGCGAAGCCGGACACCACCGGGTCGCAGGGAGAGAGATGTACGAGACGAACGGGACTTCGACAGGAGAGACCGTGATGACCGGAGATTCATTCCACGAGAATATGATTCTTACATTGGCCCTGCAGGCGCCGCAAAGCCTGGGTTACGAGCACTAGATACTCATCGTGGCCCAGGTCCATCTGACTTGCGCCATCTCCCTGGCACACCAACAGGACCGACTCCGCATTCATCTCATCATGCATCTCCATCGGACCGGCTAGGTCCCCAAGTAGATTCTTACTCACGGCGTTCGTCTCTGGCCATTGATTCACTATCTGCCAAGGATCCTAGGCGGGAACCATGCAAGGATGAAGCCCTCTTGGCCAGTCGAGCTGAAGCGTCTAGAGAAAGGTATGCCCCACGTGCTTCGTCGCCTCCTGCTTCCATCCCGGCTTTCGGAGGATCTAATGTCTGGAGGGCTCCCGTTCATGAAACCAAAGCGAGTATCCCGGTAGTGTCCCAGCCAAAACCTGTACAGCCCATTGCGACTCCCGCCGCTCCTGCACCAACAGCAGCCCCGGTTGTTGCAGCGTCCGTTGCACCCACCAAGGCTGTGGTACATACGCCAGCGCCAAAGCCAGTGATCGCTCCAACTGCTCCAAAAGCTGTTCCATCAGGACCTTCTAGCTTACCACCGACTGGACCCAAAGCGGACCGAGTTCCAGATCGAGTACCTGGAGAAGTACCTAGCCAAGATTCAAGACCAGGACTATCTGTGGCACCGCGTATGGAGCCTCCTCCTCATCCACCTCATGTCTCTTCCGCACCAGTTACTGATAAGACAGGCACGAATAATGCACCGTCTAAAGCTCCAATTGCACACACACCGGCTGCACAGTCGAACGGACCTCTGAATATTGTACCTCCTGTGTCTGTTCCAACAGCTCCTTCGGGACTAGCAAGGTCTCCCCCACAAGGTCCAGCCTTCAAGCCGCGTGCGCCACCCATAGCTCCACAGGCTGCGTTCCGAGCGAATGCCTCCCCATCTTTCTCCCGAGCTACACTGCCACAATATGCATCCAGAGACACATCTCCAGGTCCGACACCACCTATTGGGCCAAGAAGTGGCGGCGGGAATGCTTCATTAGCCAACGCTCCACCTCAAACACTACCTGCCAATATACCCACGGGACCCAAGGCTGACAGAACACCCATGGCTTCCAGGCCATCTGCAATGTACCCTCCGCCTGACAGGCCAGGCTTTCCTGTACCAAGGGCACCTATGGGAGGAGGCCCTAAAAGTATGCAATGGGTACGACCAGGCTTGATCCCTGCACGCACCGTGGTGCCGACCAAACGTGAATTCCCCTCAGACGACCGCGACAGGCAATTTGGTACTGTCCCCAAGGCCCCGAGATTGGAACATCACTTCTCTGTTACGCAACCCCAGCGGGAGCAAGCCAAGTCTGTATCGCCATCCGTATCAAAAGTATCAGCAGAGACTGCGAGGCCCAGGGAGCGAGCTGTGTCTGCAGAACGCTCTACAGCGACTTCGCCAAAACCGACCCCGATCGAAACACGGCGTTACTCAGATGTGATTATGGCGGAAGCGTCGCCAAGGATAACAAAGCCTCTGATGTCTACCACCTCATCCGCCCCAGAAGCCCTACAGGATTCGGATGACGATGTTGACTTAGACGAAGACGACTTCGCTGAGTCTGAAGCAAAATATAACCGGGAGGTTGCTCGTCTCGAGGCCAGACGTATTGATCTCAGTGCACCACATCTGCGTGCTACGACGCCATTACAGGAAATTGTTTTGCTATCTAGCTTAACAGTTGACCATCTTCCGCAAAAACAGATGGAGTCAAAGATGAATGCTGAGGACGAGGCTGCGCCCATGCACTTAGACGATGACAACAAATCACTTATTGGCCAGCGGCAACCGGAGAGCGTCATAGCTGATCTTCCCACGCCAAAAGATGACCGCTCCCTTGATGTTGTAATGGGAGAGGTCGAGGATACTAGAGACGACAAACTTGAACGATCCACGGCACCAGCAACAATGGCTCTCAGGCTTCGACGTGAAGGGTCCGCCGATGATGACAATCCTCCTGACTTGAGTTCGCTGCCCTACCTTGGTTCTGGTCCACCAACCCCATTGTCCGATATTGGGCAAGACAGACCAAGCCTGTCTGATTCCATCAAACTCGCTATACGTGAAAAATTGCGAAAGAGTATCGAGCCAGAGTTGACTCAAGATGAGACATTGCGCCAGTACGCTGCCCTATACAAACAGTGGCGGTCTACCATCCGTCCTTGGGACGAGGAACGTGATCAAGACGACCCAGAAAGACAACCTTCGGCGGAGCCGGCCATGAAAGCGCTCACTCCAGACGTCCAAAGTGCAGCAATGACTGGAATACTGGACGGGTCACTCGCACCCACTGGTCGCAGGGGCCACGCAAGCCGATGGGCGACCGAACTGGATATCGAGGCAGTTATTGCAGAGTCTCTAAAGACTGCGGAGGAGGAGAAATTAGGAAAAAAAGACAAAGAGCCACGAAAATCCATGGCCGATCCAGAAAAGGAAGCCGACCTGCCTATAGAACTCACTGAGTCCGAAGCTCAACGTCGCCGGTACATTGATACCAACTTTCAACGCGAACCGGGCCAAGGCATTTTCGCTTTCCATTACGAGCCGCCTGAGGATGACTTCACAGAGGAGGAGCATCGTGTCATGGTGCACAATTATAAGGATCAGTATGCAAAGAAATGGGGCAAGTTAGCTGAAGTTCTGTACAAAGAGGTTGGTACAGAGCGAACCTACAAGGATTGTATTAATCATTATTATGCCACCAAATGGGGCAGGGAATACAAGGGTAAACTCAGAGGAAAACGCGGCGGGCCTAAGAAACGAGGAGGAGCTGTGGCTCGAGGTCGCGCAGCTATTGCTAATATGGAACGACCGGAACAATCGGGAGAGGATGGACTACCACTACCTGTCACCGAGACTGGGCGCCCTCGACGCTCTGCAGCCCCTACTTTTGGCGGGACGGAACAAGACATTGACTCTAATGCGGTAGCTCTAGTACCAGGACGTGCGCGACGTCAGACTGATGCTGATGGATCCCAAGAAAAGGCGGGGAGACGTGGCAAAGGAAAAGACAAAGTTGGTCGCAAAGCCAAGAACATGCCCCTTGCGGCGGCACCAGTTGGCTCACCAATTAAATTCGATCGTGGCAAAGAAAAAGGCCAAAGTTTGGGTGTCAAATTGGAGGACGAGTTCAACAAACGGCCACTGGGCGAAATGCCTCTACCTATTCATGCCGGACTTATGGAAGAGCAGATGCTCATGACTGGCAACCAACAATTACTTGGAGAACTACCACCAGGTATATTAGATCGATCGAAGATGGCAGTACCCCCTGCAAGACCTGGCCCATCAAGCTACTGGTCAGTTTCGGAGTTGCAAGACTTTGACAAGAACGTCGCGCACTTCGGTACTGACTGGTTGGCGATAGCAAACCACATGGGCACCAAGACGCACACCATGATCAAGAATCAGTACCTGCGCCTAGTAGAAAGCGGACGGATAGAACTGGAGCAAATGGCGAAAGAAGCAGACGTTCGCAAGGAACGTGGCGATGATCTTGGACCACCACCGACACCCACTCCAGCGCCCAAGAGGCGTTACGAAAGCACACAGGCTGCGCCGATTCGGCAAATCGCGCCTACACCCGAACATAAATCACCCCTTCTGAATCCGCTCGCGCTACCAAAGGCATCATCTCCGCAATTACCTTCCTCATCGAGATTTTCCACTATCGCTCAAGCACCCGTGCAGGGTAAGCCCTCGTTACCTGCATCTGGATTCTCTTCCCTACCAGAGCCTAGTCTTGTCTCCGTTCCCTCGCTTCCATTACGACAATCGCCTCCGGCTCCACCTCAACGTGCGCAACCACAGCACCACCATCAGCATTCAATGTCTCAGCACAAGCAGCCGCAGCATGGACCTCGAGCTGGATATTTCTCGGATGATATGCCCCCTCGCCTGGAGAATCGCCCACCTTCGCAGTCATCAGCGAATCAGCAACCACCCAGGCACCTGCCACAACATGCACAAGGCCGTTCACAAGAGCAGCATCAGTCCCCGCTTTATCGGAGTCTGCAATATCACGATCGTGAGAGTTTAGCCCGGCCTGGTGTTCAACAAGAACAAGAGGCTCAACATCGATTCCACCACCAGCGACGGATATCTCATGAGCTGCAAAATCATCGACCCTTTGTTCCAGGACAACCATCTTTAATGTCTACTGTGCGCCCGAATTCTGCTCTTCAGTCTCCAGAACACCGTCCTTTACCATACTCGCACTCTCGTCACGTGTCCCAAGCTCAATCTATTGGCCACTCTCCATCAGACACATATCCTCAAGGGCTTGCCTCTATGCCTAGCGCACAACAGTTGCCACCTCGATCTTCGATCCTTACACCACCGGTAAAGGAAGAACCCAGGAACCCACCACCACTTATGCCTCAAGCTCAATCTCAAGCTCAAACCATGTTGCAATCCCAGCACCACAGTCAGCAGCCAAACCAACCCTCTATACAGAAGGCGCCACCTCCCAGCGTACCTAAGCCTGCTGTGGAGCCTAGGAAGTCTAATCTGATGTCTCTGCTCAACGACACCCCTCCAGAAGAGCCTAGACGAAAGAAGCCAAGTGATCAGGGACCGCCATCACACAGCACAACTCCTCAGCAGTCTACGCCCATCGCTCCCCCACCACCGACATCACAGTCCTATTCCTCGTCATCGCGACGTTCTATGTACGAAGATCAAGCGGTCAATCAAACTAATTACAGTCGGTCCTCATACGCTCAACAATCTGCGTTGCCTCCGACCGGAACCAATAGGTCAATTGATATGACGAATGAGCATTCGGTGGGAGGCAGATCACGCGAAGGCTGGCCACAACGTCCTTCATACCTGCACAGTCAAAGTCAAAGTCATGGCCCGCCATCAGTATCGCTTCCCTCATCGCAGCCGGGTCCTCCACAGCCCACCTTCAACGACAGCAGAATGTTCGGCAACCATCGCTCCGTTTTCGCCCAGCACAACGCCGCGCGGCACAACCCCTCGCCGCCACCCCATGGCTACGGCAATTCCCCTCATTTGCATTCACGGACTCCGAGTATTAGCGGGGCGCCTACTCAGGCCAATCGTCACGTCATCCCTAGCACCACTGCTGGTCAACACTCACAGGCAGCTAGCGCTTCTGCTCAAATTCTGCAGCCAAACCCGTATGCTCAGGTTGATCCACCCGGAAGTGCCCCACCGCCGGGTCCTATGGGTATGCGTCCTAGCCCACACCTTCACACCAGTCACATCGCACAACAAAGAGATACTGCCGGTCGCAATGAGCATGCGCAGACACAAAACGCGAATTTGTCATATCCAAATCCTCAGGCCCCGAACGAACATCCCGGACATCCGCAGCATGGAGGTCCGCGAGGTCTGAACGAGCCATACCGTCCTCGCGATCCGCGGGAACCCCATCGTGATATAGATTCACGCAACTCAGACCGCGATACAGGTCGTGAGCTTGCGCAGAGGACTGAATACCTACGCGAGCAGCTTTCAAATCCTACAATACGGTCCACTGGCCCTTCGATGCACGAAGACATACGCTATCAGGCACAAGATCGGACGTACCTTCCTCAGCGCTCGCAAACTCCGCTTTCGAGACCGGAGCACAATCAAACTCCGCAGTTGCAGCATCCTCCTCACTCCTCACTGGGTGTAGCGAATCATCCGCTATATAGTCAGCGACCTCTCGAAGAGTCGGCACATCGTTTCTCGCAGCCTACATTCTCTCGCGAGCGCAGCATCGCAGAACGCATGCGCGATGAGCAAGCCCAACAAGCCCAACAACAAGCCGCGATGAACAGAGAAGAACAAATGAGGCGCGATCGCGAGCGCGAAATGCACGAACGCGAGCTTCGGGAAAGAGACATCCAAGATGCACGTTACAGGGAGAACTTGATGAGGAGTAGAGATATGAGGGGTCCGCCGCCACAAGCATCGGGACCAGAGCAACGAGCGGATCAGAGGGCGCCAACTGGGCCAGGGCCCATGGATTGGAGTAGACATCCACAGGATCGTGGAGGCTGGCAACGTTGATTGCCTTTCTTTACAGAACATACTTGGCTTTTCTTTTGTTAGTCGCATCGGCCCAAGTGTATGAGTATGACGCTTGAACGTGACGGTTTGAGACTCATGGCATGATATCGGTGGCGTTCTTCCTTGTGGATGAATTTTGGATGGAGATGTTTTTTCCATTTCTGATGCTAGGCGGAGTTCATGCATTTTTGTGATGGGCAGATACCTTGATTGCGAGGATCGACTCTTGTACATGTGTATTATACGTAGAGGACGCCTCTTGTTTGAGTAGAAGAATAACGAGCGAAATCAGATTTAACACAAAACAACAAACACCATCTTCTCCTTGTGTTAAGAGAAATGAAAGTCTCTGATCGAAATCCTAGATTCCTTCACTCTTTTTCTTCTTTTGCATCATCATCGCCTTCACCCGACCCAATATAACTAACATCACCCTCCAATTCCCCTTCAATCCACCGCGCCGCCACCCGCCCCGTCTCTTCACCCACCTCCCTCTCCACCATGCCAGCCCTAACACGCATCCCGTGATCCGCCCCCCGCACAACCACCAGCTGCGACGCGGCCCCCATCTTCCGCCTCGTGTCCCCCAGCATAGCAAGCGGACACATTGCATCTCGGTCCCCCACTACAAACAAGACGCGCACGCCGGGCGGCAAATCGAGCAGAATCTGGTCGCGTACGTCGTTCTTGGGGCCGAGGAGAGGGTAGGAAATAAGTAGCAGTTGTACTGATGTGGGATGATCGTGATTGTGATCGGGGCTAGTGAGGTACTGGGTAGCGGCTATGACTGCGGCGCGGGATCCCATGCTTCGGCCGCCGAGAAGCAGGGTGGATTTTGTGGTGTTTGTGTTGCTGTTGCTATTACTACTATTACTCTTGCTCATGCTCGCGTCGCCATCCCTGGAAAACAGCTCCGCAATGCACGCGTGAAAACCTTTTACGCGCGATGCGAGGTTCATGGAGCCTTGGAATGCGAGGAGGGGGTGGGTGAGGGAGAAGCCGGTGCAGAAGTTTTGGACGGCGGGGGCGGAGAGGGTGCCGCCTGCGCCGTGGGTGAATATAAGAGTTTGTGAGTTTTTGGTAGGCTGAGAAAGGTAGTGCTGGCATTTTAGGGGGGTTTTGACAAGGGGGGATGTTATGGTGAGGGTTGTGTAGTTCTGTGGTGGTGGTGGAGACGTGGGTAAGGCTGATGCGTTGGGTTTTGCGTTGGGTTTGTGTGCTTTTGTCGCACGTCGAGGGAGTCTATTCGTTGGGTTCTTGGATTTGTGTGAAACAGCTGGGTCTGTATTGATAGATTGCTCATCTGAAGGCTCTGCTGTAGAAGGTCGTGATGCCAGAGCTTGATCTTTCGCTGACGAACGCGTGACACGTCTCTTCGGCTCAGGCGCATGCACAGGCGTTTTGCGTCGTTTAGGAGCCATTCGTGGGTTTGTACCTGAGTCCTGTCTTTGGTATGCTTATGTTTGTACGTTGGTACAGGTAAGGGCATGTATGCTGGGTTGTGCGTGGTGCATGACTCCAATTGCCCATTCCTCGCCAGGTCCACAAGTTCCAACCGCAAAACTAGTTTTAGTACCGAATGTGATAACCAGGGTATAAGATAGGTAAGTGTGCTGATCCGCAAATATACCTTTTGTAGACTAATTGTTTCAAACCCGAGGGCCGAGCCGCCGCCCAAACAAGGAGGTGTAGGACAGCCAATATCAGACAAGGTAAAATCATCTTTGCCAAGAACTCTATTGGATGCAGGTGCTACCGGTAGGGCATGCGTAGTTAATTAGCCGCCCATGCAATAATTAGCGCATAAGCGCGTTAGGTATAAACATCACCTCACTTATTCATGCAATCCTTCTTTCCTACATCGACCGTATGCTCTGCACATCATGTCGAGTGCTCATTCTGCAACGAAAAGTAACGCCCACTCAATGAACGCCAAAGGATATGCTGACAGAATCAGGCGGCGAAATTGTCACAAATGATGCAAAATCTGAAGAATCAACGATAGCGCTCGTCGACCCTTGCGACCAAACATTTCAAACCAAGGCAAAAGATTTGTGGAAGAAACTGAAAGAGGAAATTGCTGAGAGGAAGACAACTATCCAATACGTCACTTCAGCAGAAGCAACAGCGATTACAGGACATGGGGAGAATGGCCCAAAGTCGAATGCAAAGGGTAGAAAGGGTGATAAACGAATCGCATCAGCACTGGCTCTTTTCTGAAGGATGATTGGTTTCATCTCGAGTCAGCTTGCACGGGCATCACTGTCAGTTAAGCTTTGTGAAATGCAGCAGCCTTATATCGCTTTTTAATGCCGAACATAGTGAGCCCCTGTTATGGGGTTTTGAAAGATCTACTCCCTACGACGGGGAGGAAGTGTTGTTGCATTGCAGCACGAATTTAGCCACAGTATAGCGGAACAAAACAGCGCATACATAGGAGTCATGGCACTCATCCTGCCGAGCCAAGAGTATGTACTTTTGTGGCACAGTTAGTTTGCTAGATCCCTTCGGGATAATAATGACAACACCTTTCAACACAACGAAGGTTACGTGCGCCACATGGTTGCAGCACAATGTTTTTTATCTCTTGAATTTGAGATTGCTTAGATGAGACAGCTTGACTGTGAGTCACGTTCAAGGACCGAGTGTCAATAAAATACGTACCACGCCATATAGTCGCACCGCGATCAAATCACTTTTCAGCGCTGTACAATCCTAGCTTATTTTAATCTCCATTTTAATATTACACATTTTCTACGCGCAATTCATTTTTGTACATAACCACATACACTACCAATAAGGTCGCGGATTTGCTTAGCATATTCCACAAGCGCCACATCTCCACGCAGAACACTCCGGACAAGCAGCATAAATGGCTGGATGGTTAAGATTACCGCAATTACAACATTTCCATAGATAGTCCAAATTGTATCTGGGATAGTTGTATCTGGAAGACCGGGATGTGGGGTCTGTGCCGTGCGCGGGTGTTGACATATGCTCGGCCGTCGGTTCAGGCTCCGTGCTCGTTGACGTGATGTCTTCAGAACGTTCCTTTAAATTGTTATCATCATCCTCCATGGGGTTGCCTGCAGATTTCGTTCTTGTGGTGTCTTTAGATGCTTTTAGCATACTATATGGATTTATGTTGGCCTGAGATTCAATTTCCAGACCCATAAATTTATTCCAGTTCGATAACGCGGCCAAGCTAGCATCTTCGGCCAAATCTGACGTCTGGTGTGATATATTCGGACCCGCGACATCGGTCGAGATTTCGGGTGTGCGGATGTTTAATCTTCCCAAGACAGCCTGGATCTCTGCAGTGCTTTTTGGCAGTCGAGCTTCTCGAGCGTTGACAAGTTCGTGGGCTATATCGCTGAGTGTATCGACTAGAGGGATCATGTAGACATCTCCAAGAGCATCATCAGCGACCACATGCCCGCATACCCTTACAAGGTTCTTTCCGACTATATCAGCGTCGTCCCGTGATGTCCAGTGGGCCGCCTCATGGTCGCCAAGCCAGTCTGCTCTTTCAGTCAAAACCCAAGAACCTGAAGCGCCCGGGGGTATAACTAAACAGTGTGAGCAGGGTGAATTTCAGGTACCAATTACTAACATACCATGGCCATCGCTTGGAGTAATGGTATATGCGCGAACAAAATCTTCTCCGAAGGGAAGTACGGTAAATGCAGGAACATGCGAGAGTGTTCCCATACACTGGGGCTGATAGACAATTTCTACCGATTCATGGGCATCGCCAACCTCGAATCTGGTGTCATCCACGAAGTAATCATTGACCAATTGTTCTGACGCCGTTGTGACGGGATAAAAGTGCTCTAGTCCTTCGATCAGCGCCCAGTCGCGGTTACGAGCTGATTGCGTGAACGATGCCGGTGCAATGCGAGCAAGGTCTGGTTTTGTCGTCGTGATTGTATCCACTTGTCTAGGCGACATCGCCGTCAAAATGCTTACTTCTTCCTCCAAAGTTACCGGTTGCTGCTTTGTTGCATTTTGGTCCGAGAACTCCGAGTCTGACATGGCTTCATCTGAGCTGTATTGATCGGACTGATGCCCCGCAGATTCTCTGTCGACTGCAGCTTGAACGAAGGTGTGGCCAGCAGTCAATCCGTACATGGTAGACCCACCATCGTTATCAACGACTACCACAATACCTCCCATGGTAGCGTAAGAGGTCGTTTCAATACCGTTGATCCTGATCTGTGCAGTCCAATAACGCTTGCTATATTCAGAGGTCTGACTAAGCGTGACTTCCATAGGTTCCCAACATGCCTTTGGGATGAGTGGTTGACCCTCTATCAAAACATCGAAGTTGACCATGCCAGCACAGTTCGGTCGACAGAGACGTTGCGCCTCATCTTTTCGAAAAAACCTCTTCATCTTCTTGCACACAGTATCTGGACAAAATACCACAATGTGAGGCCTCGCTGATACTTTGTCCGTGCCGCATACGAGCAAACGTATTGCCATGGGTCGGAACTGTTTCCCAGTCTTGCGCAATTCTTCAAGTAGAGGGCCCTTCAGTCGTTCCACGATATCCGCAAAGGACTGTGAAGTTCTCGTATCGATAGCTTTCTCGAAACATATCATTCCTTGGATTGTTTGCCGTCTCTGGCTAATCGAGTCATTGGTGGTCGTAGCTGTTGCGGACGACATGCTGTGATAGCCTGAATCAGACATAAAGCGGTTGTTATTCTCCAGGTCCGCTATTTTGAGATGGTCTATGCATGTCATGTTTTTATGGCGGCATCTTCTGATAGCGAAGCAATCACAAATATGTGGTCATCTTCTACAGGTAGGTATACACACATCTAGGCGCCAAGTGACAAGGCACCCTCATCTGAGTCAGCAGCCTGGCTTACGAGCCTGTCCTTGATATGTGTATTGCATAAAGGCTGATTCTGAATGTGTTTTATCGAATCAGGCCGATCCTGACGTGTCTTGCAGCGGTGGCGGCCAATGACGAGGTGAGCGGGAGAGTGGAGATCCTTACGGTCCCGAACCCCCAAATTAGTGAATAGAGTCGTACACCAGAAATGAATAGGAAGGCTGGAGCGCGAAACAATGTTTGTTTAAGCTGCTCCTGCGCTTCGATACTAACAACAGGTACTTTTTCTTTCGTCACTTGATGGCAGGCACTCAGTCCGCACCATTCTTGCTCCGTACTGTTCGCACAGAGGACCTGCAGGACCTGAGCCACGCTTTGTGGGGCTGGCAATATTGCACAAGATGTCGTGACAAGTCAGAATGTGGCTCGACTACATGTCCGTGGAGTCGAGCAAACCGTCTCCATACGTTCTGGGGCCGATACAAAGAGCTGACCGAAGCATATGCCCCAGAATATTCAGATCCACGACCAGCTCTAGCGTCCCACTCAGACCTCCTCAAGATAGTTCGGGCTATTCACAAATATCGCAATGTTCCACGAAACCAGCTGCTACGCCAACTCTTTGCGATCCATGGTAATATCGGTGATCAGGCCGCACTGTTGGATCAGAATCGCGCAATGAACATCGCAGCGAGCATTGTCTTCCTGACTAATTGTGGGACGTCGCTCGATTGTCCAGACTTCCTCGAGGAAGAAGGATCGAGTGTTCCATGGAGGGACGATGCTACAGCGGTTGCTTTTGCCAGCGAACTCTATCCGAAGACGAATTGTCTCTTGGTCTCTGAGAAGTTCGGCATTGAGAAACTGACGGCGTACAATCTGGCCAAGGCTGGTGTCCAGCTCGAACCGACATGCGACATGCGACAACACCTGGCGTTGGGTCATAGGGGAAATAAGAAGGTCATTCGCGTCTTTCATTGCGCCGCCGTGCTGAAAGAGATGCTATCAGCTCCACACGCAAGCAATTCAACTCGCCTCTTACCGCGAGCGCTTGCGTTGGAAGTATTGGATACTTTGTATCACGTCATCTTCCCAAGAGATGTAGATTCACAAACTACACTCTCTACCTTGATACGCAAGCAACGATTCGACAACGAGCTGAGACAGTATGAACAGTCAAGGTACAAACGAGACGACGATCCCGACGTAGACTATTCCTACTTCGGGAATCAAATGACCGCGATCTATGAAGAGTTGCAAAATCCCACCTCTCGTCCGGGTTGGGAGAGCTGGTTTCAGAAGTACAGTGCGCAAAGGTACATGCTGATGGCGACAATGATCGGCGTATTCATCGCGGTCCTCCTCGGTGTCCTAGGTTTGGGCGTGTCTGCATTCCAGGCTTGGGTATCGTATCAACAATGGAAGCACCCTGTTAAGGAAGCCTGAGTCCAGTACAAGTTCAGATGGCTAAGGGTGGATGTAACGCATGGTTTCGTGCAATGACAAAGTTAGTGCCCTCATTTGCATCATCGCAGCAAGATGGCAGACATTAGACCCCGAATATTGTCGGGAGGAGAGCCCTATCATGTACACACAACTCGACCATGTGCTCGAATATGGCGAAGTCCCTGTTCCACCATCAGTACATCTTCGCCAGTGGACTCACCGACAAACAAACCTCAACACCGCCATCCTGGACCCAACCCCTATCGCGTCATCGCCTACAGCACCAAAAGTGGAATACCAAAAGGATCAAGCATCTCCACAACCCGGCGTCGGTTCACCCCATAATAGATCTACTGGACTCTCGTATCTCCAAACGCGACTTACGCAGAACAAACCCACCCAGCACCCAACATACACCGCCAATCTCCCCGCCATCCTGACGACATTGCGCAGACCATGGAATTCCAATCGACCAAAGGTTGCCTCTACCCCACCAATTCCGCACGCCAGGTCCACCGCCGGCTCGAACCTTAAGTGCTCGCCGATTGCGCACATATAGCGCGAGACACAGGGCTAGAATAGCCGCAGGACACGCTGGTGTATTGTGTGTGTGGGCTAGAAAGGGAGTTGCATGAGCCTATATTGGTGTATGTGTGTGCGTGTGTGCGTGTGCGTGAGTGTGTGTGGGAGAGGATTGGAGGAGAACCGGTCCAGAAGCCTTCTAGTGTGCAACGCCCTCAGGTACAAAGCCAAACTATGTCCATGAGGTGACGTGTGACCGTCTCTTGCCAGTGGCTTTTTCTTTGACCCACTCACACACACACTCACACTCACACCTTTCCATTCTTACCCTCGGTTGTGTTGCACTGCGCGTGTCGCGTGTCTGCACACACATACACACAGATGCATGCCCGCCCTGTGAAGTTCCTTGGCCCGCGACATACACACCCGGGAATAGTGAAGCCCTGAAATCAGAAACCCCTTTTGAACCCCTAAGGCGTGTTTTACAGCGATACTGCCGCTCATGTCCACAAAGACCCTGAAGCTATCCGTCACCTTGTTGTGTTGTTTAAGCGATGTATTGGTTGGGATCGAAGTTGTACATAGGTACATCCCCTGGTGGTGGTGGTGGTCGAAGGCGCGCATCTCCGGGGGTCGTGGTTGGCCAGGGTGAAATCTGAAGGCGATTAGGCGGGCCGATTCGGCTTCCGGAGAGCGTCGCGTGATTGCGGTGTAACTGGTGCAAGATCGGTTGTGGAGACACTGCTAGACTGGGCCATATGGGTAGTTTAGCTGATGTATTTTTTGTGATTAGCTGGCAATGGCATTAGAAGCTGCATAGATGTATATTGTAATGGTTTGATTACCAACTCTATATTTGAAGAAGATGATGCTGCCGAGACGCAGACCTTGCTCGTGGGGTATCTTTGGTGTATGTACATCCGCTCTGATTATAATTGTACAATGAGTATGCTGCGATGCAGACATGAGCTATGAGAAAATGCATGAAGTTTGAATGCCACAAGGTATCATGATGTAGAAGAAGTAACTTCTCGAGATGCCTTGTATGAAACCATTGCGATGGACTTGGAACATGAATATAAACGAAACGATGATGAAAATCAACAATATATCTATCTTTGAACTCCAGTGCGCAAACGCCGGTAATATGAGAAAATTGATGCTGTGAAGGATACGACAGGCGCCGAAAGGTATTTTCAAGCTGGTGGGTATCGTGTGTGGATCATTTGCCATCGAAATATTCATGATGGTGTAATTGTGTTCGTGAAAAGGAAATCACATCCGGGGTGGTTCCAGAGCCCTTCTAAAGAGCGGTGGAGGTAGGCTAATACCCGTGATGAGAAGCCGGACTGTACTTCGATTCCGGTGCATACTTCTGGTCCGTGACATAGTACGAGTGCGGATGAGGTGCTGAAGGATATTGCGGATGAGTATAAGGCTGTAGAGCCACAGGTGGCGATGGTCGCCTTTCCGTATCGGGCTGCTGCGAAGGAAGTTGACCCGTTTGCTGGTCTGATGGCGAGCTTTGGGGCACAGGGACATGTACATCAAATGTCGAGGATTGTGGAACGGTGTATTGGGCGGGCTCCGGATTGTGAGCGGGTAGAGAAGGCGCATACTGGGAAGCCGAGGCTGGCTGTGTGAACGGAGGTGCCGCGGCCGAATGCGGGTAATCGGACGTGTAGTGTCGTTGTGTCTGCGGTTGCGACGGGTACTGAGGAGGGGGAGCAGCCTGTGCAGAATACTGGGAGCTCGCTGATTGCGGCGATGGATAGTGCTGAGGAGACGAGGGGTGACCGTAATGCTGGCCCGAGGACCGCTGTGCAGGGTACGCATGTGTTGTTGCCGAATGCGCGGAGTAGGGTGCATTAGAGTATTGTGAGGTAGTGGAATGAGGCGACGTATAGTGCTGTGGGCTATGGTGGCCAGGTGTATATTGCGAAGACTGCGGGCCATGCCAGTAATCGGATACGTGGAGGTGGAGCGGCGCATGAGTTGACATGACGCCCTGTACACCAACAGCTTGAGTCACGTTTCCAATAACATGATGCTGCAAGTGGCTGGGCTGTAAGTGATGGGGATAGCCTGCAATAAGAGGCATATCCTTACTCTCCTCATCTTCAAGGCTGACCTTCCAGCCATTGAGAAGTTCTGGCCTTGGTTGAATATCTGCTAGCTTTGGGTCCTGGTAAGGTCGTTTGAGCTTGCCGCTAACCACATCTTCCAGGCTGTAATAGGAAATGACGTGGTGATGTGTGCCCTGATACTTGACAGAAATGGTCTTCTTCATCAGACCACCCTCTTTGAATTCATAGCTGTCAATTAAAGACCCACAGAATCGTCGTTGCTGGTCAGGACTAAGACTCTGAGCAAAGTTGGCGTAGACCTTGTTCATCGACTCTGCATCGCGTGCGAGGCCATTGTCAAATGCCGCATTCTCGTAATCGTCGTCCGAATTGCTGATGTTTTCGCCAGTCTTTGTGGTGGCCAGTCCAGAGCACTCCTTACGCTTTCTCTTGGTGCCACAAGAAGGGTTCAAAGCTGATTTCTTCTCCTCAGGCTTCAAGGCTCGTACCAGTTGGCGGTATATGAGGCAGTTGTTCATGACTCGGCTTGGAGACCAATGCACAGCGTCGGTCCAGCGCTTGATCCCGGAGGCATTTTCTTCATACACGAGAACAGTGCCCGACGTCAGCATCTCAGCACGTTCTTTGTCGTGTGGTCGTCGGCTGATATGGTTGAGGCGTCCTTGAAGAGCGGCCTCGACGACTGTCATCGCATCCTTTGTGGTATCCAAGAAGCCTTGCCATGTGGGTTTGAAGGCCGGCTGTGCCTTGACCATATTGCCCGCTACATGCGATCTGGGAGGTGGTGGAGTGTGAGTCGCAGTTGAAAGAACATGAGAGGCGGCTGAAGGATGCCGTTGTAGGCCACGTGATAGAGGCTGTAATTGCGGTGTAAAGTTGGCATAGGCCGAGGGATCGAAGACACTGGAGTAAGCCGGCTGTTGAGACGGGGGATGCTGTGACCACGTCCATGATTCTGTGTCATTGTAGCCTCCTATCTTTTGCATGCCCGCGACAGACATATCGTTTGCAAAAGGTGGCATCGTTAGAGTCGATGCCCGTATACCTTGCAACATGAGGGAGGTCGAATACGGAATGCGTTGCTGTTACTGTAGAACGAGTTGAATGTCGATGCTTCGAAGCGTTTTGAAGATTCAGGGCTATGTGATCAAAACAGTAAGGCTTCGCCTAGGGTTGATGAAGGGCTGGAAGCTTGACTGTGGTGATCAGCACTTGTCATACGAATATGCACGAAACTGTGGAGCTTTACCCTGTGTCGATGGCTCGCAATCAACTGGCAGTAATGCAGTGAGTGTGTGAAGCCAATCGCAATGTTGGCGTGGGAATGCAGGATCGTGGGTGGAGGCAGGCGCGTCGATTGGACGGATCTTCTCAAAATCGACTTTAATGATTTTGCTTCACCCAAGCTTTGCGACTGTGATTTGTTTTTGAGGCTTGTCTCCACAGGTGGACTAGAGGAACAGTCAGATCGATGGTGATGTGGATAGAGCGCACTACCATGGAGGGGTAGCAAGACGACATACATGTAGTGCAGATGTAAACAACGACTGTGAGGTAGGTAGGTCGCCGGCTGAAGGTACCAGAGAGTGGTCCAAGGAACGGGTAGGCAGTATGTATAGTTGGACACAATATTGCGAGTCGGCGAATTGCAAAGTGACCAGGATAATAATGTAGGCGGGTCCCTGGACTGGACGATAATCAGGAGTGGAGGTGGTAGGAGCAAGTGCAACGGCGGCATCAACGAACAGGCATAGACCTGTCCTGACACCGAGGCGCGCTATCTAGGTTCTGACAGCCGGGAGTAGGCTGCTGGGGGCAAATTGGCGACACTGGTAGCAACCTTGATGTATGGGGCAAGTGAAGCGTGAGAGAATATGCACGACTGCGACAGAGCACGAAGGCGGTACGTGGTGATGAAGTGCGTAGGAGCGGACTGCACGTCTCGTGCGAGCATGGCACGCTACAATCAATGGCGGCTTGGAGAGCTTGTCCTGCTTTGGCTGGCGGGCAGTTGATGGCGACGATAGCGTGACGATCGCCCCTGCTGGACCGATGCTAGGCCCTGGCGGGCTCTCACGAACAAGAAGCAGCCCTGGGGCCTGCGAGGCCTGGTGGATGTTCGCCTCAAGGCTCAAGCCCCATCTGCCCGTTCGCGGGTTCTGGCCCATGAGACGATCAACGTAGGTGGGCATGTAGGCTCCCTGCGCGCTCCACCGCCCACTACCGCACCATGCCGGCTAGCTCCCCATGACCACCGACGGCCCTGCCAGGGCGTGACGTTAGAGAAGCGCAAGCTTCGTGTACCTGGCCGGGGGGGGGGGGGGGGAGGGGGCAGATGAAGCAGCACGCTGAAACCGCCCGGCGCGCACAAGACTGATGAGTGCTCAGGAACAGCCGTTCAGCTGCGGATGCTCAGTGCAGCCGGGCCCAGCAGGAGAAGCAGGAGAAGCAGCAGAGTCGGCACTGCACAGTGCGTCGTCGGGTGGTGGTAGGCGCTCCGCTCCGCTTGGATGCAGCAGGCCCGAGGTCGGATGTTGAGGCAAGATGCGGAGAAGGCCAAGGGGGAAAAGCCGCATCGGAACAGGGCAAAGTGCGGACGGCCAGCAGAGCGAGCTGGGATGGCCGTCCCTCCCATCACCCATGGCGGGCAAGCGTTGCGCCTCTCCAGAACGACTTGGACGCAGATAGGCCTAATGCTCGCGGATTCGGGACGGTGCGCTATGTTTCACACGTCGCGTCTGCCACCCGATCCTGGCGACTACCTTGTCGGTGAGGTCGACGGGCATCTTTTGTCTACGGATGGCTGTCATGGCGCCACCAGTGTGCGAGTGCGGGCGTGCAGGCGTGCAGGCGTGCAGGACATGGCAGCCGCCTCAGCGACGAAAGAAGGTTCCGCAGAGGCTGCGGTTGTGCAGCAGCGGTTGATGCGTTTGGCGGTGCCCGTGAAGTTGCTGGTCCAGTGACCGCCGTAAGCGGCGTAGCGCGCGCACGTGCCGCTCCCCGGTTGCTGCGACACCTTCATCCCAGGGAGAATCATGCACGTCC
The DNA here is from genome assembly GCA_022343325.1 of Plenodomus biglobosus. Taxonomy (NCBI): domain Eukaryota; kingdom Fungi; phylum Ascomycota; class Dothideomycetes; order Pleosporales; family Leptosphaeriaceae; genus Plenodomus; species Plenodomus biglobosus. Next base: position 213,473 of record JACTNT010000025.1, on the reverse strand, counting down.
ATCACGCATCCTCGCCCAAATTTACTTCCTTCCGTACACCGCGACCTGCCAACCGCCCCCTCCAGGCAGGGCCTGTCCAGCCTCCAGCTCCCAGCTCGCAGAGTCGCAGTCATGCCCAAGGCCTGGCAGGCACCCTTTCTAGAAGACAGGCCATCCATGGCACCAGCTGATCAGACCCCCCAACGGCGTCAGCTCCCGCCCACTCCCACACGGCCAAGTCAGTCCCGCACTGTCCTGCTCCTGCTTACTGTGGTGTCCCCCATGGCTCGATGTGGCCATGCAATCAAGCACCAGCAGCATCGTGCGGGCTCGAGGGTCGTCAGGCACCGCAATGCGGGGCTGTTGATGACGATGACGCCGCTGATAGCTGAGCATCAGCGTGGCCCGGTGCAACTGCAGAATGCCTGCTGCATCAACCAACTTCGCAGTCCAGGCGGCCATCCTTGTCACTTCACCAGTGCTAGGCTCTAGCATTGCACAACGCGCCAATGGATGAATCGAGCACCGGCAACACGCTCCGCCAAACACTCTTCCTCTGCGCACTGGCACGGCCAGAAGCTGAGGACATGGTCCGTACAGTAAGTCCGCCCTATGTACAATGGTACTCAGGAACCCCGGACTCTTGGCAAGCACACAGTGTTGAGCAGCTTCAAGCACGATCCGCAAGATGCCGCCAGCGACTACGCCAATACGCCAATAGTATTGCGCTGCAAACTCGGCTCGCCCGGGCAGAACGGTGGCTTAGTTGCGACTCCGCGACTCAGCTCTGGCGCTACCTCGAATCTCAACTTCACTCCTTTTGGGCCGAGTGTTGCCTGAGTATTTCCCACTCTGGACTAGTAACTGCTGAACATCCCCAAGGGTCTCTATTAACGTCTCTCGTTAGCCTTCCCTGCAGATCGCCGTGTTTCTCAGAATAGCGATCCACAATGCGCGAGGCTCTGCCGTGCCTCCAGACGCGAGCGCTGAGCGAGAAGCAGTTCGTTGCATTTCCCCTGGCTCAGTAAATTGCGGAAATGCCCTAGGGTAGTATTGACGTGGCTGTGGAATCCACATCACCAGTGTACTCACGAAAGTTGGTACTGCAGACCGACATTTAATCATGCCTTCGTAAATGATGAATACGGGGAGCATCGTTGTGTAAGATGATCATAACACACCTGTTATAGGGGACCTGCGCCTGTACAGCAGCTTGCATATGGCGTCCACTAATGTCGTACGTCACTTGCCCAATCATCCAAAGAATCACACTTTCTTCCCGAATGATGGCCATGAAGCCATCGTCACAGTCTACTCCTCGTTGCGAGAATCTGGATGCAGATGCATTGCATGTCACTAGGGTCCATTAGGGAGAGACGGTCGATGGACATGATAGGTATACAGTCTCAGTGGCAGTCTGAACCTGATCCTCTTATCGTACGACTAATGCTTGCAAGCACAATAAACACGTTCTTCACCTAAAGCGAGCCCCAGTCTTCATTATACTGAGCAAAGAGCAGGATAGGCCCTTTCTTATCATGATCATCAGACGTTGTGTGCGGCTTCTGCCATTTTCTCGTGAGTTGTAGGTCAGGTCGACGGTGACCTTAGCTTAAAGCACGCAGCCTGTGTCTGCTACTAATTAACAAGCACTGCTGTAGATCTGCGGACACACCACCATGATACCAGGCGTCTGCATTCCGAGTGCAGGTTGTACTTAAGTGTTAGCTTCAGCTATTATAAGCATGGCATCACTTCGAGGCAGACCTATCGTCTAGACCTCAGTCCAGCCGTTCAGTAAACGAAGCATTTTCCAAGCTCGGGTGGGATCTGGGCACAAGGGTCATCAGGCAGCAGTAAGAACACCTTCAGCTTGGCGTGTCATCGCTGCTTCACAACATATCCAGGTGCCTCCTGAACCAAAATTACAATTCTTGATACCGTCCTCGAACTTGAAGTTCGCCATGCCCGGCAGATCAATACACCGATCTTAGAAGTTTTCTATAATTCCGTTGCTCCATAGTTGTAGCAGGTCGAGAGACGGCGCGACAATGCGATGTGGACAAGCTATGAGTTGGGAAGAATATCTTCGCCACAATGTTCCGAAGGGCATCACAGATGATCTGCAAAGCGGTGGACTCTGTCTGTTTTTTTTAATTCCCTGCAAGACCATGATAGCTGGTCGATGGTCACTTTGAAGTTACACGGTCGACCCTCAAGTGCGCTACGGCTTCCTCCATTCGACTATCACCGCTGGTGTTATCCACTGCACAGGTTACACTCCATATCAAAAGTCCTAGAACATTCGGATACCACGGCAGCTTCCGTTGCACGACCTTTGCACCAGAATCCACTGACCCAAAATGCAAACATTGCTACATCTCTCAAGGCTCTGGGTTGAACCTGGCCTGGATCTGGAGGGGCTCGGGCGACCACCAAACCGTCAAGACATGACGCATGCCCCTCGCCGCTTGTCTGTGATTTGAAGCGCAACACTAGGCACCATTTAAATCTCCATTTGGGTGTGTATAGCGTCCTTCAATTAAGACTCAAATCACTGCCTGTGGCTATCGTTGACAAACGCTAATCCCTGAGTAGGATCGCTCAATATACCGTAAAGGAGCATGTTCCTATATGCATAAGAAATGTGTCTTCCGTGCTATCAGCAGTAGTTGAGACAGTCATTCTGAAAATGAACGCATAGGATGACGCTACTCATCAGATGATATCGCTCAACTATTGTGGAGCAGCCTTCCTTGACAGTACACAGTCAATCACATCCCTCGCGATTGCAGGACCATGGTGATTCCAATTATCCCACAAACAGCAACGTTCGGTTCTCTGCTTACGGGCTAGTAGACGACTGGTGTTCTCAAAACTTTCTTGCACTCGTTTGACTTGCGTGTTGAATGGCCCACTAAAAGCTAGTGTCAGAGCAAATCGTCTTAAGACTGCCGTAGACCTGCCAGGGAGCCCCACAGTACAACTCCACGTGTGCTGTCGGTTCAGGCCGAGACTTTTGCCATTGGGTAGCAGGGACACTTTGAAGCGAATGTCTAGAGTAGGTGCAGCACCGCTTTCTGGACATGCGTACTCCCGCGTCGCCGGTGACCATAAAAATGGCAATTTAACACTGTCCAGCCAACACTCGATCAACAGTTTCACAATCCGGTTCTGTTTGCAGGCTCTTCCAGACTAAAACAGCTCACTGATATTTTACGAATTGACGCGTATAGGAACTATCGGCGCCAACTCCGCTGCACAGACCGGCCAGTGCCGAAGGGAGGCGGCCGCAGCTCGTGCCTTTAGGGCAATAATGTCGCGCAGAGGTGTCTACTGCACGAGACATGCATCAGCAACGTGCGCTAAACACCAGCACCTGTTAAATGCATCACATTCTGTGCAGCACCTTCAACATATCGAGCCATGACCCCATCGCGGGCTGAGCATTTTAAATGACGTGGAATCGACATCTTCATGAAACGACTCTTGACGTAGCGGAAACATCAACGACTTGACTGCCGAGGACCTGATAATTTTCGCCATCATGGACACACGCTTTGATAGTGACGTGCGTGCGCCTTACAACGCCTCCAGGTTTCCAGAAAGGCTGTCGACAACCTTATTATCCACCCGTCGTCTTGCTGATCCGCCCGTTAGCAATAAGCTCTTCGAGAGCAGGGAATCGCATGCTGTAGGAGCCGGCCAGCCACGCGACTTTGGTTGAACTGGCGCGACTACTCCTGCAGGCAGGGACATGGTAACATTGTTTCAGCGACTTCTCGCATAGTCACATGAACTCGAATCACGGCGGCAAGCAACTGCTCCCTCAACGTGATCACTTGCTCAATATTGCGTTGTTTCACCAGCTCAACCATGTCGGATCAATTCATGAAAGTGCGGGGAAGCGGCTTGACAATCTCGTGAGTCGCTCAATAATGGCCTGGTCTGGTAAATCAATCAGATGGAATCTGCTGCAATGCCAGCGAGAAAACAACCATGATCGCTGTAAGTGTCCAATCAGATACCCTTAGCGTGTCCGACTCCGCTGGCAAAGGCCTTCTCATCCGTATTGGGCTTGTCAACGCTCTCAGGCGTCCGCGAATGGAATTCGCTCACATCGGTGCGTGTTGATGTTCGCAAGGCGGTGCTCCTCAACTCGAGGACGCACAGCTCACAAGCCTATTTGCACATCTCTCACCTCTCGACCAGGAGAACCTGAAACATGAGGTAGCCAAGCCCATGTGGCTTGTGGTCGTTTCAATGTTCCATCTGCTACGTCTGTCGATCCATCAGCCACTACATCACCCGTCACACTTGCTGAGATGGCCAAGTATCACATCCGTATTTGGCCAGCAAGCAACATACTTGCGTAGTACGTAGCCATTCGCATTGTAATGAGATGGTGAGGGCCGACTGCACACCAAGACTCTACGATCCCGGGCGGGCCGAGCATGAAGTCCAAGAACGGACAGGCATTATTGCGGGGGACCTGGGGACTACCTTTACCACGCATGCTGCTGCCCAATTGCGGTCTAAACACAGAGTTTGCGTTTATCGCCGTTAGCGATTTGAGGCTCTGTGGGCAAGGGGACCTGTCCTCCCTTTTCCCTTTGACAATCCTAAGTACAATTAACGTTCGTCCCAAATCGATAAGTACCGGCCAAATGAAGCAATAACAAATCTTATCCAGTCAGCCCTGAGAATCGCATTGGGCATGAAGAGGCTGTGGGGACCAGATGAACGGGATTGCTGACTATCAAAGGTCAACTTGCGCACAGTTACGGACCTTTTCCAACCCCATCGCCACCTACACTTGCTACACTTCTGGCAATTCATATCCCTACAAGTGGAGCTGACTCTCTAATCTCACGTAGCCGCCCTTCGCATCTTGTCAACGGTGATCCACAACGTCCTTCCGAGATCCCTGCTCCCATCCCGTTCGGATCCTGAATCGGGCCACTCTTGATCGTCCAGCGCATTCAGTCGGCCCTTCACATGGGTATGCTGGAATTTGTACAGCCCCATCCCCTGTTCGGGTGCCTAACGCGCATTATATTGCGTTCTGGCTGTGGAGTGGCTAGGTGACTGCTCACAGGCCACAGTACGGTTTCTTCTTGGAGCAATCAGGTCCCTGCATAGTACTACGTACGTAGTATGTACCTATGTACTGCTGTTTTGAAGGCCACCACCGTGCGTTTTGCACACGTAAATCTTCAACGCTAAGCACCCGAGCAGGGGACAGAGCTGTGTCTTCATCTGGATCTGACAGTCCTCGGATATTTTGCGGTCGATCTGGGCGTCGAGGCTGCAGAGAAGCACTAGGCAGGAGCCTCGCGCGGACGATCACATCTTCATTGCGTACGAACGAATCGTAGGACTTACGTGGCACGCCGACGATACGCGACAAAAGGGAGTGGGAGATGAGTCGATTTTAATGTGTACGAATGCCATGTCTTACCATAATCTGACTTGATAGCCTCACAGCGGGCATTTCCGTCGCAACTTGGTATTCTACTGTACTTGCCTGGGATCATGACGAGAGACAGGCCGAACACCGGCAATATTCACATGGAAGAATTCTTCCATGCGGGGTCATCGCGAGATGCTGCTCAGCATCGGACCCCTTAACAATTGCACCCCTTTGCCCTGCCTCACTGCGTGTGGCGGTGAAGTATAGGAATAGCATGCTGGACATAGAAGCTGTGGGTCTTCCAAGCCTCACTTGCACCGAACGGCCCCTAGGGCTACTGGGCCAGTAGACAAAGACTCAACAGTCGTTACAGTTGCTTGGCAAGTGGATGACTGCAACCGATAGTTCAGTGTACTCTGGGGTACGAAGACAATTCTCCTGCAACGACGTGAGGACACTGTGTTCAAGACGCCCTCACAGCAACGTTCACTACGCGACAAACCAGTTCACCAAATGCACGCTCACCGTTCGTGCTGCAAGCTATGCAAACACCATACATAGGCTTTGGACAGGCGCATATTCGATAGCCACACCGGCAAGACGGAAGGTATCCATGTCCGTGAGTGCTGCCAGCACAGCCTCTTGTCGGTGATCGCGGCCCCCGACAACACCATACAGACTAGGTAATTTTGATCTTTCGTAAAGATCATCTCCTGTAGAACCCCCGTTTCGGTGAGATCCACAATCAAGCCAGCCTTATGTCCGCGACAAAACCTCGATGACTAACCCAACCGGCCAGACTCTGCGGTAGCAACTGGGGATACCGCAGCGGTGCCAAGAAGTGTCGTTGTAGACTCGTGGAATGTTTGGCAGTTATTAGCGAGGTGTTTAAGTTGATGCGGACAACGGTGCTGGCCATGTGACAGTTTCTACAAAGTATCGGCTCTCGTGGTAAGTTTATCACGAATCTTAAAGTGTCGACGAACGACGGTCCCATTATGTCGACTTACAGTTTCTACAAGTTTGCCGCTCGGCATTGCTGGTCTTGATGTATTTCAACCTTGTTTTGTAGGCCCGCGGATCCAAAGTAGAATGCGAGACATAGACACTAAGTCTATCCACTCCACTTGAGTAATTAACTCACAAAAGAAGTCCACAGATCCACCTTTGGTGATGCTTTCTCCGAGCAGACATGATGTTGCAATCACACCGCGGGGCAAAGCTAGGAGTTATGCGCTCGTATAGAAAACTCTCGAGCCTTGAGCAACGCACGCAATTGCGGCAGTAACACCGCAAGGCTAGCGCTTCGTTGTCCTCATGCGCTTGAGGTTGCATGATGATTAATCTCAAACGGTACTGACATATGCAGGGTCGCAAGTAAGGCATCTTGGGAAGATGCTAACATGGCGTGCCACAGTAGCGTGAGTTATATATCAAAGTAGGGTCTCAACGCCTTATACATCAAATCCCTGTACAAAGTACAGTACCCCATCTCAAAATGTTCAAGCTGCATCGACTCTATACAACCACGGCTCAACGACAGGAAAGATACATGTCAGACCCCATGTGCGCGATCGGACAGACCCTGACTTCTGAACTGTATATCTTGACAGCAATGTTACTAATTGAGCAGTCTTTCCTCAATGCACAATGATCAATCATCTTTTCTCATCATCATGTATTCAGGAACGAAGCAGACTAGAGGTCAGAGAGGATGATACGTTATACTGTACATGCTGTGTCACTCTCGCTTGATGCAAAACCACATGCTCAATATACAAAGCATGCCTAAACCCAAAAGTAAAAGCCTACAAGGGAATCAACACACTACCTAGCCCTATGACCATAGTCTCTGTGAAATTATTCTCTTCATAAAGAATTATGATAAATCTTGATTGCTTCCACGTAGCGGCATAGCAACGTAACTTGCACTCATTAGATCATATAAGCTCATTGTATATTATCTACTCATGATATATTTCATAAGAGCGTACATGTGTCTATTTGGCCTACCTAACTTCACTTAGGAAAAAGATATCTGCACATGCCCACCCACACAACATAGATACAGTAACGCGATAAGCCAGATTAGAGATATACGTAGTCGTATCAGACTTAGGCAACTCCCACCGAAATGCGTAAAAAGCCGTCATCGTATCAAATATATAGGTAAAATAACATTCGTCTACGTGTACTGCGTGATTTATTATAATTCACGTACATGCGATAAACAGCCTGGTAGGTGTTTACATCACAACACATCACATTAAATCACGACCACCATCTCCCCTCCCCCTACTCTTTACAACCTATGTCACAAAGCAGAAGACTATACTCGTCATTCATATACACTTGATCGTTGCACCGCAATTCTAGATATATATTAACTATATAGATACCTGACACCTCCACTCACCTTAGCCATCTTGTAGAACCTAAGCCTAGCAGGTCGAGGAAATATGGGGAAGTCTTGCGATCTAGTGACATAGCAAAATATAGTATAAAATAACACCGTTCCTTCTATAAACAGTATCGTATAAACCTCTTCTCCTAATCCGCTCTCTCTCTAATTCCCTCCTCCAGCCTACCGTAAACACAACACAAACACCACCACCCAACCACAAATTCCCAAACGACCAAAAAAACACGCCATTCTTTATACTCAATCGTAGGTTGCTTCTGAATTGTTTCAGGTCCGCTATATGTACACTCGCTCTGCAATTTTTGTGCTGTGTTTTTCTTGGGGGCTGTAACTAATGTGTTTACATTAGCTGTGTTTACATTCACAGTGTTTATATTCACTGTGGTGGGAGATTAGGCTGAGTGTGATGTGGAGGTTGTAATTGAGGTGGGGGATGGGCAAACTTTATCAAGCAGATCTTGTGGTATAGATCAGGGTTGAAATTGCTTATTTTTTGACTGCTTAATTAGCGTTTCATCCATCTTTTTATTCTTCTGCCTCTGCCTCCGGCTCCACATTCTGCTTTCCCTCTTCCTCTCCCTTTCCCTTCCCTTCGCCCGCAGTCTCACCCACGCCCTCACCTCTCCTTCTCCAGTCCAAAAACTCTTTGCTAACAATTCCCCCCGTCCCATCCCTCACCCTCCTAACCTCCACAACCCCACTCTTCTTCCTCATAACAACACTATACACTCCCTCGTCCTTGACAACGCTCTTCAACCACCCCAGCATCTCCGTCGCGAAATTAATGCAGACGTTGCCGTCCCAACATCCCGTTCCCCTACGAACCATACCTGGTAACTCGTGTGTGTTAAATGTCTGCAGACTCCTCAGAATCCCGCTTTTACTTCTGAATCCGACGGTAATCTTGGGAACGCCGAGGAGGAAGCTCTGGGCCCAGAATTTGAGCAACTTGCGTTCAAACTTGAGAATGTCGCGGTGTTGCTGGTGTTGTGGGGGCGGTAGTTCCTCTGATGTTTTCAGCTCGACCCATTGAATGGGTGTCTCCGAATCGGTGGGTTTGGGAGCGAGGAGGCCGTCGACTTCGCCGCCTAGCAGGAGTGTGTGCGGGCCGAATGATGTGTGTACGATGGAGCAGTGTTGGGCGTGATTGGAGACGACGCTTCTCTGGTGTTTCTCTATCTCCTCGCGAGGAGTGGAAGAAGGAGGCGAGGGTATTAGTGCGAGGGTTTCAAACTTGTAGCCCCAGTATGTCATCATCTGGTGGGATTGTTGGTCAGGGTGCTGGTAGCGCGGTGGTGGGCGATTGCTTTCTGCAGCACGTTCGGCGGCGCGTGAGGGAAAGTCTTCCTCGAGGTATATTGTGCCGTCGTGGAGGGTTGCGAACATGCCGAATTCGGCAAAGTTGTCGAAGGGTGCGATCATGATCTGTGCAATGTTAATAAGATTTCTACATCAATGTAAAGCTGACCTGCACCACCGAACAATACCAAGGTAAGAAGCCCGTCTTACCTTGCCATGAAACCTATGCACCATTATCAACGTACCTTTGTCATCATACCCCTCCAGGTTACAAAGTCAGCCCTGATGCTCCCCTCTTTTCCGCTGGACTTCTCCTTGGCTACCAGCGCCTTGAGCAGACTATCAAGATGAGGGTCTTCCTTCTCTTCATAATGCCTGAATGTTTTGAATCCCTCCTTCAGATCTACTCCCATTGGGGGTGGCACATAGTAGTTGATGCTGGATTCATCGTCCCGATATACGTGATTATCATCGTAGGAGAAATTGGCAACTTCACGAGGTCGCTTTATGCTCGACGCAGCGCCGCGAAATCGATTGACTGGTTGTACAGAGAAGCGATGGACTTCTGCTGGCGTGTGTGACGTTGGTGGGGGTACGCTTGTTGTCATGGTTGTGGTAGGGCGGGATGGCATTGCTGCTGCTGTGGAAGCGGCTGCTGCGCCTGGAGGTGCTCGAGTTCTGGGTCGCTTGCGAGGTGGAGATGCCTCTCTTTCAGGTGAAGGACTAGGCGATTGCGGAGGAAGCCCTGAAGACATGGTTGCCAGGAAATGGAGATTGGAAAGCGGGGGAGGGGTACTGCTGTGTTCGATTTGCTGGCATCTTCAGCCTATAAGAACGTGGAATGCGAGCAGAGAAGTTCCGCATTCGTCTCAATGCATCAGAGACAATATCGGCGCGTTATACGACGCGTATATCACGATAACCAGGAAAATTTGTTGTTGAAGTCGCGCATCAATGCCAATACAAGGCTGAAGCTCCATTCACCCCACGTCCCCACTTCTCTCCACCCCTGTCCCACCCCTACCCGTACGGCGGACCAGATGAACCCAAACACCACATCAACAACAACGTCACCGCTACATCCACACCCCATTTCACGGCGACAATAACCCGCCCCCACTTAAATCACCCACAAAAAACACAAAAAACACAATGGATAGCCGCGCGGTACGACTCCCCCCAAATGCCCGCCGCAACATCTTCCACACGACCTCCCGCCGCCAAAACGCCACAACCATCCGACCCGATCACCAAATGTCCGCCAACATCTTCCAACAACCCACAGAGGAAGAGTTCGTGGAGCGCGACGAGCAAGGCGAGTACAAGATCGCAGCGCCGCATCCTGTGTACAAGAACATGGCGCTAGGAGTTGCGCCAGAGGAGGACGAGGAGACAAGTAAGACATTCCCTGTCAAGACTGATGTGGTTTGAGAAAAGAACAAATAGTTGGGAGTGTGCGAGAAAAGCCAGGATGTAGCTGTGTTGTGTTGAGATGTGAAGACGGGGGGTTTAGCAGAGAAAATGGCTAACGGCGAAACAGACCAGGACAACGAGATGATTAGTCTCTATGAGAAGGGGCATTCGCATTTCGATCCGAAGATGGTGGAGGAGGAGGTTCGTGTGGCGCTGAAGAACAGCATGAGGAAGAATGTGGCAAGTATTGAGGACGATCGGTGGATGTATGAGGGGGAGATGGATGCCGGGAAGAAGTGAAGGATCGTTCGCAAGTGAAGATTAAGCTTACGCTGTTTCCTCGTGTACAAGTACACTATGATACCCGGTCAGCATTGAGGCGTCTCAACTAGATTAATAGATTGGGGTTCTTCACTCTTGAGCCCTGAGTCTCAAGCAATTGCATCAAATCAACAACTGGCATATACAAACATTTATTGTGAGACTCGTATTTTCAGCTTCCTAGAGGGGCATCAACACCCTCCATATGTATTTGCCGTCTCACTCTCCCTCTTCGACTCATCCCGGCACATCATTAAGCCACAGCCACCTAGCCTCAATCTGCACCACTAGACGCGCTGTCGCCACATTCGTCAGCTTCAAAAGCACTGTAGGTAGCCATATGCACGACATACTCTCACAGAAGTCTACATAACTCCTCACATTCAACCACACACTCTTAATTCGAAAGCACAAGCCACACAGTACAGTATCGGTAAGTCGAGACAACCGATTACCCCACCAAAGACGGCATTACCGCGTCCAGGCCTGAGCGTGTGTGCACACGTGCTCATGTCGATGTTTGGATAGGTAGCTGCTTACCGTGGAATATCACGCAAGCACGCAATAGGTACGATATTAATCATGATTGTCTGAACCTGTGAATTCTTCTGATGATTATGTCACTGTGAATGTAGCGTTTGTCGCTGTTGTATTGTCCTAATCCCCACCATCTAGGTATGCTGGAGTGTGTCAAAGTAACGGCAGTCGGCGGTGTATACGAGTGCGCGAGGCTTGAACTTTTTGACGCTCGTTGAGCGGTCTTTGTTACCGGGTGTGGCGAAGGCTGGTGGAAGGGTGACTCTGATGGCTGATCTTCTGCTCGTGCGGAGAGCGCGGTTTGGTATCTTGTAGGCTGTATTACTGGGTGTCGACGGGTAATGATGCTGATGTGCGCTGGGAGACGTCCGCTTCTTTCCTGAGCTTTAGAACCGAAAACAAGACCTGTCCTAATGCGAGTTTTGGGTCTATGGGTACCCGCAATGCCGTCAGCATAGTGGCTTGTCGTATGATCTTGGCCCACACCCTCGTTGCTGTGGTGTCCTGGCGCGATCGCCCGAGCTTAGAGGTCTGCCTGGATCCTAGTGCAAGCGTGAGAGAAGACAGGCTGCGCGTGCGGCCTGGACGCTCGTCCGAGCCGTCTCGCCGCAATGTCCCAAGCTGCCGAGTGTCTCTGATTTCCATTGCCTAGTATTGATATCATGGTAGCTACTCTGGAAGGTCAGCATCGAGCTTGCACAGTTTGGAAGCTCACTCTTCGAGCGACTGCTACCAGGCCAGCACTTCCGTCTATGCAATTCTACTTCTTCTATCTGCGTATGTCATGCTCCAAATGATGTGCTCGACTTCCTCCACCTCCCCTGGCATGCTTGTATGGCTCTTCTTGTGGTCAGAACTGTGGCCGTTCGATTCCTTGTCGAGCTATTTGGCGGCTGAGAGACGGCGCTCAGTAGGTACTCGAGCGCAGGTGACGGTCTTTGGAACTGTTGCATGTTCGCGGGGTACTTAGGCGTAATGTATAGACAGCTGTGAGATGATCTGTAGACAGCGTAGACACAGATGTCTCGATCGGACGCACAGTGGGTAGCGATTCGGCAGGCAGCTCATCCCTGGCAGTTCTAAGCCACTGCCTCACGCTGGTGTTCTACTTGACGTCGGTTTGCTGGCTTTTGGCTTGGATCTCACGTTGCGGACTCTGGAGCTGCGGGGCCAGAGCTTGGTGGTGGGCTTGTGGGCGTGGACTTGCTGGACTCCAAGGTGCGCTGCAAAGCGATGGCTTCATTTGGCTTCGTAGGTAGAGTTACCCGCACTTGTACTGCCCACCGCTACTTCGTTGTGATTGCTGGTTCCGTGGCAATGGCAGTCAGGCACGGCGACGTGTACAGCAAACAGAAGTCTATCCGCAGTAGCAGACAGACATGGTGCAAACCTATCGTACTTATCGCTGAGACTCGTCCTCTAACTACCTTGCTTGATGCTACTCCAGAAGTTTGCGCTTCTGCCCCTGAGGTTCTATGTCCCTCTCCTGCGGCGGTATCGTAACAGCCTTTGTGGAATTCTCTACGTTGCTGCTCCTTTGCAGAGGCGGCGGGCGAGCTCCTCCAAGGTCATGTAACGGCAAAGATATAACCTACACCGTAACACCGTAAGTTCATGTGCTGTATCGTACCTCTTCGCTACCAAATACCATGCTCACTTCTGGGAAGATATGCAGGCCATGCAGCTTCAGCTTCCTATTGTCTTCGCATTGTAATGTCTCGTTCTGTAGGCTCACCTGGCAGCGCATCCTGCATTCACGGACAGTTGGTTGCGGTGAAGCTCTCACCCACATTTCTGGTATATTATTACCTTCCTTTGCTGCATGTAACTCACTTGGTGCCACAATGCGAGATCAGGAGCTTGATTTGCTGCTTCTGAGGCACTGTATTGCTTTCCTGCGATCTACCGACAGTCTTCATTCTGTCATTTGCTCCCACAAATCTTTCATGTGCGTCTCCATCTGCTTTCACACGCTCCCGGGCTCAGTCTCTGCATCCTTCTGATCAGCAGTGGCTCACACGGAGTAGACTTGGAAGTCGTGCATATGCCATCTTACAGTCTGGCAGGCACGCGGCCGTAGGGCCCTCAAAGCCTCACAGGCATCAACTCCCACAGTGGGACAGCCTCACACAGCCATGCAGCATATGTAGGCTTTCCATACACTGCTCCCACGCCCCAGTGAGGCCCGCACGGCTATTCTGCCTTCCAGCCTGCATTCAGTCCTAATCTGGCCAAGCCCCTCACCGTCGCTCCTGCCCTGCCTACGGGCGGTCAGGCCAAGGGAAGGCGCTAGAAATGGGCAAGTGGGGCGACTTCACGATAGCAGTCCAGAGGTTGGAGATGCAACTCCAAAGGCCAGGCCAAGTCTAACAGCTGCGCTGCACCCTCAACTCGATGGACTTCTTCTGCACCTTAGAGGCTGAGGTGGTACAACTCGACCAGGGCTTCCTTTTGGCACCAATATCGACGAGGTCCAGAGTTGCTGTTGGCCATCCCCGGCACCAGAGAGATCCAGGTCCCCGTCTGCCTACACATCCAAGGCTACACGATAGTCTTCACAATGAATTGTCGGCCCCTGTATCTGCTCGATGAATGCACCGACACTCAGAATACTGCCGCCTTCGAGGCCTGTCGAGGTATAGCGTTGTCAGGTGATGGCTACAGGCAGATCGCCGACAGGCCAATATAAGCCTCCGACCCTTCCTCCTCTTTCCTTTCTTCTTTCTTCCTCACCCCGCACACATTGACACAACCAACTCTTACTGAACCTTGTCACGTTGACCAACATTCACCCCCTTGGTCTTCATCATCCATCCATCCTAGACTTGTTCATCATCCGTTGATCATGTCTCACCACCACTCCCCTCCGTCTTCGGTCGGCATGGGTACTTCATCAAGTCCCTTCGGTGGTACTGAGCCTACTCTGTACTCATCACCTGACATGTCTCGCAACACTGTCCTAGGTCATCGTCGCCGCAACGTCAGCCAGGTCACCGTCATCGCCGCCGAGCAGCCTCACCATGTTGGCAACGGCGCGACTGGCAAACAGAAGGCTGTCCTTCCTGTCCCGGCTACGTACGTCGAGGGTGTCTTCGTCAATGAGTTGCCTCAGAATCATGTCCGCTACATCTCTCGCTACCAGTTCGTCTCTTATCTTCCAGATGGTAGCTCGGCCGGCTCTGACTCTGAGCTTGAGCTGTTCACTGTTCAGCATCAGATGAAGCTTGTAAGTACATCAATCCTTCACACCTTGACCTTGCTAACACTCCCTCAGTACGCTTGCTTCTCCAAGGCCGTTCCGTTCTATGCTCGTGGAGTTTATATTCGCTACGATGATCTCCAAGACGCTGTTGAGGCCAAGGAGATACTTGAACACCAGGAGTTCATTGTCGAGTACATCTCTGCTTACGACTACTCCGCTATCAAGGGCCAAGAGACCTGCCAGCTTGATGAGTTCGAGGGCCAGATCAGGGTCACCATCATGATTGAGCCTCATCCAGACCACACCAACTTCTCCTTCAGCAACGAGGACCTTGCCGTCATGACCAAGTCCATCGATGCCTTTGCTGGCGTCTTCGGTACCCTTCGCAACTGCGTCCACGTCGACTCTAACCACGCCAAGTTGCTTTTGGAGTTCCGTCTCGAATTCTACTCCATTGATGCTGCTAACCGTGCCATCCAGTCACTGCGTGCTGACCCTGTCTGGGGCATGAGCGACGATGTAAGCATTCCCACCCCTTCTCTTCATATCAGATATACTGACTCTTTACAGCAGACCTTTCAGTGGTGCACCATCGATGCCTGTGATTGGGTTGGTGAGCTCGCCATGAACTCACCCCATCGCAACAAGCCTGGTGTCGATGACAAGGGTCGCCTTCTCGGTTATCGTGTCACTGAAAACGATCGTCGCCCTCTAGAGAGCCCCCGCGCCTTCCATCACCCCCATGACCAGCACAATCGTGTCCGCCGTGAGGGCATCCTTGATGGCAGTGATGTGCGCACCACCATCATGCTCCGCAACATCCCCAACAAGGTCGACTGGGTATGTCACATCTCCTTCCTTCGTCAGAATAAAAGCTAATCATGTTCATAGATGTCCCTCAAGGCCCTCATCGAGAAGGCTTGCTTCGGCACCTACGACTTCATGTACCTTCGTATTGACTTCCAGACCGCATGCAATGTTGGCTACGCCTTCATCAACTTCTCCGATGTCCGCGGCATGATTGCTCTCATCGACCATATCGAAGGTCACAAGTGGGCTGCCTTCCGCTCGGGCAAGGCTGCTGAGATCTCCTATGCCACCATCCAGGGTCGTGAGGCACTTATCTCCAAGTTCCGCAACTCTTCCGTCATGCAGGAGACTCCGTTCTGCCGTCCGCATTTGTTCGTCACCTACGCCGAAGCTGATACCATGGGCCTTCTGCGCAACACCGGTACCGAGCAGCCGTTCCCTCGTCCTGACAACCTGTCTAAGCTGCAGCGCTCAATGGACAGCGCTCGTAGTATCGGACTGTACCCTCCTCATGGCATGGCTGCAAACACTGAGCACCGCACTCGCACTAGCACCTACGATCGTGGCACTCCTCGGGACATGATTCACACTGCTGTCCAATTCGCTCGTGACCGCAACAACCCGGCGCCTTACGCCCATCTTCCGGACTCCAAGAAGCGCGACATCGAGGCCTGGTACAACTATGCCTTCGGTCGTGCTCACGCTGGGCTGATTCCCTTCCAATACATTTCAATCACCCACATCGACCAGTACTTCTCCCTGGGCAGTCCTGTTGTTCCTCAAGTTCATGGTGTCATCGGTGGCCCTGTTGTCGGTCCTTATGCCGGCGATCTTGCTGGTCTTTCCGAAGGTACTCCGACTCGTCGTTCCCGCATGGCTCGCACCAGTGGTTCGCTGAGTTACAGCAACAACCCCTTCATTTGAGTCGTCTCGACACGACTCCGTCTGGTACATCTGTCGTGAACTGACACTTGCTTGTATCCATGGTTCTAGCTACTGCGGGTTCTAGCAGATAGCGCTTGTTCAGGATACTGTGGGTCTTTCTTTGTTTGTTCTCGATCTGTATATACATGCTTGTTCAGACAAGATGTTTATATAGAGCTGTCCAGTATGGGTATCGACACCATGGAATGTACATGGCTGTTTTCAGGATTGATGATCGTCTCCGACCACATGGCGGATTGACTGAGGGCTCCTTGTAGCTACTCCACTGTGCAATGGCACATAATACCAATGCAAGAGCTTTTGCTCAAGAATCTTCGTGTCTTCCTTCGTGATCATGTTCTTCTGTGCCTTATGTTCTTGATCGTTTTCTTGGTCCTGTCATCTCTGCCCTTTGCTTCTCCATGATCCTGATGTGCGTGCTATTGGTGATTGCCTTGCAGAGCTTGTTGACTTCCACCGTGAGCTAGGTGATCGACACACTCAAGTTGGCAGCCGATAGAGTTACTCACAACGGCGCTCAACGTTGACAGTAGGCCGCATCCCAAGATATATGTGCTCCTTGACCATCTTGCACAGTAGCTCAACCATGTAGAGACATGGATTCGGAAGGTGCATAATAACACAATATAACTCGAACCTTGCGTCCGCTGGGCTGATCATAGAATTGCGTGTATGAAACAGGTATACCACAGTGGATATGACCGTCCTGAGTATCATGGCCAATGAGCAGCAAGCAGATAGAACCATTCCTCGTGATTAGATTCATGCATCCTGAACACTTAGAGAGTTTCCTTGATACATGGAGGACGTAGGAATTGTGAAAATCGCCATGGCATCTGAAAGGCTGTGCTGCAGCGCTCTATGGCTCATCACGGTATGCACGTATCCCGATATCCAGTAGAGCGACGGGAGAATCGCAGAGCCCTCGTGGAGTATACTCTTTGCGTAATCTGCCCTGTAACAACTCACAGAACCAGCTCACAGCCAGTTCAACGCGCGTCAGCCCCTTGACGATGCGGCGCTGCGTGGTGAGCGCGCACGGGCCGTTGCTGTAGAGCTGGTGATGCCCGCCATGGTGGAGGTGGACGCTGCTGCTGCTGCTGCTGCTGCACCACCAACGGCTGCACCAACACACCACGTCTTTCGACCGACCTGCAGAATGCTGGATGGTTTACCGAGGCCATGACGGAGATTGTCAGGTCTTTTGAGATCACGAAAACAGTGTGGAGACTTCTTTGGCAACGATGCTGGCTACGCCAGATGCACCAGAACCAGCTCCGCAGGACTCGCGTGCATCCTCACTGGCAATGGTTTGAGAAGCTCCCATGCCTTCAGAGCCTCCTCATTGGTATAGAGAATGATTCTGGAGTTTGGGAACTGACAACCAGGGACAGATCAAGCGGGCGAGCGGTCCAAGACGTACAGGGCCAGATCCAAGCACCTTTGCAGCAGGCGACGACAACCGCGGCCGACAACACCACGACAATTCCCCTGGGCTGGAGCTCAATCATGAGAGCAGTCGCCTATCGCAGTTTGCCTGTAGTTGCAGCGGTGCTGCAAGCATGCAGACTAGACGGGCAGGTAAGCAAGCTAGATATTTTGCTTGCTTCACGACCCTGCCGCTTGAACCCCACAAACACCCACTGCTGACGCTATTGCAGACAGGTTGAACAGCCGAGACAGCTGTGTACGATCGCGCCGCCTGAAGTACGTGCAAGCGGAAATGCACATAGCCTTCGACGTAGCCCATCAGGGCCCCTGCCACCTCCGCGGGTACGACGGCAGGCGCCACAACATCTTTCTCCGATTGACCCCATGGCGACGTTAAAGCGTGCCTATACGATTCATGAATAATCGGGCTGCATGCTGCGAAGCTGCGCAGTGACACAACAATATAGCTTCATATCATACATCCTGAATAGGAACAGGGCGAGCTTCTACAGAACCCTCCAGGCCCATGCTGCATCCAGACATTCCGCATTCTGGCGAGATGGCGTCCAGAGTTTAGGCGATGCTTAAGTGGCTTTATCGGGCTGGCACAGCGCTTGTATTGCAGAATCATGGTCTGTGAGGAGCTTATGGTAGCCACCTTCACAGTACCTGCTGGGCCCCGGTACAAGGAGGCAAGGAACGGCGCAAGCTGGAGTGACGGGTGTTGGACATGCATGGGAGATTCTACTGACCCAGTAGCGACATGATCTGGCACCCAAAGGCTGGTTGTATGCATGGCAGGCATCTGTGTTGATGGGTAGACGCAGTTCCGCTGCTGGAGGCGAATCGACAACACCAAAGGTCCGTCAACGACATTGGAAAGTCGTAGAGACAGTGTGTCCAGTACACCAGCTTCTAGTCTCCTAAGAGAGTGGACCATCAGCGTGTCCCTACGAGGCGCGCGTAGGCAAGATCCGAAGTCGACTTAGAGTGTCAGACATCCATCACATCTCGAAATGGCAGTTCGACATGCCAAATCATACAAAGTTTGCGTTACTCCATGGCGGGTGGCCACATGTTTTCCAGATGAGAAGTCCTGTTCCTAGCGGTTTGCCTCATCCGAGCTGGGATCCGTTCTGGCCACAAAGGAAGAGAAAGAAGACGTGACATTTGAAAAAAGAAAGAGATGGATGAAAAAGGAAGGTTGTTCCATCTGGTTCGATCGCTAAGACACGCATTATCCATGCACAATATTCCGATAATTCCAGGGCATGAGATGGCAGTACTCAGATGGAGAAAGAGGTCATCTCTCCTGACGGGGTTGTCTGATGTTGGGGTTCCCATGGAAAAGCCGGCACTTAGCGTCAACCAACACCGAGCCCCTGAGCTACTTTGGGCAGCCCATTTGCACTGGTCTGCATGGGTAGTGAAGGGCGAAAATCGAGTGGCAATCCTGTTGTTTGTTCAATGTTGGCAAACCTCTTCCTTTGGCCTTGATAGATCATATTGACGTTTCACAGAACTCGTTTGGACAGGATGGTATCTGGCAGTATCTGGCAGCGCAAGTCTTACCGATTTCATTGTCGCGGTTATCGCCATCGTCGCCGAATATAGACGATTACATTACCGGCCTGCTTGAGACGTTGTATCGTCATGATGACTTGTTTGGTTCTGTAAAGAAGAGGCGGGATAGGGCCCATGTCCCAGCACCATTTCAAAGGCTAAACTGAGGACCATGGTGTGACTCGTCATCAAGAGATCTTCTCAGCTGAGAATATCTTCCTCGAGTGCAGAGTAACACGGATTATCAGGTCCACAAGCAGATTGCTCAGCCCCAGGATCGGGATCAAACCTCTCGAGGTGTCACTAGAGGACCCCACGCCCAAGCGCAACACACCTCCATGGCCTCCAACGCTTCGCGCGGAGGCTTTTGAGCATGGTCTTGCTTGAGCTGGTGCGTGGTATTTATCAGGTGTCATGTGCAGAAAGGATGTACCACGCAAGATGCAGTCAGCAGAGAAGCTGGCCATTCAGCGACAAGCTGGCGACGATTGTCTACTTTGCTTGGGTGCATTGGGCTTCAATGCAGGTATCTTGCCATGCTCTTCCTGTCTTGTGGCGTGGATATACTTTAGGCACCTTTGGAAGATCCCATGGAGTCGGCTGCGGGTCAGCGGGGGTGGTCACCACGCATCCGTGTCCGCCTCCCCGCCGTCAATGTTTCAGCCTCCCGGTCACGGCTCGTTATGATGCATCGGAGATACTTTGTCGCTTGCGGAAGCAAGGAATCGGGCGAATCGACGAATCTAGTGGTGGTATTGGACGCGTAAGGACATGGACAGGGCATGTATGGTGTGTTGTGCCGCCGGGTATCTGCTCTTTGCCCCGCCTTCAGCATGCGACAAAGACATTTCCTGCAGTACTCAGGGGCGATTCAGCACATTCTGTTGGTATTCTTGAGAGCCCGCAGAGGCATCTCGAGGTATCTGTATGGTGGTCTGCGTGCGTGTCTGCTTGGGTGTCTGCTTTCATTCGGCGGAGCTCGATAGCTCCCGCGGTATGTCAAATCTGTCTGATGAGCCGACCTGCGTAGAGTTCCGGGTCATTGCAGACGCGTGCAGAGCTGAATAACATCGTCAGGATCCAGTCATCTTCCTTGTTGAACGGCCTGGACACGGATAGAGCTCGTGGGAGATGAGGTTATGCTAAGGGGAGCTCCTCCCAGCCAAGGCGTGTGGATTGGAATCGTGCACGGAGCCTCCTGCTCTGGGCGTACTACGCTCATCTCATTCAACATGTCCTCTAGCTAGTATGGCGTAGCGAGTATGATTGTTAGCGTATGCAGGACGTGGTGGTAGTAGTAGTGGTGGTGGTGGTGGTGAGGAAATGTAGAGGTGATGGTGGGTGGTGGTTAGGCGATAACTTCGAGCTGAGGTTCCGATTCACTGCAGGGGGTCTGAGAGGCTACTACCTTGCGCTTATTTCGTGTGCCATAGCTACGCCTCCATGGACTCGATATCGGACTCGAGGTGTCGAGAGTCAATAACTCTCGATGGCTAGGAATCACATGGATCAAGAGTTGAGGAATAATTGGACATGATTCAGACGACGCGAACCCTTGACGAATCGCCGGGCAATTCCTCCCGAAGTTCGACCAGGCCCACCAGCGGACGGCCACTAGTCTCGAACCGACAACACGCGACAGGTCTTTGAAGAAATATCTGGCTTCAGACAGTGGATAGTTACATTCTTCGAATCTGGAGCCTCGTGCACGGCTGAGGCTGTACGACCCCAAGGAGATCAGCCGCCACACAAAAACATCACGATTTCGCTAGACAGCTTCGCGTAGACCCGTTGCGGCCGCACAGGTTGTACAAAGTTGCATGCATCTTACCTCAGGCACCCCAAAATATCAACAGAGTAGGACTACTAGACCTGCAAGTCACAGGAGAGTCTGACGAAAGCCCTCGTGTTCTGCAGGCCACACCGCTTCAGGGAACAATTAATTTCGAGTTTCAGCGTTGATGGGCATCATAAAGCTAGATGGAATGATCATCAGGAACCACGCCTCTACCCCGGACTCTTACACTTGTGGCCTCATCAACGACGCAGCACGTGTACTGTAACTAGATTGGGTCTGTGGCTGGCACCTTGGAAATCGTCATTTGACTTGTTTTTGTGCGGCGAGCATTTGTCTGTGCCTCACCGTCAGGAACTTCGAGCCGTTGTCCCAGCCAGGTCCCTCGAACAAACGGACTCCGTGGAATTGCCAACAATCTACGTCACCACAGCAGCTTTAATCCTCTTCACTTTCATCTCTGCCAGCGTGGCTAAAAAAATTCTTTTGTCTGGTCGAGTTGAACGACTTTTAGATCAGCTCCTGTATCTTCTTCCACAACAACGACACATATCCATTCCACCGGATCAAGATCGGGGAGCTTTAGCACTTTAACGGCATCTTGTATACTTTCGGCACTTGTGTATACATCACGAGGCACGTCTTTTCAACGCGCACATACATCGCGCCGTCTTCCGCCCCGGCAACCCACAGCCACTACTCTACCACCGCCAACCGCGCATCCGACGGCACATCACATTGCCTATCTGCTTTCAATAGGACGATCACAGCCGCCACAATCTCTTCGCCTCATCTATTACTACTTCATAAAGACGCCCAAGTGACTTACAATGGCCGTCCAAACCCTGCCCTCAATTTCCCTCCCCTACCACTTCACCATGCCTTCGGCAACCCCCCTCATCACCGCCACCACGCTCCTTGCTGCAACTTCGCATGACAAGGCCATGCTCCAAGACATCCACGACCTCCTGAACAAAATCTTCGTCCGCAATCGCAATCAGCACCGCCGCTCGCACTGGTGGAAGAGCCTGCACGCCTTTCGCAAGCAGATTGGGCTCCTGCTTGCAGATCTCGACAGCAAGAAGAGCGAGCGCGCAGAGAAGCTGGAGGCAAGGCTGCGCTACTGGGATAACAAGTGTATCCACATGTGGTACTAGTAAGTAAAAACTTGTACGGTGAATGTTACAAATATGCTAATTGCCTTTATAGCCAGTTCAGCCAGCTCGTCGCCGTTGGTCCCTTTGCTATGCTGGGATTGGTCATGATGGCCAGTGTTGCGCGTGTGTGCCGCATTAGCGGAATTACTGCTGTTTATGAAGAGATTGCTTCTGGTGATGTTCAAGGCGTTTTGAGCGCCAGTGATGAACTGACTTTGGCTGAGGAGTTTGGCGGGGTGTTAGAAGACGGGGAGGAGTGGGATGAGGGTGTTATTGTTGCGAGGGGAGAAGAGGACGAGGGGCTTGAGAGGGAGGAATAGATGGTGGAGCGTGCGTGGCGTGTGTAAGATATAACTAGTGATACCATTCTGCCCGGTGTGGCAGCCATACGGCGTTGAAATATGATGATTATAACCATGTGCACCTATGGAAATACCTCTGGAGACACTATGATATTGGAGATCTCGCCGTCATGACGCACGATGCATCTACCTAATGCCAAACCTACTACCCAGCGTTCCAAACCTCTCGCTTGCCGCCGGCTTGGTGGGACTCTGTGCAGCCACCTGAGCACCTTCCTGCACCTTCTCCAACAAAATCGCCCCCTTGAGCTGATCAACCTTACCATACTTGCGATTCCTCTGCGCAATATCAAAAAACTCCTCGCTATTCTCGCTGCCCATGAGGGCCACGGTCTGCGTCAACTCGTCCAAGTTCTCCATGAGTATGGGGTTATTTAGTGACTCTACAAAGTCGCTCAAGAAGCGGGTGTCGTTTGCCAATGTGGCGACGGCAGCGGGCGTAACGCGCTTGACGTGCTCTGAGAGGGGGAGATCGAGAATCGCACTTGAGGCGTGGGATAGGGCGTCGAAGTAGATGAATTCTTTGATTTCGGTGGGCAGTGCGAGGAGCACGGAGGACATGATGTTACTCAGATAGCGGGTGAGCTCGAGCATGTAGGTGCTGGGTTCCAATTCTGGCTTGGTAGCCATCCAGTCGTACTCAGCCGTCTCGATTAGGTCGTCGATCTTGCTGTTTACGAGCTCGAAGACGCGGTTGGAGGCTTGTTGTTTGGCTTTTGCGAATCTGTCGGTTGCGGCGAGGACGATGGGGCCGGTTGCTGAGGGCGATGAGCGTGCTTGGAAGAGTAGCTCTTGAAGCTCGACGCAGGCGATTTCGAAGTGTTCGAGATTTGTTAGGATTTGAACGATTTGGCCGGGGTACTGTGAGGAGAGGCGGTCGACAAGCGATTGGCAGACTTTCTGGCACAGGAGATCATCGAGAGCGGTACGTAGGGTTTCGTCGATGACGGTGGACTTTTGGAAGTAGTCGTCGGAAAAGAGGTAGATTTGATTGAGGAAATTGCGAATGTCGATGCAGCACAGCGGATACATTTGCGAGAAGGGGAGCACGCAGGGGAACGTGAGCTCGTCACGTGTCTTCTCGGGTGAGTACCAGCTAACAGAGACGACCTTATCGTACTCCTCATGGCTGTTGATGGGCATGGGCATGTAGTCATCTGTCTGGACGATCTCGAGGAAGTCTTCGCTGAAGCGCTGTTTAAGCAGCTCAGAATACTTAGAAAAGAGCGTTAAAAGAAGGTCGTTCATTGCTGAGACGGAGTATCCCCATTTCTGAGTACACTGTTAGCGCATGCGACTACTGTCATTCAGGAATTACTCGCCTCCATTGTCAACATGAAGAGAGCTATCCGACCCTTAATCTTCAATAGCAGCTCGTCATTGTCAACTGTATGGAGCTGACTTGTGATGAGTTTGATTGCACTCTGACACATTGAATCCCAGAGCTCATCAACCTTTCGCGCTTGTTAGTGTTGGTCCAGCTGCCGGGAATTTGCTACATACATCAGCTTGCGATCGCAGGCCAGCCGTTTTCGACACGGTAGCTTTCTCGATGATCGCAAAGCCCGCGATACTTTCCAACAAACTACTTAGGTCTGAGCATTCGTCATCTAGTAGATTTAACTTGGTCGGAATGATGAGATCTTTCTGTGTTCTTCGATCCGCAGCGTACTCCGACTTGAATTGGTCGCTTTTGCCAAGCGTCTCATTGATGTGCATCGCTTCGAATAGTGGCGAGAAGTCCGTCTCATTTCCAGCTTCTTCGTTGTTCAGCACATCGAACTCGTCTGTTTCATCCGCGACGAGTTCAATCGCGGAATTCAGCTTGAACTTCGAAAAGCGTGGATCTGTCTCGGCGCGCTCCTGGTTTCGCGTTCTACGCACATCAGTGTAGTAGAAAGACACCTCGCCCAGGAACTGCGCCGACTCTCGAATGCGATACAACCACGTACTCAGATCGTTCTTGACTGCTTCTCTGATTTGCTCTTGCGTCTGTGGAATGGACTTCTCGATCAAGTTCGCGATCTTAAAGCGCTTTATTTCTTTCAAGTGGATGGTTTGCAACTCATCCAGCGCCCGAAGCGCCGCGTAGTAGTTCTTCTCCCTCAGCATGTCCTGGACTTGGTTGGCTATGCGCAACACGTTTAGGCATGCGTTTAGAGCTGTCGTCGCCTCGTTGATGTTTTGACGCACACCACGCGAATCGACAAGCGCTTTCTTCTGCTCTGCAAGCTTTTCGATGCTTTCTTGGATAGCTTCATTTAATTGCAGGATCTCACCGCTCATTTGCACCGTTTGATCCCGAATCCTGAGCATAGAATCCACGGAGCTGACGAAATCTTGGTGGTTTGCGTTGCATATCCGCTCAATTTCAGATTCTCGATCATTGGCATACCGATCGAATGTGTGTTGAAGGTGATTCGAGTAGCGGGCATCTTTCATAATGGGGATCAACTGGTCAATGTAGTCCGAGCCCATGGAAGACTGGGAGATCTAGCACTTGTTAGAACGCTGATATTACTCTAGAATGCAGTATAATTGTGTACTTGTTTGATAGCTTGCCATAGGTCATCTTCGGGATCTACAGCTGATGGCATGTTGATGCTGATGCCGTATGCGGCCGTTCACAGTGGGTAATGAGGGCTGGTGAGGATCACGGTCGACACTCAAAGCTTTACAGAAAGTGGTTGAGCCTATTCTATAATATGCAGTGAAGTGTAAATACAGTTGCTCACAAGTGGTAATCTTGAAACGCGCCTGGACGGTACCTGACAAGTCGCAGATACATGCGCTAAGATGCTTCGAGCACTAGACCCGGTGTGATTGACGGCCCGGAGACTGTTCCGTCTTTCGCCCCACTTTCCCCTCCGAGAAGGTGGCGGAGCGATGACGGAGTAACCCCGCCAGAATCTGAGTATTCCGAATCGGACTCGACGCCAGTGAATATAGTCCTACAACTTTTTTCGAACATTGCAATCGATCTCACAATACACAACATGGAGGCTCTTACAAGTATGTAACTGAGCAATTGAGCGATTGAACAATGGACTAATGATTTCAGACACATTCCAAAACGTCATGGACAGCGTCAGTGGTGCCACTGCTGGCCCCTACAGCGGAAAGTAAGTGCATACTTCTCAACCCTGAGAACAAGTTTGACTAACGAAATCGCAGGTCCGCTCTTCTGCTCGGTGCTGGTTTTGTGTATGTCATCTATACCACCATTTCCCTTGCCAGTCTAATCAAAACAGTACACGACCAACCGTCGATGTTCTCGCAAAGTCTGGGGTCAAAGTCACAGTCGCATGCAGGACACTTGAGAAGGCACAGGCGCTGGCGAAGGGCATTCCCAACACGTCGACCATTAGTGTGAGTTTGCTTAGGTGATGGATCTAAATTGAGAGACGCTGACCATAGCAGCTCGATGTCAACGACGCTGATGCTCTCGATGCTGAGGTCGCCAAAGTTGACGTCGTTATCAGCTTGATCCCCTACACATACCACGCCACCGTCATCAAATCTGCCATCCGCAAGAAGAAGAACGTTGTCACAACCTCATATGTGTCGCCTGCAATGATGGAGCTCGATGCTGAGGCCAAGGCAGCTGGCATCACCGTCATGAACGAGATCGGTGTCGACCCCGGTGTCGACCATCTCTCCGCCGTCATCACAATTGACGAGGTGCACAAGGCTGGTGGCAAGATCTTGTCTTTCAAATCCTTCTGCGGTGGTCTCCCAGCACCCGAAAACTCAGACAATCCCCTCGGGTACAAGTTCTCATGGAGCTCCCGAGGTGTGCTCCTGGCGCTAAGGAACCAGGCCAAGTACTACGAGGATGGCAAGATCAAAGAGGTTGAGGGCCCCGAACTCATGGCCGAGGCCAAGCCATACTTCATCTACCCAGGTTACGCTTTTGTTGCATACCCCAACCGCGACTCAACACCCTACAAGGAGCGCTACAACATCCCAGAGGCACAGACCATCATCCGTGGTACTCTCCGTTACCAGGGCTTCCCCGAGTACATCAAGGCCCTCGTCGACATTGGCTTCTTGTCTGAGGAACCCAAGGACTTCCTCAAGGAAGGCTCCAAGAGCTCATGGAGGGATGCAACCGCCAAGATCATTGGTGCTACCAGCAGCAAGGACGAGGACATCATCTGGGCTATTAGCTCACGTACCAAGTTCGCCAGCACCGAGGAGAAGGACCGCATCATCACTGGTCTACGATGGATCGGTCTCCTTACTGACGAGGAGATTATTCCCCGTGGTAACCCGCTCGACACCCTATGCGCGACGCTGGAGAAGAAGATGCAATACGAGGAGGGCGAGCGCGACTTCCTCATGCTGCAGCACAAATTTGAGATTGAGAACAAGGACGGCAGCAGGGTGATCCGCACTTCAACTCTCGCTGAGTACGGTGACCCCAAGGGTTACTCTGCCATGGCCAAGCTCGTCGGTGTACCTTGCGCCATCGCTGTACAGCAGGTGCTCGACGGTACCCTTAGCGAGAAGGGCATCCTAGCGCCCATGAGCCCGGAAATCTGCAAGCCGTTGATGAAGACACTCGAGGAGAAGTACGGTGTGCACTTCAGGGAAAAGACTGTGCCTGCATAGATTCAAACTTCAAGCTATGAGTCGCTCGCTGCGCTAAATCAAAGTTTGAGGATCGTTAGATAGGACTGCGTAGACAAAAGCACCAACAATGAAATACTCAGAACTACGTAGATCTTGCCATGTATGCTTATTGGTTTGTACACGGGTATCTTCCCTCATATACACACTATGTTCTGTTCACTCGACCCATCACTAACTACCCTGTTCCAACTCAATCCAGCCCTGATGCGGGAGGTGCCCGGCCACCTATGCTTTTCTTTGCTGCAGCAGCAGCACCGGGACCACCTCCTCCACCCATACCTCCACCAAACATGCTACCCAGCATATCGAACATTGGGTTGCCCTGCTTAGGAATCTTGATGCCAAAGTACATCTCGCCAATCTGATCCAGCGCCTCATTCCAATTCACATCCTTCAAGTCCTGCGCATAGTGGCTCTTCAACTGCCTATACAGGCTGGGATCGCCCCTCTCGACACTCAACAACAGCAGTCCCAGGAAGTTCAAGAGCGGTAACGAGGGGTATACGCGCAGTTCCGTCGAGTTTGTCGACACGTTTTGCGTGCTGAGATTGGGCTTCTTGGCGAGTTGGGATGTGAAGAGGAGGAAGAATTTGTTTGCGGCGCGTAGGTTGCCGGTGAGCAGGTACGGTAGGACGCCACGGGCGCAGTAGAGCGGTGCGGTGTGTGAGTCGTCGGCTTCGTACCAGGCGTATTCTATTGAGGAGAGGGTGGAGGGGGAGTCTTGGGTTCCGAGGAGGAGGTGGCGTTCTGCGTCGTAGGGTTCGAGGTCTATTCCGCAATTTGCATTAGTATTCGTCGCGTAACTGGGGTGGGTAGAGGGCAAAAAGTAAGGTACCTTCAGCGAACAAGCTGCCAGCAACATGATGGATTTCGGGGTCGCCCGCTGGAAACTCTCCGAACCTGCTACTCCACGCTATCATCTCTCCCACAAACTTCTTCTTGGTCGGTTCATCCTTGGGGAAGGCGCGTAGCAGGCTCAACAGCTTGCCCTTGCTAGTCGCATCTGGCTTGATCTCGCCCTTGTTGTAGACATCGAGGAGAAATATGCACAGGTCGCCGCCCGAACCGCCCTGGCCGGCTTGCAGGAGGGATTGCGCGCCTTCGAAGAGAATGGCGGTTGCGTTGGTCCAGTCTTGGGCTTTTGTGTAGCGCGAAGCGACGACGCGGAGTTGTTGGTGGGCTTCGTAGTATTGGCCTTCTGCGATTCTGTGGTGGGGGTTAGTGAGGGCTCAGAGGAAGGGTTGGATGATTTGTTACTTTTCCCGTTGTCGCTGGAGCGTCTTTTCTATCTTGGTGGCCATGGCGGACGGATTGTGAGTATGCGCTGCTGTTCGGGGTGCTTAGGTTGCAGGAAGTTGGAGTCGAGGTTCGAGATGCGATGACGCACGGAGCCGATACCCCACGGGCTGGTACAGAGTACTCCAGCAGATACAGCTATTCACACTAATGTCCACAGTGTCGTTTTGGCTAGTAGTAATAGCTATCAAATCTATCTTGGGATAAAAAAAGACAGGGTTGCGACCAAGTCCACACGTTATACAGCGATGTATCAATCCCTGAACGATGGATTGCCAAAAAGAATACCTTCTTTCGTTCTAAAAAGCGGAGATGCACCAGACGGGACTCGAACCCGTGGCCTGAGCATTTCCCTTTGGGAAGCTCAGATTTTACCCCTAAACCACTGGTGCGATGCAAGTTTTCAAAAGCTTGTGATCCATATTCTGAGTGTTGTGTCTTTTTTCCCCTACCTCTACTCAGCAGCTGGCCAGCCTCGCATGCAACCAGCCCTAGACTTGGATATCAGTCAGTCGTGCCTGCTCACGAAGCGGGGTTGCGGGGTTGCGGGGCCAGTACCCCTCATTATGGCACCCCTGGGCAACTGGTGATGCATTAGCATGGTCGCTGTAACGACCCCATTAGTCGTCGTACTACCGATCTAGCAACTAGGACTCTTTGAAGGAAAGCTGCGCTCTCCTCGGTGCACTCCTAGGATACCTACGCTTCCGTCTAGGTGGGTAGGCCATGATATGCCTACTCTGTAGGAGATTGATACTCTAGGAAAACGCTGCAAAGAGCCTGCCATTTTAGGTAACACGCCGCCAAGGAAAACAGCAACCGGAATTGGAACCCATAGACAAGTGCTCTCGTTCTACGAAGTACATTACTCGAAGCACAGCAGTAGCCATCCTTGCAATCGCGGCCAACCTCGCACACGTATCCCATCGTGGTTACAGTGTCGGGTATGGAGTTTTACCCGTTCCACGTTCAACTAACCACGAGACACGCACTTGTCAATGGTCGCTACGCTGATAGGTAGCTTACTCTAACAGCAATTGATAAAAAGATCAGAAGCTTACACCGCCACCGTACCTGTGCGATTGTAGCACATCACGCAGTCCGAATGAGTTGGAATGGTTGGCGAAGCATGACTGCCGTCTTCCAGTGTTGACACGGCGTCTGCTCGAACAGGAAGCTACGAACTTTGCGAATCCTTACATTGTTCAAGACGTCCAAATTTGCAAGTTAACATCAAGATCTGTCATAAACGGGTGTATATGTCATTATTGCCTTGGAGGTGAAGCGGGACATTACTTTCCTTGCAACTCACTTCTTTTTCTTCCAGTCATACTCAAAGATGGCGATCACCGAAGTAGACATCGCTGTTGTAGCCTTGATCATGGCTACTTTAGCCCTTTTCATCACCTGTGGGCAGTTCGTTTTGCAATTGTTTTCTACAGCAGATGGTCATCGAAGATGTTCACAGGCTATCATTGGTGATTGGTCAACTTTAGTGCGCCGGCCATTCAGATGGTCAGCGTCTCCTAATCTCCTAATCTTATGGGAAACATTTGGCCTGAGTCGCAACGCTGACGGTCTAAAAGAGACTCGATGAGATTTGAAGTCTTGGTCACAACACCACACTTCGAAATGGGCCACTATGGGAAAGAGAAAGACGTTTTCTCCGGAAACGTGCTCGATACTTTCCCATCGTATCCTGACGAACGCAGGAAGACTGTATTTCAACCAATTCTGGTGTCACACAAATTTCGTACACTTAATCACAAAATTCACGCTGCAGCATTATTGGGTTTCAAGGAATCGCGTCGAGGTACATTATCTCCACAACAAGGTCAAGCTGTACTCACCGAGGACATTGTGACATGGATCTTCATTCTAGATGACGTACACACTGTCCACAACAGGATACTGATGACTATGCAGTACCACTTATATGTCTACACTCGTCTTGCGGTCAAAGAGCTAAGTGAAGCTGATAAGAGGCAAGTGCTTGCTATATGCATTTCGCGAAAGACGCGACCTTGGGAATTTAAGCCACCAGAAATCGTGCGGCCAGTTGCTAGCACCACCATGAGCTGTCTCCTGCTCATGGCACACCGCATGTCTATGATTGTGACAGACTTGAGACTCGACGATGTTATCCTTCAGGCGAGTGGTCGGAGCCGAAGCTTCTTAACATCACGTGTGCGTGGTCTAGGTATGGTCGTTGAATACAGCACAAATTACAGCTATTTCCCGCGTTGGGATTCTTTCTTCCTGTGGCTTCGGGTGCCCACAAAATCCGCGGAAATGGTACGTTGTTGGTATTTCAACGGCCAGACCAAGGCTTACATTGTAAGATGACGTTTGGTATTGTACCCGTCCACTTACCTGGGAATCCCCACCAATTGCATCTGCATGTAGAAGTCAACAAATTGTCGGAGATTGATCAGTTACAATCTATGTTGGAGCACATTGGACTCTCGTCTGACCAGAAGGAGGCTCTGCGCGAAAGCCTTGATCACGACGATCCTGCGCATCGATTTTGCGGCTTAATCGATGTACTCGATTTATGGCTTACCTGATGCCTCTCCAGGACTGTGGTATAAATCTCATCGATAACCCTCTACCGATCCCAATCACTCCTATGGGCGCAAGAGCAGAATCGCGAATAAAATGGAAATGGTACCTCAAGCAACAAGACTCACACCTTTCTCCGACATGTGCACGAGCGAGTTCTCGAAATATACGAAGAGTGGGAGAGGTTCGAGCCGCAGCGTTTCTACGGGAACTACGGAGTCTTTGGCAATGTATGCCCGGACATAGATATCATGAGCTTCTTCAAGTTGATTTTCGACGAAACGGCCACTTTCTTCCTCGAACACGGCTTCCTCTTTTTAACGGGAATAAACCCGTATGCGAACGTCTCAAACCTACATATTTCATACAATACCACATCGCTCAAACAAGCAGAGGAAAACATACGCCTAGGAAAAGTATGGCGTGAATCAATACCCTCACCAGGCTCACACTATCGCCCCGATCCTATTTGGACAGAGCGCGCATATGTATATATGCAGAATATCTCGAGAATAGTAAGCCATATGGAAAGAGTCCATGGACCACAGGGAGACCAGGGCGAGCCATCGGAAGTGAAACGACTGGCTCAAATACCGTTGGGTTTATATAGAAGTAAATGGACCGACCGCCGCCAAAATGAGCCCCGGGAGCCGTTCAAGGAGTGTTCCTACGAAGATGCATGGTGGATGATGATGCTGCGAAAATAGGCGTAGTGTATGAGCCACAAGCTGGTGGAGCGGAGAGGTGTACGAATACCCAGTCGATACTACGAAGATCAGACTCAGGTGTATATAATATAGGATATGCAATGTAAACTACCATGACCGGGTTTGACACGTTGCTAAGTCGATGTGTGTTTTAAATGCTCTCGGCAGAAAACAAAACATGGGGAGTTGGTTTCGTGATATCGATGTACTGCCGCGTTTAATATCTTTACTACTCCTCAACGTCAGTAGAAATTCTACACATGTATACAAAACTTACACAATAATTTACATCTACTCGCACTACCTACCTACTACGAATATCTAATATATACTAAGTTACCCTATAGGAACTAAAGTTATAATTTCTACCTCCTACTCCTTCCCACTCTATATCAATCAAGGTAAATAATGATATAAGTCTCCCTATTGACCCTAGAATTACCCTCTATCCTCTATCTACCCCTAAAGTCAAAACGTTGTATTACATTAATTTACAATTTTTTTGAAATTAAGATAGATAAGAATTTAGAATTTTCTCTTATTTCTCTTTAATCTACTATATCTTTTCCGCTTCTACCCCCTCTTCTCTTCTACCCCCTCCCGCCCTCCCTACACCCCTACACACCCCTACTCTCCTACTCTCCTACTCTCCTACTCTCCTACCCCCCTTACTACCCCCTTACTCCCCTCTTCCCACCTACTATATTTACACTCACACTTACACTTACAGTACTAGTTAAAATATTTCTCGCACAACGTACTGAATTATACTATAACTATTTTGTTAATGAAGGGGTAAGTTAGGCGTGTATAATTATGTGTGATTGTTTTTGAGTTAGTAGTGGTGATGGTGGTTGTGGTTGGTATATAGACAAATAGAAAGAAGAGGGGCATGGTAGGTATTTTATACTTATAACAGTGGGGGTTTGAAGTTGTATGTATATGATGATTAGGTGGGTTGAGATGTAAATTTAATATCACATACTACATCACAGCGCAGCACAGCACAGCACAGCCCACCACATCCCCCTCACAATAATTCCAACGACTTCTTGTAAAAAAAAACATCGAGGTGGATTGTCTACATCTACTCTTCTACACCTGTCATATCATGTCAAACCCCCCACACCCCCATTGGCAACCCCATCAGCATCAGCATCAGCACCGCCCTCCCCCTCCCCCTCCCCCTCCCCCTCAATCTTCCTCTTCTTCTTGCCATAATGGCCGCGTGCCTCCACCCTCCCCTGAACAGGCAGCACACGCGTCGCAGTAAACAGATAGCCTTCTGCGCCGCCCCTACTTGTCATAAGCGGGTGCGTACGGCCGGGTAAAACCTGCCAGTGGCGCGCGCGAGCAGTTTGCAGCATGGGAGCGAGGAGGAGAGTTGGGTTGAGAGGGAAATCTTCGTCGTCGGAGTCTTGTTCGTTGTCCGAGTCTGTTGGGGTGTCCTCATCGTCATCGTTGAGCTGGCTGGGTTGATGGCCGTGGCCGGTTTTCCTGCGTTTGCTGCCGTTTTGCGAGGGTGCGGGGTGGGGACCGAATTCTTGGGCGAGGAAGGCGGTGCGGCGGTCTTTGGAGTAGAAATCGCAGAGTTGGACGAGGGGTTCGACGTTGGGGTTGTAGACTACGATCTTGCCGCCTCCTCTGACGAGTGGGACTAGTTGTTTTAGAACGCCTTTGAGGTCCATGGTCGTTGCTACTATCAGCCCGTCGAATCCTCCTTGTCTTGTTTCATCGACGACGCTCTTGACGCGTTCCCATCGGCGCCGCTTCTTGTAGTACGTCCCTCTTTTGCTGGACTTCATGGCTGCGATGATGTCTTCGGGGATGAGCTCGGGCTCGTCGTATGTGGGGTCGTCCTCGGGGTGGAGGAGGGAGAGCCAGGACAGCGATTTGAGGTGTTTGTACAAGGGGTGGGAGACGGCGGGGGCACCGTAGTCGTAGCCAAAGTATTTGAGGAAGGAGAGGTTGGGTTGGTTGTTGGGGTGCAGGACGGTGAGGGTATTGGTCGAAGCGGACATTTGGGGGATGTGTGGGCGGATGGGTTTCCGGGGGCGGGGGGGCTGATCTGAGGGGACGGTGGTGGTTGAAATTGCGGCATCTAGGGTGGGAGCGTTGGCGTCAGGCATGGGGATGTCTGTGTCGGTAGGGGTGGGAACAGTGGGGGTGATTGCGATGCCATTTTGATGTGTCTCGGCCGGAGGGCCGTCGTCGCTTTCCGAATCGTCGTTCTCCTCTTCAGGATACAGTATGCCCATCTTCTCTGCCAGTGCTGCTGTAAGCAGTCCACCGGTGTCGTCCACAACCAGCCACCTTCCTCCTCCTATTTGGCTGACGCCGTCTTCTGCCTTCAGCACCCGGCTCGACTCGCCCGAGTGGACATTTGCCCAGCTGCATATCAGACCCAGCAGGTCTTCTCTCAGCTCCATGATCTTGTAGGCCTCCTTCTCCAGGACATACTCGGTCAGCACGCCAATGTCCAGTGGCAGCGCCGTGAATCGCTTCATGTACTTTCTCGACTTGCGCAGGGTGTATTTGGCGAGGGAAAAGGTCGTCTTCTCCTCGATTGCGTTGTGCGACGCCATGATCTTCGCGATGATTTCCTTGCCAGACCCTGCGCCGGCTTTCTTGAGCTCTTCAATCTCGGCCATGGTGAGCGCCTGCCGTGAAGCATCGTCGACAGTCAGACGGTTGTTCCTCATGATGACCTGGCCATCTTCGCCGACAATATCGAAGCCAGAGGCGCGCTCGACATTGTCTTCAGGTGATTCGACGTTTGGCGCATAGTCTTCACCCAGCGCTTCTGCGTGCAGCTCTGCGGCGGGCACTATGCGCAGTTCAGTTTTGGATTTCCCCTGGTCTTTGTCGAGCAGCTCGTAGGTCAAGTGGTAGGGCCGTCCAAGCAAGAGGCTCGAGTTGAAAGTACCGAATTTTCCGAGGTTGATTGTGCTGTATGCCGATTAGCGAATTGCGCAATCACCAGCACTGGGACAACATGGCGGGCTCACTCCGGCTATGCGACGTAACGTACGTGTTCGGGGTGATCTCGATGATCTTGAGGAGGCCTGAGGGCAGGCGCAGGGCAAGGTGCGTGTTGGGGCGAATGTACGAATGCATGGCTCTTTCCCTGTGAGGTTACCGAGCCATGTGCTACGACTTCCACTAGGACTACGACTACGATTACGACTACAGGGCGTTGCACATGGCATCCGGGCTGGGAAAGGGTTGCGACGGGTGGACGGGCTGGTAGTCGAGAATCAGACTTCAGTGCACGACAATCACATGCGGGAACGGGTCGCGTCGAATTAAAAATCCGGACCTTCCCCACAAGACATCCCGCACACTCGCCACACCTGCACCGCGCCGGCTCTGCACAGCCACACCCACGGCCCAGCGTCGTCATCGGTTGCAGTCGCTTGGTCGCGACTTCCGCTTCTCACCCTCCAGGGCCGCGTGTGCTGATAAACTTATACTGCGCCACACTGATGCTCGCGCCTGCCCTTGGTTGACTACTCACCACCGCATACGCGCACACTCTCACTCCACCTGTCTCACCCTCCAGCTTTTCTCTCCCGCGCATTTCTTAGCCACGCTTGCTTCACCACTGCACAACACCGCCAGCTAGTGAAAGCTAGCCCCATTATCTCTCACTACCACTACCACTACCACCCCAACCCCACCACCCCTCAAACTGCAGGTAACTGCCACAACACACTGCCCACCATGGTGCTTAGAAAGCCTGGTGACCAGGAAAGCATCGTACCCGCACCTCTCTCCAAAGCACTCCCTCCGTACCCTACCACTCCCTCCGAGGAGCATCTACCTGCGCTACCCTTGACACCCCCCACCAATGCCGCCCACGCTTCACATGCAAACACATCCCCAGCATTCCACCTCACGGCACCAGAGGACACGGAATTGCCATCAATCAGACAAGACGTCGACTCGGACTTGAGCGACGACGAGTGGGACCGCTCCTCAGACGAAGACGACTTTGAAGATGTGGACCCACGCCATGTGCCGGATGCGCTGAGACCCGCCGGTGGGAAAGTGCCATCGCCATCTCCCGCCCCTATAGATAAGAATAGCCTGCCGGATGCTCTGAGGGTAGGTCCACCTACTGGCATACCCATCAAACGATCCATGGACAACATCTCGCCCATGCCTACAGGCGCCACTTCCGCTTCCTTCGGTGCAATGAGCACCGTTTCGGAGCACTCCAACGGCTCGATACCCCTACAGACGAACAATCCATATCTCAAGATACAGACGACGGGCCAGAGCAACTGGGGTGGTGAGAGCAGCGAGGCCATCTGGGGGAGCTCACAGGACCACAGCCAGAAGGGCGCTTCGCCTATCGAATTACCAGCGTACCAGACGCCCGTCATACCCACCCAGGCTATGCAGAATCTCCATGTCAACAGTCACGTACCGCCAGCACAAAGCGCCAAGTCACCTGACCAGCCACCGCTGATTGCAGTCGACTCGGCCACGCCTCAGTCTACACAGCCCAAGGACTCGTTCAATGCAAACCCCTGGGCACCCGAGACGGAAGTTGCCCCGACCAAACCCCCTTCGTCAACTTTTGACCCACCTGATTATGGATCGCATCAGCAAGATCAGAATCCATGGCCAGAACAGCAGGGTTGGGGCCAAAGCGAACAGTCGCAGAGGCACGGTGACTCTAATTCTGCTCAAGATACCGCTGCAAGGGCAGAGCAAATGCAACATCGCGAAGAGGAGGCTCGGCGCCTGGAGGAAACCCCATCAAGTGTCCAACAGGTTGCAGAATCCATCCCATCGTACGCAGAGGCACAGCAAGCCACACCGCCAAATGTAAACACACAACCTTCCGCGACCGTACCGCAGGCAACGCTCCTGCAGATCGAGGAACAACCACCGGCATTGCCACCTAGGAGGTCACATGAGCAATTTCCACCTTCAATGCCCCCTCGACCAATTGACACTGGGGTTGGCTCTTCAATTGCGCCTGGACCCGAATCGCCCAACACCACGATGAACAGGCAAAGAAAGGAGCACTACCAGATCAAGCATATTCGCTGGTACGACCACAAGAAGCAAGGTTTGCGCACATCACCGATCCTCACACAGAACCTGAACGGACCGTGTCCGCTGCTCGCTTTGGTCAACGCGCTCGTGCTTTCAACACCGCCCGGCGTCGAGACTGCGCTGGTTGAGACTCTAAGGACACGCGAAACTGTCAGTCTTGGCTTGCTACTTGATGCTGTCTTCGACGAGCTCATGTCAGGACGGCGAGGCGATGCTGCACAAGCATTGCCAGACGTCACTGAGCTATACAAGTTTCTTCTCACTCTACACACCGGCCTGAACGTAAATCCACTGTTCGTTCCGGATTCGAGTGACATTAGTCGTTCTACCACTCTCACCAGCCGAGCAGGTGGTTTTGAGAATACCCAAGACATGAAGCTATACCGCACATTTGACATTCCGCTAATGCACGGCTGGCTGCCGGAGGCCGGCACCGAAGCTTATGTCGCGTTCGATCGAGTTGCCAAATCGTACGAGACTTCGCAATATGTGCAGTTTCAAGAAGAGGAGCTTGACGCGAAACTCCAATCAGGCGAATCGTTGACCGAAGAGGAACAGCAGATGTTCACTGATATCCACGCCATCAAGGAATTCCTCAACCGTTGGCCCACGCAGCTCACAGACTATGGGCTGACAGTCATTCGGGAGAATCTCCAACGTGGCCAAGTCGCCATCCTGTTCAGGAATGATCACTTCTCCACGCTGCTCAAAGACCCTCGCACTGATCAGCTTGTCACGCTAGTAACTGATCAGGGATACTCGACGCATGACGAGATCGTATGGGAGTCGCTGATTGATGTCAACGGTCAAGGCAGCCAGCTCTTCTCAGGAGATTTCCGCTCCGTAGACAATAGTGGTACGTCTGCAGGACTTCAACAACAGCAGCACCAGAATGTATCTGACTCACACGACAATCAAGGCTGGACCACCGTACCATCCCGCCGCCCTCTCCAAGAACAAGGCACTATGCACTCAACAGCCCTGGATGTCGACGCTACCTCGCCAGAAGGACTCAGCAGAGCCGAGCAAGAAGACCACGACCTGGCCCTAGCCCTTCAACTCCAAGAAGAGGAAGAGGACCGCGAACGCCGGGAAGCCGGCCAACGCGAGCGCGACAACCAAGCCTCCGTAAATGCGATAGCAGCGCAGTCCTCACCTCGCCCTTCTCGCGGCGAGCAAGCACCAGTCATTCCACCTCGCCGCAACAATGTCACCACACATCGTCCAGCCGGAGAAGCAGCACCACCTCCAACGTACGAAGAAGCATCCACGACGCCGCGGTATAATCCCCCGGCTGGTCATCCTGCAAGCGCGCAAGCACCGCTCATGCCGCAAGGCAGTGCCCATCAAAGTAGTAGCACCGGACTACCACCGCAGTCGTTTCCTGGTGGGAGACGGCATCCGCTAATCAACCAAATACCGAATCGACCGGGTAGGAGGCAGAGTGCAGGTCCGGCGATGAATGGGAATGGAACTGAAGAACGAGAGAAGTGCGTTGTCATGTAGACGGCAGCATAACTTTATTATTATTTGTATCATGTTTCTGTCGGATGCTAATCTTGTATGGCGTTTAGGGATTTGCTGAGGAATTGCGACATATGCATTGCGATGTAAACTATCAGTTGGAAGTCTTGTGTCTGATGGACAATTATGTATACCCTTTTCACTGATGTTGTTGTTGTCACGAATACATTGGCTTCGAAGTCGCGATTCTTAAATGAACATTATCCTTATTACATATAATATTCCGTTATTATTTCTTTTGACCCCCTTGTCCATCTTAACCTCCACGACTTAGAATACTCCACTCATCACTATTTCCATTCAGCTTCACAGCATGATAACCTACTCGTAGTCATCACGCCGCCTTTTGATTGCTTATACCTAAACATTATACCCTTCGTATACATCAAACATCATCATCATCATAGCCGTCAACATCACCATACACACCCTAGCGAACCATCACGCTTTCAAAACCATCACATACATTCCTATCTCGCTCTACCCTAACCCCACTCACCCCCCTATCCCCCTCCCCTCACATCAACACTCCCTCTTCGCCCCCCAACGCCCTCACAAAATCCCCATACTCGTACATCCCACCCCCACCACCATCATCCTCGTCCTCGTCCTCATCCTCCTCATCCTCGTCCTCCTCCTCATCCCCCTCGCCCTGCTCCCCCTCCCACCCCCCACAACACTCCCCCATCCCCAACAATCCCGTCAAAACAGCAACCTCCCAGCCACCCCCAAACGCCGCACACAAAATCCTGCGCCGCGCCGCAACATCCTGCAGCCCCGCACGCTGCGCATCCAGCACCGTCGCCAGCGCCCCAGTCCGCACGTGCCGCCGCAGCCACGACTCGACGCGTACGAGCGCCCCCAGGCCGGTGATGCTGTTGTCGCGCTGGATGTGGGCGGCTTGTGCTGCGAGGGCGGCGAGTTTGGACGGCAGGGAGGGGTCGAGGGGGGGAGTGTGGAAGAGGAGGCGTGAGAGCAGGTGGTGTGTTGCTGCGTGGAGATGTTTTTTGCGGAGCA
This sequence comes from Plenodomus biglobosus, assembly GCA_022343325.1. Lineage (NCBI taxonomy): Eukaryota > Fungi > Ascomycota > Dothideomycetes > Pleosporales > Leptosphaeriaceae > Plenodomus > Plenodomus biglobosus. The sequence goes on along the minus strand of JACTNT010000025.1, from coordinate 174,013 downwards.
TTGATTTTTTGAGGGCGATGGGTGTGTTGGCGTTGTTGTTGTTTGGGGTTTGGGTGTTGTGGAGGCGGGTGGCGCAGAGGTGTAGGGCTGTGGTTGTTATGGCGTTTGTGAGGGTTTTGTAGGCGGTTTTTGAGAGGGGCGAGGTGGGTGTGAAGGTTGGGGTTGGGGTTGGGGCTGGGGTGGGCGTGGTGTTTGAGGGTCGGCGGGCGGATGTGGGTGTTGGTGTGGGTGTGGTGGGTGTGGGCGTGAGGGATTCCCAGAAGCCCCCCCGGGAAAAGGGAGAGCTGAGGGGTGGGGAGACGGAGAAGGCGGTGCTTGTGTCGAGGGTTACTCTTCCTCTATCCCTCTTGAGCGAAGGCACCAGGTCGCTCAATACCCGTGGCCTGCGGGTTTCCACGCTGACCCTGCTGGTCTTGGTGTCGGCGTCCCTGGTGCCTTCTTCAAGCTGTATTTGCATCTTTTTTCTGTATCAGTGACCGAAACTTGTAGCTGGAAAGTGTGTGCTGCTGCGCTGCTCGGGTATGTAAGTTGTACTCACGGGAACTTCTTGGCCGACGCTTCGGATGCGTTCTACTACACCCTCCCATTTTCTATCTGCGGCGAATCGTTGTTTCCAGACTGCTGCGGCGGCTAGAGTTTGCGGGTGTTGTTCCTTGGGAACGTGCTTGAGCGCGCCGCTGATGTATGGTTTCGGAGCTGCGCTGCTCAAGGTGGGTGTTTCGTCGTGGGACTGCATTTGATCGTGCTTGTCTTACGCAAGTTTCACGGTGCTGAGGTGGGGAGAAGATGAGCTCGTCCAAACTGGAGGTGAGCCGAGAGCAGACAGGCTACGGGTGTGAGGTTCGAGGTGGTTGCAGTTGACCGTGCTTTCAAGCACTGTTGCTAGTGCCGTGCTCCGTGAGATAGACCTATTGACAGTGCTGATGTCGTGTCGCTGGTTGTTGCGGCAGGGAGAAGCTGAGCTCGTCCAGACTGGAGATAAGCAGCGAGTAAACAGGCTACCTGTGTGGAGGTAGACGTGCCAAGCGTAAAGACAGACTTGGACAAGCATAAAAGTAGCCCCAAGCAACAGACGCAAGCGCAATGGACCGCGCTTTCAGGCACCTGCTGCTCGTGCTAGTCTCGTGCTTCACCTTGAGAAATAGACCCGTTGACAGACAGTGCTGATGTCGTGCCGTGCCGTCTTGTGTTGCCCGGTCGCTGAAGCAAATACCAAAAAACCAAGATCTCCGTTCAGACTGGAGCCGGGGGTGGGTAGAGAGCAAGCAGGGTATGAGTGTGGAGGTAGTTGTATGACAAGCGTAGAGGTAAGAGTTACGAGTAGAAGGTAAGATCCGCATAAAGCCAGGAGCAACTGACAAGACTTCCACCAACTAATACCGTAGCTTCACCGACCGTAGCTTCACCGTGAGAGTGAAACACAACCCTGGTGACTGCCGCGTGCGTCGAATAGTTTGCGGGATGTCTTGCAATAAAAGGGCGTGTGTGGGTGTGTGCAGTCAACAATTGCAGCAGAAAAGGGGGTCTTTTTTCGCAGCCCTAGTTACCCATGACAACACTGTGCAAACGCTCGACGGCGAACTGAAAACAAAAAAAAATTGATTTGAGAAAAGAACAACACTGGACGAGAGAGAGGGGGTATGGAAGGGAAGCAATGTGCAGAAATGGAAAACATGTATCAAAGTAGTCTTTTTTTTTTTCTTTGTCGCGTCTATCGTTGGTGTTCCTTTTCTCTTCTTTTTTTGATGTCTGTGTCTAAAAGTGGTATCTATGGCCACGCCCTACCCAATGCAAAATGCAGGTACCCAACTTCGCTAATCCAAGAATGTGAAGAGATTCGTATGTACAACGTTAAGAGCGCGATCGGCTTCGCGCTCTTCAATCACGCACGAGATGTTGATCTCGCTTGCGCCTGGTGTCGTGTTAATAGGGACTCGGACTCGGCCTATGCTAAAGCTTTAGAAACATGGCTTACCTTGCGAGATCATCTCGATATTGATGTTGTTACTGCCTAGCACACTGAAGAACTTTCCGGAAATACCAATCATGTTCTTGAGTTGCTTACCGACCAGACTCACAATCGCCATGTCAGGCACAATGTCAATTGCACCCAGCTGTCCAAGATCATTGACTGCGCCCTGGAGATCCTGGTCCTGAATTTTATACTCGTCTTCACCGCCACCGCTCAAGAGAGCAGACTCAGAATGCAGAGCCATGGATACGTGGACTTCGGAGGAAGAAATCAGATCCACAGAGAGGTGCCAGCGGTCCAGGATGCTGAAAATGTTCATGAGGAAGCCATGGGCACGAGTGCGCTTGTTACTGTGCACATTGAGCACGACGATATTGTGCTTGATCGTCACGGCCGTAGGGCGCTTGGGACCTTGAACCTGAGTGAGCAGGCTGGAGGAGCGGGTTCGGAAAAGCGACGAATCTTTGAGGGGCGTATGGCCGTTGATATCGTTGAGATTGTCAGGGAAGATGATGGTTCCAGCGTTGCGCGGGTTCATGACATTTTTGATGCGAATAGGGATGCGGGCGCGGATTACCTGCTCCATGGTGAAGGGGTGGATGACTTCAGAGCCGTAAAAGGTCAACTCGGCGGCCTCGGACGGTGTCACGCTGGGGAGGAGAGCAGCGGTAGGCACCTTGCGCGGGTCGGCGGTGAAGATGCCATCCACCTCTTTCCAGACTTGCAGCTCCTTCGCCTTGGTTCCAACTGCAACCAGAGCAGCGCAAAGGTCCGTATAGCCACGTCCAATGGAATCGAGAATGCCCCCGGGCACGCTGCCAAAGAATCCAGTAATGACAGGAACCTTGTCGCCGCACGCTTGCACCTCTTTCCCCAGCGTCTCGGCCAGATCCCTGTAGAACTTTTCGTTCAGTCCCTTGATCGGCGCATTGAACTTGATGACATCGCAGAGATCGACATATTGGGCGGGGGTGCCGCGGTCGTTGAGCAGAGCCGCCATGTAGCGACAGCTCAGCTTCTCGCCCTTGCTGATGATCTTATCCTCAGCACGGCTGGTCACTTCCTCGAGGTGCTGAGCCGACTCCAAGATCTTGGTGAGGCTCTCGCACTCGGCATTGACGTCGTCGATGAAGGTCGCAAGCACGACGGGGTTTTTCAGGGTGTCCCTTCCGGCCTGAATGTGGTCGGCGCGAACGGCCTCGACAATGTCGTCGTAGCCACGGTGGCCGGCTTTCTCGGCAGCGCGAGCGCAGCGGAGGAGTCGGTTGGTGGTGCCCTCGAGCTTGGTGTTGTTGCTGCGGGCCGAGCAGACGATAGCGGCGCGATTGTCCCGGTTGCCAGCCCTGGAGTACTATCAGCACCTTGCCTTGTTCCATGCGCGCCCAGCAGTGGGGAGGGAGAATGTGCCGTACTTGACAATTTCCGCTATGTTCTCCGCGAACTTGCCCACGCTCGTGCCGCCAAACTTGAGCACCACCCATCCTCCGGGCAGATGCTTTTCTTGCGTGTGAGCTCTCCGCTCCGACTCGGACTTGTGGCCATTTGCAACGATAGACATGGTGGTGGGTGCGGTTGCTTCTTGTTCCGATTCGACGGGTCGTTGGCGTATATTCTTTCCAACAAGTCTTGTAGAGATTGTCAGTGTTTGGGCAATGACGACGCGGTGTGCAGTGACGTGTGCAAAGGCGGAATTTGAAGTGTGGAGTCGGTGAAGTGTAGGTCGAAGAAGTTTATGCTGATAAATCGGTGGGCGAGATTGGGGAAAGAGGGGGGGAGTGGGAGTCAAACATTCTTCCGCAATCGGTTCGTACTAAAAATGACGCCGTCGGCCGTTTGAAGGAACACCACACGCATGCGCCCGCCGCCCAGCACCTGCACCTGCACCTCCGACAAATTCGGCAGAAAAACACTTTCTCTCGGAACCGCATCCTCGTCCTTACCGCATAGAGATGTCTCCATGCCCATTCGCTAGAATTGCCCGATGCTTATCATTGGCTGCAGCGTATACCACCACCTCTCGCCGCATGCAATACCAACAGGTATACCTAGTTACATACAGCTCCTTCAACATTCGCATTCTGGCGCACCAACGACTCTGTACGTATACCACAACATTGAATACTTATCCTGCTCAGTTGTTCTCTGGTGCCTCTTGGCTGCCGGCTCCTGTGCAAATGCCGCGGATGCGAGTGTCAAATGGCGTGCCTCCCCGTCGTGACTTTGTAAGCATTCGGAGCCCTCCCTGCCCTTACCCTTCCTTGGCTGCATGCTCGTCCGATTGGGAGCATGCGTCAACGGCCTAAATTTTCCGCATGGGGGTGGCGGCTGGTCGTTTTAACTCCATGCACGCATGCCCAATAAGACGTGAAGCAGGCCGAATCGCTTGTGGAATTCAAATACCGCGGCCCGCAAGCACATTGCATCACGAACAGTACTGCTCAATAGGTTTAGACATCTCCTGGATTCAAGTGTACTATGAGGGTATTGCTATCGATAAATCTAGCAGCAGTGCCACTGCCAGACGCCTTGCAAAATGCTGGCTTTCCTTGCCTGCCCGCCAATAACGCCAATGTGAATGGTATCCGACCTCCCCTAGTGCCTTGCGGCTGACTCCAGTATGAATGCATCTGACACAAAAGCTCCTCCTACCTCCCACCAAATCATCGTCTGCGGTAAATGTCGTTGTTGTCGCGATTCCTATCACGTCTCTCAGGACTTCTCGATCGAGTCCTGCCATCTCTCCGCTCTTTCCCAAAATTTCTCCCCTCGCCAACCCTTTCACGATCCCAGTCTCTGTCTCGATAGGCTCGACTTCGGTCCGAGCGGTCGTCTGTGTAGCCTTCTCTTGAGTTGCCAGAGTCGCGAGAGCCATGGCGCTGTCTCTCATCGGGCTCACGTGATCGTCGTGGCCCTTCGCCGCCATAGCTGGGTATATATGTGTCACCGCCAGCTGGTGGGGGTCTACGTCGATCGTCTCCTGGACCATAGCGTGGGACTGGTGGAAGTGGGTGTCGCCCATCTGGTGGTGGTCCTGGTAGGTTGTTATGTCGTGTGTCCACGCCATTGCCCCAATTTGGTCTTCGCTCTCCTGGAGGAGGTGGTGCAGGTCTGTGGTCGTATGGCGGTGGTCTTCGATCGTAGCCTCGTGGACCTCGATCAACGCCTGGCGGGCCTCTATCCTGTAGGCCAAATCTTCGATCGCCATTTTGCCATGGCGGTGGTCCTTGGCCAGTCCATTCGCCGTTTGGACCTCCGCCCACTGTACCACCTTGTGGCGCAGGTGGCAAAGCTTGTTTTTGCCCGCGCGCGTTCCGGCGATCCAGCTCGTGCGAGTCTGCAAAATGTGGGATGTCTTCTTCACGCATTGGTAGTGGCTGCTCCTTGAAGTACGGATGGTCAATGGCATCCATGGCGTTAATTCGTTTTCGCCAGTCCAGTCGCATGAGATCCTTGATCAGGGACAGACCGACGGGGGATAGTTCACGGAATCTTGCTGCAATGGTCCCACTGCTTTGCGGGAATGCACGAATAGGCTCCGCTCCAGGAAGCTGATCCCAGCCGGGCATAGATTCGTCGTTGGGAGAGCCGACGAGCTCGAAGATTATCTGAGCCTGGTGAATGTCGCTCTGGCCCGCCAGAATAGGCTTGCGCTTGAACATTTCTCCAAAAACGCAGCCTGCGCCCCACATGTCAATCGCAGGGGTGTATTTTCTGAGCTGGAGCAGCAATTCTGGCGGCCGGTACCATCTCGTTACCACTAGGCTTGTGTATTCTCGCTTGGCCTCGCCGTTGCCCCTCCCCCGCTGAGGCACTGGCTCGTCATAGTGTCGAGCCAGACCGAAATCTGCGATTTGCAATCGTCCGCGATTGTTGATGAGGAGATTGGCGGCTTTCATGTCTCGATGTAGAATGTGGTTGTCGTGCAGATAACGTAGTCCCTTGAAGAGCTGCAGCATGTAGCACTTGATCTGCGCCTCCTGGAACCGCACATCTGGGTTGTCGAGGAGACCGGAGAGGTCGTGGTCCATGTATGGAGTGACCATGTAGAGAATAGCACGCTTCCTGCCCTCGGCCTTTGGCCTCTCCACTGCCATCTCTTCCAGTTTGAGGACGTTGTCGTGCGACAGCATCTTCAGTAGCTTGATCTCACGGAGCGCCGTGATGGGGAAGCCGTCCTTCTCGTTGTGCATGAGGATCTTCTTCATGGCGAAGATGCTGCCGGTGATGCGGTGTCGCGCCTTGTGGACTTCGCCAAAGGTGCCTTCTCCGAGCTTCTGCAGCATTTCGTACTCGCCAATCTTGCAGCATCCCTTGAAGCGCCGCTGCAGACCGCGCGAAGGGGCCTCGGCTGCTGGAGTCGCCATCGCAGCGGTTCTGTAATGGCAATGACAATGTAAACGGACGTGATGGGCGTGGCGTTGGGTCTGGGCTAGGACGTCGTGCGGCGCGCAGCACTCAAAGGGAGAAGGCGGAAATTGCGCGATCCGTCAGGCAGCATGGGATTATCGGGGTGCGTTGGAGGAGAAGAGGTTGCGGTGGGCGGGTGCTGCCATGGGGTTGAATAGTTGGAGGCGATGCTATTGTGGGCGGGCGTGACAATAGCAACGGTCTCGTCGCGGGTCTCCGTGTGTGCAGTAGGAGACAAGAGCGCGCCCGATGATGGTTGACGCACGCCGGCTCTAGCGCCTCCAGCTAGTTCGCAGTGCCGGAACGGAGCTTGCCACCACCTTGACCTCACCTCACAGACCCAGCGACCCTCACGAGCCATTGCACCCCGCACATCGCAGGTACCGACCCTCGCATGCCTTGGACACCCATCGCCACGTATTAACACACCTTTTAGGCCCGACACCTACCATGCAGCCCTCACGAGCCCGCATGGGCCCGCCCAAATATGCGCCGCACGCAAACCACCCCGTTCACATCCACCCCGTCCGGCCGCTATACCGCTTCATGGCAACTGGCCTCGGCGCCTCCATGTGGTTCTTCGTATGTCGGGTTCTGGTCCTGGGTGGAGACACGTGCTAACAGCAGCAGTTGATGTACCGCGCGAAGAAGGACGGCCCGGTTCTCCTGGGCTGGAGGCATCCATGGGAGCATTGAACTCAGCATAGGGAAGGAGCAGATGTGGTTGAAGTTCTTATTAGGCAGCATGTTATTCAAGGGGCGATTGTAAATATGCGACGCAACCCAGTGTAGAGAGGCCCATGTGCACCCAATATCAGAAAGCCCAGATATCCAATTGGACGAACCATGATTCTCAGCTGCTTCCTTGACTCTTTTGATTGTGTTGGTCGTAGATTGGCATTACAGGCAGATTCACTATACTTTGAATGCTCGTCTGACATGCTTCTGTATCAAGCTGACATGTGTGATATAAGGTAATATGCATGGGTAGTCTAAATCTCCAATGTACTCCCTAGCGTCGACATTCTCGAAACCTCAAAGCCTGTCGTATCAAACACGTGGGCTGCTGAACCAGCAAGAAAAGAAGGTGCACAAAAAAAACTGTACGTATCTTATAGACGTGAGAGTCTTGCCATTAAGCTAGTGCGGTCTTTCGCATCAGACTTGGATGGGGTCGGAATACGCGTGGAGTATTTACCAAGGCAGATAGGGACGGGGAAGCAACTGTGTATGAAGCTCACTGACTTGCATTGCCAAGGGCGATTCAATTGATATTTGTATTGGTTTTTGGTTTGTAGGCTGACAAGTAGAATTAGAGTTAGACCTCCATTGCCTCTTGTGAAACCAACTTATCCTGTGCATAGCCTCAAAAGATGGTTGTCAATCGTGGACGGCGCGGCCCAGTACCGCCACTACAACTCCATGATGCGATTCAAACCCGCCCGGACCTACGCCTCCCATTCTGGTCGGCACTTGCATTCGCCGGTCCTCATGTGCATGACACCAGTGCTGCAGGCCTCAACCAACCATTTCGCCCAGTCAATCTCGTGGACTACAACGCGACGTAGCTCTCCAGTCTCAACCCTATCGTGTTCGGTCCTGACTAGGAAGTCGCGGATCTTCAGCGCGCAGGACAGAAGAGTTGGCATGTCTTCCTTGGATTTCTTAACTTGCTCTTGCGCGGCGAGCACCATGCGTTCCAGGCGGAATAGCAGCGCCGTCTGGACATCGGCGGACTCGGCGTACTTGTCGAACAGCAGCTTGGCCTTGGCCTTGAGCCGGATGGTATCTTCGCGCGTGGCTACCGTGCAGGGCAGCACCTTTTGAGGCTTGGTCACGTGAAAGGAGCCAACGTCGCGTATGACGACCAAATCGTTGAAATCGTCTCCAATGGTGCTGGCGGTGCTGCTGAAACTCCAATTCGGCTGTGAGCTAACGGTTTCATGGATGCTTGGCCGTGTTGGAGACGGAGACTGTAGAGTAGAGGTCAAGAACGGGCTTTGGTTTTCCTCAACGGCGCGCCCTGGAGCAGCTCGAGGTGGTGATGACGCCTTCAGACCGGCGACCTGGTACGGGCGCTCATACTCGGTGGCAGCTGGTGTAGGACCGGGCGGTGAACGTTGTTCTGGACCGGTTTCTGCTCCCTCGACCGTATCGTCGATACCACTTTCGAACGATTGCCAAGGAGTGTCGTTATAGTCGAAGCCATAACCCTCGCGCTTCCACTCAGGACACGACCGTACAGGACCGAAACCCGGTGAAGGAAAACTGCGCTGTAAGGCGTATCCAGCTTCGCGTTCGTTTCCGCTTAGGTGCTGAGTGGTTGAGGAGTTTTGGGCTACCCTCCGCTGATTGAACTCCGCATTCTCAGTAGGCCGAGGTCTGCGCCTGCGTTGACGATCGGTCGTTTCAGGGTTCTGTAGAGGTAAACGACCTTCGTAGAATGATGTTGTCGTAGACTGAATGAAGGGCGGCTTTGAACGGGCTTTTCGTCCGAAAACAAACGGCGTCGCTGACGGTTGCCGCGCCTGTGGACGATCACTGAATCCCTGCAGCTGCTGTAATTGAGCCTGGCCATAATTCTGTAGTGGCTCTGCAGTAGTCTCCTCTCGTTGGGCTACTGGCTGCTTCTCTGTTGGTCGCCGATTTGCTGGCCGTGCCTCTACTGGCCGTGCATGTGCCCGCCGCTTCCTGGATGGCTGCACCTGAGACGACCACGCCTCTGTGGAGCGCTTCTTCAATGACTGCACCTCAGCTGCTACTCCCGTTGCTACTGACTCCTCTGTGAGCTGTTCGTTAAATGGTTGGATGTGGGTTTGCTGTTCTTCTATGGGCTGGCCCTCAGCGTGCTGCTCCTCAGCAGGCTGCTCAGGCGCCGTCAGTTTCGCGGCTGGCTGCTTCACTGGTAGCTGCTCAGTTGATTGCTGCCCAGCCGCTGCCTGTCTCACTGATGGTTGGTCGCCTATGGGCTCGTTGTCTGCTAGCTTTGGGTCTGTTGGCCGCTTAACCACTTGCTGGTCAACCACTGGCTGTTTATCTGAAGCGGCCTGTGCACATGTGAGTTTCTGTGAGTTTCTGTGATCATGGATGGTGAGGACCAGCTTACCACCAAGTCGCGCTTGCACCATCGCTTGGAGCGCACAGGGAAGCGAGCAGACAAAGGAATAAGAGCATCATTTTCGGTCGCGAGACTTGGTGGTATACGAGGCGGAATGGGATCAATACGGCAGCGGTTGCTATATCGGCGCCTGGCTCCTGCATTAGATCTCTGACAGTGTTTAGTTTACTATTCGCATAAGTGGTAGAAACAATTTACAATCGGCGCCATATTGAGGTCACGAGGTTTTGTGTCCAAGTTGGCCGAGCCCTGACCAAGTTGATAGTCAAGAGTTGGGGGTGTGAAGTGGGGTGGGAGGGAGGTGCAGCACCCTGGGCCCGAAGGCGGGGGGGTTAATATATCCATAGGTGCGAGAAGTTCGAGTGAAAGACGGATGTCTGTTTGTATGTTATCGAGCACTGCCTGGTCCATGTTCACCCATGGCGCGCGTGAAACGCGTCGAGGTCACTAGCGTGTCTAACCCGATGCGTAGATCTCAGCCTATGATATCACAAACCCCTGCTGTTGCTAAACACCCGCAAGTTGTATCGTACACGATCACATATATGGTGGCGAGGACGTTGTTTCCCGCTTTCTTGAATGCCCTTTCACTTTTCCTTCCGCAGCTAGATATTGGTATCATCATGAGCGCACTCGTCGCATCGGGTACAGAGGTCAAGCGTACTTCAGCCTTTCGTGACATGCGCTTGGAAACTTCTTTCACTTTATCTCTTTATGTCCCAATAGTTCGACACCTGTTCTCACGACGCCAATCGCTGCACCGGTCTGTATGGCTTCGCTTCCACCGCCACTGAGTCTGTACTCGATGTCGGCCAACCCGGACATCCACGTCACCATGACTTGGGGCGGAACGTCGTTCGTCACCAACTCTTCGCTGACCGCGGTCAGAATGTCTGCCAATGCTAATCCCTTCATAATCTTGAGATTGTTGACAGTCCGCAGACATTCGGTCATGTCGTTCTTGGACAGCAGAATCTCTATAATGTACTTGATATCTGATGGATGTGGCGCTGCGATGCAATCGTATATAGTTGTTTGTGTGATTTGGTCCCTTACGATGGTGCTGGGGTCAGGAGCTGGCTTTCCAGGGGCTTGAAGCGGTGTACTTGATGCGTGACATGCTTGTAACACGTTGAGTGCCCGTCGCATGTCTCCTTTGCTGAGAGTGACTAGAGACTCTGTGGCATCTTGTGTGATGTTGACTTTCTCCTCCTCAATAACCTTGTCTACCAGATTTCGGATGTCCTGGTCCTTGAGCGGCGAAAACCGAAACCTTGTGCACCGGGACAGCAGCGCAGGCGACAGCTTATGCGTGTAATTGGCGATGATGCAAAACCGAGTGTTTGCTGTGTACTTCTCCATGATCCTTCGTAGTGCCATTTGCGCCGTTGCAGTCATGGCATCCGCTTCGTCCAGAATAATAAGTTTGAATGTTGCAAGGGCTGTGTCACCAGCCTTTGGTGCCGCAGAGAAGATCTGTTTTGTGCTGCTGAAAGTTTTGATTTGCTCCCGCACTACATCGATACCTCGGTCGTCGGAAGCGTTCAGCTCCAGCACCATTTGTCGCATGTTCTTGTTTCCATAAATGCGTCTTGCAAGAGCGAGGACCGTCGAAGTCTTGCCCGTTCCTGGGGGACCATAGAGAAGGAGATGCGGTAACCGCTGCGAGGAATTAGAAGGGTAGCCAAGAGGAAAGGAACCAGGACGTACATTTGAATCCACAAATTTGTTGATTGTGGCTATAATGTCCTGATGGCCTTCGACGTCGTCGAGTGAGTTCGGTCGGTATTTCTCCACCCTGTTGATCTTTAGCAGGGGCTCCAGAACAGTTTGTCAAATTCCATACCAGGGCAAAGAGTCTTCTGCTTCTATGGGGAGGTTTGCTGCAGTCCTTTTGCCTTTTTTCTGGTCACCACCAAAGGTGATGGAGTTGTCTATAGCGGGCGCATCCACATCCATCTCATCTTCGTAGTCTGACATTTTGTGTCCCGTCACTGGAGATATTGTTGAAGTGAATTGGGGAATTTGTTTTGCTGGAAAGTGTGGTGTCGGGGACAGTGAGGTTTAGTGACGGCTTGAAGTTTCCAGATGAACTTGCGGTAGACGGTAGACGCGCCGCGCGCAGGGGACGCGTTAATTGGGGGAGTTGAGGCTTAGGTAACCCCCGCTATCTCAGCCCTATGAGCACACCTCACTCGTCGAGCGGAGCTACGCCGTCACCTCCGACGAGCTCACAGTAGCCACCAACAAACACTGCGAAAGGGTGTATCAGCATACATTCACGATGCCTGTACGTATTTTGCCATGTCCGATCTGGGAAACCACATTTAAGGCTCCACAAGACAATTCAGGCGGCTGACCCTCCACCAGGCCTACCACTCCGTCTTCCTGGATGAGCCCAACCAGCAGCTGATTGGTAACTTGGCCCTCTCTTTATACCGTAGGTGAAAGTCTAACCACATTTACTCGACAGGAAACTTTGCGCTCCTTCCTCTTCGCACACGAACACGGGGCCCTGCCATCCAATTACCTGCCCTCCCCGCCGATGTCACAGAGCTCACCATTGATGCCTCACACGAGTCGTACGACCCTTTAGATGAGATCATCGCTCTCTTTCGCGCCAACACATTCTTCCGCAACTTCGAAGTCAAGGGTCCCGCAGACAGGGTGCTGATTTATGGTATCTTGTACGTGAGTGAGGTACTGGGCAAGATCAAACCAGGGATGGGGCGGAGGGAGGCAGAGAAGGTAGGCCAGCTTTGCGATTCTGGCGACGCCAATTTGGGCAGACTGCTCACTGTATCAATAGGCTGTCATGAACCTCGCACTCGACACCAACTTTGCGATCCCAGGCGATGCTGGCTTCCCACTGAACCAGGCTTTTGAGCCGCCGTCGGACAGAAACCAGGCCGAAGTACTGCGGCAGTACATTATGCAAATGAGGCAAGAGCTGGCGACACGGTTACTAAACAGGGTCTACGCAGACGAAACCAACACACCGAGCAAGTGGTGGCTGAGCTACACCAAGAGGAAGTTCATGGGCAAAGCATTGTAGTATAGAGGACAAACAGTATAGGGAAGGATACCTGTTATATTCGCAAGGTAGCGATATGAGTCGTACGCCACAAGGTACATCAAGGCAGAGTGCATTCCATCATTTCTCAGATCGCTTGTCATACGCCCCTAGGTACCCATCATTTCTCCGTCCTTCATAAATGTTCTGTGGCGATTCTACTCGCTCTTTCCATATTCGACACCTACGTCACATGCTTGTAACACATGTTTGGGCCAACAAACGCTCACGAGTCCGTGCCATTATGATCTTGCAGGACGTTGCCTTGGCTAGCCCGCTCGACCCTCCTTCATAACACCTCGACCACATCATTCATAATTGACTGTCTACAATCTATCACTAAGTGCGCTATGCGCAGAACGTGGCTTATGACATTCACGGGCGGTCAATCTAGCGCGGCACCGCAAGAGGGTGGGACTGTCTCCAACGAGAGTTAAAGTTGCAGAAGTACTGACAACATTGAAGAAGTGGCTGAGGACGACGACTGGTCTGAAATTTCGTCCGTCGGCGAAGGCCCCAAAGACTCTGACAGTAACATCGACGCAGAGTCCAAGGCGAAGTCGCTATCGAACAGCACGTCGACCCTACGGATAACTGCCCTTCCGTGCTAATCGAAGCAGTACCTAGCATCTTCAGCACCACTCTTCCTCCGTGTGGCCTGCATCCTCAATGCGCATTCGAAAATGTCAATGACCGCCTCCGCAAGCTCTGGATCGAAAAATCTCGCGACCCCGCCGTCACTGTCTCCATTGTCGACATCTGCAAGGAAGTGCATAAAGAATTGTGGCTTGAAGACTATCAGTATCCTCATGGCTCCCTCTTGTTCACCAAATCGCGTCGACCATGGCGTCTCGAAACCGTTTTCCGCTATGAAATACTCTGGTCGCAGTGGTTTATCCGCGAGGCGGAAATCCAAGAGGAGTTGCCTCACATGACTGAAGCGGAACGCCGTACGCATGGATCTGCGCTCAGATTGAATCCCGTGCCCTCAGAGCTGCGTCTCTTCACCAGGAACAACCCTATCAGGTGGGCCCTCCAGAAACAATGGAGCACCTGGCGTCATGACAAGCGTGGTATTGAAGAGCGTCGGCGCTGGACCTGGGATTAGCTTGACTGCGGAACCACCATTTGTCACAGATGCGCGAGATTTTTAGCGTACCTATTGCCAGCTTTCGTAGCCAATATGCTGAGTTTGCATCTTAAAGAGCTTACGGCTAAGGAATGATGCGTAATGTCAATTGGTAGCGGTCTTTGCCCCAAGGCAAATGGTTGAAGCTCTGGATTTGACTTAGTACTCCTGGGTGTTCTCCTCCTGTTTGGAGATCAGATGCCTGTCCATAGGAATCAAATACGTTTCAGAGTTGCATATACAGAGTCAAATGTGCCGTATTGATGTAATATACTGCTCTAATGCTGTTGAGTCAGGTGTTTGACAGTAGAAGTGTCATTGGGGTCAGCGTTAGACTGGCAGTGTCTAGGGACATTTGTGGCTTCTACGATGCATAGCAATTTTCCTCCTTTCTGGTCGCTGCAAGCTTAGACTCTTTGATCTCTAATGATAGGTAAGTTATTTGCCAGCTTTTGAATTTCAGCTGTCGCAACCTGGTGTCGTTGTGATGTCGGTGCTACCCTTCTTCTTAGTCAATGTATGGACGACTTCGGTATGGATATACTGCACAGCAAGTTGCAATCATACTATTCTGTGACTTTTGCTTAGGACATAGATCTACTCGCAAGACTCTATGTGCGCCTATCACATTGCACGGTCATAAAATGCGCATATATCTCACATACTTCTGCCATACATAGCAATAACACTTAGAGCGCAGCCATACTGACGCTATCTCACCTATTGTTCTCAATTGTACTTCCCGGCTTAGCTCAAATTTAGCGTCATTGTGATTGCCAGTCGTGGCCCATGATCATGCCACACTCTCACCTTCACCTTGACAGCTCATCGCAAGAACTGCCGGCACCTCCAGGATACAAAAGCTGGGCCCCACTTCAAACTTGCTGACTCTTCTTCCTCTTACCCTCCCACTGCTACCAAGATTCTACCTCTGAATCTTTTGGTCACGCATTCCATCTCCCTACAGCCCACTGCAAGCTTTCAGCAGTCCACTACGCAGACGATAGTTTCAGCCAAGCAAGTACAGCACATCTGGTGGTAACACATCTTTACTAATCTTCAGAAGTCATACGCCTAGCAACACCGCCAATATGGTGCACTGGACAGCAGAGAAAGATCAGATAGTACGTTGCAGCTTCGCACCACCAGTACCAAGGAGCAAACCCAGTGACTGACACCTACACAGATTCTCAAAGGCATCTTCAAGTTCCACGAAATCAAGAACAGCGCTCCTCTTTTGCAGTACTTAGCCGAACAGATCGGAGATGGTAAGCCTTCGACGAATCGTATTGTAAGGGGATATCGCCGCTGACCATGCAATGCACAGACTGCACTCCGAAGGCCGTTTCTCATCGCTTGAACAACATCCGCGGTGGTGGTAAATCTGGTACTACCCGCAGCGCTCCTAACACTCCCAAGAGCAAGAGGGTCGCTACGCCCAAGACTACTGGCGGACGTGCTAAGGCCACCCCTCGCAAGAAGGTTGACAATGACTCCGACTCCGGACCTGAAGGACCCATCGACGATGCCGAAGAGATGCAGTCTCCGTCTGCGGCGCGTGGAAAGCGTGCTGCCAACAACAACAAGATCTCATACGCCGAATCGGACAGTGAGACCGAGGGCGGTGATGATCGCATGCGAAAGCGTGTCAAGACTGAGCCCAATGAACAGGATGAATCCGAAGCTTATGACACACGTGAGCTTTCAGCAGATGAAGTCTAAGGGCTGTTCGATAACGACTTCGCAAAGATCATGATGGTGCTGTCTCCGCGCCATTTGCTTCGCCAGGCTCACGTCTTCAGTCTGTGGTATTCCTGGTCCAGGTCCAGTTAGCTTTTACGACACGGGATGTGTTTTCAACGATGGATAGTTAGAAATTTGAGGTCGTCTATGGAATGACGCGTTAAAGCAGCGACGTGCTATGATACAGCACAAAGCTTGTAGCTTCTCTCAAGTTCATAATCTTCCTGGACATTTTGCTCTTTCCCTTGCTCTTCTGTGTCGTTGAAATTGGGTATGTGAGATCCGTGAATGGTGTCGCTTAAGTCCTTACCATGCCATGTCCCCCACACATTGACCTTGAAGCATTAGATGACAGGCAATCGTTTCGCGTTGCAATACGTGATGCGCATCTGAGATATCTTTTGAAACTAACGAAGTATAATAATTCTGGAACATGGCGGTGTGCGCGATGGCGATGACTAGCAGCAAGCCCTTGAAGTGTCGCGGATCGAAGTTGCTCGTTTCTGATGACGTAGGTGTGATCAACTTGCAAGCGGCGAAGCTACTCTATGTCCCTTCCCTGCGAGACACCCGGTCTAGGCGTAAAGACTAGGTTAGGCCTCGGTTCGAAGTGGGCCTCTATCAGACCTCACACATGGCTATCACGACGGTGACACCCAACAACACTGTCGAGTGCGGCTGCGCGAAAATGATAATGGCCTAAGCGAACACGTCATGGCACCACACTGCTAGGCCGGCCGCCGTACAACAGCAGATCGCAAAACGAGATGGAGTCCTTACAGGCGGTTGGGATCCTGGATTACCTGGAGCAGGACTTGAGACCAACCTTTGTTATCGACATGGCAAGTGCGACTTACAAACCTCAGGGCATGGTCGTTCCAATTTATACCAATCCAGCCATGGCTACCGTTGACTCCGGAAGCCTACTGGATGCATTTGTCGCCAAATCCAGCGCCTTGGATGCTCAGAAAAAGACTGACATGGACTTTTCACGGTTCCACAATTGGATACTCACTACCAAGGCATCAGCTCAACCTTTCACACACCGTAACTTTGACTGGCTGAGCGCTTGTGTGGCAAATCGATGGAGCATTATAAGCGGAACGCCTTTATGCGCAGTCCGTCTTGATAACAGCACAAAGACTATGGGCTCTGTATTGGGCAGGACGACGTCGAAAACCAAGAACCCTACCTTCGACTGGACCGATGAACTTCCTCCTCTGCGTTTATCACCACACGCAGCCTGGGCTCGTAGCATAGATTGGGCTGCGACATCATTGGGGCCCATGTCTATATGGTCGGCTCAGCTACGCAGCATTGCCAATCTCGTCATGCAGGACCCACGACCTGCAGTTGTCTTCTATGGCCCAGAGCTAATTATGATCTATAACGAGGCGGAGATTGAACTTCTTGGTAGCTTTCATCCATGCATGGGCGAGAGCGCTCGTGTTGCTCTCGCTCCAGTGTGGCCTGAGTATTTCGAGCCGATCATCCAAAGAAATTTGCAAGGTGAGACAGTTGAGCAGACGAACACGGCCATTCATATGGTGAGGTCGGGGTTCATGGAAGAGACCTATTTCTCTCTCAAATTCATTCCAATATTAGACGCCGAGGGTGCAACAG
Source organism: Plenodomus biglobosus (assembly GCA_022343325.1). NCBI lineage: Eukaryota > Fungi > Ascomycota > Dothideomycetes > Pleosporales > Leptosphaeriaceae > Plenodomus > Plenodomus biglobosus. Next base: position 156,948 of record JACTNT010000025.1, on the reverse strand, counting down.
TTGGGCATTACGAACCGCTCGTGGAGACAGTAAGTCCAAGTTGAAATTTTCCCACTACCTCAGGTTGCAATAAATGCCTTTATCTATCAAAATCGCATGCTGGTCGACCCAGAACAAGATCAGTGGTGCGAAAGTCTACGCGTAGGTCTGGGCTACGGTATGCGCCCGTCGTTATACATTACCACTCGGAGCCAATGGATACACGAATACATGTTGCTAACAATTTGTAGACTAGGGATGTCATTGCCCAAAGACGCTCACGCACACTTTTGGAGATAAGTGAAGAGTTACCACGAGCACGAAACTCCGAGTTGTTTTGGCCTCTTGCAATTGAGGTGTTATCGCGCAACGACAAGGACATTCCATTTGCTTTACTATACGCCGCTGAAGCGGAATCAGGCGGTTCTTCAGCATCGAGTTGGACTCGGGTCTCGGACAGTCAACAACAGTGCAGACTTCGTGGTTCTTTCGGTCTACCCGTGGGCTCATTGGCTGGTCCAACGCACCTCGACTTCCGACAGGACTATGGTTTCTCTCCATACTTCAGAGAAGCAATGGCTGCACGGAAACCCATCACAATCTCACTCAGCCCAGGTTCGCCAGCCGCCGAGCTTGTGAAGGGAATACAATGGCAAGGATTTGGTGATCCTTGCCGGGAGGCCGCCATCTGTCCTTTGAATCCTACTTCATCAACTGATAACATAATTGGGTTCATGGTCATTGGATTGGTACGTGATGTATATAGTACTGTTTACGCATTGTCTACTCTAACGTGCGAGACCCTCACGTACCACATTGGCCACCACTTAAACAAACGCGCTCTATCCCAGTTTATGTTTGCTGACGACTTCAGGTATGTGAAACGTTAGCATACTGGAAGCATCGAACTGTACAAAGGGCAATCTTATGATCTATTCAGGAACTTTACTAACTAGTATGTGTTCCTTCAGAATCCGCGACGACCCTACGACGATGCGTATCTCCAATTTGTACTGGTCACTAGTCGATTACTGTCAACATCCTTGACATCGATTTTACTTCACGAAGAAGACCTCGGGAGACGCGAAAGAGCAATTGCTAACGCCGAAGCTATGAAGCTTGAACTTGGACATCAGCTAGTGGAGTCGCAGAAGGAATTAGAGCGAAGCTTGACGAAGTTTCAGCGCTTTGCTGAGAGAGCTGATGTTGGAATCTTTATTCTTGACATGAAAGGAGTGTACACTTACCGAAACGATGCATGGTATAACATTTGCGCGCCCGGGGATCGAGATGTTGACCTCGAGGAAGCTTGGGGGCTCATTGTTGACCCCGAATATCATGAATTGGGCCAAGCTAGGTTTACGGCGGTTGTTGAGGAGAAGAAACATCAGTATACTCGCCTCATTTTCGGTAATACTGAGCGATTCTAACTTTATCAGGGTATTCGAGCTACGACTGACAAGAACCTGGACTGTTTCAGGTCAGCAGTTGGATGAATCCCTGTCGAGCCAACAGCCCATGTGGGTGATAACCTCTATATTCCCGGAGCTAAATGAAGATGGCGAGGTCATAGAGATCATTGGATGCATCACCGACATCAGGTATGTGGAAACCGACCGCACTTCTTCTATGCTCATATCGAATTCAGTCAGCAGAAGTGGAGTGAGAAGCTCCAAGCCAACCAGGCTCTGAACTCTCAAGAGTCCAAGAGGTATATTACGCAGCCTCGTGTTGATGAACTTGCATTAACCCCATGTTAGGCAACTCGAGAACTTCATTGATACAACGTCGTAAGCTTGAGTTCTCTTAACTGCAACTTTTTTGCTCTAACCTGTGTAAAGTCATGAGATGCGTAATCCTTTATCTGCAATTCTGCAATGCGCCGACGTAAGCTCGCTCACCCCAGTCCCATGGCAATATTGACACCTCTACAGAGCATCCTATCTTCACACAAAGCTTTCGAAAGTTCTACCGATTACCGGAGGACGTATCAGAAGATCTTAGAATCTACTATTGATGCTGCAGATACTATTGTGCAATGTTCGAAGCACATGAAGACTATCGTCGATGGTGAGTCTATTACGATACGCAGTTGCAATTTGGAACCTAATCACTGGCCGTCACAGATGTGTTGACCATGTCTAAACTGGACTCTGGCCTTTTTGTCATGACTCCTACAGTTGTTGCGCTGGAGTCAATCGCTCGTGATGCTGCAAGGATGTTCGAAGGTGAGGCCAAGGCTGCTGATGTAGGCCTAGAATTCCAGCTCGAGGATTCATTCAAGTTGGTCAATGTGAAAGAAGTTTCACTAGACCCAACAAGGGTGCTTCAAATATTGATTGTTTGTTCACTCTTTTGCATTCTTTTACTATGCTGATTTATGCAGAACTTAATTACCAACGCGATCAAGTTCACTCGGCTTGAAGATAAGCGTCACATAACCATACGCCTTGGAATGTCTATTCAAACACCACTTCACAATGCCGACGGGCATGTACAGTTCATACGTTCCGCTGAGGCTGCTGAAGCCCAGACATTGCAGGCCGATTGGGAAAAAGGAGAAGTAGCAAGTGATATCAAGTAGAAATTTCTGAGGCCCTACTAACGCGAGTAGATACACGTAATCTTCACCGTCGAAGATACCGGTCGTGGCTTGAGTGCTGCAGAACATGAACTTATGTTTGCCCGCTTTTCTCAAGCGTCACCACGCACACACATAGATTATGGTAACCTTGATGCACCAATATTGAACTGCTGCGTGTGGCTGACTATTATCCGAAGGTGGTTCTGGGCTAGGCTTGTTCATCTCCCGGCGTCTCACAGAGATGCATGGTGGCGCCATTGGCTTCACATCAACCAAGGGGATTGGCAGCACCTTCTCTTTCTACGTCAAGGGTCGGAGGATTAGCGCCAGTTCGCCAGTAGGCGAGCGGAATGCAGTAGTTGACATGAGCTTACGCACTCAGTCTACAATCCTCACAAATGGTCAAACGCGCAACGAGAAGGACGAGCCGCGAGAGGATATAAGAACGCCTATTCGCAAGGATGTTGCTGCAAAAGACCTCTATGTACTGATCGTTGAAGACAATCTAGTCAATCAGCGTGTTCTTGCGAAGCAATTACGAAACCTTGGGATGCAAGTCGCTGTCGCAAACCACGGTGGCGAAGCCCTCGAGCATCTTCGGAAGACAAGATACTACACCTCAGACGAATCTGCGATTCCTTTATCGCTAATACTGATGGACTGGGAGATGCCAGTCATGGACGGTCTGACATGCGTGCGAAACATTCGTCAGCTGCAGGACGAGGGTCTCGTGCATGGGCATGTGCCCGTTATTGCTGTTACTGCAAACGTGCGATCTGAACAGGTTCGTCTAAATGGGTGCATATTACACGACACGCGATAGGCTGATTGCGACTGATGTAGGTTGAGGTTGCGCTCAAGGCTGGTATGGACAACTTGATCTCCAAACCGTTCAGGATACCGGAGCTTTATGCTTGCGTACAGAAGACGTTACGCGACATAAATGGTACTTTAAGGTAGGAAAGTACAGAGGATTAATATGGGAGGCGATATCCGCGAGACGACGTGAACCCTCCTCTAAACACACGCTACGTTCCTCATTATGGGTCATAAGATTATAATTAAGATCATTTTTTGGGTCATATTCGAATATGCATTCAGAATGACTCGGACCACCAGGTCAGTTTTGGATGATATCAAGTGTTGGCTTAACATTGAGGAAATCATCGAGCTTACCTCCTATCATGCCAGCCTCTCCTTGACACTCATGCGAAATTGTCGCAGTTCACGTCTTAGTCAACAGCTGCAGCTGTTTATAGAGCCATTGATAGCGCTTTGGGCGACATCGGAAACGAAAGATCAGTGAATTACACCACGATGTATTATGACATTGGTCCGCTTTCAGAGCTAGCTGATAGACATAGTGGGAGGTGCAAATTATTGTGAAACTTAGATATCACTGTAGCCAGATAAATTTCAAAAAAGTCAAATAACTCTTTCCTGATGCAGTGTGTATACACATTCGGTGAGGATATAACTAAAACACGGACAAATGAACTATCCAAACACAGTTTCCAATCGCAACGACGAAAAGAAATCACCCGCCTCGCTCGCAGCCCCGAGACCACACAGCAACACCAGCAGCAATACCACAGCCCATCACCGCCCATAAGCCTCCTTCACAAACCCCTCCCACTCATCCCTCAAATCATCCTCCAGCACCTCCCCCTCCATCCTCACGCCCTCAAACTCCACAACCCCAACCTCAGGCCACCCAACCAATCTCGCTGTAAACGTACGATCAGCAAAAAACACCATTTCACCCACGCACCCACGGCCAAACTCCAAAGCACCCGTGTGCAAGTCGCGCAGCCGCCAGCCGAGCGTGCAGGGCCGGCCCAGGGCGTGCATGTCGCGAGGGCCCGGGTTCATTTGGAGCAGGGCGTCCCAGGTGCCCCAGCGGAATGTGGCCCACCAGATTCCGCGTGCGGAGTCGAGGGCGAGGGTTAGGTCGAGGTCGTCGGTCATGAGGAGGGAGGAGGCGATGGGGCAGGTTATGGAGTAGGTGCCGGTGAGGAGGAGGGGGTCGTTGGAATAGGGGTCGGGTTTGGGGGCGTAGGAGTGCGGTGTGGATGTGCGGGTTTGAGTTTCTTGCTTGAGTGGAGATGTGGTTTTGATGGGCTTTTTGGGGGCGGCTTCCTTTTTCGCTGGGGGGTCTCGCTTTGCGGTTTGTGGTTTCTTGGGGGGAGGATCCTTTTTCACTGTTGATTCTTTTTTTGGCGTGGGTCCCTTTGGTGCTGCTTCTTTTTTGGGCGCGGGATCTTTCTTCACTCTTGCTGCTTTCTTTGGCATGGCGGTTGGCGCGTCGTCGTCGTCATCGGTGCGCTTGCGCTTTGCTGGTGCTGGCTTCTTCGGCTGTTGTCCGCTTTGCTCCGCAAGTGAGAATCCAGGAGGTAGTGCGAAGTTCACTGCAGTATATTAGTAGTGTGTCAGCGTCTTGAATGGCCGTCAATTTACCTGTGACATTCACGTTGCTATTCGCACTCTGTGTCTGGGTGATCCCCGCCTTAGTAGCTGTACTCTTCACAGCTTTAGCAGCAGCAGCTTTCGGCGTCGCCGTCTTCGCAGCCGCAGCCTTCGAGGGAGTAGCTTTTGCAGTCGTAGCCTTGCCGGCAACCGCTTTGGAACTCTCGGCTCTGCCCCCACCTCCACCCTTCTTCAACTTCCTGTTCTCGGCTTCCCATTCCTTCTTCAACTCACCCTCCAGTCCCAACACCCAAGCCGGCACTTCCAGCTTGAACTGATTCATTGCATTCAACAGCCTCACTTTTGCCGCGTTTTTGTCTTTGGTGACAGGCATTCCATAGTGAATCAGCTGAGCCGAGTAATAGTGCCATGCGGGATCCTTTGCGGGCGTAGACGCAGCATCAGGCTTCCGTCCCTTGGAGTAAAGATTCGGAGCTTCGGGGCGCAAGAGCGCGGCGAGCTCGGCGATGCTGGCGCGAGGGTGGTGGTTGGAGTTTCCAGGGTCAGCGTAGAGGACTGAGGAGAAAAGGAAGTCGCCTCGCCGCGCTGGAGGGGCGAATGCGGTTGCCATCCTTGAGAGGTGCGGATTTCAGATTGCAGCAGGGTATTTGTGTTGTGAAGAAAGTGTAAAGAAGTTGGGGAGGCTTTGTGGGGGGTCCTGCAGTAGTTCGGCGCGTGCCGGTTGGCTGGGTGTGGGTACCAGTGAAAGAGAGGGCGGCCTAAGACTGGCTAAATAACAAGACTTCGATGCCAGAATTTGTGGGTCGTATGTTTTTGAGAGAAAAAAGGAAGATGGTGCAGAGGACTAGACGGCAATGAAAGCTGATGATGGGTGTAATGTAGCACAGTAAGGAGAGAGCTCGACAACCAACTTCCAAGGCTACTTGAGGTGAAAAGCCGGTTCCGTTTCTTTACAAGTCACCTACATGCGATTCATGTGTCCGCCAGTTACGTCGTCCGCCAACGCAAGCGAACGGTAGTCAGAAATGTGACGACTCCTGAGATCTTCGCCTCGGAAGCTGGGGGGATCGTCACCAGGGGCACCGGTAGGCTGACATAATCGCACCGTCTAAGGCACCGCAACGGCCACCACTGCTTGTGTTATTGGGCAGTAGTTTGGGCACGTCTTCTCTTTGCTAGTGCAAGAACTTGTACATCACACAGTAAAGTTGCGTTGCTCTTGTTTGTACCATTAAATTTAATCCTGGATTTTTGCAGCTTTGCAGTACTTTTCCGCAGGTTCCTACATAATTACGTCGGTTGTGTCGCCCATTCCCAGATCTTTCTCACATGTCTCAATATCATACAACAACTCTCATTGACCCTCTACTCCTGCTGCGACATATGCGTCGGAAAATTATAATCCGTGTAATCGATGTGCACAAATGCGCGATCGACGTATGGTACGCTCTCTATCATGTGGTTAGCGAATCAACCTCTCATTGAGCACATTTCAGGACATGGAAACTTACCAAGAACATACTGCAATGACTCTCCTAGATCATGGCTATCCCTCAAACTAATATGCTCGTCTACCACGATGTCTACCTCGACATTCAACTTATCACCCGCATGATACGCCTGTAATCCCTGGATCCTCTTAATACTCTTCGCAAACCGCATGGTCATGTATAGCAGGATATTCCTTTCATCCGCCGTAGCACTCGCACCCGTCAAGTTACGGATATGCTCTGCAGATGTGCGACTCCAATTAATGATCACATACGCCGAGAGCAAGATACCGCCTAACGAGTCGAGCCACCAGATTTTGAAAAAGTAGCCAACGAGCGGGAAGAGAATGGAGAAGGTGTTAAATACGACGTCGGTCATTGCGTCCTGGGCGAGGGCTTGGACCGAGGAGTTGCGGATGAGGCGGCACCAGAGCCAACAAAGACCCTTGATGACAACGGTGCAGGCCATGATTGCAACAGCGGGGATCGTGAGTGCAACAACGGTGTGATCGGGACCAGAGAGACGCGATATGCCTTCTATGCCAACTTGAAAGAAGGATGTCATCATGATCACGGAGAAGATAAGCACGCCGATGGGCTCGAGACGCCGGCGACCGACGGGGTAGGCGTAGCGATCTTGACGTGCGATCATCCAGCTGGTGAACCAGACGATGGCTGTGGACAGGAAGTCGAGTGCTGCGTCGACCAAGGAGGCGAGAACGGAGAGCGAGGAGGTCATGACTGCGACAACGATTTTCATGATGAGGAGAATAGTGTTAGCAGCAAGGTTGACGTAGAGAGCTAGTTTCACAATGGGGGATTCGGTGTCCTCGTCTTCCTCTGGGACCCAGTCTCTTAATTTAGCGTTGTTGAGTGAGTCTTCTTCCTCGTCCTCCTCGTCCTGGATGGCATCGTCATGGGAGATTAAAGGCGTGTTCTCGTCGACTTCTGGGACTTTATAGAGATTTTTTGGTGTGCGCTTGACCATGGCTTTGGGTGCGCCATTCGCGCCATTCGTACTGCCATTTGTGCCATAGGTATCGGATGAGCGACTGGAAGGGAGGAAGCTTGCTGTCTCGCTAGCAAAGCCTGGGGTGCTGTTGCCTGGAGTCGCGATAGGAGTTGTAGTGGCTGAGGACTCCTCGGTGATTGTGGTGGGAATCTTGACTGCACCAGATTCAAGATTGGTGTATTCTTGGATCAGATTGTGTGGGAGGGAGGAATCGAGTAGGCGATCGATATACAGGTAGTTCTGAATAAGCTGGTTGTTGCGCTCATAGTACTCTCGTCTGTAGGGTTGTTAGTAGGGGTTCGGAAGCGTCCAGGTCTTTACCTACATTGGCTTTTTCATACTCTTGAGTTCTTCGTCGCTCTTAAAGTATCTTTCCCTAGCAGCCAATCAGCACCATTCCCTTCCAATGCCGTAAACACAAAAACTCACCATTTGTATCTTGGATTAGAGTTGCCAATTAGCCTCTGACTCCTCATCTGCGGCGTATTCAAGACATGCGCCCCTGCGCTGTTTCGGCGATCTGTGTCTCTATCATATGGCATTGAGAGGCCATTCTGTCTGAAGCTCTCGAGGTCTTCCTCATCGGTTTCGCTGCCCCTGCGTTCATTACTGCGAATGGTCGATGGACGACGCGACAACAGCGTAGGAAGATGCTGTCCACGCGTCGACAAAGCGGACGAGTCGGCGAGAGGAAGGAACAGCTTAGAACTAGCGAGGCGGGGTAGGCTTGAAGATCTAGGCGTATGTGCTGGGGAAGATGCCGACTTTGGTGATGGATGGTCTGTCATTGCTTCCGCAGGAAGCATTGCAACCAGAACTGTACATAGGGGCAGAGTGAATAAAATGGTTCTTGATGATTGAAGGAATCAACGCGTCGATACGATTGGCTGTTGCAAGTTTCACAAAAGCAGCAGATAGTCATGTGACGAACGGCAGATGAAACCAAATTACAATCAAGCTCGTCGCAAAACCTTAATTAACGTCTCAACTAATACCCCTAATACCTCGATGGACACCTCGCTTGATACCTTAATTAAAGCCTCGCTCAATGCCGCTAATACTTTCAATAATACCTTGATTTCAGCTGCAAGCTACACTACTAGCAGTTAGTTGAGGGCTGTAAGCGTTCCTATAGAAGCACTGTGACACGTCTTTTACGCTTGACAGATCTACGCTCGTGCGTCCCAGGGTCCAAAGAGTGGTTGGCCCTCGGTAAGTCCTGTAAATCAGCAAGAAGAGGCTAAAAAGAACACCAGAAACCAGGCTAACCGCAGGTTAATTTTCGACCTCACTTTCCAGTGAATAAGGGTTTGATCTTCATAGATGTATCTGAAATTTACAAAGGCAGACGCCGTACATAATAACAAAGACTAACAATTCATGCCGATGCTGCTGTGTGGGTAGTGTTTTCCTTGAAAGCGCAACTTGTGGCAAAAAGGAACTTCTTGGGAGTAATTTGGGACATAGATCACTGTATTGCTACCAACTACCAAGGTCCCATTTTATCCTCACTCAGGAACTACATTCCTTCGTCCCTGTACGAGCTTGCATGAATAGGTTAAGATCTGCACGAACATAGCCCAGCAGATCCCAAGTGTTCTCCGTATTGTCACAGTATAGGTGTGGTCTCCCTTGAAAGCTCAACTGCTTCAATTCTAATTTCCAACTTCACAGATTAATTGAGAGGGGGACCAGGTCGAGTGAGGGCTTAGTCGCAATCGACTGTCTTCTTAGACTGATGAATGTAAGAGGGATGCCATAAGATTCAAAGATTCAAGCTGCTTGGTTATACTTACGATAGACGACCACGAGTGCCTCCTATCCCACCCCTCCTTTGTGGGCCATTCTTCAATCTTAGGGGCCGGCTGGAATTCGCGAAACCGCCATGCAGTAACTCTACATATACAATATTGCCCCCTCATCTCCCTTGAGTAATCTGGACACCAGACTTCGAAAGTCATTGCTTGGCCCCAGACTGTATTTCGTTGTACGCTGAAAGAGGCGAGGCGGTCTCTAAGGTCAGCACATTCAGTGTCTGGTGGGCCTGGTATTCCGATAGTGCCCGGAAAGTATTTTTCATAAGCTATCATCTTCTGCGTGCAGGCGATGGTAGAGGTAATAAAGAGGGTAAGAAGACAAGCAAAAATGGAGATCAAAGTCCTCATATTGGAATTTTTGGGCAACTTGTAGCTTTTAGAGCTAATTATTCAGATAACTTAGGTCCGAAGTGCGAGATGACTGGCCTTTATGCTACAAGAAGATATCATGTATTTATAAGTCTGCCAGCAGAAGCTATATTTATCTTGCGGCATTTGTACTACGTACTAGTCAGCTCCCTCATTTCAAGGACATATTAATCATACTTTATATGGTACATATTAGTAGATAATTTTTAAAACGCTTAAAAACGCTACCTCGCGATGTTAGCGCCTTAGTATACCACCGAATACGGAATTATGCAGCGCTAGTGCCATAGTTAGATGATATGCACCGTGGTATACTTAAGACCTTCGTACTAACAGACCTAAGGCATTAAGCACCTGTGATAAGGATGAGCCCATAGTAGTGCTTTGGACTTAACAAGCCATCTTTTTACATACGCAAAGACAACATTTACTCATGCACTATGCAACCTGGCTACATCTAAGCAGACACGTGCGTATAGCATTCGCCCCCAAGTGTCAGGACTGTCAGTTCCAGAGCTTAACTAGCACAGCCCTCAGCCCTTGGCCATGAAAACAGATTTTATCGTCCATAGCAACTTCACAGTTGTGGTAACTAGCGATCTTGCGCAGCGTACATTTTAATAGAACCGGCTGGGCGCCTAGTAGTTTTCTCTTGTAGGTTAGTGTGTTCTATCGTCTCCTGTTGAAGCGTTCCCGTTGCGTATATCGCACATTGATATATTGAGCGCCTACAGTTGTGATTCATCTAATTAACCATCTTGAATTACCAATGGCGCGGTTCCTCTTCGATGCATGTACAACGATTTTGGAACCTAGCAAGGCACATATCACAACGTACCACGGCTTACCTACCCTGTAGAAACGAAACCATTAACACTTGCCGAAGCGGAGAGATTCCTTCGATCGTCATCCCCCACGGACCGTTATCTCATAAATCGGAGTTCGTAGGATAAGATGGGCGTCTGATTCATGACATAAATGGATCGGAAATCCTGCCCAATGCACATTCGTTGTGCAACATCTACCTCGCAATACTTACGCTGCAAAAGACTGACGTCCCCTGCCGATCTTCAAGGACGAGTTCGTCTCATGCGTTTCAATGCTCCGAGTAAGGGTATTTGCTAACATTTCGGGTTGCTCGGCAATACTCTTGACATTGCATTGAATTTTTTTTCACTCGCCTTGAGTTCCAGTCCGTTCTGATTTGCACTTTGTAGAAACTCCAAGCTTGCCTTTCGCTGGTGAGTACATCCATGGTTCTTACAGTAAGGTACAATACTATACAACACTCCACACTCCACACTCCACACCTAGGCTATATTCTTCTTCTCCCCCCACGTCCTAACCGCCGCGGAGAACAGGTCTCGACATGGTACTCTACTTCCCAACTTCGCGCACAGCAGGAAAGATCCACTCAGCTTCCTGTGCAGACTGTACGTCTCTTCAGGTGGCGGCGCCAACCTTTCCTTCACCATGACCGGGATCAATTCTCTTACTCGATCTGTAATCGTCTGATCTCTGAAATCGTACACCTCCGGGCCTGTCCCACTGAATGGCTCTGCAAGTGTGAGTACAGACTGGATGTGTGCTTCTAACATTGCGGGACTCTCGCTGCCGGTCAAGTACCCAAGTTCGAGGGAGAGGTCGCGCACAGCAGCTTTGTCGCCTTTGGACGCGGCGATGAGCACTTTGATGTACGGCTCGACGAATTCATCGGGGTAGTCTCTGCTTGCGCCAAAGTCTAGAAGCTCAATCTTCTGCATCGAGGCATTGTAAAGGAAGTTCGTCCAGTTGGGATCCGTTTGCATGAACTTGAACTCTACGATTTCACGGAGGCAGAGGCGCAAGATTTGCGTGCCGATCCAGTCGCGTTGGTCTTGGGACAGGGCCTTGATCTTGGTTACGCCAGTACCTTGCATGAACTCTGCAGTGAGGACAGTGGGCCCACAAGCTTCGGGGAAAACCTTGGGGACGGTGAACACGGTTGTGTCATCTTGGAGAAGGTCTCGGAACCGTGTTTGTGATTCAGCTTCACGGATGTAGTCACATTCCCACCCGAGCTCTGTGCGGGCGTTGGCGATGGTCTTGTCCAAATACAAGCCTTTAGGCAGGAGGCGAGATGCAGTGAGTAGAATGGAGAGGTTGTTTAGATCGGAGTCAATGGAATTGGCTACGCCGGGGTATTGGATCTTGACAGCCACGGGTTGGCCAGTGGATTTGAGCACTGCTTTGTGCACTTGACCAATGGAAGCTGCTGCAATAGGTATATCACCAAAGGATTCGAAGAGATCCCGCCAATCTTCACCAAGGTTTTGGGCTAGCACCTTGTTCCGCTGTGATGCAGGCATATAGTCTGCGCTATCCTGTACTCGTTGCAGGACGTCATGTATCGCAGGTGGTAGCATCTTGATATCTGGTGCTTGTGAGCGCGTTGAACTTGATGGCAGCTTACCCGCGCATACCTTGGAAACTGATCATTTGCCCAAGCTTCAAAGCCGCACCTCGCATACGCGATAGCTTCGCTACTAAGATCTCCAGGTTACCAGGGCTAAGCATGAGAGACCCTCCGGTTGACGCAGCACTGCCTGTCGCACGTCTTAAGCCTTCACCAACTGCTCCAAGGGCCATGCTGGTACCTAGACCGGCATATTGCCATAGCCGGCCAAATCGTGACGATGGCACTCTTGACTCTCGCAACGCATATGGCGCCGTTTCTGGCTGAGTGCTTATCTCGGTGGGTGACTATAGTATGACTGTCAGCAAATCAGCATGCTTCAAGTTGATTGACACGTGGCTATAATGAGCTTACTTCAGATGTAACGGTAGCATTTTTTTGAACATCTTGAGCGAGCTGAGAGGCAAAGTCTTCCATCTCGGTTGTGGTCGAAGCCGGCTGAGCATATGGACTTGATTGATTTCGATCTTTAGTTTGAGGATGTGACATGAAACTAGATTTCGATGGCGGATTGACTTCTGGTAAAGGTCGATCATCTAACGGGTGTCTACCACTACTTTTTGGTAATGGTCGGTCGTCGAGGGGATGCCTCCCAGAACCTTTCCGTTCAGCATACTCCTTCCTCGAGAAACGATCGCTTCCCAGCATCCTTGCCACCTTTCTTGAATGAAAAACATCTGTGTTAATTCCCTCTGGGACCTCGTCATCTGTCTCCTGCGCCGGCTGTTGCCCTGCCTTCGAAGGTGAGTAGAACACATCTTGGTTGAGTTGACCGTCTTGAACATGCTTGTCACTCCCTTGCTTAGTACCAGTGTGTGCTGGGATTTGGGATTGCGGCTGGGAGGATACGGACGGCTGCGACTCGACCGATCTTGAGTAAAGCACATCGCGATCGTGACCCTCCTGAAGCTTCCTTATGCGTGAGGAGATGGGTGGATGCTGGACATCATTCGCATGTGCAGGTATAGGTTCTACTGCTTGTGATAGCGACCCAGCTGGTCGGTCGGGAAGAGGTATAGTCGACTCGGTGGACTCCTTTGGCCTCAGCCCATCGCCGCTTGTGCTTCCTGCTCCACCCTGATCTTCTTCCAGAGGCTTCTTCGGCGTCTCGGGTACTGGGCGCTCCGAGAAGGTATCTTGTCCCCTCTCTTCCTGCTCCAGCGTCAGACCTGCTACTGGTATCGTCCCATCTGGCAGTGGCCGTCTCAGCGCATCCTTCTGCTTGATATCCAGCTCTTCTTCTGGGGGTGGCTCAACAGCCGTGGTCTCTCTAGATCGGTCATAGTGGTGGTCTTGTTCCAATCCCTCCTTGACACCCTCAGTTGGCGTATCAGCCTTCACAGTCTCTCGTCTGGGTATAGGATCGTATTGCGCGCCGGTCGCTCGCTCCCCTGCAGCCTTTGCATATGCAGGGGCATCTTCGCTGAATCGCTGTGAGAGCGCAATGGCAGCCGCTGCTGTTAGGGTGACACGATCGGTCTGGTTCTTAACGGCTTTCGCCAGTGTCGACGTCTTGTTGTATGCGTCCCATTGGTTCGAGCGGAGCGCTATGTGCTTTTGGGCGATGGATCTGGAGGCATTGAACAGCTTCGCGGCATCGACGATACGCCTGCCTGCCATTGGAGTCGATTTCGAAGTCTACCGGAAGAGAATAATCATGGCGGAGCGTGTCAAATGGGCCTGTCAGACGCGGGCTCTTCATGAGGCCATCGAAATCTATGCGCGTCATAGCTTGTTACAGTTAAGCTCAATCCTGGTAAGCACGTGATTGGCTACTTCATGTCTACCCAACGACAAGGGTATTTCCTTTAGTGCGGGCACCTGTTTACTCCTCCAGAGCCAACACAGAAATGAATGGTCAATTGTCCACCTCGAAGAACTCTCCATGCCAATTTACATCGGGTTGACTTATCCACCGGAGCGCCAATCGCACAGATCACCACGCCACTCCGACCTAGGCCATCATCAGATCTGCATTGGTGATCCCCGCATCACAGCACGGCCAACTATCTGTCGAAAGCACCTGATGTAAACTCGTTCCCAGGGACACCCTGGAAGTCGATCAACGTGATCATCCTTGAGGCAAACCTAGAGTATCGATAAATCTCATCCCCCCCTACCCAGAGGCATCGTCGTCTTGCCCGTGGCCTAATTGGCGCTGCCCCGAACTAAAGCAACGCATAAGTCGCCCACAGGTCATATATAAGTAGACCAGTGTACAAGATGAAGGTCGCCTGTCTCCAATTCGCCCCAGAAGTGGGCCAAGTGCAATCCAACATCCACCGCGCAGACACGCTCCTCCAGAGCACCCAAATCCCCGCTGACCTCGACTGGCTCATCCTCCCTGAGCTCGCCTTCTCAGGCTACAACTTCCACTCCCTTGAGGAGATCCAACCCTTCTTGGAGCCCACCACATCAGGAGTATCAACGCAGTGGGCTATCCAAATCGCAAAGCACTACGGCTGTCACGTTACCGTAGGATACCCGGAGATCACTACAGACGAGACGCCGCAGACGCAGTATAATAGCACAGTCACCGTCTCCCCGCGAGGCGAGATAATACAAAACTACCGTAAATCGTTTCTGTATTATACGGATGAGACATGGGCGAGTGAAGGGCCGAAGTCGCGTGGTCACAAACTGTCGGATGTTCAGTCGCTAGATTCACCGTTCTTCGCAGGCGAGCTGGGAACATTAGGCAAGGTCACGTTGGGCATTTGCATGGATATAAACCCGTATAAATTCACTTCACCGTGGTCAGACTACGAATTCGCAAACACAGCACTAGCGGCACAGTGTCCGATCATCTGTGTGAGTATGGCGTGGCTATGCCATCTTACACCCACCGAACTTGCGCAGGATCCAGGGCAGCCAGATGTAGCGACCGTGGCGTATTGGGTCGAGCGATTCCAGCCGATAGTAGATGCGATGGGGGATAAGCCTATATACATTATACTGGCTAATCGGTGCGGGATGGAGAAGGGTGTATGTTATGCGGGGAGCAGTACGGTGATGAAGGTTGATAAGGGAATCGTGAGTCTGTACGAGACGGCGGGGAAGAGCGAGGAGAAGTGTTTGGTTGTGGATCTGGCAGAGCGACCCAAGTTCCAAGTCAGAAGTGCGCGGTAGTGTTCCGGTGAGGGGTCGTTGCTTTGTCACGTTTGACAGAGCGTGGACTTAGACGTGTATTTTGGCACATGTACAAATGCCTTGAGCATACAGAGGTCGAGGAACACATCCACGCGTTACTGTAGCAGCAGAGCTATAACCGAAGTTTACTGCATCCAGATAGTGTGTGGAGCCTTGCATCGCGAATTAAAGCCTAGGCCTGTAAGATTTGTATTCAGTTGAATCAACATCACAAAGTTGGCAGTGGCAGTCTTTGTTCATTCAACCAAGCAATTGCATTCATTCATGACAGCTGCTAGTCTAGACCATCATGATCCGATCCCGAAATGTCATTTTCAGACCCAAAGCGCCATGAGTGAGAGTGTCCGGTGACGAAAACATGCCCACGATTCCACTCCATGCATCCCTCATTGAAAAAAGTTCCCCGCATAGAAGACTGATTGCTCGTTTCCCGCCATGTGCGCAATTCCCGCTGTCGCTCGTTCGTAAGGGCTTGACGTAATGAAGTGGTGCAATCGAGAATCGGGAACCGAGAGAGGGATGTTGTATAGAGACGAGTCGTTTAGATACCGAGACGGGTCTTGCGCCAGTGTCGTCGCTTGGCGTTGTACCTGTAGATTCGTATTAGCACAGCAGTCTTGGTGTGTAGCGTTCCAGAATGGGGTCCGCAGCGAAAGCGTAGGATCCCAGAACTGGTAGCGGGGAGTCGGACCTGATGGTGTTGTTGGTCCTCAGGCGAATCCACTGGGGAATGGGGCGGTTCTGCTTCTGCGCACGCGCAAGCTTCTGCTTGGTGCGGAATGACTTGTGGGACTGCCAAATGTTAGACCAAATCCCACGGGGGTGTTGCAAGACTGCCAGGGCGAGAGCGTACCGGCATCGTGACTGCTTTGTGTGAGTAGTCGGATGTCGAAAGTTGGTGTCGTTGGGGTCAGTTGAATTTCTGGCCTGTGTGGGAAGTGCGCGGCGACAAGAGAGCCGATCTAGCCGACTTGGGTGCTAGCGCCATCCACATCCGAACTTCAACATCACTGGATGCACGAGACCTCACAACTCACCATCAGCAACAAAGCGACGGGATCATAGCATGTTCTTGCGAGGCTGATAATATTGTGGAGATTATTCAAATTAACGAATACTCAAACCAAAATCCGTTACACCCGCGCCACATTGCTTGGATACCACTATCGCTGCGCTCCTCCTGAGGCCGCAAGAGAAACTTGATGCCAGACATCATCGAGATACAACAGCCAGATTATTAGATTATGACCCTCTCCTATATCCAGGTAAACGATGTAGGGTTTTGTCTACAAAATTTCCGCACCCGCGCCTGAAGTTGCACATGCTAGTAGCGTGTGGCTTGGGTACTTTCCCAGAAAAACTAGGACCCCTACGTATGTGAAGCACCACTCGTTCTCGCTGCACATCACAATCCACAACTTCTACACTGGCCACAGTTTTAACATTATCAACAATGTAGGCCGTTATGGCAGACTCCAGAACTGAGGAAAGCCATGACCTCTGCAAATGGTCCATCGCACATGTATCACTATGATATCAATGATATCAAGACAAATCGATCATCAACACCCTGAGCGTCGACCTGGTAACCATCCATATTGATGAAACAGAGCCTTTCATAAACAATTCCAAAGACACGGATCTTCCTGTTGCGGTCAAGTTGTTGCCGTTCCAGCCACCTGAGAGCAACGTATTGGACATAATATGATGGAGGAATCCTCAAAAGCCCTCACACACATCACAGTAGTTTGAAAAGCCATACAGTACGTTGACCAGCAGAACCAAGTGACCACTGACCACGACCAAGAACGCGCACAGTAGAGGACTACAGCGTCCAAGACCGCATTCAATAACAAACGCTCTTGAAATGACTCAAATGAAGAAATCCACCCTTGACACAAGCAACCTCTCCAAATAAGCATTTACTGACGCCATCTGCATCCAAGCTCCAACGAATCCCATTATTTCTCAAAAAAAAACATCCTCGCCCATGGCTATACACATGCACTCAAATCCACCTCTCGTCAAAGACCCACCCACATCCAAACAAAAAATGGCAACCAGGACCATCCCGATTCCATCACCAATCACCACCACCATCCCTACACAGCAACCATCCAACTAATCATAATCGTTCCAGCATACAACGCCGCGAGACGTGAATTGCAGCCACGCTTCAATCACCAACCCGCAAACCAAATCCTCAACTCCATATCCGTCATCTCCACCCCTCTATCCCAGAACGAAAATACCAATAAACAACACACATGTTGAATAAAACAAATCCCCACTCTGCCCATTCCCAGTCCCATGCCGTGGAGAAAGGATTCACTTGCTTTGACTAGCCGCCTCCTTCCCTCCATCCCTCCCTCCCTGCCTCACCCAGTTTAAAAGCCGAAAACAACCCGCCACCGGATAAAAACCACAATGAGCAAGTACAAGCACAAGCCTCGCACTCCCTTTACAAACGACCCCAGCACAACACCGAAGCGAAATTACTCAAACAAATGACGTTTTCTTTTCTTATTTTTCCGGGGAGAACGTCCGAGCACCGTACCCGCCCGTCCGCCCGCACGCTTGCTTCCATCGTGCGTGTTGGATCTTGTAAGCTCAGCTGCAGGTACAAGTACAGGTACAGGTACGGATACAGTCGGTCTTACATGCAGGCATTGACAGAACCAACCATGCAGTGAGATAGGCGTGCCGTGAGCGTATGACATCCGGTGTTGGATCCGAATATATTGGAAATTAGGGAAAGTACAGTTGGGCAAGGCTGAGTGAGCGTCTGGGTCTTACGTGATGGTAGCCTCGGTGGTGGCAGAAGAAGCTCGCATCAATGCACTCACTTGTGATTAACGAGGAGACGATCGCCTTGGCGAACTAGAACACAGAGAAGAGCAGAAGAGGGTATAGTTTATCGCGTTACGCGTTTGCATTGTTATAATATCATACACACATCCCTAGTCCAATCAACCGCGATTGACGGACAGGGAAGGGGGACACCCATCCCAACAGCACCCATCATATCCACACTTCAGCAATCCCTTACAACTTTGCGAGAGGGGGAGGACGCTCCACCTTCGTTGAAAGGGGATAGATATCCAATCACTCGCCATGAAGGGATGGCGTTTGCGCAAGCTTCACAAACTAACAACGCGAAGAGATACAAACTCAAACAGCAATTGCGCAGTAAGAAAGATAAAAAGGGGGACTCGTATGCGTCGTTCGTGACCAGTGTAGGTAGCCCAAGCTCCAAGCGAAAGAAAAAAAGTGGCAAAGAATAAGCATGCAACGCAGCGACCATGCAAGACATCAAATGACGAAATGACGTCATAGAGCGGTCCAAAAGATTAGGAAGAACATAAACAAGAAAATGGATAAAGAATGATCCCTTCTAGAGTGGCTTCTCCACCTGCGCCTGATACTCGTTTTGTGGAAAGTCGTGATAATGATATTGGAAGCTAGCAGTGGCGGTGGGGCACACCTAGTAATGACTGCCTGCCATGAGCTGCTGTGGTGGGGGCGCCATGGTCATACCAAGACCAGGACCGGGAATGTCGTTGATAGATTGTGGGACGTGAGGAAGACCGGACAGATAGTCGTTGCCAGAGTCGGGCGAATCGTCTTCAAGTGAGTGGAGATGGTCCTCCTCACCCTCGAGATCATCGTCCTGATAATCGCTGAGCGGCTCGCCGTCAGGTCGGGTTTCATGTGTGCGACGATGTCTGCCACTCTCATTAGCACACTGCATTTTGGTGGAGGTGTGGAGTCGACTTACTGAGCAAGGTTGTCCGAGCGCGAAAAGGCCTTGTTGCACAGAGGGCAAACGTATGGTCTTTCTTGCGTGTGGGTACGCACGTGTCTAAGCGCCCAGGGTCAGCGTCTATGCATCACGACGAAAATAGCAGCAAGCCTAAGCCTTCGGACCGTTGTACCAAATCAAAAAATGGGGAGATTGCCAGCGCTTACCTTTTGAGGTGTTCTAATCTCTTGAAGAGCCGGCCACATGTGGGGATCGGGCACGAGTGCGATTTCTGGGGATATGGGCCGATCTCCATCATGGTGGCACTGCGAGCCCGACGGTAGACGGGACCACCCGCAGTACGTGCGACGGCGCTATGTTGCAGCGGGGTCTCGAACAACTCGCCGTTGACCAAAGTGTTGAGATCGTGGTGTATGACATTCGACTCTGGTTCTGGGCTCTCCTCGACAGTGTTGAGGGGGGTGCCTTGTCTTGATTGGTTGATCATTGGCTGTTTTTCTGGCATGGCCGAAGGGTAGCCTGCGCCATTGGCACTGTTGGGAGAGTTGTGGTTGGACTCGTCCACTTCAGTGAGAGGCGCGACTGAGTTCGACATCGATCGCCTCAAGTCACTGGGGCGGTGAACCTGGTGGGCACCGCCGTTAATACCGACTGCGGCACTGATACCGGCAGACAGTGACGAGCGCCGTCTGCGTTGCTTGTAGGTTGGCGATCCTTCAATGACCGAGTACACGTTACCAGGTGCGAAAGGTCTTGAAACACCGGGGTAACCAGGACCCATCAAGTTGGATGGTGGGAGATTCATCAAGGGGTTGAATGTATTGGGGACCGGGAGATCGGGAATTGCGCTATAGAGGCCCGTGTCTTCGTTGGCAATATATGCAGGCTCAGCACCAAGGCTGATTTGGTGTTGAGGAGGCGTCAATGGCTCAAAAGACATGCCGCGAGTGCTGTAGTCCTCGTAGTGGGAAGAGACAAAGGATGGCGCGGGCGAGTATTCCATGTAGGCTGGCATGGAGCTGTGTCGCTGATGTACTTGCGACAATGGAATGCCATTGCGGTCGTACTGCATCTGTTGGCCAAATTCGCGCTCTCTGCTCTTCATGACAGGGTTCTGCATTGGTGGCATTTGCATTTGTTGTTGGTAATGGGCCATTGGGTCCTCGTGGTGGTGTTGCATGGGTTGGGAGATCGGCTGTGGCATTGGTTGCGGCATTGGCTGCGGTACCGACACCATGGTTGGCGGAGGCATCGAGTCCATTCCTCGCATGTCAGGTGATGTTGTCTGCGAGAACGCTTGGACGTTGTTGTTGAAGGAGGAGGAATTTGTTTGTTGTGCCTTTGTGAGCTGCTCGAAGAGGGATTGCGACGAGTCGAATTCGAAAGAAAGGGCGGGCTCGCTGACAGCCATGGTGGTCGCCTCCTGGCCCATCTTCTCGCGCTTGAGATCTCGCTCCAAGGCATCGAGGAAGAGCCTGTCATGAGGTACGCTGTACCAGTAGAAGACCTTTTGCTTCTTTTGTGTACGAATGCAGTTGTTCTTGTACAAGAAGTCGAGGAACGCGCTCTTTGGCTCCTCCAGCGAGGCGTCTGTTCCTGACTTCAAGTTTCGCAGATCTGAAAAGATTCCCTCCTCAAACTTCTTCGAGTTCTTGACCGGGCGGCCAAAGGCTTGGAATCTGAATGAAAGGCATCGTACGATGTCAGTTCCTGAGATGTGAAAGAGGTTGTTCCTGTGGGGTTGGTCAGCAAGCGTTGCACATGTTAAGGAGCAGAACAAAGCCCAAAGAACTCACCAGAGAACGCATGAGACATATTCGCCTGTTGGTAGAAGAAACCTGCGGATGTACTGGTCTGGCTGCCAATCGACTGGTGCGGAGATGAGGAAGTACTTGACTGCACAGCGCAAGATTAGCAGACGCCACCAACAGGACAGATGCAGGCTCCCAACGCAATGCGCAAGCGCGCTGGGAGTCTAGGTGAAGCACATACGGTTGTCAACCTGCTGAAGCGCAACGATGCTGTCCGGCGGGAGGCTTTGCTGAGCGTCCTGGTCTAATAAAAAGGTCTCGGGTGCGACAGAGCGCGCCTGGGGCGGCGGCATCTGGGCATGATGTGCGGAAGGGTACATGCTGCGCTGCAACACGTTCCTCTATACAAGTGTTTGGGAGCTTGGTACTTCAGACGCGAGGGCCGGATGGTCGGCTGGTCGGCTGGGCAGTGCAACACGTTGAAAGACGCTCGATGAGGACCGGCCAGGATCGAAAACGAAGGAGTGTCAGGCTATGTTAAAAGGGTAGGATAATAAAACGCAAACGGGAGGAGGGTAATAAAAACGTGAGGAACCTGCCTCAGATAGCAGCTTCGAAAGTGACCAAGAAGGTAGGGTACGGCTCTGGAGGGGATACGAAACGCAATTCTGAGGGGGCAGCGGCAGCTTAAGGTGTCGGAGGGCCTGTGAAACAGGAGTCTAGCCGTCTCACATTGATCTATTTCCGCTCGCCAGTCAGCGGCCTGGCCTGTGCGGGCGGCGCGGCCAATAACTGGCGCACGCCTGTGCAGTGACGGGGGTGTGGGCGACTCGTGGTGATGGCGCTGGGAATGTGGGCTAGAGGTTGGCGAGCAGGCCAGGTTGAGGTTGGCTGCACGTCGTGGGCTTGCAGTTGGGATGTCGCTGCGACCAGCCTGCGAGTGTGCTTGCGTGCTGCACATCTAGGGAGGGATTGTGCGTAGTAGAGGCCGCCCGCCGGCTCATCGACGGCATAATGCGATGCCGCATGTGGAAGCCATGTGCGCCGGTGTACTCTACACTATGCATACATACTACGTACATGGTACTTACAGTGTGGTGTGGAGGTCTAGTGGTGGAGTGTGGAGCATGGAGATGGTGCGTGAGTGTGAGTGTGAGTGTGAGTGTGAGTGTGTGAGAGTGTGTGGTGGTCATGGTGGTGTTGATATTGGCCGTTGCCATTGTTGCTTTGCTGCAGGTCGCCCTTTCCCTTTCTCTCCCACTGCTGCTGTTCGCTCCTTCCTGCCTGCCTGCCTGCCTGCCTGCCTGCCTGCCTGCCTGCCTGACAGAATGGTTGACTGCAGCGGCGGCGGGCGCTCTTTCCCTGCCTACCTGCTCTGCTGCGCTTGCCATTGCCTCCTGTTGCTCTCGATCGGCACCTTCCCAGTGCCCACACCACAATACCCTCCCTCTCGGCTCAGCGCCTTCCCTTGGTTGGCCTCTCGGGCAAGCAGCCGCCTCGGAGGAGCAGGCCCAATCCGGACTAGCGCGCAAACCCACAGCCAAACCTTGAATGCTCGCTTGCATCCCACCACGAGGCCCTGCGAGACACAGACTCGCAGTTTGCCCACCTCGAGTAGGGATCATCACGGTCCGCCCGCCGCTGCTGCTCTGAAAATCTCACCTCTTGCGTCAGATTAGCTCAAGCTCGTCAAGGGAAGATCCGACACGATCCCCACTGACCGTCGCTCGCTGCTGCAACTCTGTACTGTGTATGGCCCTGTATGTACTCTGCTGCATGCTGCAAACCCTAACCAGCCGCACCCAACCATTCATCATGCGCCTGCAGCAACAGCCTCGAGCGCACAATGCCGGCACCCTCACATTGCAGCCGTTCTCGATGCCCAGCGGCGCCGCCCGTACAACGCTGCTGGACACAGTCGCGCCCGCGATGTCCCTTATGTTTTGACACGCCTGGCCTTGTCACGCAGCGTCCGCTGTCAGCTACATCATAGACAGCTGCTAAAACCTTCATTTCCGCGACGTGCTCAACCACGCGCAGACCAACGGTACCCTTAGCTTGGCTTACCTATATTTTCCCCAGCTATAGCTCAGTCAATAAACCACGGCCGACCACCTCCGGTGCATCGCAGCACTACCGCACGCCCGCAGCGCACACCGTCCTGCACATCCACAGAGTGCATCCAGCAACCACCTTCTACCTCGTCCATGGCCGTCTTCCCAGCCTTGCCGCTAAAGTCAGTTTTCTGTGGCTGCCCGATTTAACCAGGTGAGGTGCATCTAGACGCAGGAACCGGCAGAAGCACCACTGGGGCACGGTTTGATCTCCCTCCTGAAACACGCTTCCTGCCAGGGTCGCGGGAGCGTCGACTGGCATCCGCTTATCTCACAACTCCGCTCTGCCGCTCTGCGGTGCTTCTTCGTCCAGTCTGCCCGTCTTGGTTGCGACCTCGTCGTAATCAAATTCCACGTCGTCCACATAACGCATGAACGCCTCTCTTGCCAGCACTTGGGTACTTGTGCACCGGCGTTACGCTCCAGTGCAAGCCAGTAATGTACGTTGTGGTGGACGCCGTTTCAGAATTTCCTTGTGGCTAACCGTTTGTCGTCACCGTTTCTCGCCCACTTGTGGGCCCGCAAATCAAAAGCTCTCGGCACACACTACCATTCGCGTGCAAGCGCCGGTTAACATGCGATGTTAGAGTCTACCATAGCGTCACTTGCCCTCTTATGCATCTAGAGTCTGCATGTCACAGGCGCCATCACCGGTTGCTTTTGCCATGCTTTTCAACCGCTGAACATTTGTACTTGTAATCGAGCTGATGCCCACATTTCCCATTCCTTGAATTGATTGTCTTGTCCTTTCGGTGTCGTTCGGGCGGTTCGCAGGGCATCAGGCTTACTTGAGCATATATCTCGCTTACACAGCACAAAAGACTGTATCGAGGACGAACAGCCCGACAGAACAAGCACCGAGTATTTGGTACAAAAGCTCAGATGATACAACAAAGTAAAAAATTGCCGACTCTGCGCGAACGCCTCGTGCCCATATCGTGAGACCTGCAGCACCGTTTCCAAAAACAAAGCTTGCTTGCGGTACTCCGTATGCATGTGCAGACTCAGGTTCACTCAACGGAGAAAGTAACATTTTGGGATGGTCACGTTCGGTACCTGCGTTAGCGGGTGCAGACTGGCCACCTCTGAAACCATCATCTTCTCCGCTGACATCCAAAACGGGATACGAAGACCCCCTTCGATGTAGACAGACCTCGCTTCAACATGTAAATCTTGCATAACGAGACAATCTCCCATGGAGCACGGGCTCGCTCGATTCGATGTTCTAGAGTGTAGAATAAGACTAGTGACATGCGGTGTACAACTTCAATGAGATGTGGAGAAGCCGTTAGTAGTAATAAGCAAGTCATGAATCGTAACCGTGGCTGGCCGCATGCCTCCAACAGGTGACCCTCCGTTGTTTGCGAGAGCACTGTCCAGTACGACATGGCGTTAGCAGGATGAAAACCACGGTAGTATAGACGAGCCGGGGGTTACAGTTGAATATCCAGGAAAGAATACCCGTTCTTTCTCTTTCGACTCGAGACATATCCACAACGCCCCTTTGCATTGCATCTTTCGATAAACAGGGCACCAGAAGCGAATGCTACATGCTGCAAAGTCAATCAGTGGTGACTCGTAAGAACAGAATCACTGTGTGCAGTACCCTCTTTCCATGGCTGGCTAGCTAGTTAGAATTGCAAGTCGTTCACTCAAGCCAAGTCCGCGGTAAGAGAACTTTTGAGAACACATGTTTCCATGTTCAGTGCGAGCGATAGTAGCGCACAGACCGCAGGGGCATAGAAAGGTCATGATCGACTTCCGCTACATCAGACCCTGAGTTCTTTGTATCAGAACAGCGGAAGTTTCACATCGTGTTGTGAGATGCCTCCATGTTTGCGATATCGCACATTGAGTGACAGTGGGGCGATCTGAATGTGCCAACCGCAGAGTACACAGATCTTGTATGCACAAGGCTGAGAAGATCTAAGCAAGCCATACAAACAAGTTTACGACTGATTGGCCAAGGAAAACTTCATGGTAGTCGTTGGCGATGTTGTAGCATACACGGGCGGCTTTCGCGCTTATAAAAATACTTGCTGAGGCTGTCTCTGTGGCTGAGCTACGAGAGTAGTCTCCGTTCGTTCTTCGTTGCGCCATCTGCTTCTCGGATCGTGCGAGGCCGAGTCTGGATATGTGTATTTGAGTTTTCTTAGCGGCACAGTAGGCGGCCATTGAGCGAGCGCCACTGGACCACGGATGTTTCCGGTGCTCCTTGGATACACACACACATGACGCATGGCGACGCGAAACTTTAATCCTCAAGTATACCAACAATAGCTGGCATGGCCTGTGTCCGGGTTTAGATTTGTAGGTACTCGCCTATCCTATCTGGATCTGCTCTACTCCTGATCGGGAGCAGAAACCTTTGCGACACAACGCCCGACAGCAGCAAACATATGTGTGAAGTGCGGGTACAAGCGATAACCAGCCGTAGCAAACACTCCTTCCTGGAAGCTTGCTGCCGTCTGCGGACCCCGATGAAGGACTGTAGCTCCTACGACAGCACTCGATCCTCGCTTGCGAACGGAAACACTACGGTCCGGCTCCACAAATCATGATCGCATGGAATGCTTGAGTCGATCCCATGGACCATGGTAGTCTCTCTGTTTGCACCTCCACTGGCTCTGAGATGTAGATCAGTGGAGTAGTTCAGTCGGCTGTCGCGACGCATTCGATGTAGCTGTGAGGCACATCCTAGACACGCTATGCTTTTTGAAAGTCTAAAAGAATGGATATCACGGCAGAGCATCTTTGGAGTCTGGAATCGGACGCCAAACGAACCCAAGGTGTATCATGACGGGGGAGCTTTCCAAATATTGAGGTGGAATAGACTTTCGGAGACCTTTGTGGCAGAATTCGCAGAACGGACATCACGCTGAGAGAAGGAAGCCATGAAACCAGTCCGAGGAGAACCTCGCCTTCCAGAGTGTGTAGCTGCGGAGATGGTATGCAAATCACTACATCTTACGTTATAGAGGGAGGCGGACGTTCCAGAGCTCGCGTACACAGGCAGTGATCGTCCGATTCTGAATCTGAGGTAACGTGAAATCTCAGTGTATATTGGTTTGACCCATGGCTTTTGCTCTCTCTTCCCGGAGCCTGTACTTCAATTGTTCCAGGGCAGTCAACTCGTATTTTGGAACGAAGCTAGTTGGTGTGTCTTCACGAGTGACACTGATAGGACAGTAATTTCATATGTGTCGAAAACTTGCTGATCTGTCTGTGAGACGTATAATCAGCATAAGCGAACAAGAGAGACTACAACTTAGCGTCGATTGTGACTTGAGACGTTGGTGTTGACACATTCAGACCCTGAACGCCACTGCTCTTGCACAGTGACATCTGACCTGTGCACGATACGACCAGGGAACTTCCTATCGCAGTAAATTTACTGATTTACCTTGTATCTAGCATCTATTTCGATATCCAATATTCTTCGCAAGTTTCTTCGCCTGGCCATGCGCAAATGACGTCTGAGGTCACTCCAGCCCAGCGATCGAAGATCCTGAGCCATTCAGGTGGATTCAATCACAGGGTAACATGCTCAATCATCATCTCCTAGTACCAACGGTCGAATTAATACAGGGCACTTCATGTTTGGGCTTGGGAATGAGATGTGTAAATTGTCGTGAGGGTTTTTTTCCACATTAGTCGCTAGTGTCTGCCAAGAGCTTCTTTCGCAACTGCGGAGCTCAAGCTCGACCAACCAGTACAGTCCTGAAGCAATACCATCCACGCCGATGATACATTCGTCTATACCCGGGGCCATTGGGTCTTCCAGGGCAATCGCATCTCTCTCGACTGCATCACTTCGAATTCCCACACTCCCGCGACTTCAACACATCCGACAAACACTAGGACCTGTTTTCTCACGTGCCTCCTGTTCCTGGCAACACGATGACGTCGGCCAAACAAAGCGAATATCCTCAGCACCCTTGAGGCGACGCGCCATGCAGCCACATGCCTTATTTAGCACTTCAACAACTCGAAGGCGGCTCCCGTTAGAAGATGGAAAGCCTACCTCAAAATTCGCCGATGTAAGCTATTCTCTAATCATCTCGATCGACATGGTCTCAACCGCTATTATTCCGCGGCATTTATTTTAGTACATATGGCATGATCAGGTATCCATTTATAAGTTCGAATACACTACCACGGTGGTCACGCATGAACACTTGTCCGACATTTCGCGCGGCATGTATCACCACTGACAGAAGGACCGACATGTCAGGGATTCGTTGTTCGAACCTCGACAAAAATCTCGATTCAATCTATAAATCATGTCTTGCTGACTCTGATTAGCAACCCTCTCCGTCAACAACTACGGCGAAATTGACGACAACCCTGAAGTCAACGCTCAAACTTGATAGTACCAAGCATGAGAATATCTACAATCTTCCCAATTTTCTGACCCTGACTCGTCTCGTGGCGACTCCGATGATAGGATATCTCATCATTCACAACCATCACCTCTATGCATTCTCACTATTCACTTACGCCGCTTTCTCGGACCTCCTCGACGGTTGGATAGCCCGAAAATGGAAGTTGCAAACGGTCGTCGGGAGTGTCGTAGATCCCATGGCTGACAAATTACTCATGACGACTCTTGTAACTTGCTTGGCTGTCAATGGGAGTTTGCCTATGCCGCTATTTGTTCTCATCTTGGGAAGAGACGCGAGCTTATCAATCTCTGCCTTCTACTACCGCTATGCAAGTTTGCCGGCACCGAAGACCATGGCGAGATACTGGGACTTCAGTCTGCCGAGTGCTGAGGTGCACCCTACAACCATATCCAAGTTCAATACTTTCCTGCAACTAAGTCTGCTGGGTACACTGCTATGCACCAACCTCTTGCATGACCCTGCAGCCACGTCATCTGCAGCCGGGGGCATTCTCATGTCCATCCAGGAGCTGCTTGGAGGTGAGCAGGGAGTTAGAAACCTGGTCACTGGCTTGTCTGCCGTTGTAGCTAGTACCACCGTGTACAGTGGTCTGGAATATACTTGGCAGAAGAAGGCAGTGGTAATCTTGGGGGGAGATGAGGCTCTGAAGAGGAAGCAGGGAGCTCGCGGAAGAATGATCATGGCCAGCGGATTTGGATCATTCATTGCACTCGCTGTATACCTTTGGTATAAAGAGCATGCTAAGAAAGAGCTAGAAAACAAGGGTGAACAAAAGTGATGTAGGAAAAATACTTCGGAGTTTGTATACTACTAGCATGTGGGAAGCATTGAGAATAATGTGATATCATTTTCAAAAGCTTTCTCACTTAACTATTAGATGTTTACCGTGTTGCTGATGATCATTGTGCCCATTGTCCATACATTCCACACCATCGGAATGCTGCTCCGGCGTGCCCTTGAACCACTCTCGCCAACGCCACCATCCCATTGTTCTGCAACCATCAACTTCACCACTCTGCCTTGCGCCTCAAAGCCACCCAGATCTTTGTTTGAGCCCACCACCATGGCCCCAAGCACACTTCAGATGTGTGTCGTGTTCATCCGATCTTTTCTCCAAAACCCATGTTCCAACGACCATTACGAGCCACCCTCACGGTCGAGATCGAGGAAACCAAAACGCATCACATGTAACCAATATCCGCGCCCTCTACACCCGCAAAAAAAATGACACCTATCACAAGACGATCAAGCCAGCTCGAGAACACGGGGGCAATAGTTCCAATAGTGCAAAACGATCATATAGTGAACACTACCAGTGTTGATGAAGCAAGCAAAAGAGAGAACAGTGAGGATAAAGAAAGCATTACAATTCCACACATGTAAACCGAAATACAAGGAAATACTTCCACAGCAATTAATACCACAGCAAATAAAACAGACGACATGCGGCCCCCGACATCAACAGCGTCCCGTAAAGAACGCACTCTCTCGGTGGAAATCGACATATGCGATCGAGGCCTTGTGTCGAGCCGACAAGGCGGAAGGACCGCATATTGCGTCTAGCTTCAAGGACAGCGACTGCGATGTCGATGTGTTGTGTTCATTATCGTCCGCTTGTGATGGAAGTATGGAAGATACATCTGCATCTACACGTATACAAACACATACAACGACAACGACATCCCCGCCCCCACCCCTATCCACAATTGAAGCCCTACACCGCCCCACCGCTCAAGACGAAGACCTTTTTTTTCCCTCGGACTCAAATTCAGATTCAGATTCAAACTCCCCACACTACGCCATAAAAGTATTCACAGACGTTGAAATCATTGGTCTAGATACTTCTCGTCCTCTTACATCCACATCCCCCTTAACATCACCCCTAAATCCAATATTCCCCCCAACAACCCCGCTTCCCACCAACACGCTCTCCTCAACCACCACCACCAACCCCCCTTGGAGCATATCCTACACCTGCCACGCCTGCGCGCAACCCGTGCGCATCCACGGCGGCCCGGGCCTCTCCGACCGCCGGTCTGGAGCGCAGACGGAGACGGAGACGATGCGGTGTCGTGAGTGTGGGTGTCGTGTGCTTTGGAAGACGAGGACGGGGCGGATGGTGCAGTTTGAAGCGAGATAAGGTTATGATTTGTGTTGCTACGGAGGTGGGAGAGGAGATGGGTATGGGTATGTTAGGGTATGGTCATGTCATTCCTGAGCATGGGAATTTCAAATCTATAGTCTGTTTTTGCTCTTGTGATTGAGTCATGGCTCTTCAATATAATCATCATACATACTCATATTCATACTCATACAGCACCAATCATTCCTCCAAACACACATATATACACACACCCCTCGCAAACCGCAAGACCACAAGAAACAACCCTCCCCCTTTACAATCCCCCCACCCCCACGCCCACCCCAGCAAACCTCTCCTTCCTCTCCTCAATCTCCGCCCTAATCCTCTCCTCACGCTCCTCCCTCCCCACCCCCTTGACAAACTGCACCAGCCTCAACGCCCCCGTCGGCGTCACCCCCTCGACCCGCCTCGCCATGCCCACGCTCTCCGGCCGCGCCACCTCCAACGCGCGCTTCTCCTCTGTGCTCAGGCCGAAAATGGCGTTATACTCGATGTCAGCGGGGAGCCGGAGGTGTTCGTCGCGTAGCCAGCGGGCCTGGGAAGCGGCTTGGGCGGCGACGTAGGGCGCGTACGTGGCGTTGATGTGGACGCGGTCGCGAATGTAGTCTGGGTAGTGATTGATTTCGGGGAGGAGCGGGAGGAGGGATGATGGTGTTGTGGAGGGGAGGCGGAGGATGTCGTAGGCGCTGCGTTTGGTGCTGTCGTTGCGGACGGCGTGGCCGGCTTGGTTCCAGGCGGTCCAGCTGAGGGTTTTGGCTTGGAGGAGCTGCGTGAGCGAGGCGATTTGCTGGGTTGTGGATGTGTAGGAGGACCAGCGCGCGTTGCTGATTACGCCGGCGGCGCGGCCGAGGGGTGTAAGGCGTGTGTCGGCGTTGTCGGCGCGGGATGACATGCGGTATTCGCTGCGGGAGGTGAACATGCGGTAGGGTTCGGAGACGCCTTTTGTGATGAGGTCATCGATCATGATGCCGATGTAGCCGTCTGCTCGCGTCAGGAGTAATGGATCTTTGTGTAGACTTTTTAATCCGGCATTGATACCGGCGACTACACCCTGGCCGGCTGCCTCTTCGTACCCAGTTGTACCGTTGATTTGGCCCGCGAGGAAGAGTCCAGATATGTTCTTCGTTTCGAGCGTGGAGCGTAGGTGTCGGGGGTCAACGTAATCGTATTCGACACCGTAACCTGGTTGCAGCATTTGCACGTTCTCGAGCCCCCTGATGGTTTTGAGCATTGCGAGTTGAACGTCCGCGGGGACGGTGCATGATATGCCATTCGGGTAGATGACGTCTGTATCAAAACCTTCGGGTTCGAGCCAGACAATATGCGAAGTTTTTTCCGCAAAACGTATTACTTTTGACTCCAGTGATGGGCAGTATCGTGGCCCCTTTACTGTTTCGCGAATGTGTATTGATTTGTCAAGGTTTTTCCGTATGATGTCGTGTGATGCTTCGTTTGTCCGCGTCTCGTAGTTGAGAAGCTGTTCTTCAACTTGTACGCGTTCGTTGAGGTAACTGAATGGCATGGGTGGGTCGTCTCCTTCCTGCGCATCCAGCACTTTGTAGTTAATCGTCTTCCCATCCAACCGCGGTGGTGTCCCCGTCTTCAATCTTCCCAATGTGAACCCGGCATCCCTCAGACTCTTACTCAGCCCAAACGTCGCCGCCTCACCCATGCGCCCCGATGGATATGCCTCCAACCCGATATGTATTTCTCCACCCAGAAATGTCCCTGTAGTAATGACTACATTCTCCGTCACTACCACCTCCCCACTTTCCAATCTTACGCCCGTAATCTTGCCATAGCGCCCCTCCCTCCGCGCCTCTTCACTCCTATCCACAATGATATCTGCCACACTCCCCGGCACAACAGTCAACCCTTGATACCCCAGTATCTCCTCCCTCATGTACTTCTTATACAGACTCCTATCAATCTGCGCTCTTGGGCCCCAAACCGCGGGACCCTTCTTGCGATTCAGTACTCGGAACTGCACACCCGCCTTGTCCACAATGCGCCCTACAACGCCGTCTAGGGCGTCGATCTCGCGCAACATGGTGCCCTTGCCGATTCCGCCGAAAGAAGGATTGCACGAGCAGACACCGAGGTTGTCGAGGCTGGGGGTGATGAGGGCGGTGCGGGCGCCGGTTCGCGCAGAGGCGGCGCTGGCTTCACAGCCCGCGTGGCCACCGCCAATGACGACGACATCGTAGGGCCTGTATGTGGTCAGATTGGTCTTCTTGACGTATATTCGAGACGGCGATGTGCTTACCGTGGGGCGTCGCTCGAGACGGTGGCGAGATGGCGGCGGGATCGCTGGAAGCGATTGATTGACCGTACGCGGGGCGCATGGCCCCAGAGCTGATGCGCTCTTTGCGGGACAAGTCTCTGCATGGTGGAGGCGTGTTGCGGTGGAGGTCTGAAGTGGGCTAAAAGTTCAGAGAGATGCGGAGGTGCCCTCCTTCGCCGCAATGTCTTAGCGCACGGATCATGGGTTTTGTAGCATGGGAACTTGTGTCCGTCATGGACTTTGTTCGAAATGTACGTAAGGGCATAGCTTTTAGTCTGATGGATTTGATATAAATATGCATATGAGTCGAGGGGTTTGACCAATGGACTGCTTCAAGTCACACAAGGGTCGCACGAGGTGAGAGGATCTAAGAAAAAAGGTATCATTCATACGCATAGCATCCATCGCGCGACTGCAGAGCGGAGATCATTACAAAGAGAGGTCCTCGAAGCGTAGCGTACACTCATAGTACCTGAATACAAGCCCCTTGAGGACCAAGCCAAATAGCGCCACGGTAAATATCGAGTACTCCATTATTCCATCAAGCCATGGCCCCCTCCGACTTATCAACAAAACGAAAGACGCAGGGAGACGCATTGTTGATACGTTTAACCAGAGGCTTCCTGGACAAGGCCCTCCTCGTTGAGCTCCGGCTCCTCGTTGCGAGGACGCTGCAAGACATCGAAGTTGCGCGCCACCAAGCTCAGATTCGAGCGCTTGTTGCCCTCGGCATCTGTGTAGTTTTCCATGCGCGCATCGGCGTCGACGTAGAGGAGTGATCTAGTAATATACGTTAGCATAAATGCATCCTCTTCGCAACACGCACGCATCCGGCAGCAAATCAATCTTCCACACCGCCGTCCCATCCCAAGCCACCACCTACCTCTCCCCGCACACACCCCTCCTTCAAAATAGCATATAAAAGAAGACAACTCACCCCTTAGGCACACTCATCAAAAAGTCCTTTTGCGCGCCCTGCACAAAACTCGCAATGCGGAACCAACTCGTCTTCTTGTCCTCGCCCTTGCCATAGCTCGTCCCAATCACATAGCGCACCAGCGTGCGATCCCCACTCACCGTCACTTCCTCGGGCGCAACGCCCAGCCGGCCAACCACCGTCATGCGCGCGATTTGCGGGCGCGGCGTCGTGCTGAAGGCGCGGGCGGCGGCGGGGGCGCGGAAGGCGGTGCGGAGGGTCGAACTGAACATTGCGGTGGTAGGTGTGGTTGGTGGGTTGTGGTGGTGGTTTGATGGGGGGGTTGGTCTCCGCGGAGGAATTGAATGGGTTGGGAAGTTGGCCTTGGAATTGGACTTGGGACTTGGGATGGGTGCGGGTGGGGTTGTTTTGATGACGGCTGGGCCTTGCTCCAATTCTTCGTGTCGGACGGTTTCGCGTCGCGTTTTCCGTGCGACGGCTTGTTACTGCTTTGGGCTTGGGCGGTAAGGGGCGCGTTCACGTGTGCCAAGACTTTTGCCCTTGTGCACTTTGAAAGCATCCATCTGAAGTCTGCCTTGCATGCTTGGCCACATGTGCACTGAATTCATTGAGATTGCGAACTAAATGTCATGGTTCGTTTAATTCTGGGGTATATACTTTTAATCTAATGTCAGATCTCCAAACCTTGCCAATATTAATAGACACTACTATGCTTCCCTCTATCTCTTCGCCTTCTTAGCATCCCTCTCATCCTCATCACTATCGTATTCCTTGTAAATCCCCTTTGGCTGCGTCTTATCCCACGCGCCCGTAAAGACGTTCTTCTCACCCGCCTTTGGCGCATACTTGAGCAGCGCCTCTCTCGGATCCTCATCTCGCATATCACTGCCTTCAATCTGCTCCATCACGTATTTCTGATCAGGCGTAGACTTTGCAAACGGCGTGACAGCAGGTATGTGTGGCCGTCGCGGGTCGCGACTCTTTCCAGAAGCTGTAAGACCAATGGTCGGGTGGCGTGCAGCGAAGGACCCAGCTGCTTTTCCGGCTGGGTAGTGGGCTTCACCGGCCATGCCTAGCGGATCCATGTCTACGGTCAGGGAGGGATCATCATCAAGATGACGCTTCTTGGATGCTTTGCTGAGGATTGTGAGAGCGCCGTTTGTCGAAAGCTTGGGGTTGAATAGTATGGTAGTTTGGCCGTTAGCGGAGCCGGTGAGGATCTGGTTGAGCTTGGGGTGCCAGTTCACGGTAATAAGGGGCGAGCCAGGGGTCACAGGCGTGACAAGCTCAGGGCGGAGAGTAGCGGGATTGAGAATATGGAGGTGGCCCGTATCAGAGCCTGTGACGATGCTCGAGCCGCTTGGTGCAAATTGTATGTTTGAGGTTGGGTATTGCGACGATGTTGATGCATGTGATGTGGTTTTGAGCGGCGTTTTGAACTTCCTTGTGTCCCATAGCTTGATTGTGTCGTCCCCGCCTCTTGTAATCACCAGTCTGCCATCAGCACTGATGTCGATTCCGCTCGTCCAGGTGTCTTTGACGTGCGCGTCTCGAATCTCCGCAGTCGGACGATGAAACGGGCCCTCTCCACTCCACATGACCAAGCTACCATCTAACGCGGCAGCAACGATGATAGTGCCAGTCTCATCCGGAGCAGGCCCCCATGCGATGGCCGTCATTCTCGTCATGCCCGCGCTGCCAGCCGCTCGCGACTTGTGAACAATGACCTCCTCCTGCTTCATCCTCTTCTTGGTGTCCCATATGCGCACTGTACTGTCCGTCCCTGCCGTGACGAAACGCTCTCGATTGGTAGGATGCCATGCGGCACTCGTAACCTCGGATGTGTGTCCCTTTGTATTATGCTTGTCCCTCAAGTACATGTCGCCCTTCTGAAATTCCGTAGTCAGATCGCCATCCCTGCTGAATAACCTCGCTTGTGGCGTAGCGGTGATACACAGGAACTGGCCTCCCGAGGGACCATACAGAACTTGGTGTATTGAATGCGACTCAGCGGTCTCCGAGGGCTTCGTCGCGAACGGATCCACTGTCTTGAACGCGCGAATAGTCGACGGCGTAAGCGCACTCAAGTCATGCAGCTTGAGCGTGCAGTCGTTACTGCCCGTCACCAGCCGTGTGCCCGAGGGATCCAGTGCTATCGTTGTAACAGCTCGGTCATGCGTCTTGATAACCAATTCGTGCGACACCGGGTATTCGTCCTCTTCATCGCTCATGTCACTATCGTCGTCATCATCCGAGTCTTTATCAGCAGCTTTCCTTCCCGCATCTTTGCTCTCGTCCACCACAGGTCTGCGCGCCCGTTCAATCTGCGCTTCGACATTTACAGAGCCGTCCTTTTTCCCGAATTGGGTTGGCATATACTGCGCAAGCGCGTCGTCATCCTCTGTTGAAAAGTCCATTATCGGTTCGATTTGTCTGTAGTGAGTGCGTACTATTGGGGAACAAGGTGCAGACGCGTGGTGAGAAAGTTCCACGGGCTATGACATAAAGCGGCCGCCTCGACGCTAATGCTAGCTCACCCGTAATTGTGGGGTGGCGCTAGCCTTTTGAACGACGTGTGTAGACCCCTCTTCAGACGACGCAAGCTGCTCTGATATTAGACCATGAGTACTTGAGGCCTTATTGGCATGTCTTCAAAAAGAAATATAACACCTCGTCAGATCTCGACACCACAGTGCCTAGTCTCTGAAGATGGAATTCCATCCCAGGAGGTTTCAAACGCAATGCAAGCACTTCGTAAAGAAGCTAACCCATTTGGCACCCCATCTGTAAGCAACGCCGACACCCCTCAACTGTAGATCCATTGTATATAATGCTATCCCACTACCGCAAGAATCATCAAATTGCAACACTAGAAACCCTAAAACGAAGGAACTCCAAGCAGTCCTAAAATCTCCCGCCCAAAAAAAGTTCCCTTCCAAACACCTTGACCACCTTGAACCCCCTCCCCCCTCCACAAACAATCTCCCCCCACAATGGCACGAACCCTCATCCTCTTCGGCTCCGGCCCAGGCATCGGCAACAGCGTAGCCTCCGCCTTCGCCTCCACCGGTATATCCCACATCATCCTGCTCGCGCGCAACTCGCAGCGCCTCCTCGACCACGACGCCCCCACGCTCCAGCGCGCACACCCCTCCATCAAAATCTCCACCCTCCCCTGCAACCTCGCCGACCTGCCCAGTCTCCCCAACGTCCTCGCGACCCTAGACACGCTCACGGCTTCCGACGCCGTAGAAGTCGTCTTCTTCAACGCGGCGCGCATCAAGCCGACGCCTGACGTGCTGGACGTCAGTGTCGCGGAGATGGAGGAGGATTTCAAAACGACGAATTTGGCGCTGTATTTGGTTGCGAGACATTATCTGCCGAGGCTGACGGGGCTTGCGGGTGCGGCGGCGAAGGAGGAGGAGGGTGCAGAGATCAGGCCTGCGCTACTGGTTACGAGTTCGGCGTTGCCCTGGGATCCGGTGCCGGCGCTTTTGTCGTTGTCGCTTAATAAGGCTGCGCAGAAGAATATGGTGGAGAGTTTTGCGAGGGCGTGGGAGGGCAAGGGGGCGCATGTTGGGTTGGTGTTTGTTGAGGGTTCTGGTAAGTTTGCTTGATAGTTTTTTTTTGGTGGCGGGTTGTGTCGTGTTGGTGGATAGAGTGCGGGATTCAGATGGTGAATCGAGGGTAGAGGATGTTTGCTAATGTTTGGAATAGTTGCTCCCGAGAACAAGGTGTTGAATCCCAAGACGATTGCCGAGAGGACTGTGGCGTTTTGGAAGGAGGGAAAGGGGCTGGGGGTCCATATCAAGGAGGAGTAAGGTTGGAAAAAGGACTTGGGCATGATGAGAATCCTAATGAGTTTTGAGACGGTATATCTGGATCCAGTGGACATATTACGAATGACTAAACTGTAGTTCCTCTTCTGGACACACTCACTATCAATATCTTCCTAGTATCGTCACACTTACCCCCATATCGTTGAGATAAGAGATGGGACTATTGAGTAGATTTCAAAGCCCTCCACACCCCGGATAGGCTCAGAAGCAATTTAGAGTTACAATATTCCCAGGAATTCACTAACTCCATCATCCCCACGCGGGAAAGTATTGAGACCACTGTACCGTCTGATATACGTCCCTTGGTACTGATCGTAAACCCAAAAACATCTCTACGAACATATATAGCCTGGCCAGGGCGTAAACGGCTGCCGATATCATGTCAAACCGGCTTACTTCACTGTCCTCTGTTATGCTGATGATGCGTTGTCCTATGCACCAAGTGACCATTACTAGGGTACAAGTAACGCTGCTGACCCTCCATAACCATCTCTCTAACTGAGAGGAGAAGTAGAAATCCCAACCAAGAATATGCAACCCTCCCAAAAGACCAGAAGTCATAATAAACACTGCGAAAGAATTCTTGCCCGTGAGACCACCTTCACGTTCGTCGCCAGTTAAGGGTACCCGATTGGCCACTGCCACAACTTCCTCCCTTAGCCTCTCGACCCTAAGAATCACCGGTGTTCGTATGTCAAAAGGCTTCTTCCACCAGGCAGCATAGATGATAGTCCCGCAGCATACATTGGCCAGCGTGAAGAGCTCAAGGGTTGTGACGCTCATTCTGTTGACGGCTCGGCCCGTGATTTGCACGAGGAACCATAGTATCTGGGCAAAAGCGATCGACTTCACCAACCAGTCGGACTTGCTGCGATCATCTATGTCCGAGGTCTCCAATGTTTACAATACCAACTTGTCTTCTTTGAGAAGCTTAATAAGAGATCTTGTTGCGAGGCGAACAGCTGGGGTATCGGTCTCCGAAACATCCTTAAGCACTACACCTCCCATGGTAACGAAGAAGGCTTGCTTCAATGTGCATTTGAACTTCTATACCTCCAAGTTAGATTCTCACATATTCATTACGGGTCGTATCGCATAGTTGCCTTGCTTATGCTGCGAGCATATAGGAATTCGTCTATCGCACACAGTGCACAATACTCAGGAAAGCATAAAGCTCCGACCACATATTCCATGCGGCGTCTGATGGTCGTCCAATGATTTTCGCCCATCGCTGGTAAATTGGGATGTATTGCACTCCAGGTACACAAAAAGATTGTCGCAAAACAGCTCCAGAGAAGGCCGATCGTTCCACGGCCAACGGGCTCGGGAGCCCATCCCAGGGTTTCGACCGTTGAGTTCACCATTATCTTATTGGAATAAATAGTTGCGAAGGGATTTGAAAGTTTTGAGGGGTATAGTGTGCCGAGGCAGGCGGGGGTAGCAGCTCATGAGGAATTGCAGAGTGTAAGCCTGGCTGCGCCTCCCCTGCTCATTATTAGCTCAGTGAGACGCCACCATGCATGCGTTGTGCGCAAGGAACCAGTGACAACTGATCATTGTATCATGGAAGGATTTCGTCACACTCAAGGAAGCCAATCACTCCTTCCTAACCCTTCACAACTCTTAGACCAAGACACCACGCGCATAGCCTAACCCCAATCATATCAGCAGAGCCTCGCATTCACAATAATAGACGGTGCTAAACCAGAAGTCCTCACCAGACCAAAGTCGTCCTCACCATAAGATTACCAAGCAGTGCCACTCCTCACTCCAATCCAAACGGCGCACACAATCAACTGCACAAAGGAAAAAATCGACGTGAAGTGAGAACAAAGACGGTAAGTGGTAACTGCCAGAAGATTGAAGGAGGCAAGACCAAAGATCTCAAGGCGATCAACACAATCCACAAACTAGGAAGTCGCATTCCACAGGGTGAGTCCCCAAAACCCACCCACATGCACAAAAAGGGAAAAAAAAATCACACACCACAGATCGCGACTCTCTGCCACTCGTTGCAAAATTTCGGACAATCCTTTGATTCATCCTACGTAATTCGCCATTCCATGCACATGAAAGTTTATCAAAAGGGAAAAAAACCCCCCTACACCTCCCAAAAAAACAATCATACACACTCCGCACTCCTCTCAGCAAACTTTGCCATTTCTCCATCATGCATGCCTCCCCACAACCACCCCTCACGCCTTTTAGCATTTCACCACATCAGCGCCAAAAAAGGGGGAGGGTGGGCAACCGGAAAAAAAGGACTGCTATCAAAGCCCTTCCTTTTCTCCAGCGACAAGGGGGAAAAAGAAGAAGAAAAAAAGGATTGGGGAAAAAAAGACTCCAGTAGATTCGGAAAACAAAAAAGTCTCCAAGTGGCTCAGATAAGCCTCCTCTCCCCCCAAAACTGTGCCATGCTGGTCGCTCAATGTTTAGACAGACCAGGTGTGTGGGTGTGCGAAAGGGATGGGAAAGGGATGCTGCAATCTAAGGTTGCAGCGCCAGAAGTTGGAACATGTAGACAAAGTTGTTGTACAAATGAGGTTGCAGATGGGAAAGAGGAATGGGAGGCGATCGTGTGCTGATTCAAGGGCCGTTTACGTGATTCAGTGTGCTGGAGAGGGTGTACGAAGAACCGGGGAACACAGGTTGTCAAAGGACATGGCCCAGTAGATGGGTAAAAGCCAAGCCGTATGAATAAATCCAAGTAGACGTCCACTGAGAGAAGTCAAAATAGGATAATCGCGTCCGACATGTGATTGCGGCCTCTTCCGTATGAGGCTTCCCACTGGCGCCTACACTCCGAAAAATAGCAGATTCTGGAGCGCGTGAAAGTAGTACCGCAAGTATCCAGTCGTTTCTATAAAGTAGATCGTCAAAGTTGAGCATCATCTGCTTGCGAGCAAACGTG
Source organism: Plenodomus biglobosus (assembly GCA_022343325.1). NCBI lineage: Eukaryota > Fungi > Ascomycota > Dothideomycetes > Pleosporales > Leptosphaeriaceae > Plenodomus > Plenodomus biglobosus. Next base: position 117,517 of record JACTNT010000025.1, on the reverse strand, counting down.
AGAGAAATCCTATATCTCCACCGTCTTCAGCTCCTCGGTCTCGGGGACAGTGTTTTTCAAAGAAGATGGCGACTTGACTTTCTCTTTTGTGGGCTCTTTTGTGGTATCCTTGGCATTCTCCTTGGTATTCTCCTTGTCGCTGCTCAGACTTGCTCGCGCTGAAGGAAGGTCATCACTAGGTCTTGGGGTCTCGACAGGGATGAGCTTCTCAGCGGCGACGGTGGCCTTGGAGTCCAGGTCGGTGTGTACGCGGATCGGCTGTGGGGTTTCTTCAGCAACTCGGGCCAACGGGCTGGAGAGCTTGCCGCGGGGACTGATGCCTTTGGACTTGGTGGACAAGCGGTGAGGGCTACGGCCGCGGTCTTCGGGAGTGATGACCGGGCTGTGGTACGGACTGCTTGCTGTGCTGCTAGGAACAACCATTCCGGGCGCATTAGGATTCACGCGCAAGCCGCTGTTGGGACGTCTCTTTGCTGGAGGTCTGCGGCCGTTCTTCTGATCGCATCGCCAGCGAAGGATCTCGAGGTATGGGGGCTCGACATTCTGGCGCTTGAAAGCCAAGAGTTTCAGCTCACCGCTATCCTCGTCCATGTGCACGTTGTTCGAGTTGAAGTCGTCTGCGATCATGGCTAGCATAGCGGCCCAGGACCGCGCAACCACGTATTTGCAGTCGTAGTCGCGACCGAAGATGATGATTTGTCCCCATGTGCCAGTGGGGCCGGGCGCAAGATCGGTAGCGAGGTAATTGCCTCCCCAGTCGCGCGCCAAAGGGATCCAGGCTGGATGAGCGTACGCCTTCTGGACTGCACCCTGCGGCTGCGAGTCTTGACGGGCTAGCAGCTCCTGGCGCCAGAGAGGGTTGCCTGATGTCTGGGGCTGTGCGATTGGGGGCGCTGTAGACGAGCCAGCGAAAGCCTTGACTGGAATCTGCGGCGATGAGTAGTCGACCTTGGTGGTGAGGTATTCTTCGGCGACCTTGCGCCAGTTCCTCCACTCCATGACGATTTCCTCGCAGTCGAGCAACATCATGCCAAAGATGAGGCCGGTGGGGAGGCCTCCGCGCTCCTGGCCATCGTGGACCTGCAGCGACTCGCGTACGTCCATGGGGAGCGTGGCATCGAGCTCATGCTCCAGCTCGTTCACGTCGTTGGGCGTGCAGCCCTCGCAAACGTTGTCGAAGAGCTCGACGTAGTGGTCCTCGACCCAGCGGTCAATGCGCCTCCACGAGTGAGACACTGGCGGCGGCGGGGGCAGGCCCTCGTTGAAGTCCTGCATCGGGATCTGGCCATTGGCGCCCTTGTCGAAGGCGTCCGAGTCGGCCGTGTTCTGGCGACTGAGCGAGCCGCGCATGCCGGGGGAGTAGGGCGAGCTGGGAGATAAGGGGCCCTTGGGCGAGCCGATGAAGCCATTGCTGGTCGCCAGCTCGTCGTGCTGGTAGGGCGAGGCCAGGTCCATGCGGGACTCGGCGCCGCTCGTCGCGATCGAGGTGAGGGCCGAATGGCGGCTCTGGGGGATGGGGATGTGGCGGCCGGTGCGATATGGCGAGTCGTGCGAGGCGTGGCGGTCGTTGGACGTCATCGTGTGCCAGAAGTCCTTGAAGGACGCGGCTATCCTGTGCTGCTGTCAGTCGCGTGGCCACCAGCAAGACGGCCATTTCGGGCGGCGAGGGTGAAGGGCTGGCCTACTGTTGTGCCATGGTGTCGGCGGTCAAAGGGAGAGGTGCAGCGAGGGCGGTGTTGCGCTCAGCGCGGCGGGCTGGTCCACGGTGCGGGTCAGCGAGAGGGTGGTGTGCAGAGAAGGCGCGCCGGTCGGGAGGGGAGGGCGTTGGCAGCAGAGCTTGAATTGCGGTCGAAGAAAGTGGAGGTGACGTTCGACGAAAGGGGTGCCGAACGTGCTTGGCTTGGCGTTCAGGGCACCCTGGATTGACTCGCGAGAGGATTCCACAATTCGGCCGTGGCCTATACGACAAATGCAGCAAGCTCTCCCGGGCGTCCACAAGAGAGAGAGAGAGAGAGAGCGAGCGAGAGGGAGTTGCTACGGTGGGCGTTGGGCGAGGGTGAGGGTGGGAGCGTGGTGGAAACAATACACAGCACCTAGTAAGCGTTGTTGGCCTTGTTTGGTGTTGTTCTCTCTTCACCCGTTGACGCACGTCTTCGATAGCTTTAGTGGACCAAGCTCCGCGCCTACTGTGCATACTACTGATCTATGTGTGTACAGTACTTTTTAACCGCGAACCTGCCTTCATCCCCCCGTCCAACTATTAATAGCGCCCATGTATAACAATGTATAATAACACAGCTGCTATCTTTGCCACTGATTGCGTGTACAGTATGCTCTAACTGTAAGTCCAGTACCGTCGCTGATCCTACTCTTTCTCTCTCCCTTTCCGGTGCACATCCAACAGCAACCTGGATATGAAAGGAGGCAATCCGCTCTGGGCTTTTTTCCCAGTGGCCAATTCCCATCCCCTGCGCCTATTCGCCGCCCGACCCCCGCCTTGTCCAACCGAAGCCCTTTGTTTCAGGTGTGCATATGTGCCAACGAGAGCCATTCCCGAAGCCACCTCGCTTGTCAAGCCATCACGGCTCGCAGCTCATACATGCATACATGCATACTTACGTGTAATTGGTGACTCTTGTCAAACACCCTTCCAGCATGTTGGTAGTACGCTGTGCTTGTCGCGTTTGGTATCCTACTGCACATATACTACCACTTGTATCAGCTCTTGCCAATGCGCTAGCTGCAATTCGCCTAGACGCTCGTTTTCATCATGCGTCTGCGCATCTGCCACCACATTCACACATCCTGTTCGAGTGACGTGTCCAATTATCAACTCCCTCTCCGCCTTTGTGACGTCGTCGCAAGGTTGGACCTGACGCGCCGATACACTCGTGAAAATCGCCATCTACTGTGCATGTACAGTACCTGGTACTCTACACCATCGTCACCGAGTATAGTTTCACGTAACATGCAGATCCTCGCACAAGGGCGTTATCTTCAGTGACACGGGCTGTGATTGCGTGCATTGCCTCAGCCTGCCAGCTACCACTCATCTTCAAGCTTCGATTTGTTTTCTTACGCCAAGCAACCGCTTCCTCCGTCGTCTTACCTGTCACTACCAAAAGCTTGACCTCTCTTGCCACTCGCACGCAATCAGAGCCACAGTGCTCCCGAACCGCTCACTTGCCGTCCTGTGAGTGGTTGTCGGGAATGAGCCTGCATATTTTTAGACGCTGTGCGCTCCGTCTCCACAACGTTTTGTAGCCGAGTAGATGTGGCAGTTTGTCCATGTCGTCTCTCCAACACAAATCGCTTGCATGGCAGCGATACTTCGGAATTTATTCCATCGCTTGACGTCGTCCGAGACTCGACACACTAGCCGTCTACCCCAGATCCGCAGACCAAGCACGTGGGCCGGATACGAGAATGATGTGAAGTAATACGAGGTGATGTACACGGCTTATCGTATTGTCAAGATTTGCAACTACGCCAGATTAGGCCAGGATCTGGATTATGTTTTGGCGTATGAGCTTCGGGTAAAGCTTACATACGCATGGGCGTTGAGGAGAAGAGGATGCGCTCAGGGAACAGGCCCACAGGGGACATGGGATCAAAACTTATCATCACCTGGAAACTATCGACACTCAAGGGTCACCATACTCTATGCTGCAAAGTCTAACAAGACCAATGACGTATGCGTACACTTGTCGCAGTTCTGCGATGTCCAAGGTCTCATTGTTCACCCTGTCCCATCCGAGAGAACCGAGAAGCAGGCACAACTATGACTAAGGCTTAGCAGTACCTCTCCACCCCCAATGGATACTTCACAGCAACTGATACCAAACTGATACGTCTCCAAAGACTGCATCAAGTGTCCTTTCGGGTATACAAATGATAACAAAGCATAGCAGGCTACTCTCACGTGACGCACTGGACAGCCCATCTACCTAGTACGCCACATGGAGCGGCACTATCGTTGCGAAGCGTGGTGCCCAACGTCTCTCGTGACTCCACGAGCCTCTCACATCACTATTCTGTCCAGAAAACGCGACAATCCGTCCTGGAGCGGTGAAACGATGCCCTCCACGACCGTCTGCAGGAACTCAGCGTCCTGTACGATAATCCCAGGCTCACCGAAGCAGTGAACGCAATGCAATTCAGTGCTCATAAACGCTGCTTAACGTTCTTCTTGCGAATCTCGAGCCCAAGTCTGGACCATGGAGCAGAGCAAGCCAGGGATTCTGGTGCAAGGCTTGTTCTGATTCCTGATCCTTTATCTGCTGGTTTACCGGAATAGAGCTTGAGCCGGGCGATTGCCAGTCCGAGTAAGACGGTGGTTTTGTTGGCCCAGTAGTGTGGCTTCTGGTTGGTCGGTTTGTTGCCGGTTCGATATGGGCTGGGGCGACGTATGGATACGTGATGTTGATGTCACGGGTAGAGGTGGCGTTTTGATGGAAGAAGGTATGGTATCCTTTGCACGCCAACTTGATTTCATGGATGAGTCTGAGGCATCTGGATCGAGTGACGAATAGTAAGACGAGAAACAAGTTGGGTATTAGTCGCTTGACTGATGTTGAAGAAGAGGAAACCTTGACAGAGCTTGCGGAGCGGCTTGAGGAAGTTGGCTCGAATTCTTACAATAGCCCACGTTACCTTGAAGAGCTTTATTGAAGACGAATTGTCGACTAAATAACCAAAGCTATCCGAATGTATACTGAGCATGCGAATGATGTAGGCAAGAAGGCGCTACCAACTCAAAGACCTACCGCCAACACACAGTATGGCCTTGATACTCGAAGTGTATCATCCGGTTCCACATCATTGCGGGGACTGAGCAAAGATCAAAAAGCAAGTAGTTGTAGGCATATCCGACATCCCTCCATTGCACTTTCTATGCCGATCCTGCAAGCTGCTGCGACGCGGCCAGAGTTAAGCACCAAATGCCACCTACAACCAAACCACATCATTTGGCTATCATAATCTGACCAGGCTGAAAGCTGATGCGATTGTCAATTAGCGCCAATAAGTTAGTAGGTTTTCCCCAACACGAGCAGCAACGACGCTCAATAATGCTGCTCACAAAGCTACCGGTCCAGGTCTATAGAAGGAGAAAAAGTGCAAGGGCTTAAGCTCAAGGCTGGACAGAATGAAGCTCGGTCACGCTCAGAATCCACCCAGTACCTGGGTCATTCATGCTGCTAGGCCGCAGACGATATAGCGTTCCCCAGTCTAACTTAGGCCCTGGGGGTTGCGGATTTCCCTCAACGCATAGCCTGCGCTTCCAGGAGGAGGTACGTGAGTATCTTGATACACACACTCTGTCTATCTATCCCAGCGTATTGTACTTTGTGTCAATAGCGCAGTCGACGAGAAGGCATACATGAACTTCTTTCTAGTTTTCCTTACCCCCGACAAATGAGGTATGGTAAGGATCTAGATTGTGCTACTTTGTCTGCGCGAAAACTTGACGTACGCGGGCAGATGCAAAGTTTCAAGGAGAAAGCGTTCATCAATTTCAGATTGTTTAATCAAAGCTTCGTTGCGTCGACGGTGTTTTTCGATACTTCAAGTGCGGTTGATGCTTGCTTCCTTGGCACCTAAACTATTGATCCAGGGACCTCAGCGACATCAACAAGAACAAGAGCCTGGAGTATGTCAATTTACTCTAGTTACTCGATATATGCAAGCTATGTGCAATAGACATGGGCACACTTGACCGAAGCGTTTCAAACAAAAGGCAGGCCGGGCCTGAACTACGTGCGCCATCAAGTCAAGTTCCTGCAGATATTAGGAGGGGGGTGCAAGATCAAACAAGGCCATAAGTAGGTCAGTATGCTGCCGGCAAAACACACATTTCGTAGTATTCCGCTTGAAGAGAATGGCAGGGATACTAAAGATAGATTAGACTACGGGGCATATACCGCGAGCTTCTCCATACCGCTATGTTCATGCAAACCACTTCGCTAGACAGTCCTTCCAAGCATCAGAACAGGCAGGTACTAGTATGTCAAACCGCCCCACGACACGACAGCGCCTCCTCCGCTAGTCAGCCACCTATACGACAGTGTTTTCAGCGGGTCCTTGTAGCCGACCGAGTCTACCAACGGCAATTGGGAACATCCATGTTGCGTGGTACACAAGCTCTAATCATGATTTTTTTTCATGTTTAAAAGGGGTTTTTTTTGGGCTGGTTTTGGGGTATTTCTTTGCTAACCTAGTTGGTGGGAGAGATGTGTATTACATATATCCATAGCACCACCGCTCACTTCAATTCCCAGCACCACGCCCAACACGCCTACCACTCAAACCACCGTCCTCCTTCCCCTCGCTTCGGCTTCTGCCCGCGATGATAATTAGTGAGATAGGTGTGAGGCGGATACCCAGTCGTGTGGTAGATGTGCAGGTTACGTAGGAGCGGCCTGGTGAGCGGCGATGTTGGGAAGGGAAGGGAAGGGATGGGATGGGATGTGATGCGATGAGATGTTCGTCTTCAGCGACACACCTCAGAATGCAGAGGATCTGGGTTAGAAGGTAAATTTAGAGCTTGGTAGGTTTGACTTTGTGAATATTGCATGGAAAGTGCAGAACTCTCCACCCACTTCGAAAGAAGATGGCTCTCGACAGATTAAAGCTATTGCTGGGGTACTATTGTGACACGAGCTAAAGTCAAACGAGTTGAGGGCATTGTGTGGATGGGATTGGGGATTAGGATGACGATGTAGAGATTGAGGAGGACGGGGGTTGTAGTTGATAGGTTGGGTACTGGGTTGTTGAGTGAAAAGTGAATTTCATATTTAGGTGGAAGTATATAATACACACAGTGAAAAGTTTTACTCCACATCACCTACCTCTCCTCCAAACCACACATAAAGTCCAGCCCTACTCCACATCCTCCTCCACCAACGCAACACCCAAATCTCCCCGCGCAATACACCCCCTAAACTCCCCCACATCCTCCCCCCGCTCCCCCAACACAAACTCCAACGTCTGCACCCACGTCTCGCCATTATTCGCAAACCAACTACTCCCATCGGCATTCTCGCCCAAGCAGCGCACATACTCCTCCACCATGCCCTTCCGCGGCGCGTTCTCCTTGAGCCAGAGAATCTGCTCGGGATCCAGCTTGAGGTAGTCTTCGATGACGTAGTAGTGTGGGATATCGTCGCCCCAGCCCTCGGCGCCGACTTCGTGGCTGGGGTGGAGACAGTACTTTGCCGAGGAAGAAGAATAGCGGGATGTATAGGTTGGGGTGTTGTTGAATTGCGGGGAGAGTGAGGAAGGGGGTGAGAAGGGGGAGGGTGCGGGGTAGTTGAGGTGGATATTGAAGAGGAGTGTGTGATCATTGTTGGAATGGCGGCGCTTGAATTTACGAGCAATGGTGCCGTTGGAGGGGCATATCTTGGTTTGGACGATTTCGCGGATTATGGCGTGCATGTCTGCTACTTCGGCTAGCTCACTTGTGCTCCAGTTGTGGAGGAGGGCGGCGCGTTGGAGGAGGACAAGGCGTGTGGCGCGGAGTTCGCGTGGGTGGTTGCTATTATGAAAAGCGCGCGAGTAGAGCCAGTAGCGGTAGATTGCTCTTCGGACTCGATAGCGCTCTTCGTTCGTCAGGAGCCGGCGATCTTCGTAGTTGTGCTTCCATTTCTTAAAAGGGTAGATTTCGCACCATCTTTCCGCAACACGCCCATGATGTACAATCTGCTTGAGCAATGCGACCGAGAAGGAAACTGAGCGCAGGATATGGGCGGGCTGACTAGCGTTGTGGGTAACGAGTTGCGTTAGGTCTTGTAGAGGCCCGAATTGTGTCTCGGCGACGGTTTCGAGGATTGGTATCTTCTGAGACGAAGAGTAGATGTTACGGAAACGATGACAGGTCGATGATAGCGCCGTCACATCTGCGACAGAGTTGCACGAGTAGTAGATCTGCAAAAGCAGCTCGGTTGCGATGTCTTCGAATAGCATCTCGAACTCGGTAGATGTTGTTGAAATAATGTAATGCTTTTAGTTCTGACAGTCAGTATTATGGAAGCTTAACAAAACAATATACCAGCTACTCACTTTGATTTTCTGATCTGTTTGTTTAGAGCACGTCACCGCAACGCGTGCTGTATCCTTGACTTTCAGCCACGTTCTTCGATGCCTCGTCTCTTCCGCCTCTCCAATCGAGAAACACTCTCTTTGCGCAACTGTATGATCTTACGATCGCTCGACGCGTAGCTATCTGCTTCGACGCCGACAGAGGACTCCGAATTCAGACAAATCGGACCCCTCCGTTGGGGCTATAAGTATAAATTTCGACGCTCTGGAAAAACTCATTGCAGTGAAAAACATTGCCCAACGGGCCGTCCATCGTAGTGAGCATCATGTTTGGTGATTAAAGCGAGGAAAGGAGTCGGTGTCGTGATGACTGGGGTGGGTAAATAGTGCCAAGAGGTACTAACCCCAGATTACGGGAAGACAGCCAATCGGTGATCCGATAGCCGATGTCGTCAAACTGTTCGTGAGACTCATTGAACAGAAACATAAATAATAACAAGGCTGTTGAGGAAGGTTGTATTATGATGAGATGGGTTCGACCAATTGGGAAAGACAGGACTAGAGCCAGAGCGGGTGCTCACTTTGACATCACATTCGGCGCATGATGAGTAGCAAACGTGACGATTGGAAGTTGGCCGCGGGGCTCAAGGGGAGATGGTGGAATTAGTGATGTGAATGGACGACGCGAAGGAGATTCCGATATTGCAGACATATTTGACTGATGGGCCGTTTACTAGGAAGCTGACAATGTGTGCAGAGCGAGGGCTCAAATTGTTCAAGATGCTGCAACGAGTTAGGACAGCAGATGTGAGCGGGGAAGTAGCGAGTGTGCAAAGAGGCTAGAGGAGAGCATGAGTGCTCAGTGTGGAGCAACTGTGCATGATAGCTGTTTGGGTATACCGATCTAGCTACACAACACTCACGCTCGTGACTCGAGCTAACCTTGCGCCGAAACCCGGGGGATGATGCAGTCCTATAACGCCTATGCTTGCAGACTTTTGATATCAATACACTATGCAAACAACACCTTGTCGCTAAGCGGGTCCTTTTCTGGTTTACGGCCACCATGCGATGTGAGGCCAAGGTCGGCATGCTTGATCTTGCGATCCCGCTGTGCCTCTGTTCGCGTGTTGAATCTGCCAGCCTTGGATTTCCTGAGATCGGAACGGACCTGGTTGGGCGACACGAACTCCTTGTTCTCATAAATGATGGGTCCGCCGAAACTGGACTCTTGGATAACGATGGGTGTGAGAACGAAGCGAGGACCAATTTCGACGAGGCTGACGTCGAAGTCAGTCTTGCCGCTCTTCTTCTTTGGCGCTGAATCGACATCCATCTCTTCTCCATCGGCGTTCTTCTTCTTGCCGGGCTCACTTTCGTTAATTTGGTACACCCTGACCCAGATCTTGCCATCTGCGACTGTGAATCCCATGACGTGATCCACAAAAGGTTTGACCTTCCTGCTGGTCTTTGGTACGCCAAAGGTCTGGGTAAGTAGTTCCTTGATGACACGGAGATGCGCCTGCTTCTCGAAGGCGGCATCGAAGGAGAGAATGGGCCGAGATCCTTTGAGGCAGTTGCCGATAAAGTTGAGCTCTTCCATGGTGTGCAAGTTTTGGAGGTGCATCTTGACGGTGGGACCGTTGGGTGGCTTGGACATCCAGCAGTAGAGATCCTGGCCTTTGCGGGCTTCGAAGAACATGATATTGTTACAATTGTACAATTCTGGATGGAGTCAGAATCATGTGACCAGAACTTGAACTTTGCTTTGGCGTGGCGCAGGTTGGGATGTGATTGCAATTGCGCGGAATCTCCTTACCTGCTAGTTCGTTGAGCTCATACAGCTTTGTTTTGGTGTCAAACTTTGCTTCTTTCCGGCTGTGGGGCCTTGATTGCAGGGTTAGTGAGTGCCATTGAGGAAGTCGTGGATGGACTAACATGAGCGAGTATAGATCTTGCAGCAGATGCCTGTGGCGGAATGTGACACCTCTTGAGCTCTGTGTCGCAGTATTAGTGGTGTATAGAAGATAACTCCACGTGCGCAACACCAACCAGAATTAGCACACGCTGCTTGTTCCGCTTTTCCCCAGTCTCCTTCTCATGATTGTCGGTCCCCGACAGAGTCTTGTATACTGAAGCCATGGCGCAGAAGAGTGTGTTGTTGCTGTTGCGACGAGTACGGTGTGCAGCATGTGCTCTCCGTGAAAAAGTTCGAGAATTGATGCCGAGACTTTTAGCGTGAATCGAGGTGCAGGACGCTAAGAATCCACCCGACAGGGGGGGCTGCCTTCCGTCACCGTGTGCAGTCAGGCCTCGTCCAATGCGTGGCGTTGGACCAGCGCGCGTTGGCCAGCCCCTCTGCATCCATGCTTGAAGCAGCTTGTCAATGGGCGCAGGCAAAGGAGCAGCCAATGTGCTGAGTCAATACATGCGTTGTATGCACAGTAGGTTCAAGGTTGTAGGGTGTGTAGGGCAAGTGGCAGGCGGGAATCGTGGCTAGATTAGCCGAAGGTCACAGACGCCTCAACCCGGCCGGCGGAGCAAGAGAGATGCAAAGGCTGGAGAGTGGAAATCAGATCAGCATCAGCACGGCGGCGGGCGTCGAGCAATCAAGCGAGCAGGCGCCGTGTGGAAGCACTGAAGCAGGCGAGGAACAGGCCGGAAGCAGTGTGCAGGTTAGCTGGCCGGCAGAGCAAATCATCGTGGGCTGCAGGCTGCACAGCACATCGTGTATGCGGCGGGCTGATTGGCTGCTGGGCCATTCTGGGCGTGTATGCTTCTACGAGAGAAGGGTCGCAGCTGCTTTGTTAACAGAGGAGGGCTGCCCAGTAGCGGAGGGCGATGCGCAATGGCAGGCCCGCAAGAGCACAGCACACAGCACGTCTGCCCTCACCCGTCTCGCCCACAATGCTTCATAGCCGTGCTGCCATGATCCTGTGTACGTTGTAGAGAGTGGCATCGCGCATCTCGTCTCGTCGCCGGCGCGCCCATCCAACCTCATCGCGTGTCTCGCAACACGCCCAGCGCGCGCAACGTCGACGAGCAGACTTGCCGCGGGCCGCACTAAGCAGGAGCTGACGGACCCGTCTGGCCTGAGTCTCTTTCTGCGTGTGTGTGATGCCAGACAAAAGAGTCGCTCCCCACCAGCCCGCATCCCCTCGTCCCTCGCCCCAGTTGCTCGCTCGCGTTGCGTTCGTCGCAGCAAAGTGCAGCGCCGCCCGCCGTCAGTCAGTCAGTCGCAGGACGACCATCGCCCGCCGGCCCACGCGCACGGCGCAACCCCGTCGACGCCGCCTCGACACACTGCCTGAACTGCTGCTGCTGCGTGCCCGCCCTCTCCCTCTTGCCTGCCCTCCGCCCATGGCCTAGCTGTCGGCGCGCAATCCACGTCTGTTTCGCGCAGCAGCCGTCATGTTCCGCGACGCCGTCCTGCCGCGCTCGGTCGACGACGCGGAGGAGCGTTCGCGAGGAGAAAGTGGAATGCCGCCAGGGCACCAAGGGGAACCTCCGCCAGCAGCTTACCACAGATCGCCAACACAGACAGGCCAACCCTATCAGCACCACCACTCGCCCACAACACCCGCGCCCTTGCCGCTGCACCACGCCAACCTGCACGCCCATCATCAACAACACCACCGCCCGCCATCGTCGCCGCACACGACGGCCCTGCCGCCCATCACCACCGCCCTCTATTCGCGCGACACGTCCAGATACTACGACCCGACCTCGGACAATGGAGACCGCAGCATAGCACGGGACCCGGCGCGTTACGACACCCAATATCCACCCCAGGTGCGCACTTTCTTTTCTGTTTGTTCTTCTCAGCCGCCGCCGCCTCCTCCTCCTCCTTCCTCCATCACGATGCTCAATGACGCCGGCGAGGGAGCTCAAATTTGAATGCGCCGACGCCTGACTTTTTATATACTGACCTTCTGCCTCGCCAGACTCGAGATCCACACCCCTACCCAGACGCCCGATCGGCCCCGAGCCCCTACGACAAGGCCTATCAATCACCTGCCGCCAGCTCGTACGCGCACCACTCGCCGCTGCAGCGTCCCCTATCGCAACACCACCACACTGGCGGCATGGAGGCCATGTCCCACTCGCCCGTCTCCCCGTCGGTATACCAGTCGATGAACCGTGGTGCGGTTCAGCCGCCTCCCAACTATGCGAGGAGACCATCTTTCAAAGAGGATGTTCGTGAGCCCCATTGTGATGCTCGCCCTGCATCTGCCTTGCTCACAAACAACCAGGCACCGCCACCAACACGCGCCGACCCAATGTCGCTCTCCAGTATAATGTCTTCGGGCGCAGACAATGAGCCGGCACCCAAAACCCACCCACTCCCCTCCGTCGCCGCCGCCGCCGCCGACACTTACCGCCTCTCCAAACCACCACCCAACCCTCACTTCGTCAAGCAGGAGGCTATGCCATCCCCAGCACCCGCCGACCTGGCGCCGCACACAAATGGCCATCACCCGCAAGCGGCATACGAGGCTATGCCTCCCGTCGGCAGCCTTCAAGCGCCACTTCAATCCGCAATCCGCGAGCTACCAGTCCCAGATGAGGCTGCGGTCGAGGCTGCTCTTGTGCACATCGAGACGAAGCTGATGAACGACTTGGATGATGTAGGCACGCCGCATGAGCATGAAGAGTACAGGCTGCGCAGTCAGAAGCGGGCTCTAGACACCGCAAATGCAGAGAACAGCAAGCGCAAGCGACGACGGACAGCCACCGCAATCAGGTTCCAAGACGTCCTTGCTGCGCATCGCGACTATGCCAAGCAGTCTTACAACCTGGAGCACGAAGGTGACGCATGGCAACAGGTCCAGAGCCAGGAGATCGCCGAGGAGAAAGAGCGCAAGAAGGACATGCAGCGCAAGCGCAGGCGAGAAAAGACCATCCAAAACGAGGAGGCCAAGCGTATCGAGGCTCTGGCAAAGGCTGGCCAGGCTGACAACGAGGAAGAAAAAGAGCGACACCTCTTGGCTGCACAGAAAGCTGAGCGCAAGGCAAAGACAACCACGCAGCTTTTGCAAGGCAACGCCCCTAGCAAGGACATACGAGAAGTTACCCCACATGGACCTAACCTCGAAGGCGGTACTATGAGCTCTTTCCAGGCTTCCGACGAACTTGGAGGTGGCAAGCGCAAAGGGAATCGAGGAACGGGGCGGCTCAAGAAGAGCAAAGAACAAAAGCAAGCAGAAAAGGATGCTGCTGCCGCTGGCCAAGCTGCCATCGACCGTGGTGATGATCTTCCACTCATTGCCCCTCGCGAGGAAGCACGCCTGGATTCACTGCGAGGCCGTAGTCACACGGAAGATCTGGGTCCCGTCGTTCTGACATCCTATGACTCCTCCGTATATCGCAACCTCTATCAGCAGATTGTCAAGGACCTGGCCCGCAAAGATGTTCCCAAAGTCGTCCGCATCAAGGAGAACTCGTTGTCTACTAAGCAATCGAACCTACGAAAGACGGCGCAACTTGCCGCCAAGGAAGCTCGGCGATGGCAGATGCGCACAAACAAGAACCAGAAGGATACACAGGCCAGAGCCAAGCGCGGTATGCGTGAGATGCTGGCGTTCTGGAAGCGTAATGAGCGTGACGAGCGTGAATCACGCAAGAACGCGGAGCGACAAGAGTTGGAGAATGCAAAGAAGGCTGAGGCTGATCGTGAAGCCAACCGGCAGAAGCGTAAGCTCAACTTTTTGATCTCGCAGACCGAGCTCTACTCCCATTTCATTGGCAAGAAAGCCAGGACCGCCGAGATTGAGAGATCGACCGACGACGCTGATGCGGCCGCGGCCGCACCTACTGAGGCAGGCGGACCTGGTATTGACGATTCTTCTCTTCCGACTGCAGCTGGCGGCAAGGTGACCAACTTTGAAGACCTCGACTTTGACAATGAAGACGAGACTGCTCTCAAGGCGGCTGCCATGGCCAACGCTCAACACGCCATCCAAGAAGCGCAGGACCGCGCTCGAGCCTTCAACAACAATAATGGTGAGGATGAAGACGATGGTGAGATGAACTTCCAGAATCCTTCTGGTCTGCAAAACCAAGAGGACTGGATTCCGCAACCAAAGATGCTCAACTGCACCCTCAAGGAATACCAACTCAAGGGTCTCAACTGGCTGGTCAACTTGTACGAGCAGGGTATCAATGGTATTCTTGCCGACGAGATGGGTCTAGGAAAGACGGTCCAGTCAATATCGGTCATGGCCTATCTGGCTGAGAGATACAACATCTGGGGTCCTTTCCTTGTTATTGCTCCAGCTTCAACACTGCACAACTGGCAGCAAGAGATTACTCGATTCGTTCCAGATCTCAACGTCATTCCATATTGGGGTACAGCAAAGGACCGAAAGATTCTACGTAAGCTCTGGGACCGGAAACACGTTACCTACACACGCGACTCCCCATTCCACGTAGTGGTATCATCATACCAGCTTGTCGTTCAGGATGCACAATACTTCCAGAAGATGCGCTGGCAGTATATGATCCTTGACGAGGCCCAAGCCATCAAGTCGTCACAGAGTTCCAGGTGGAAGAGCTTGTTAGGCTTCCACTCCCGCAATCGGTTGTTGTTAACGGGTACACCTATCCAGAACAACATGCAGGAACTATGGGCTCTTCTTCATTTCATCATGCCAAGTCTTTTCGATTCTCATGACGAGTTCAGCGAGTGGTTCTCCAAGGACATCGAGAGCCACGCGCAGAGTAACACCAAGCTCAACGAGGACCAGCTGAGACGACTACACATGATTTTGAAGCCGTTCATGTTGCGTCGTGTCAAGAAACATGTGCAGAAGGAGCTCGGCGACAAGATTGAATTGGACGTGTACTGCGATCTTACTTATCGTCAACGCGCCTACTACGCCAATCTTCGCAACAAGATCAGCATCATGGATTTGATTGAAAAAGCTGTTGGAGATGAGCAAGACAGCGCCACTCTAATGAATCTCGTCATGCAATTCAGGAAGGTATGCAACCATCCTGATTTGTTTGAGCGTGCCGATACCTGGTCTCCATTTTCCTTCGCCTACTTCGCCGAGACTGCATCCTTCCTACGCGAAGGCCAGAACGTCCGAGTAGGCTACTCCACCCGCAACTTCATCGAATACCCTCTACCACGTCTCGTCTGCAGGAATGGCGGTCGACTAGACATTGCTGGTTCAGAGAATCCCAAGGCTGGATTCAAGGGCCACTATCTGGACAACATGATGAACATCTGGAGCCCGGACAACGTCCACCTTTCTGCTCGACAGGCTGGCGCCTTTTCATGGTTACGCTTCTCCGATCTGTCGGCTGGCGAAGCCTCCAAGATCGCCAAGAGCGATCTGTTCCAGCGAGCGATTGCTGTGATGGACAAGCCGAACAAAGCCGGTCGCTTCAACATCTTCTACGATAAAGAAAACGGCGAGTGGGAGCCGAAACGGTCCATCTTCAACATTGTCGATCGACAGGACCGCGCGCCTCTAAGCGAAATCACCAACGAAGGTTACATGCACAACCTCCTGAATGTTGCAAGGCCTGCGTTTGAGAAGACTGGTCTCAACGTGATTGAGCCCTGTGCTAAGCCCAGGGCGTCTGCGCCTCCCATTGAGTTGTATTGCGCAAGCCAGGGTGTCATTGCCGAGCAACAGACAACCTTGTTTAACATGTCCGTCCGCAATGCTTTGTTCGGGGTACCGGAGAAGACGGAGCTCAACATGCTGGAGTCGAAGACGGATAGCACTGCTCTGACAGTCCGCGACAAGCTTCCACCACCCACCAACGAGCGGACGCGATACACTCATATCGAGGCGCCATCGATGTCACGATTTGTTACTGACTCTGGCAAGTTGGCTCAGCTTGATGCTCTGCTCAAGGAGCTCAAGGCTGGTGATCACCGCGTCCTTCTGTACTTCCAGATGACCAGAATGATCGACCTTATGGAAGAGTACCTGACTTACAGGAACTACAAGTACTGTCGTCTGGACGGATCTACCAAACTTGAGGATCGTCGTGATACGGTCGCCGACTTCCAGAGCGACCGTTCCATCTTCGTCTTCCTGCTGTCCACGCGTGCTGGTGGTCTTGGTATCAACTTGACGTCTGCCGACACGGTCATCTTCTACGACTCGGATTGGAATCCAACCATTGATTCCCAAGCCATGGACCGAGCCCATCGTCTGGGTCAAACCCGACAGGTCACCGTCTACCGTCTCATCACCCGTGGCACAATCGAAGAGCGTATCCGCAAGCGTGCCCTCCAAAAGGAAGAAGTGCAACGCGTCGTCATCTCCGGAGGCGGCGGAGCTGGCGTCGACTTCAACACTCGATCCCGCGAGAACCGAACCAAGGACATGGCCATGTGGCTCGTCGACGACGACCAGGCGGCCGAGATCGAGAAGAAGGAGGCCGAGCTTGCCGAGCAAGAGAAGAATGCGCCCCAGGGCAAGAAGCGCAAGAACAAGAAGCGAGTCGAGGCCAACTTGGACGACATGTATCATGAAGGTGAGTTTTGACTCGATTGCACACTTTCATTATCATTCTCTCCCTTGTCAACCACATACTAACAATCAACCTCACAGGCGAAGGACACTTTGACGAAAGCGCAAAGGGCAGCGGCGCCGCGACGCCTATTCCGCCCACCGACGCGCCCGCGGGCGGCAAGAAGAAAAAGGGCATGAGCAAGAAGGCTAAGACGGCCAAGCAGCGTCTTGCTGTTGCTGATGGCGAGGTTTAAAACAGAAACATCTCTTGTATTCAGTTTTTTTTTATCTGTAACAATATGCTAGCTATTACTTTTTTCTTTTCTTCGTTTTACGGGTTTCAGGTTTGCATGTTTTGCATATTTGGTTTTGTTTGGTTGTGGATGAGTGAGTGAGTGAGTGAGTGAGTGAGTGTGAGTGTCTGAGTGTCTGACTATGTTAGCTAGCTACTTCTAGAAACGACACAGGCATGGGTTATTTGTTTGTTTGTTTGGTTGGTTGGTTGGTAGGTACGTAGGTACGTAGTATGTATGTTGTTGGGTCTGGTGTGTTGGGCGTGTAACCCCCCCCCCCCCCCACCCACGTAGGGGACACATGAAAAGGACAATGTTAGCACTTTGAGGTAAACCGAAATATTCTGAACGAAAATCTTGGTGTTGGTGTTGGTCGTGGTCGTGGTCGTGGTCGTGGTCTTGGGACTACATCTGCTTTGCACCTGCACCTGCTGTTCTTTCGGTGGTTATGGGCAAGACAAGGCAGGGCAAGAGGAAGAGAGGGGGAAGGCAAGGGGGATTTCGAATAATTAGAAAAGGGGCGCTGTTGCATTTTGTATAATATATACATCGTTCTGTTTGTTTACTATTCCAGCTTCTGTTTTCTGTTTCTTCCTCTTGGGGTTGGGGTTGTTGGGGGGGTTGTTTGCGAGTCGTTTGGACATTAGTGAAATTAGGTTAGGTTGAGTGTCTTTCATGTGATGGTTACCAGCTATTCATGTAATTCGCTGTTTTGTTTTGTTTTGTTGTGTGATTGTGGTTGTGGTGTAGAACTTGAGGTCTTGCTTGCATGGCCATGTATGTAGTAGTATGTTTTTGTAGGGGCAAGTTTTTTAGGGGGGGGGGGAAGGCGGAGATACGAGGAGAATCAAAAGTGCTGCTAGACTCGGATTTAAGAAAACTAAATCGTTTTTTGTATTCAGGGAGTTTGAAATAAAGATTGAGAGGGTTTATTTGGGAATTAAAAAAGTCCTTATGTTGTAAGAGTGGGATATGCGCTTGGGAGGTGTACGTAGTACAGTTGGTTGAAATTTGAATTTGGAATTGGGTTTGACATTTTCAAGGGTTGAATGGTGAGGCTGAAGCTGAAATTGAAATTTGAACACCTGTCCCGTCTCAGCCGCACGGCACCCCAACACAGCACGACGATCACCACCACCTCCACCCCACGCGCCAGTTGGCAAGAGATGAGAAGAAAAAAAGTCGGCGTCACGCTATGTGAGACGATGCGTTGACAAGGAAAAATGCGTTTGGGAGAAGGAGATCCTATGGACTAATTAATAGTGAGATGGGCAATTACTATGTATAGTGTTATATTTGGCCGCGGGGGTTTTTGGGATGCGGAGTCGGCGCGATATGGGCGTTTGGGAGGGCTTGCTTGATGTAAGGGCGGAGAGAGGGGGGTGTTGGGGGGTTGAGGAGGTAACAACGGTGTATGTATGGTTGATAGATGCGATGGGTTATAAGAATAGGAATACCTAGATCTACAACAGTGTAACTACTCTACTAGATACGTACAAGATCATTGCATGTAGAGTAATGACGGTTACCTAGACAGGAAGACTATCCAAGACAGAACAGAAGTGCATCCGCTGTCCAACATGGGCAACGCCAATTCAGGCGCGCCAGAAAAAAGAAAACTAGCGCGCTGTGGTTGCAAAATGGCGGCTCGTGGGGAGCTGATGGGGGTGGTGCTAAGGGCCGAGTGGGCTCTGCTCGTCAGCCAGGCTAGACTCTAGAGTGAAAGATGGGCGCCGGGGCTGGGCTGGCGGGCTGATGAACCCCTTCTCAACATGGGCTTGGCGGGTTAGGGCTTAGGGCTTAGGCTTGGGTAGTCTAGTGCTACTACCGCAGAAAGAGTAGACAGTTTCCCCTTTGGCCTTTCTTCTATTCCTGTTTCTGTTTCGACGTTGCTGCCTCCCCCTCCCCCCTCCCCCCTTTGGAAAGGAAACCTGAGATCAACAGCGGATTGTCTCGTTGTCGGTCGCCTTTGCCTACCTACGTTTGTCTGCGCTTGCCCTGTGTGAGCTTCCGTGTCAGCATCTTTCGTACTCGGGCATTGTGTTTGGGAACCCAAAGTTGTGCCGACTTGCCCGGCTTCGCTGCCACTTCGCACCCTCCGCATCCGCATCCTCGAGTTACCACCTCCCGCACACACACCGATTGCGAACACAGTCGCTCTCCCGCCCACGAGCACACACGCACACACACATATACACATATACACACATAGACGCATACACACCCCCGGGCATGATCGCATAGACTAGCTGCGCCCCCCCATTCAGTCCCTCGCTATTTCTCTATCCATAGACCGCCATCGCCATGGGTACGTCTACCAACGCTTGCACCAAGCGCGCACCCCTGCTGCGCGTCACAGCAGCGCATGCACCTCCCCCACATGCATGCCCGCCGACTAACATGCTCTGAGCAGAAGGCAAACGCCAGTCGACCGAGGGTCTCGTCGACAACATGGACCCGCGCGAGTCGCACGAGCTGGAGGAGCTGCCCACGTTTGAGAAGCCGGCGCCGGAGCCGCCGCTGTCGCTCAAGGAGAAGCTGATAACGTGTTTTTGGATTGGCTTGAATACCATGTCGACGCTGGGCTTGATCTTCTTGAGTAAACGGTATGTCCATGTTCGTCTCGAGTTTCGACAGGTGCACGCATGGAGATAGACATGGAGACACACACGGACAGACACATGCGCGCAAGAGAGAGAGAGAGAGAGAGAGTCCTGGACTGACACATACATAATGCAGCGTCTTCAGCGACCCCCAACTCAAAGCCTGCCAGCTCATGGTCGTCATGTGGCACTTTACCGCAACAGGCCTCGTCCTCTTCCTCTCCACCCTCCGCCCCTTCTACGCCTTCAAAGCCGTGCGCCTCAATGTCTGGCACATGCTGCCCGTCTGCGGTTTCTTCGCCGGCTACGTCGTCCTGGGCAACCTGTCCCTCACCTTCAACTCGATTGGCTTCTACCAGCTCTCCAAAGTCATGACCACGCCCACCGTTGTGCTGATAAACTTTGTCCTGTTCCGCAAATACGTCACGCGCTACATGCTCGCCGCCATCCTCGCAACCTGCATCGGCGTCTCCTTCACCATCAACGAAGCCGCCAAGACGCAGCTCTTCGGCGTCATCGTCGCCACCCTCGCCTTCTGCAGCACCGCCCTCTACCAAATCTGGATCGGCAAGAAGATTGAAGACTTTGCCGTGTCCCCGCCCCAACTCCTCCTCAACCAAGCACCCATCAGCGTCTGCCTCCTCATCCCCTTTGTCCCCTTCTTCGACACCATCCCCGACCTCAGCGTCGTGCCCACCAACATCCTCTGGTCCGCCTGCGCAAGCGGCATCATGGCCAGCATGTACAACCTGTCGCAATTCCTCATTATTGGCCGCACGAGCGCCCTCACGTTCAACATTGTCAGCCATCTCAAGACGATATTGATATTGAGCATTGGATGGTACAGCGAGGGCAAGATTCTGAGCGCGAGAGAGTGGTTTGGCGTCTTGTTGGCCCTTGGTGGGGGGTGGGTCTACTCGCATTTGGCGCTCAAGGCGAAGAAGCAGGGGAAATAGGAAGATGCTGAGAATTTTCTTGTTCCCTTGGGAAGAAGGGAGGGGGGAAGAAATGAAAATTGAAAAAATTGAAAAAATTAAAACAGGGGGGAGGCTTGTGATTCTATTCATTTGGGTGATTGATTGAATTGGGGGGGAGGAGGAGGAGGCAGTTTTACGTAGTCATTAGAATCGCGACGGGCATCTGGGACATGAGACAGCCCCCCCGGAAAAGGGGGAGGAATTATCAATATCTTTTTTTCGTTTTCTTTTTGTGGTGTTTTTGCATGCATGCGAGATTGACTGTCTACGGAGATTTGACAGATTTGAAATGTTAGATGGAGGTCTGGCTGAGATGGGGGTGGGGGTATGTAATGCAAATGTAATGTTGATGTTGATGCGGGGAGTATAATAGTAAATTAAAAGCGCCTGGGATGTTGGATGTTGGATTAGCTGAGGGCGGGGGGATGAAAGGAGAAGGGTGAAGGTAGATGGGAGAAGGGAGAAGGTAGAAGGAGTGATGAAAGATGAGTATAACAATTAGATGGTTTTGAGATAATATAATGCTTTGGCAATTGAAGTGGTCTCTTTCGTTGTTCTTGTTCTTCTGATTTAGCCCTAGTCCTTGGATTTAATAATGGTTATGGGTGTGGTTATAGTTATACTCATACTTGTGCTTATACTTATAATAAAACACTGAAGTTATATTTCTCCCTACTTATACTCCAAAAGTTCCACCATCCCACTATTTCCCCACTTCTCTTCCCAGTTCCCTCTATCAAAGGCGCGTTTTAATCACCAACAAAAAATATACCACGGAGCGATAAAAGAATGGCGAAGGAGAAGAAGTATGATAAGTCGAGTTACATAACTTCCGTATTATTATACTATACTGTGCCTAGTTAACTCTCTATTCGTTGTAATTTGCTTGTATGGGAAGTGTAGGTAATATAATACAGTATAGTATACTACCTAAATATACACTTCTACTGCTATAATATGCTCATCTCCCTCAAGCTCCAGTGCCAGCCAACACCTTCCAAACCTACACCTTCCCTGCGTCATCTCATCTCATCTAATCTCAACACAGCACAGCACAGCCGCACACGCATCCTTACACACACACACACACACACCTCACGTGACATGACCCCAACTGCGCCTCCGCACGCACCACCACTGCCGCCATTGCCCCTATAAGGCCACCAACACGCAGTATATTTTCCAGATTGGGTACCGCGGGTGTGTGTTGGATCTGCAAATCTGCATCTTGTGACTTGGGGTTCTGGCATTTAGCTGGGTGGGTATGTGGGTTGCGGGAGAGAGGCTAAGCCTGTTTGGGAAACGGTAGTGCGGTGGCCCGTGGGTGGTTTAGGATTGCTGTGTAGACGGGATGGGATGGGATGGGGCGCAAGGCAGATTTTGAGGGATGGGGAGATGGGTATATAGAGGGGTGAACGGGGAGGTTGTTGGGATTTATTGAAACATATCTATTTAGCTACCTATGGTACTTGACGTTATTACTGTTCTGATTATACAAGACGAGATTATCTTGGGAGAAATACGACGACGCAAGGATATATTTTGATGGTATATCGATTACACCCAAGAAATATATACAACGACGACGACATCGCTACATCGCTACATTGCTTCCTGATCGAAACCACCAAGATCAATCACTCTATCAATCACCCAGTTCACTCAAACCATCATACAACAACCAACCCCAAACCTAGAACCTAAAACCCCACAAACAAAACCACAACCCACCGATCCAATACCCAATCAACCAGCACTCAACCCCGACAACCACAACAATGGGCTGTGGCTCCAGCAAACCCCCAAAACACCACCACCCATACTACCCCTATCCGTACCCCTACCCACCCCCTCCTCCCCCCAAACTCTCCAAAAAACAAGCAAAGCGCTTCGCCCAGGACCAAAAGCGTGCCCAGAAAGCCATGAAGCGCGGGAAAAAGTATAAGGGTGGATACTATTATGATGCTGGCGGGCAGGCTGCGAATATATATGTGGATGCGTATGGGGGTGGAGGGGGAGGGGGGTGGTCTGGTGGGGGGGATGGAGGTGGTGGAGGAGGTGGTGGAGGTGGTGGTGGAGGAGGAGGGTGTTGATGAGAGGTTGATGGCGAGGAGGGGGTTTGAAGTAGGGGAGGGGGAGCAGAGGGGGAAGAGGAATTAGGAGTTGTAGGTTGGATTTTTTATGTGTTATATATCTACAATACCCTGGATCTCACCTGGAGTTGGAAAGGATAGAAGGGGTTGTTGAGAAGGCGTTTCTTGGGATTTTGGGGGCGCTGGAGATACCATAGATGTGTATGGTATATATAGACAAACTCACATGACTATCAGCCTAGCTTTATCTCTTCTGGAGGAAGTTTGCAAAGCGTATATTTTCCGGTGGGTCTAGCTAATACCACGCATATGCTATATGGTGGTATGATAGCCAGTTCATAGGTATAGTGAGTAGATGTTTACTGATATTTGTTAATACCAAGATCAGCCATTTTCACTGCCCCCACGGAAATGGCTTGGAATTTAGTCGAACCGTTTCTTACGTCAGATAGCGCAGGCGTGGCGCAGCTTGTGCCTGGACGTCTCTGCCTAGTCGTGATGCAGGCGAGGAAGCACAAAGTATAACAAGGCTGAGCACCAGCATCATTTCATTGGTCGTGCCCGAGATGACCCTTCTATCAGACCCCAAATTTGCACCGGTCGAGGCAGAATCTGACATGCCTTCAATCAATTATATTGCGTGTTATGGTGAGCTTTAGACAGGCCAATAGCAGCCTTTAGGGACGTTCAACGGCAGTCGCCACACATAACTACGTGCGTTCCAATGCTGCTGTGCAATCTCAGTCTCACACTGTGGGCATCTACGACTGCCCACGTCGCGCATCATTGAAATACGTATCAGAGCTAGTCCTGTCTCTTTTCTTTTGCACCGTTTCTTGTTCACCTCAACATTGAAGACCACTTATGATGTCATCTACTCCTGACCAATATAGTCTAGGAACAATCTCGAGACCTACCTCGAGCTCTTCACGCGAAGCCTCCGGGCTGCTTTCTCAAAATCAACTACATCGCACTTCTCCCGGAGATGAGCGAGATACAGCCGCCATCGTGGACCACGTCGAAGATGGAATTGAAACATCACCTTCACCTTCTCCTGCGCCATCGAAGCCAAGCAGCATACACGAGGCAAAAGATTCGCAGCCCACATCTTCCCATCGTGCAATGCGCTGGAAATCTGTAGGGATGACTATAGGCTTCCTATTTACAGGTCAGTTCGCTCATGCATGCAAGTGAACGCTTTTGACCTTGCGCAGCCCTTCTTTCGGCCCTTGGGCATTACCTTCTTGTCAGGAACCTGGACGGCACAATCACTGATACCAGCTACCTTACGCAATCCCAAGTCTCTGCAATCTCTATCCTCTTAACCACCATCTTCAAGGCTGCACTGACGGCCTGCGTCGGGATCTGCTTCGCGCAACACCTTTGGTTCATCCTCAGTGGAAACGCAACGTCACTCTCAACGATTGAGAAGCTGTTCGTTTTTCGCACTAACATAGTGGCGTTGGGACATCTGCGGAGCATGTTGAGGGCACCTTTACTTTTTCTCATGGCTCTACTGATCTGGTGTCTTGGCCTTGCGACCATCTACCCCCCGGGGGCACTGATCGTAATGCTCGAGGCTCACACGTTTACTGAGAACTACAACATGTCTGTAATGAACCCACCGGTCCCCCAGGACCTGGACCTAGCCGGGATTCGTGCGTTCCCTATTTTGAGTGTGTTCGGGTTCGTGGGTGTGCCGGGGTCCGATAAGTCGCCTGAAGGGGAGATATTTGTGCATGGGTATGTGAATAATAAAAATTGTTACCTTTTTTGAAGACTAACTATCTATTTAGAAAGCAAAAGGAGGTCTTAGACAATGTTGCACAATCTATCATAACCAACAATCAAGTGTTCCGCTTGCTTGTACAACCAGGGGAGAACTCAACATTCAGTCTGCAATTCAGGGGACCACAGCTTAGATGCACTATTTCTCACTACCATGGTTCTATTCACCTGGATTATATCCTAGGAGAAGAATATATTCAAGACGACGGCACCATGTCTGCTCGTGAAACGACCGCTGGATTGGTTTTCGTGTCGGAGTATAATTCATTTTCTCTTTCTTATTCTGTCACACAACACCAGATTGCCGGCGTTACTGCGCAGCGCAGTTCCTACAACGTCACAAGCTACGAAGCTTTTGTCGAAACAACGAAGCAGTCCTGCGAAGCGGTGTCTGTTCTTTATGCTGTTGACGTCACCTTTCCTCATGGAGTTCAGACGATCCAGCATTCTTTGAGTGACGAAAAGGCACTTCCGAAAGAGGAGGATGTATTTGATAATCTTGATAATTTCGAGGCTCTATCAGAGGGGGCTGCATTTGTCAAGAGGGACAGCAGGTCGCTGCGAATGGGATTGATCTTTTTACCTGAACCACTGGCAAGTCAGGACTGGCGTCAAAGATTACTTACCGCATTACCAATCTCCAATGAGTGGGCATTATTAGATGCTTTGGGATCGGTGCTCACAGGCTTATTCTACGAGCACTCACCAACCCCAGACCTAAACAGTTGTCAAAAAAGGGACAGCCCAACCAACGACACGGAGATCCACGACTGTTGGGGTTGGCCATACGGGACTACTCTTCCCTCAGAGAATAATTCTAGTGGTGAGCTCCATATTGTGAATATAGTCGTTGCTGTGAACTAACCAATACGTAGCTCCACTGAAAGGTACTGTCTTCCACACAGCTCGATTCCAAAGAAATAGCCCGGGATTTTTGTATGATCCTAGGACCGATTTGGATATCACAGAAGACCTCCTTAATAGCGTCCTAACAAACATCACCCTTTCCGCCATTACCCTCGGGACATGGTGGGACATGGTACCTGTAACCACCACCCGCTACCGCAGCACATACTCATTTGCCAACCCATTTAATCTTATACTCCCATACTCCATCTGTCTCACAGCCGCTACTATCTTCGTTGCCATCTCCATCTGGTCACTGTGGCAGAACGGTATACCCGCAGCGGATGGCGGCTTCTTGCAGATCATGATAGCGACGAGGGGCAATACAGCGATGGAGAGACTAGTGCTGCAGGAACGACCAATAGGGATAGATAACATATCGGATGAGCTAAAGAGCTTAAAGGTTCGGTATGGCGAGTTGGCTACTGAGGAGGCACCAGGGATTGAGGGGAGGAGGTTGGGATTTGGTACCGCAGAGGAAACGTTGAGCTTGAGGAAGAGGAGGCGAAGGTTCGAATAAGCCCAGGTCCTGAAACACTCAGAGTATTAGTTTTGTAGTAATGATGGCTTTGACTCTACTGTTTTGCCTGGCACAATGCCCCATTTGGTCCTACTACACCTAATGATCGACACACGATATCTCTGTTAATATCAGCTCAATTGAGACTACGCTTGCAGCTGTAGAATTGCTAGAATCTATCAGTAACAGCTTTGGTATAGATGAAACAGCAAAGTAGTGTATGGTGGCTACAGCTCATGCCTTGTTATCGCGGGTATACGTAGTCAGTCTAGCTACTAGAACGACTAGTCTTAAGCAGAGAGTATGTAGCAGGACTGGATCTTTATAAGAGACTTCTACAAGCTGGAGAGCAACATCTTCGAGAAGGATGAGTTGTAGTGGAGGCGTAGAGGAAAGGTGCCTTGAATATGGAGGATAGAGCTTGAACGGTTCTTCAGCTAACTAACTACTCTGTTGATCATTATATATCTCAGCTGTAAAGGGCGAACAACACAGGGAAGTTGGGTCGTAAACACAGCAGTCATGGAACGTGCAATTCAGTGGCAGCTAAGGGGATATATTGCAGCAAACAGGCTATATACAGGAAGTCGAACACTCAAAAACTACAACGCCACTGCACTCATCATCTTCGTAAGGGAAGGAAACTTGCGTGCAGTCGGCACCATCTGCTTCGGACCGCGCGCCAACTCCATCAACGTATCTTGCATGCCCTGCAGCAGCGCCGCAGCCGTAGCCTTGTCCCAATAACTCTCGTTATACGTGACACTGAGATTGAGCTGGCCGTCCCAGATCCACGTGTGAACCATCATGCGCATGGACAGGGTCTCCGCGCCGAGCCAAAAGTCCTTGACTTCTACGAGGCCCTGGCCCACGTGCTTGGCGACTTGCTCGTTGACGACGCCCAGGTAGGCAAAGCGTGGTTGGAGCTGGTTGTCTGTCTCTCCCTTGGGCGATCCCGGACCGTATAATGCCTCGCCGAGGCGCTCGTGGAAGAGACTCGATGACTGCAAGTACGGTGCGTAGCCCTTGGCGTAGACTGGAGCAAGCTCGGTGTAGTAGGATCCAAAGTTAGTCTTTGGTGAGACCTTCACTTCGGTAGTGATGATGCTGGTATAGCTTGTTGGCGAGTGTTTTGGCGCTGCGCCTTCGGGGATGAGAACGCGGAGATTGGAGTGGAACGAGGCCATGAAACTTCGCGATTCAGACGTGGGCACGAGCTTGGCGACGGAATTGATGAGGGCAGAGTGCAGCACTACGTCGATGGCGAGTGATGCGATGGCGCAGCTGGAAACGACCAGGTTGGTCTCGCCCATGGAGAACTTGACGACGTGGCGTTTTGTGTATCTGGGTTTATCAGACGATATGTTTGGGGTCATATCAAGGACTGGTCTATGGGGTTTCAAGGCGTCGAGGCGTTTCTTGACTGCAGCCTCGACTTCTGGGGTCGATTTGTTGTGGATGCCTAGAGTGGCTTCCATACTTGGGGTCAAGTTCTTTGCACATCCACCAAAGACAAGATTGGGGTCCATGTTGACTAGTGATTCGATCAGATGGTTGAGGCAGAATATGGCACCCCGTGCATCAACGCGATAGTGTGGAGACCAGATCAACACATCGCCATTCTCGGGGAGAAAGTAACATTGCATCTGCTCATTCCTTGGGATACGGCCCAGTAGCTCGTCTACTGATTTGTCCTCGACAACTGAGAAAGTGGCTGACACCCAGAGGGCGATCGATGTAGTGTCTCCCACGCGATATACATAGTTGCCGTTGTAAGGGAAAGCCGCGATCTCAGGATGGTTGTATCGAACTTGTTTCCATGCAGTTCGGAGGTAGGCAACAGGGTCTTCCACCGAGGGATGAAACTCGAGCCTGGCGACTGCGTTCTTAGCCCAATTGTCGCGACCAATAGCTTTTGGAACGTTGCGGGTGAGTATGTTCATCTTCTCAAGGTAGCTCTGAGGACGCTCCCAGCGACCGGGTCGAGTTTCTTTCCAAGCCAGGTCCTGCATGGTGAAGGAAAGAATGTGTATAAGCTATTTGATCCGGTGAGTAAATGAAGTGTTTGAGCTGTGAGTGTCCCTGGAGTTTTTGATCTGCCAGGTATAAATTGTGCTAGATATATGTTCCTCGACCTTCAGATCTATAATTACAAGCGTGCCTGCTGCATCACAGCGCCATGTGCATGGTCCAGGCACAAGCCCAGGCATTACAACATGCTCCTCTCTTTGTCCACACCATCGAGTGGACTAGCTGTGACTGTATGCATGTTAGGCGGATCCTGCTGCAGCCACTGTAGTTCGCTCCAAGACATCACACCCACTCTGATTACCATTGATCCACCACCAAACAGTTCCAAAGAACGATAGGGTTTGGGTTTCCGTAGTTGGCAGACGCACCAGGGCTTTTTCCGCGTCGAATTACGTAGATGACCTGTACATAGGAGGAACTGCTGCTAAGCTCCCGTCTAGGTCGAAGAACGTGGGAAGTAGTGCAAAGCTTCGCACGGACCGCTCCGGTAGCGAGGGGAGACTTGATGGGTATCGATCGGACGCTCAGAATACCATGAAAGTTGTTGCAGATGAAGAAGACGATATCACTCTATGAATATCAACACATCCCTGTGTTGGTTAAATGTGTTTTGGATGTCTCTACGCCTAAGTCTCGACTATATCTGTAACCCAGAGGTGGCAGTCCCAGCTACGAGATCGGAAATCGCTATGATGCGCATCCAACTTGCGAAATCAAATCGGTCGAACGACTCATGATGCACCTGAGACCAGATCACGTGAACGCATCCCCCAAATCGTTTTTTCCAAAGGAGTTGAAACTAGGAAGCAGCCCTCGTTCCAGCCTCGTGGCATCTAGGACAACTAGCGGTCAAATACACTTTGCATGACGTACCAGGCTGCCACGATGGCTGAGATTAGGGGCGGAAGCGCTAATTTAACCCACAGCCGCCGATCGTGAGAGCCGGTCATCTACGACGTCAATCTCAGCGTGTGAGACCATCGTCGACCAGCCTACACGCAGAGCAGGGCGAGATGCAGCAGATGCGGAGTGACTGACCGCGCTGGATTCTGCTCATTCCAGAGCCGCGGCAGCTTGCCTTGTTCCGATGTTGATGCGAATGCGATGGCCCATACTCCTGAGTCAAAAACCCACGTGACGTTATTGTCATGGTTGGAAGTGATGGATTTCGCGGCTAGGTGGGAGTGTATGTTAAAATTATGGTGAGTGTTGATATACCGCAATACTACCAACGAATGAACTCCAAGCCCAACTCAAACCCTCACATCGAAGTGAATACTAATTTGTAGACTCCAAGTACTTTAGGATTCCAAACACGAACATCCCAACTACAATCAAGCAGCCACACACATACATAACCAAGGCCAAACATGGGTACAAATGGCTACGATACATTGTGCTTGGTCTTATTTGGCAATCTACACTGTACACGCAATAGCTACTCAAATCCCATACCAAAACAAAAACACGACCCGCTCTAAACCTCCAAATTCACTCTAAACACAATCAACTTGCAAAACAAACCCCCACATCCTTATCCTCGCTGAATAAAGAAACAAACCTGTCTCCAAAACAAAACCAACTTCCCCCTCCATGTCATCCTACTCTCCAAACAAACTATCCAACGAATCAGGGCTCCCAGCCTCCTCAACCCCGTCACCACCCACTTCCTTCACAGCCTCCTCTGTCGGCTTAAACGCCTCTTCAGCACCCCCCTCACACGGTGGCGTTGCACTCCTCTTGCGTGTCACCTCCGCCACAGCACCAGGCAAAGAGTCCGTAGACCCAATCTTCACCTTCTTAGTCTGCGGTGCAGACTCAGCAGCCAAAGGCGCCATCTCCTCATCAGACGACGAACGCTTCCGCTTCTGCGCAGGGGACGCTTGACGTGAAGATGGAGGGGTGGCGGGGGTGGTGGTATCTTCGACACCGCTATGCTCAATGGAGGATTGTGTCTCCGTCATCGATGTATCGGGTGATGTTTCGCTTTCCCCGTTGGTCTCGGAAGGTATGTTGTTGTCCTCCTCTGTTGTTGGGAGGATTTCTTCACGCGCGGTGGTTTGTTGTTCAAGGCGGTGTACGATGTCTTGAACAATGGCCTTGGTTTCTGCTTCGAATTCGCCGCTGAGGTCTGCGGAGGGTAGTTCGGTTTTCGCGACGGGGAGGGCGTAGTTGGTTTCGTCATCGCTGTTGTCGATGATGGGAGCGGATTTTTGCGTCGTTTGGGGAGGGGTAGTCGTTTCGGCAGATGCTTCTTTGTTGGCCTTTGCGAGAGAAGCAAGGCGAGAGCCCCTCTTGTTGGGGAACTTGTGCTTCTTTGGTGGTGGAGGCGCAGCGGGCTGCGATTGCTTTTCCAACTCGCTCATGATTGCAGAGCCGAAGCCATCATCGCTGTTGTTGTCGATGGAGTCCTCCTTTGCTTTGGTAGAAGTAGACTTGGTCTCCTGCAGAGCGGTGTCGAAGTTGTTCCAGGCGGATTCGATCTCCTTGTCTGTTTTGCGAGGAATGAGCGCCTTCGTTTTGGCTACTTTTTGAGCAGGTGATGCAATGAGAATGGCTTGTTTCTCCTTCTCGGCGAGTTGGGCTAGTATATTTGCTTCGTCGTCGTCGATTATGACGTTGAACTGCTCCTCGGGTCCCTCAACTTCCTCTGGAACGTATGCTTCGTTCTCTTCTACTTCAGCCTGCTGCATACCTTTGAGCAGCTTTCGCTCCTCCGTTGTCAGCTCATTCTTCTTCTTCTCCTTCTTTACTCCGTTGGGCTGTGAGGCTTGTGGTGCGGACTTCTCGGTTGCTGTAGGGATGTCTTCATTCAGATCCGACTCTACCAGAGTCACCTTGGTTTGCTTTGGAGACACAGTCTTCTTCAGCTGCTTGTCGGTCACCTTCTGTGCCTTAGCGGCGTGAGACTGAGTAAGGTTTTCCGCCATCTTAGCAGCGCGCTCTTTGCGCTTTGCCATGCTACTGAGCTTGAAGCGATCTTCAGCTGCTGCTGACACCTTTTGCTTCTTGTTAGGTGCCTCTTTGGTACCAGGACTGGCTGCCTTGTCTTCCTCTTCGAGAGCGCGCTTCTTGGTCGGTTTCGTGACCGGCTTCTCAGCCTTCGTCACACTATCGATGTCCGAACCTTTCACAACTTCTTCACTAGCTGCTGCTGACATCTTCTGCTTTTTGTTAGGTGCCTCTTTGGCACTAGGATGGGGTTTCTTGTCATCCTCTTCGAGAGCGCGCTTCTTGGACGATTTCATGACTGGCTTCTCATTTTCCTTCATGTCATCGATGTCTGAGCCCTTCACAAGCTCCTCACGCTGCTTCATTCCGTCTGTCTGTTTTCGGCGCAGAATATCTCGATGCTTCTCCTTGCGCGCAGCCTCCTCCTTCTTCTCAATGATATTTTCCGCATTCCCGCGAAAAAGATGGGAGTACAGGATTTGCACCTCCCGATGGATTCTCTCGAAAGAAGGTGGTCGGATCGCCGCACCATTTTGCCTGTCCTTCTCCGGAAGCTTGCTTTGTTCGTTTGCCATGTACTTTGCGATGATACGCTCGGCTAGGGTTTTGCATCGCGATATATTATTGGGTCTTTGGCACTTCTTGTGATCATCTCGAGACGAAGAGTGGTCCCAGTAGTAGCGGAGTTGGCCTATCCATGAGCCCTTGGTATTGTCAGGGTCGGATGAAACCCAGTCGATGGCGTAGTGCTCGTGTTCACAAAGCGATACCTGACAGCTCATTCGATTGCTCTTACCAGGAGCGGAGACATTGACGTGGTAGGCGGTGGGGGTATGAGGAGGAGGCATGTCCGGATAAGAACGTGTTTGGCGGTGTGTCTGTTTGGAACCATGTTCATCTTCAAAGGTTTTGCAATAATGCGGACGGTGAGAGTCGCCCTTGAACGCACTGCCGTCTCGCAGCGCATTCCCCAGACGTTGCAAGGCCTGCAAGCTTGGCAGTTCAGGAGCTTGCTTTGACTGTCCATGGGAGCGTTCATACGCTTCCTTCTTGCGACGGTTTGCCTCCATCTGTTCACGCGAAATGAAGTCTTTGTGACCCCTCTGGGCATCAGCCATCAGATTTCCTAACACAGATACCGACGACCTTGGGGGAGCCAGGCGACGTGGCTCTGGTCGTAAACTATTGGATTCCTTTTGAGAGTTCATGATGAGTACTCGGTAGGCAGACTGTTTCTTGTGGTGGGAGGAGAGCAGAAGGGTATGTTTGGTCGTGGGAATAGTTGAGAGTGAATATTTCAGATGTCGCACACGCTCTAGGAGCGGCTTGCGTAACAATTGCAGTCGACTTAGATGTGACTAAGAACTGCTTTGGTAATTGTATCGTGGTTCGGTGGCCGCGCTGGAGTTGCGAATGGTGTTGTGTGTGTGTAAACAGGCGCCTGTGGTTGAGGAGTACTGAGACTGTCGCGTTGTGGAGAGGGAAGGAAATTTTCTACCACAAACGAACGAACTGGGCAATCGTGGGGTGCAGAGGAGCAAACGAGCAAGTATGGGCGAAAATAACGTTGTGAACCCTCAATGAACAATAGGACAAAGCTAGTGAATCCGAGGTGAAAGGCGTGATGTCAATGACCATGTGTATTGCACAAGCTATGTTTACCTCGTCCGCCAACATGATCTTATTGGTGTGAATTGTACACAAAACAATGTGAATACTATGGAGATTATCAGCACAGACCGAGCAAGCGAAAAGTGCAACGCAAGTGAAGAGAGTTGCGTGCAGTGACGATGACGAAAAAATATACACTTGTGAGCGTTCTGGCTTAGAATAGGCTGTAGGTGTCGAATGTATCCATTCTACAAATTCTTCGTTCACTGAGCCGCAACACCCTGCACAGTCTTCAAATATTCCTTCCTGAACTGGTTGTCATCTGTCTCGTTCCCTCTGTTCAACGGTGTCCATTTGGGCTCGTCCTTGAACAGTCGCATAGCCTTAGTGTACTATCACAGCATTATCAGCATAATAGCCCCAGTGGGTATATCTTTAGCAACTGTACTTACGTTCTGCTCATCGGTAGTGAAGCGATGGTAGATCCCACTGGGTAAGATGATCAGGTCGCCCTTCTCCAACCATATCCTCACCCAATCATCGCCCTCGCTTCTGACATCAAAGTAACCCCCGCCTTCGAGAATGTACCGAATCTCTTCATCCTCGTGCAGATGCTCGTGGAAAAACGTCTTTACTTTCTCTTCATAGATGTCACCCATCTTCTCGGGCGAAACGGTAATCTCATCCCGGTTCTTGTAATTGCGGGATGTGGCGATTGCATCTACACCGGAGACTTCAGGAACATGATGATAGATGACACCGAGCTTTGCCAGATAGTCTGGGTCAACGTTGCGGCCAGAGTTGTGAGGCTCGCGTTGATCACCCTGGAGTGGTGATAAGTCATGTGATTTAGGTCGCAAGTGGGGTATAAGGTATACTTACTGGCAGGTTGTCGAACCAGTAGGCCTTCATCTTGTAATCTGTGACAGCGAGGATACGCAAGTATGATAGTGTGAGTTAATGTGTTGTTGCGCACGCTTCAAGAGTGGTGTTGGGCAACAGTGAAGATATTTGAATTGGGCAAACCCGAGAGCTGATGACGCAATTTGTCAGAACGAAAATCGAGGCTCGTATTGGCCAGAACATCACGACTCCAAAAGCAGCCTTGAATCTACAGGTCGCGTCAGCAACACATATGTTGTATTGCAGTTACAGTTTTTGATATAATTAAAATTGTCACATGTTCTCAAGCACGTAGCATCACAGCTCCCATTACTGACAATTCAGATTGTTCAAAGGTATAGCCTGATTTCATCTCCGATGCACAGTCAGAATCGTATGTAACTGATGTCCTGATGGCTTTCTAATCTTTATTTCCATTGAGGTGTTATCGTGGGTTGTCTCCTTGTGGTAGAACCAATCATGTAGATTGATTTTGTTACAGGACTCAATTGATAATGGCTGCTGTAGCCCAACACATCAATTGCTTCAAGCTACGCACACTGACTTGGGTCCATAGTCAAAACCACTTTTCAATCCCAATCTTCATCCTCTTCCTCTTGCTTAGCGTTCTTCTTTTGCAGCCTCCGCCTTTCATCTTCTTCCGTGACTTTGTTCCTGGCCAGAACATTTGCTCGAATCAGCCTGGCCTCCAGATCGCGGGTCGTGAAGTTCTCTGGAGTTCGACCCAGCCCCTCAAATCCAATGATGCGGTCGGCTCCTACGCCGTCGATGAAGGCAATGACACAGGGCAGGACTTGGACACCCAATCGAGTAACAAGAAACGGACAGTTGTCAACGTTGATTTTGATTATTCTGGCCTCATAGTGTGACAAGGCGAGCGACTACTTGCAATCAGATGTTTGCACTCGGCACATGTGAGGCAACTAACCTCCAGGTGAGTGTCCATGATTCTACAGCGATTGAAGTCAGGCTTGAAGAAATGAACCACGCAAAGCTTCGTACTCGTCGTAATGTCCATCAATGCCTTCTCGTCCTTGATTTCGGTATACCTGCCATGCTCGCTGGCCTTTAGTTCTTGTGCTCTGCCATATTCTTCGTGCAGCTGCTGAATTCGCCGTTCTCGAAATGCATCGAGCTCGGAATCGTCCTCTAGCGAGGCGATCAGAGCATCTTCGTCAGAGTCATCTTCTCTGGCGGCACGATCAACGAGCGAGGCGACTTTGGGGTCCAGAGCAGCCATCGTCGAATTTAATCGCGTCCAGCGGCTGGCTGATGTGCGAAAGGGGGGTGTGTTGGGGTGGGGAACGACCCCTGCTCATGGATAAGGATCACGTGGTGATAGTGCACCTACCCTTGGGGGAAGTTTAATTTCAAAGAGCGTGAGCTGAGATTCGAGCTTTGCGATTCTGGACTGGTTTGGTATCGGCATACTAGATGCTTGTGGTAGCGCTGAGCTGGAACCGCCGCCTCGATAGACTACTGTGTACGTGTACAGTTGGCCGGTGCCCAGAGAAGCGGCTGGCTGACAAAGGGTTACTCGTCGTCTCAAGAGGCTTAGCCTCATTTGCCAGGATAAAATTACCACAGCAGTAGACCAGCATATCCCAAGCCAGGGGAGCACTGCGATTGAGACCCGCCCATTCGCGTCCTTGCGCAACTCACTTCCGAGCCCTCCTGTCTTCCCCTCTGGATTTCCTCCTTGTGTCCTTTTTCCCCTTGATCGTCGCCAATCTCGTCAGTCGTCAGTCGCACACCACCTGTCCACCTCGCTCTGCGGACTGTCCTTTCGTTGTCGCTATCGCCGTCACTGTCGCTGCCGCACACCACACCCACCTAAAGCCCTCCCTGCGCACCCGCCCCTCATATCCACCATGTCCGACGACAAGAAGAATGACGACTACGCCATCGACATGCCCGCGGGCAAGGAGTATCGCGCTGCCTCCCCGCCATCGCGCCCCGCCAGCGTCCGCGGAGGCGCCTCGGTCACGGAGAACCCAGTAGCGGCCATCCTGGCGTACTGCGGATCCTCCATTCTCATGACAGTCACCAACAAATACGTCCTGTCTGGGGTCGACTTCAACCTCAACTTCTTCCTTCTCTGCGTTCAAGTACGACCTGCACAGTGCTTACAGCCGCCGAGAACACACTAACACCGACACAGTCCATAGTGTGCGTGGCAGCCATCGCAATATGCAAAGCAGCCGGCTTCATCACATACCGCGACTTCAACACCGACGAGGCTAAGAAATGTACATAAATGTCCAAGGCGGAGCATGCATTCACATAAGCTAACATACACAGGGTTCCCCATCTCCCTCCTCCTCATCGGCATGATCTACACCAGCACATGGGCACTCAAGTTCCTCTCAATCCCTGTCTACACCATCTTCAAGAACTTGACCATCATCCTCATTGCGTACGGAGAGGTCCTTTGGTTTGGTGGTGCCGTGACGCCCATGGCTCTTTTCTCCTTCGGACTCATGGTGCTGAGCTCCATCATCGCTGCTTGGGCCGATATTCAGCACGCTTTGGCCAGCATGGGACAGGCTGCTGAAGCCAACACTGACGCTATCACAACGCTACACGCTGGATATCTGTGGATGATGTTCAACTGCTTGTGCACTGCTACCTACGTCCTCGGCATGAAGAAGCGCATTAAGCTTACCAACTTCAAGGACTTTGACAGTATGTGTATCAACTACCTGATCAATCGAACGTCTTTGCTGACTGCTACTAGCCATGTACTACAACAACCTGCTCACCATCCCCGTCCTTCTCATCGCTTCCATTCTCGTCGAAGACTGGTCGCCTGCCAACATTGACAAGAATTTCCCAGCCGACAAGCGCAACACTGTCGTATCTGTCATGATCATCTCCGGTCTTTCAACAGTGTTCATCTCTTACAGCTCTGCATGGGCTGTCCGTGTCACCTCATCCACTACATACTCGATGGTCGGCGCCCTGAACAAGCTCCCCATCGCGCTCAGTGGATTGGTCTTCTTCGACGCTCCAGTCACGTTCGGCAGTGTATCTGCCATTTTCGTCGGCTTCGTCAGTGGTCTCGTCTACGCTTTGGCCAAGGTTCGACAAAACGCCAAGCCAAAACATGTACTACCAGTTAGCAACATTCCCCTCAGCGCAAGCAGCCAGAGCATGCGCGACAGCCTCAAGGCATAAGCGCGCTTGCTTCTACCGAAATGTCCCAGCACGAAGGCAAACGACCATCTCATATACATGTTTCTTCAATTCCACGGTTGGATCGAGTCTGACACGTGCCTTCTACTTGCTTTCCGGCGGCCATGGACAAGCAGCCTATGGATCTCCGCTTCTCGTCCGCTTCTTGTACCCATGTGCTCTGAGCATGCTTATCTACATATTTTAAAACATCCTAGACTGGTTTGGCGTTTTCATGAGCTTTTTCGAGGTACGCCTAGGGTTCGACACTTGGGAGTGTTTGCAGCATCATTATGCGTTGCACTGCAGGAGCGTGTTATGTACCAGGAGTGTCCGATGACGTTCAACTACCTTTTCTACAAGCATTTACAGGTCACCTCCACATTGCCTTGTTGTGCTGCCATGACCTTTTGAGCTATATGAATGATCAACAAAGGGGGCGACAACGTACAGTCATGTGCATGATGCTCAAGGTGGAAAGGTTCGACACGGGATGGGCAGGTAGCCGCGCAAAGACCCACTACCAAGTTTGCAACTCCCATAGTGCTTGCGCGACAATCACGAGTACTATTTCCCGATATATGTTGCACAAGATGTATGGTCCCGTCAAAGCAAAGCACGCGTGATGACTTGCTACATACAATGCAGAATCGATCTCAACCCTCTTTGAAACCCACAACTTTCGTCTTCACTTTCGTCTCAACTTCAGCCATTTCCACTGTCCACTACAAGCCCGACAACCATGTTCAACAGCCCAATATTTCTCCATGGCCCTTTCCACCGCCTGTCTTTCGCCTCTTACCCAACATTCCCTCAAGACTACACTTCCCCAAGTACCCACCCCTACACCCGTCACCCACGACGCCACCACACACACTTCGACCAAACCTCCCATCACCATACCCACCGACGCCCTTCCTTCCTCCCACTCAACGACGACACCGACACGGATATCGACACCGACACCACCACCACCACCAACAACCTCCCACGCCGCCCCCTAACCCGCGACTCCAACCCCCTCTCCCCCTCCTTCACCACAACAACCCTCACACTCCCCCACCCCACGATCTCCCACCTCTCCTCCACCCTCTCCCCCTCCTCAATCCTCATAATACCCCACCTCCTCACCCGCCTAAACCTCACACTCCACTTCTCCCCCCCTTGCTACACACCCACCACCCGCACCCGTCTCCATCGCACCGCCAATGTCCCCACACAGTCACGTTTACAACCACAAACGCAGACTCAGACGCAAACGCAGACTTTCCACGTAGTAGTAGCAGGGAACCAGCGCATCCGCGACATCGCAACGCTACTTCTACCGTCACCCGACCCGCGGCCCGCACGGCGTGGGAGGCGGGACTCGCATGGGCGGTTGCAAGTCCAACAACAACAACAACGATTTCAAACGCGGTTTCAAATTCAAATTCGAGTCCAAACATGCACGTCCACATCCACACGTACACACGCACACGCACACGCATGCACAACCACGGCATGGCACACGATACCCGAGTTCTACCGTGTCTCTGATATTCAAGAGCACATGCATGTGCATGTGCATGGCCACGTGCAAGGGCGGGGACGTGCGGAAACTAGACATAGACATAGAAATGGAGAGAGAGATATAGAAAGAGATGCAGAGAGAGATAGGGAGAGGGACCGGGAAATCGAGGTTAGGATTTTGGTTTCTTGGGAGGGGGATAGTCGGGACGGTCATTGCGATGCTGATGCTGATTTCGATGGCGATGGCGATGAGGGGTCTGGTTTAGGGAGAAGCATTGTAGCGAGGGGGTGGGAGGAAGTTGGTAGGGAGTGGGGGTGGGAGGTTAGAGGTTAGGCGGTGAGAGTTTATAGTTTATAGGGTGGAGGTTAGGCAGAGACGGGGTACATTGGCTGGATGAGTGTATGGGGGGTTTTCCGTGGGCATAGGTGTGTGTTTTGGGTTTGGGTTTTTGTTTTGGTTGATTGGGTAAAAGATGAGGATGGAGATTTTCAAGGCTCGATGGGACGTTGATATGCTACGGTAGAATGACTTGGTCAGATTCCACATTTCATATCAAGGGGTTTCACAGCACAGCACTTCACATAAAAAAGGGAATATCAAGAATTCGTCTCGGAACTGCATCGAAGTGTTTGTTACTACATACCAAGAGAGGAAGAAAAAGAAAAGCAGAAAAAGCCCCTTGTCCCAAAACACCAGTCCACTCACGCCTGACTCGTAAAGGAAAGAGACACCCTATCCTAGCAACCCACTGTCTGATCTAAGGCTAGCCCTAGCTGACAGATTAAGCAAAACAAAGAAAGCTTTCCATGGCGTTCATACATAATGATACTTCCTTCAGCTTCGGTAGCTAGATTACAGCCCATGCGCCTGCCTGTAGTCGTACGCTTACGCCTCCACAGGCTTGGCGCCCTTCTTCTTCTGTTCCACCTTGAGCAGCAGCGCGCGGTTGATGTGTGGCAGTACACCTCCAAACGCAATGGTGGCCTTGATAAGCGTGTCCAGTTCCTCGTCACCGCGGATAGCGAGCTGGAGATGGCGCGGCGTGATGCGCTTGACCTTGAGATCCTTGGCGGCGTTGCCTGCAAGTTCGAGCACTTCGGCGGTCAGGTACTCGAGAACGGCGGTCAGGTAGATGCTGGCTTTGGCGCCGATGCGCGTCTTTTGGCGCGTAATGGTACGAAGGTGGCGCTTTATGCGACCGCAGGGGAACTACAAGGGCGAGGTCATGTCAGCGCGTCATTCCTCTGTGCTGAGTGCGAAAACAGATGCGCGGGGTGGTGGTTGGGCGATGACGCGTTATATCGGGCAGCTACTCACTTGGAGACCCGCTTTGGCAGAGTGCGACTTTGTCGTCTTGACGTGCGAATCGCCCTTTCCTCCTGTCTTGCCTCCCGTCTTTCCTGTCGGCGTTGTCAGCTTCTCCAGGCTCCGATGGCGCGACTGCGGGCGAGCGCGTACCTTTTCCACCGCCAGCCATGTCGGATGAGTTTTACGGGTTGAAGTCGGTGTCGATAATATTGATAGGGTTGCGCGACCGGGATGCCGAAATGCGAAGGCGCGTTCGATGTGGTGTGGGTGGCGGGAGGTGGGGTGGTCGAGGTAAAGTCTTGCTGCGAAGGTCCCAATGTTGTTGCAAGTTCAAGCCTTCCCAACGCGTTTAGACCGATTGGGATCGCTCGCCTTGGCAGTGCATGCCAGTCATCCGACCACACCTGACACCGTGCACGAACTGCTCTGTGCTTGTGTGAGATGCAATCGCCGCTTTCTGGCTGGATAAGCGGCAGGGGCCTTTGTTCGGCGTTTTGCAGTCTGTACCTGCAGCTGAGGTTGGGCTCGTTTGGGTAGACATGCTGCTGTGCCTACGTAGTATGCCGTAGCTGAGGGGTGCATGGAGGAAAGTGGGCATATGAGACAAACAAGGGAGGAATGCAGAATGACGGGTAGGGGTAGGAAGAGCCTCCAAACACTTGTCGGTGTTTGCGCAGTGCTGCTGTTGCAATGATGGTGAAGCATTGTTCAGAGCATCTTGCTCAGCTGCGAGTTGGTTCGACGCCTCAGCCTAGGAGTTTCAGGCGAGAGCTCTACCCATGTAGGGCTGAAGATGGCGTCGGAAGATTATCAAAGCTTGGGTAGGTGTGTCTAGTCCATGGTCAGAGATGCGCCTTGGGAAGGTTTGGGAACAAAGGGCCGATATGGCACGACAGACGCTGTGCAGCGTGGGGAGAGACTTGGAATGTAGAGTAAAGGCAGGAGTGGAGTGGAAAGGAGACAGGAGCCACTTCACTTACACAGTACTTGTATGCAGCAGCATTTTGGTGTCATGTTAGAGTTGGTTGGCAGTGTCGCCCAAATGCGCCATGTTGTGAGTGGTGGTGCATGCTGGGCCAGCGACGGCTTGCTGCGCTGTGTACCGGTATGCCCAGGTGAGTGGTTGTAGAGAAGAGGCAAGAGTGGGATTGGTGAAGAGCAGCGATGTGTATGCAGTCATGCTATCATGGAACCATGCTGCTTAGCAGATGAAGACGTCTCTTAAAACGTGGTGTTGGTGGTGGTGTGCGTAGAGATGACTTGCTCCAACGTCCAGTCTTGGGCCCATCTGGAAGGCTACTAAGGTTGATCGCACGGGCCGCTGGTGGATGCAGGGACGAGGCAGGCCGGCTTGGCAAGCAACTCGTGGAGCAAGTGACAGCTCCTTATTGCGACGACAGAGGCGGCACCGTGAAGCAGCCCGCCGCCTAGCCAAACGTCTGCGCATACCCTACTGCATCCCCATTGAGAGGCCGTCGCTACAGCCTGCACCACTGCATCACCGCGCCCTGGAGGCTTGCAGCCCAGCCGCCAGCGCACCACCAGCACCGGCACCAGCACCTACGCCTTCACCTCCACCTCCACCACCACCACCACCACCGCCGCCGCACTCGCACCGACCGCCCAAGGCCGCATGTCAACCGCCGTCAACACACCCCGTCGCGAATCCACATCAACACAGCCTCGGCCATGGCCTGGCAGTCGCCTTCGGCCATGAATGCAGGCGGAGCAAATGGCGGAGCGGATGGCAGTGCGCCAGCAGGGACCGAGTACACACTGCAGGGTACGCAGCAGCAGCACCACCACCACCCACCCTCACCTGCACCCTTGCACACACTCGACATGGGACGACAGCTAATGGCCATACAGGCGTCATGCGCTTCCTACAGCTCGAATGGCACAACCACGAGCGCGCCCGCAACGCCTGGGACATTGAACGCGCTGAGATGAAGGCCAAAATCGCCAAGCAGGAGGGCGAGGTGCGCAGTGCAAAGAAGCTCAACGACCAGCTCAACAAGCACATCCGTATGCTGGAGCAGGCCTTGACCAACGAGCGCAAGAAGAAGGCTGATGCCGCCGGAGGTGACACTTCGGCTGCAGCCACCGAAAAGGACTCCAAGGGCAAGAAAGCTGGCATGAGGCGTACGTCCCCACGCCCGTCCCTATTCATTTTATCTTCATGTTCCTCTTGTGCTAACATCTCATCTATAGCCCAGAACAAAAAACACAACTCCTTCCTCGACGTAGACTCCGACTATCTCGACCGGGCAGAGGCCGACCGCGAACGCGAGAAGCTGCGAGAGAAGTCGAAGCTCTACTTAACAAAATGTGTCGAGGAGATCACTTATCTCTTGACACCGCCACAACAGCCTCCGCCACAGCAGCAGAACCTCCACGCTCTTGCAAACGGCACAAACTACGTGAACCACGGCGATGCCTCCATGGACGAAATGTACCTCCAACAACACCGTCAGAAGCTACAGTCGCAACTACCCACCATGCCAGGCACAGCCATGCCCAACCACCAGCCTCCCAGTATTCCCACGGCTGCCGACCTCCAGAGCCTGACCAACCAGCATCAGATACACCACGCGCCTCAAATGACACGGGAGCCCTCTGGACAACAGCCGCTTCCCCATAACACCAGTCTCTCCCAAGAGCTTCTACGACAACAAACCCCATTACCCAACCAACAGCACTACTCTGCAGTCCCTGAAGAACAGGTTGAGAAGGTCACGCATGCGTTCGACAACCATGGCCGTCAACTACCAACACGCGAAGAGGACAGTCAGCCTACTAACCACGTTACACCTGACGACACCAACGAATGGACTTTCGAAGAGCCCGTCTCTGAGCTGACCCAAGACGGACCACCGAGACGACCGGACACTGAAGAATTTCCGTCTGCGAACAGCATACCAGCGAAATCCCCTCCCCGGCCGAGCAAAGGCCGCAACAAAGATCCCAGTATCAGACGATTGAGCAGTGATCTGAAAGCCCAGCAGTTAGCAGCTCAGTCTGCACCCAAGTCAGATCCCCAGAGCTTCAAGGTCCGTTTTGCACTTCGAGGACACCTGGACGTTGTCCGTTCTGTGGTCTTCACCGGAGGTGGAAGTCCTAGCGAGCCAGAAATATGCACAGCAGGCGACGACGGAATGATCAAGAGATGGATGATACCCGCAAGCTATGCAAGCCAGCACAGCATGAACAACGATCTGGACATTGCGCCGTTCTGGTCACACAGGGGACACGAAGGTGCCGTCACATCATTAGCCGCGTGTCCGTCTTCTGCTCACTTTGCAACCGGCGGCCGCGTTTCGGGTGACGGCTGGATTTTCTCCGGTGGACAAGACGCCACAATTCGCGTATGGGAACGTGGTCGCGTCGATCCCAAGGCCACTCTCGAGGGCCACACGGACGCAGTTTGGACCGTGTGTGTGCTTCCTGCAACGTGCGGTGCTGTGTTTGGCGCGGAAAGCAGTAACTATGGAGGTCCAGATCGGATATTACTCGCCTCTGGCTCTGCAGATGGGACCATCAAGATTTGGGCAGTAAGCGCCCCCCCTCAATTAGCGTCACCTCAAGCTGGCTCTCGCCG
The DNA here is from genome assembly GCA_022343325.1 of Plenodomus biglobosus. NCBI lineage: Eukaryota > Fungi > Ascomycota > Dothideomycetes > Pleosporales > Leptosphaeriaceae > Plenodomus > Plenodomus biglobosus. The sequence continues at coordinate 74,736 of JACTNT010000025.1, read as the reverse complement.
CGGTGGCAGTCGCAGGCATTCAGTGACCTCTGGATCAAACCATCCATCATCGCCGCAGCCCAGTATCGCGACCTCGACGCCTTTCCACTACATGCTGATTCACACTATCGAGCGCGCCACACACCCTTCGCCTACATGCATAAGTCCGCTTTCGCAGAATGGCGAGAATCTTGTTGTTTCATTCAGCGATGCATCGATCCTGGTGTATGATGTTCGAACAGGCGAGGAGCTCATTGGCATGGCCAGTAATGAGTCATATGATGGCACACCGGCTACTGGCATCACTTCAGTTGTAACGAGCTCGCAACTACTAGAGGGCTCCTCGCAAGAGGGTGGGCGCAGCGGCTCTGAAGAGGAGGCGATCCATGGACCCACGGGATCCAACAGCAGCGGAGGGCTAGAAGGCGTCATTATAAGCGGCCACGAAGACCATCTCATCCGGTTCTTCGACGCCAATTCAGGTTCGTCTTTGCAATCTCTCCCCTTCCATACTACCAAGCAAAAAGCAAAAAAAAACTGACCACCCAAACCACCAGGTCAATGCACATACAGCATGCTCGCCCATCCCGCCGCCATCTCCTCGCTCTCTCTCAGCAAAGACGGCCGCGAAGCCGTGTCGGCTGGCCACGACGCCTCGATTCGCTTCTGGTCGCTCGACAAGCGCATCTGCACGCAGGAAATCACGGCCCATCGTATCATGCGCGGCGAGGGCGTGTGCAGCGTCGTCTGGAGCCAAGACGGCCGCCTCGTTGTTTCGGCAGGGGGCGATGGAATCGTAAAGGTGTTTGCGAGGTAGTGTTTGTTGTTTTTTAGCGACGACGACGCTTTACAGAAGTGGGGGGGAAGAGGGTTAGGGTTATGAATTTTCCACCCCATAGCTCTCTGTGTTTTTTTGAAAGAAGAGTAATTACATTCATGATGATTGGTCCTTTTTTTTCCTTTCTATTGTGCAGTCTCTTTTTTCCTAAAAAAAAAAGGGATTGATGTTCGATGTATAGTGCTGTGTTGTGCAGTGTAGTGCAGTGGGGAATTGGGGGATTGAGTTGGGTTGGGGGGTCGGGCATGTAACATGTAACATTTAGGTATTTGACACATGGATATGGATGGATATGGATGTGGTTATGGATATGGATTTGGATGTGGATGTGGATGTGGATGTGGATATGGATGTGCATATGGTTATTGCATATACAACACAAATGGGATATGAATCATGGGCTTTACTTCTGACTCGTTTACCTGATTGATTTATCATGATTTATCGTGATGCATTGATCGTGATGTACTGGAAGTAGGCGTGGGCGTGGGCGTGGGTGAGCGGGAGCGGGAGAGCGGGGAGGAGGAGGAGGAGGAGGAGGGGAGCCATTGTCAAGCAAACCGACTCGAAAAAAGCAACCCAAACCCAACACCACAACAACAACCCCACAAAAAAAAATAAAGCAAAAGGAAACGAAACATATCTACCCACTCGCCCCCTTTTTCTCTCTTCCCCTACTGTCTCAACTCATCTTAATACCTACTACCTACCTACCTAATTAACTCCCTACCGGTAAGGCCTAGGCCCAAACACTGAGTTAATGTGGTTTGCGTTATGTTATGCTGTGTCTGTATGTGTATTTTGATACTGTATATAAAGTAAAGGTGTTGCTTTGGATGTTGGATGTTGGATGTTGGATGTTGGATGTTGGATGTTGGATGTTGCATGTTAGATACTAGATATTGGATGTTAGATGAAATGCACATGGGGGGATGTTTGGTTTGAATCTTGGAGGGTTGAGTGGGAGATGTGTTGGATGTAGATGTAGATGTATGTGCACGTTTATGAATACGACTGCATAGATACGCATGACCGTTTACATTTCCATCTCCATCTCCATCTCCATTTCCATCTCCATTTCCATCTCCATTAATATGAATATCGCTAAATCCCATTCTTATTCCCATTCGCAAATTCGCAAATACTCTCTCTCTCTCTCTCTCTCTCTCTCTCATTCTCTCATTCTCTGTGCACATATCTATCTATCTATCCCCACTAAGAAAGAAAAAGAAATAACTTTCATCCCTTTGTAATATATATATATGTCCTGTCCTATCCCTCTTTCCCCTTTTTTCAAAATGTCCATATCCATATCGATATCGATATCCATATTCATTAAAGAAACAGAACAAGAAAAAAAAAAGGGGGGGGGGGGGGCGCTGTAATAAAACGCCAACACCAAACACCCAACATACATCTCCAACCGGAACCGCAATAATCTCACCCCACCTCAAAATCCATGCATCCATGCATCCATCCCTTCTTCTCAAATTCCCCAATCCCCAAAAAATCCATCCTACTTCTTCCTCCGCTTCGGACTCCTCCTCCTCGTCTCATCTTCGACTTCCTCGACCGTAGCCGCAGGACTAGTTGCATTGCTGCTGCTGCTGCCCGTGCTATTTGCAATCGCATTCGCACTCGCACAGCTTGTGTTGAAATTTGCTGTACCAGTTGCAGAACCAGCACCAACGGCACCAGTAGGATTAGCATCCGCAGCAGTAGCATCCCCATGTAACCCCGCATGCTCGTCCAAAGCATGAGAATGTGAATGTGAATGAGAATGAGAATGCACAGCCCCACCCCCAACACCAACACCATGCATAGCAGTCGAGAAATCAAACCCATCCGCATCATCCGCATCAAACGGCGTTGTAGCATCAAAGTTGAAATCCGCAAGCGAAGCATGCACCCCGTTGAGTCCAGCTGTAGTCGCGATTCCCGCACTACTACTACCCCCAGCACCACCACCACCAACATCCTCATTCCCATTCGGATAAAAATCCTGGTCCTGCACCAAATTGTCAAAATCCAAGTCGTACACGCCTGGTTCGCCCAGGCCCGCTGAACCAGCTGCTACACCTCCCGCAGAAGAAGAGGACGTGGTAGCGGCAAAGTAAGACGCTGGGTTGCCGTCGCCCAGGCCTTCAATCTGCCCGCTGGGACTGAGGGGTAGGACGCGTTCTTGGATGCCGCGGATCCTGCTGTTTTGCTCCTCGCTCAGCTTCTGCAGCATCTCGAGCTGCTGCTGCGTCGCCTGGTACTGTGCCAGGTCGCTGAGGAGGTTGGACATTTCGGGCGGGGGACAGGGCTGTGAGAGGGCGTTGTTGGGGTTCTGCGAGGCCGACGTCGAATGGGCGATTTGGCTGAGCACGTCGGCGCGCTGCTGCGATGTGAGTGGGACGTGGCCGTCTGCGGTTTGGTAGTTTGAGAGGGCGGCGGCGTAGTCAAACGATGGGGCGGTGGTGTTTGATGAGGAAGAGGAGGAGTTTTGGGGGGCGTGGCCGGCAGAGGCGTTTGCGGATTGGATGGCCGACATGATTTCAGAGTTTTCGACCAGAGGGGTGAGGGTGGCCGGGGATTCGGATTTGATGGGCACAGACATGCTGTCGCGACCTTGCGAGGTCGTGACAGAGGGCTGGCGCGACGTCTGTTGTTGCGGTGGTTTGAAGAGAGAGGATCGGCTGCCGGAGCGCATCAGAGGGCTTGGCATGGATCGTGTCGTTGGACTCATGGTGGTTGCGCGGCCTGTTGGCAAGGGCGCGAGGAGGTCTTGTGGTGCGGTGGGTGGTGCGGGGAGAATGGCGAGAGGGCGCTTGTTACGCTGGAGTTGAGGCGACTTGTGCATTTCTTGTTGTGGGTAGTCGTCGACATCCACCACGTTACCGTGCGGTTGTTGTCGCGCGGCGGGGAACATGTCTGCGAGGTTGAGACCGTTGGCGTTGCCTTCTAGACTCCTATTGTAGAAGGTGGCCAGGAAGGTCAGGATGGCGTTGATAGAATTCTCGTGGCGATCGTGTAATGCTTGGAATGAAGTTGCCCGTGAGTACAGCTCCTCGTTCTGTCGCTTGATTTGCGTCAAGACATTGGAAATCAGCTTTTGCTGCTGTTGAAGCTCGCGGACTTCGACCCGCAGACTGTTGTACTCAGACCGCGGGATCATGGCCATTTGCTCGTTATTTCGCACAGCCAACTCTTCAACATAGCCCCCGCCACCAGCGTCTTGCACATACTTGCGCTCTTCGTCGCTGTCGTCTTTGCTGTTCTCGTCACGTTTTCGCTTGGGCCCAGCCGGAGGGTTCTTGGGCTTCTGGATGAGCCAGAGTAGTTCGGGCCGGCCGCGCTTGAAGTACTTGTTGTAGTATTCGCTCGGTGCTTTCGCCTTCGTCTCGCTCGCCTTCATCGAGTTGTCTGACAGGCCGACCTTTTTGTGGAAGCCGTACATGTTGAGCTGGCGCACGAACGAGGCGTAGTTGTTGTGCTTGAACAACTCGGGGATAAGCGTCCGCGCGAACTCGTCTTCGTCCAGGACTATGAATGAGTTGCCGTCGTCTGACCACCGAATGAGGTTTTCGTTCTTGTTGTTGTCGAGAAAACTGTCGAGACGTTAGCAATCTTTGTTAGATATATATATATATATATATATGTACACAAAGCAAGCCACCAGTCGTCATGCACGGGACATACCTGCTCAACTTCTGCACAAACGGCGGAATCTGCTTCCGCTTTGCCTGCGCGTCCTTTTTCGCGATTGCTGCCTTTGCTTCCAGATCCTCAATTGAATCATCGGCCGGCTCCCATTGCTGCCCGTCGCCATTGCCATAGCCGTCCCAGCCATTCCTCCTCGGCGCAGGCGCAAGTTGCTGATTCGGATTCCGGCGCACCAATTGGCCGGTATTCGTATCTGTCGCGTCGTTCAGGGTGTCGAGTGAAACGACTCTGTTGTGTCCTCCTCCTCCTCCTCCGCCGCCTCCGCCCATACTAGCGCCGTATGTATCGTAGAGTGAGGGGTCGTTGAAGCCGCCCATGTCGGTGTTGAGCGCAGCATCGTTCCAGGCCATGTAGGCGTCGTTTTGCATGGGCAGGTCCTGCTGGAATGTCTGGGTGGGAGCTTGTGGTGATGCGCCCGGAGCGCGCCGCTTGCGAGTCGACATGTCGTCGTGTGTATATGTGTGTGTGTGGTGTTCGGGATCAACGTAAGTATGAGGTGCGGCCAAGTCGTGCCTGCAGCGCGGATCCTGCACGCCAATTCGCCCGCAGCAGATGGGATGGCTCGCAGCCTCGCGGTGCCCTCGTCAGCCCTGCACAGAGTGTTGCAGCCTGCTCTCCTCGCACTCTCAGCAAGCGCACTCCAATGCCAATGCCCCCGACTTGCTGTTCCTGCTGTCCGTTCACTTCCTTTCACGCACTTTCTGCCCACAGCCCAGCTGGGGAGGAGCTCGCGCCTAAGTACGGCGCGCGGCCTGCAAACTTGTTGTCTCTCTGCGGCGCAGATGGAAGCAAAGGGCGCGCAAGAAGCGATTGCCTTTGCAAACAGCGCCTTTTTTCCCCCGCACAAAGGAAGCGTGTCTGCGCTTCAAAGAGGGCGCGCAGCAGGCAAATGCAGGCGATGGCTCAAACGTGGTCTTTTCCCTGCGGCGGCGAGATCAGGCGGTGGTGTGAGGTTTAGCTGGGGGGGGGGGGGGCGGTCGGTGACGTTTGGCGGAGTCAGTTGGCGGACGAGAAGTGAGTCGGACCGTTACGGTTGGTGGTGAAGTACAGTACTATGTCAAGGCTGGCCAATATTCCCTCACTAATGGGAATTTCTGATACGCCAGCCTGTTCTGCATGGGCGGCCGACGGGCAATCTGGCCTTTTTGGCATGTAGATACCAATTCACGATACAGCCCGCAGCGGCCTGCTGCGCTGCGCTGAGCCTCTGGTACCGCCGCCGTTGGCCTTCAGGTTCACCGTCCCGCGGCCTCTCTGTTTCCCCGGTCGCTTAGTGCGGGACGTCGACGTGCCCATGACTCGCGCCGGCCAAGCTGCCCAAACACAGCTGGCACCCACAGCTGATCGACATCATGTTCTACTATGTAGATCGCAAGCCCGACATGCAATTTGCTGCAAAACCCATCTCAGGATCGGATCAGAAGAGCATCATCGAGAACATGGATTTTGCATCGTGATCCAGACCTCGATCACTCCCCAGCCAGCCCATCTCTAGAAGATTCCATCCCCATGGGCCCGAGGCAAGGGTAAAAAAAAAACAAGAAGATGACAAAAAAAAGGCTCTCAAACTACCACATGGATTGAAGACTATTACTATATACACTGGAAGTGGAGAAGCCACGTGCCGTGCCAAACTCCGACCCATCCGTCCCACCCCATTCCGATACCATCTAGCAAGACAAATGTTGAGAAGTGATGCTGACGACGTGAACTGCTACATCCCACATGAGCAGCACACGGTAGAGAACGTGACGAATTGGAAAAAATGTGGCCGACAGACTTGTCAATGGGCAGACTATCCATAGTATTAGGGCCGACTTCCTCCCGGCCTACTCTTCCCACCACCACCACCACCACCACCACCACCATCATCATCACCAGCCTCATTACCCTTTACCCCCGCCTCTACCCCTACCCAAGGCGCCAGGCCCCAGTCCACACCCAAGAGAAGGAATAGATGGAAGAAGAGAAAAAAAACAAGACTAAAACATCATGCAAAATACAACATCCCCAGAATGATAGAGACCACCAAACATACTAAACTCGCACCCATTCATCAGAAAAACTTCAAAACGACAGCATCTGGCTCAGCGTGCCAATGGTCGACTATAAAACAACATATCGGTGTGAATATGTCCATAAAATGCTTTTTCTTTGCTTCAGAGCCTGCAACGCAGTGACAACCAACAACAGCAACAACAACGACAACAGCAACAAAAACCAAAACAAATTTCAAGACTTATGCGAGGAGAGTTAAAAGTAAGCGGGAGCGTGGGCCCCATTTCTGGATGTAAATGTGTGACGTCTCTACCGTTCGTAGCATCATTCTTCGTATGCATCGTAAAGTTCAATCCAGAGAATATTCGGTATCGGGGGGCCAAACTAGAGTTTCAAGGCCGTAAACGTCGTGTGTCTTTCGTTCAGGGGTGCTGAGCACATCACACCTTGTCGTAGGAAAGAGTGAGTCATGGGTGCGACGCATTCGTTTTCGCCGGGCGAAGGAATTTATTGGCCTACGAGTATCTCGACGTTGGATTGCGACGATAGCTCGTCGCTGCCGCGGTTTTGGTGTCCGTTTTGTCGTTGGCGGCCGAAGCCTTGCCCTCTTTCTGGAAGAGGTCCACGAGGTTGTCTCGATGGGCGATCGTCGTAGTTGTTACCAAACGCGCGGTGGCCACCAATGGGGCCGGGTGCATCCCAAGATGTCATCTGGCGCAGGGCTCGTGGGCTGTGGCTTTGTCCAAAGCTGTTGTTGAGCTGCATACGGCCCATTTCTCGCTCGAGGAGGCTTTCGTCGCGTTGCGACATGGAACCCGCAGTGGGTGTACCGTTCGGGTTTGTGGATGATCCACTGTAACCAAGTCCGTCAAGGGTTTGCTGCAGTCCGCCTGGTCGGCCTACAGGGTGGCTTGCGGTCGAAGGTGCTGGCGATGGAGTATAGGAGCGGAGATCCGCATACGACTTTGCGCCACGAAGGTTAGGTACTGCATTGAGACCACCGGGAGAGTCTGGGAACCCAAGCAGCCCGGATGGCTGTCTGTTGAAACTGCCATAGAAGCCACCTTCTGCGCGGACATCGCTGAAGTCGGTTGTCGCAGCCCGGTTGAGGTTGCGACGGGGCTGCTCCATATGGTTCGAGGGCATCTGCGGCATCGGTGGGCTGAGCCCCTGGTTGTCATTTACTTTGAAAATGTGCACTTGACGCGATTCGCCAGTGCCTTTGGACACGTGGGCAAGACCCAGTTGATGGGCCAGAGTGTGTATCATACGGCGCTGAAGCGGCGCCAATGTAGAGGGGAACGTCATGCTGTCACGCTCAGGGGTTTCCTTGAACAATAGCAATTGCGAGTAAAACTGGAGAACCTGGGGATCGTTAAGGTCAACATCTAGGGGAAGTTGTTAGTAAGCGAAGTATAGCATCCCACAGACGGTGAACGTACCGACAGCTTTAGCACCGCCTCGCATAGCAGAGACTGGAGACGGAGATGTGGCAGGGATGTGCGAGGCAAGAGAACCGAATGATGGCTGCGACTGGAGCCCTCCACCGAGGGGACGGTGCTGCTCCTCGAGCTGGCCCCTGCGCTCACGTTTTTCTCGCTCGATGCGCTCGCGTTCGGCCAGCGGCAGCATCTTCTTGTATTCGACGCGGAGCTTCCTCCCATTCAGCTCGAAGTGGTTCATGGACTCGATGACGGCAGCCGTCTCGTCGGCCGTGGTGAAGTTGGCAAAGGCAAGGCCCCTGAAGACGCCATTGTCGAAGTGGTAGTTGAAGGCGTAGGGCAGTGGCAGGCGGAGGTCGGTCATGAGCTGGACCAGCTGCTCCTTCTTCACCGCAAAAGGAATATTTTTGATGACAATGGCGGTGGGGATGAGCTCCTCGTCGACGTCGTGGCCGTAGGTGGTGTTTTGCATGGCATTGAGGTTGTTGTTGCTCAGGCTGGGAAGGGCAAAGCTGGGCAGGCCTTGCTGCGGCTGGTCCATCCATCCCTATAGGTAGCAGTCTCTGTCAGAGCCTTGATCTATGCATGTCGGGGCAGGGCAGGGCAGGGCAGGGCAGAAGGCGAAGAGGAATGGAGGCGTGGGCCATGATCTTACCGACGGGAGCGCGCTGCGTCCTCCTCCGCGCTGTTGCTGCGACTTGATGCGGGCAGCAGCCGCACCTCCGAGCGAGCCCAGGCCGTTTTGCGAGAAGGCATTCGTGTTCCAGCCGGCCTGGGCGCCCATGTCATAGCCATAGCCGCCGGCGTGCATGGTCTGATTGAGGCGCTCAAAGGCCCTGGGCTCCTGCTGGTCGTCGTAGGCGCGGCTGTACATGTTGGCCTGCTGCCCGTAGGCCGGGTCAAACTGGCGCGAGGGCATGCGGTGCAGGGAACCCGTCTGCTGCTGGTGCTGCTGTTGTTGTTGTTGTTGCTGCTGTTGTTGCTGCTGCTGCTGCTGCTGCTGCTGCTGCTGCTGGCTGCGGTGGGATCCGGGCGACCGCGACGTGGACTGGTCGTAGCCTTGATACATGGCTGCAGGAAGGGGTGAGGTCTGGAGTGCAGCGAGCGCTGACTGAGGAAAAAGGTGTCGGGGCGGCGCCAAGCGTTAGCTACAGCGGAAGTACCCAAGCTCGCGCCGTTAAATTGCAAGCACAAGCGCAGCGAACATGGACCGAGTAGAGCAAACCACCAGACACTGGGACGGCCGCGTCCAGGAGCGAGAAAAAGGGGCAAAATGGGCAGCGAGCGCGCGCGGATGGCCGTGCTAGGAGTGTCCAAGATGGCTGGCGTCAGTTATGTGTTGCACTAACTTGGTAGGCTTGCGGGTCCACCGTCCACTTTGTTTCTCCTTTCGCCTGGCTGCTGGGTAGGGTAGGGTAGGCCAGGGCAGTAAAGGGGGCGTGCGGGACAGCAACAGCACCAAAGCACGTATGGACTATGTCAGTAAGGTCCAAGTAGGTAGGGGACAGACTGTAAGTATGTACAGTGCAGTGCTGCGTCTGTCTATTAGCCTTTGAACTCTAACTGAAGCCTGCTTGGTCTGCCAGAAGTCGGGCAGAGAGAGAGAGAGAGAGAAAGAGCAGCACTGACTGCGTGCGGTCAAGCGCGGGGAGACGGGCTGCACCAGGCTATATGACTGCGCAGCCACTACTCCTCCAACCGCAGCTCAGACACGCCCGTTCGCCGCCTGCGCTGACAGTGCACACTGAGACTGCGACCAGACCACCAGAGGCACGCGGACGCGGGCGAGTCACGCATCAGATGGCTGGCCGAGCACCGCTCGTCGAGGACTGAGGCATGCCCGCCCTGGCCATTGGCTGTCGTGGTAAATCTTCCAATAACTTGGAATAACGCCCTCGAGCGGCGATGCCAATCATGTCTTATGCCTGACCTCTACAAACGTACTGAACCAAGTATACTTTGTACATACTTTGCAGCCTGCCGCAATGCACGCTGTGTGTCTTGTGTCCTGTGTCTTGGACATACCAGTGGGTATACCTAAAGCCCCCCTCCCCCCTCCCCCCTCCCCCCTCGACGCCCCAGCCAAACGCTCGCATGTACCATCCCCCCCCCAACACGAGACGGCAGAGGCACCATGAGCAACCTGGCTCCCGGTCGGCGGTCGCTATAGGAGCCACCCTCGCCCGCGCACCCACACCAGATCAGCATACATATGTACAATATTACCCGCAGCATTGGCTCGCGGAAGTCTTCGCAAATTCCTTTAACGAAAAGAAGCAAGGGGACAAAGGCCCGAATCCTCAAGGTGCGTGCACTAAGTGTACAAGGTCCCAGGACATGGCTTTGGACGGCCCGGGGCGCAGCGCCACTGTGTTTGTAGCTCCCCTAATTACCGTTTGACGGCCAATGGCACCGTCTTGACTTTTCGTTACTTGCCGGCTTCTACATTTCACTCTTCCACTTTTGTTGCTTTAGTCGTACAACATGTGGCGTGTAGAATGTGCTTGTAGCTAGAGTAGAGTACAGCAGTCCTACCAGTACTCTACAGTACATGACTGCGAGGCGGGGGACGTCAGCACGAGACATGGCCTGCCGTTCCCTGCCCAGGTGGGCTGCAAGTGGCATCAGCTGCCCAACCACAATCGCCACCACACCATCATATCACGGCAAGGCAAAGGCAACAACAGCTACTAGAGTGAGGCTAGGTTCGTTCCATTCTACTCCTACGGAACGCGTCTGATCCCATTGTACTGCTCTGCATCTACCTATCCCCACGGGTACCCGCACGTCTGATCGAAATCTACCACCGCGCTCCTCCACGTCAAGTCTCTCAACAGCTGCACGAGCGGCCGAAAGAAGACACGGCGAACCACGACATGGTTCCACGGCGTACTCGCAGTGGGTGCTATATTCCATTCGGCAGTCTAGGCTTGACGTGCTGTCATCACTGCCGCTACGAGCCATCGCGACGGCTTCCCGCTTTTCTGCACTCTCCGACTGGTTGAGCGTCGCGGGCAAGTCGTCGTAGGATCGCTTAGCCGCATTGCATAGACAGTCATGTGACTCTACCTACCAGTTGGAAGTCGATTGGTTAGAGAGGAGCGCCGGGTGCAACTCATATGCAGTCTCCATGCATGAAAGCTGTAGCAATTTATAATCACTTGTCGTAAATGCATCGTTTGCCACATTGTATGCTCAGTCTTCAAAGTCGAGCAGTCGTGACCACTCGCTTTCCCCAACGCGACGGAACTCCGCGCCCGCTGCGAATTGCCCGGCTGCTTCCCACGCCTGCATCGTAGCTTGATCATAGGGACCATTGATGTCGTCCTCCGGTGCTGCGAGCCAGTGGAATTCCCACATGACTGGTTCTGGATTTGGGTTCTTCCAATCCTCACCAGTCTCGCGCTTGTATTGGCGCATGATGGCTTCGCGGGCGAGTTCGTAAATGTCCTCGACTCCTCGATCAGATAGCCGGCTGGCGCATTCTGTAATGGTGTCGATGGCTTCTTTGGCCATCGTCGCTGCAGCCTCGTCGGCCGGGTCTGTGTCGACATCCATCGCTTGATTCTTCTTCTTGCCCCAGCTTTTGGCTGGCTTCTTTGGTGCTACTTTGCCGAAGCGCACGAGAGCCTCCAAAGGTGTCTCGCCAACCTCGAGGTATGCGATGAGCTTTGACATGACATCGCTGGTGACGATGGCGTCTTCTGCTCGTTCACGAGCTCTCCGCTCCTCGTCTCTCTGCTCTTGGGCTTCCTTTGCCTTCTTCATGTCCTTCTTTGAAATGCCTTCGAGCCATGAGTCTTGGGCCGCCTCTGGGTCGTAGGCTTTGCGCACAAAGTTACCAGCCTCGTCGAATCGGCCTTCCTCCTGCTCAGCACTCATATTGAAGGCGTCTAGTTTGGGCGCGTGGCGTTTCTTGCTGCCAGCTCCAAGCTCCTCGTCCATGTCTGAGTCGACTCGATCGCGGTCTTCGTCGCCCCCACTCTCGCTGCTAGTTTCCATATCCTCGGCGACATCCTTTGGGCCCTTTGTAAAATCTACTGCAACATGACCTCCGGCTTTGCTGTCCGCTTCTTGGCCCTCAATTTCGTCGGCGTCCAAGAATCGCAGCTGCTTCTTCTTGGTCTGGGCATTCGCCGTCTCCTCATCTTGCCCATCGTCCTGGTCGTCCCCTGCAAACATGTCGTCGTCGTCATCGTCCTTGTCCACTTCGGGTACGGCCTTGTCTTGCTTGGTGCGTGCCTCTGCGCGCGCATTAAAGTTCTCTGTCGAGCTGTCCGAATCGTAGCCATCGATATTGACGGCATTTCGCTTGATGCCGGTACCAATACCCCTGCCAATTACATCGGCTTCCAGTACGGGATCCTCTTCGTCCTCGGCGTCGGGAGCGAGCGTGGAGGGGTTGCGGGGGTCAAATCGAGGCTTCTTGGTTGATGGCGTATCGCCGTCCAAGTGGTGAGTGCGTGTGAATAGCTCGCCGGCACGCTTCGGCCGTGCAGGGTTGTGTTTACCACTTGAGCTTGCCATGGCCGGTGAGGGGTGGTCGCGTCCAAACGACGCGATTGGGGATTTAATCGTATGTCGGTGGTGAGCAAATCAGCCAGTGACGTCGGCCGGGAATTTGCGACCAACCTCTGGAACGGAGAAGCTTGGGCCGGCTGCGGTGCTCCACTGCTCTCCGATGCTGGTGCCTTACGTGCATGGTCCAATGGGGTCGCCGTAGCCTTCGCTACCTAGCACCTTCCAAACAACGTCGTCATCCTCATATGTTCGTGTATGAATAATCTCACATCCACATCCGCTCTTGCCATACCCTGTTCGCACACAACACCACTCTCTCACTTGACGTCTTTTCTCCTGTCTGCGTTTTGCCGCGCAAGAGATCCCCCCCATTATGGTAAAGAGCGACCCCACCACTTTCCACATCGTCCACTTACCACGTCTAGTTCAACCCCAGCTTCTACGAACAAGACGATCCAATGGCCATGTACCAGCAAATCCGACGTGGGGGTGCCCCTCGGCGTTTCGATGAATACTTTCGCTGCTATCCCATCGCCATGCTGCCCGGCCCAGAGCGTGAAGAGGCAAACCATGGCGGCAAAGTGTTCCTCCCTCCCAGCGCGCTCGACAAGCTCACACGTATGCACATAACATATCCCATGCTGTTCGAGCTCATCAACGGCAAGCAAGATGGAAAGAAGACACACGCCGGTGTACTGGAGTTTATAGCGGAAGAGGGCAAGATCTATCTGCCATACTGGGTACGTGGAAGTCGCGGTTGTTCTTGCATGCATTACTCATCCATCAATAGCTTATGCAGACCCTGCTTCTCGAGCCTGGAGATCTCCTGCAAGTCAAGTCGACCGACCTGCCATTAGGAACCTTCATCAAGCTACAGCCACAAGATCCCTCCTTCCTCGACATCTCAGACCCCAAAGCCGTGCTGGAGAACGCCTTCCGCAACTTCTCCTGCCTCACCACCGGCGACATCTTCACATTCTACTACAACGACAACGTCTACAGTATAGCAGTCCTCGAGACACGGCCAGACCACCCTAGCAAAGCCATCTGCACACTTGAAACGGATCTGTCAGTCGATTTCGCGCCACCCATTGGATACCAAGAACCACAGAAGACCAGCGGGACAAGTACACCACGGAGTGGCAAGGGCGTCATGGCAGGAAAAGGCGGAACACTACACTCACATGGAACCATGGCCGAGGCCATCAATTATGCCGCCATCGCGCCATCGTCGACAACTGCTGCTGCGGGTGCCAAGGCTGCATCGTCACACTTCCTCACCACAGGACACAAGCTCGCCAAGAAGGGCAGCAAAGCACCGACTCCCCAAGCCTCCACACCTGTTGCAGGACAGTCTACAAACCCACCACCAACCGTACGGCGTACCAATGGTCCGCAGCCGCTGAGGCTGCCAGAGGGTAAGCTATTTTTTGGGTACGAGATCAAGCCTGTCAAGGGCAAGGAGGAGGACAGCGAACAGAAAGAGTCGAAACACTTTGAAGGCGCAGGAAAGACGCTGCGCAAAAAGAAGGGCGATAAATAGATTGAGACTCACCGGGCAGGATACTATCGGATCATGTTCCAAGCCTGAGGAAAGAGATGCATGAAAGAATTTGGCGTTTGGCGTTTACAACAGATACCTACAGGCGAATGCCACCAACGGGACACGTCATCACTAGGACAGGGAAAATGTACCTTTTTGAAGTGAGAATTGATTACGCAGATTGAATCAACTCGATGTTATCCCAGCGAGCCAATGACCAGAAAGGTTGGGTCGTATGGCCAAAAATCGTCATCGTGTGTGTCTGTATGCACAGTCCATCCATCCCATCGAGCCGCTGAACTAGAACATGACACTCAAACCAAGCATCCTGCCATCCGCGAACCCCAGACCCACATTTGCAAAAAGGTCGTCTTCAGTATACCCACGACCAAAAGCAGGGCATCGTTTCCCCATCCTAAACCCCCCAACCTAAACCTCATCAACCTCCTTCTCCTCCTTGACAACCTCCTCCTTGACAACCCCCTCTCCCCCATCAACATCCCCACCCCCACCCCCACCCCCACTCTTGACCCTCCTCGCCTTCTTCGGCGTACCCTCCCCCTCGCCCTCGCCCTCGCCCTCCCCACCAGCACCAGCACCAGCACCACCAGCACCGCGCTTCCTCGACCCCATTTTCTTCGGCGTCGCCGCCGCAGCACCGCCATTCTTCCTAGCTGAGTGCGCGGCGCCGCCGCCATCGGGCAGTTCCCAGCCGAGTTCTTCGTAGAGGGTGCGTTGCTGGACGCGCAGTTTGGAGACGCGGTTGCGGATTGAGCCGGTGGATGTGTCGTCTGTTTGTTTTTTTGATGTTGAGTTGGGTGTGATGTTTGTGTTTGGGTGGGGAGGGAAGGCGGGATGGGGAAAGGGGGAAGGGAGAAGGGAGAAGGGGGAAGGGGAAAGGGGGAAGGGGGAAGGGAGGTGGTGGTGAGTGTGGGTGTGGTGTGCTGGTGGGTACATGTATTTAGAAACAGGGCAGAGAGGGGGGAAACAAGGACCAAAAAAAAAGGATAGTTATATCATACATACCGCCAAATGCCCCGGCCAACATCTCATACTCGTCTGGCTTGACGTAGCGGCCCTGCGTTAGGAGAAGCAGTTTCATGTCGTTTGCGCCTTCCCAGGTGAACTTCTGCGGTTTGGGTGGTGGTGTTAGTAAGTGGCGCTGTTGTGGTATTGGGGGTTGGGAGAAGGGGCGAGTTGAGAGTAAGGGAGGGGGATGGTGGAGTATATACGGGGGAGACGTACGGTGTTGGTGTTGCCATCGGTGGGGATGTCGTTGTTGTTGCCGTTGCCAGTGCCTGTGCCTGTGCCAGTGCCATCGCCGCCACTATTCACAGCCACGAATCCAGATTTTTTCGGCGCCATGACGATGCTGTTGACGCAGTGTCAACGCAGTGTCAATGCAGTGTCAATGCAGTAAAGTAAAGGCGGCACTTCAGACTGTATTGTACCGCCGCTCTCGTTGTTTCGCAACAGCGGCACCGGAAAGAAGAGAGGAGAGTTTGTTTCAAGTGTGTGCTTGTATATGTGTGGAGAAGAGAGTGCAGAGAGAGATTGTGGGATGGCCGCGCTTTTATAGTGGGCTAGGTGGAGGCGGGCGTGCTGGGTCACGGGTGGTTTGGGTGAGGGTGAGAGTGGGAGTGAGAGTGGAAGTGGGAGTGATGGACGAAGACGTGTTTAGGCTGCGAGAGTAGTGGGTGGTGACGTCGCAGATTGTGCGATGAGGTATGGATGAGATGGGTAGTTGCTGTTTTATGTTTACGGCTGGTGTGGTGGGTTGGAGATTAGAGAGGGAGAATGCTATGATGGTCTGGGATGATGGTGTTGCAGAGATGAGTGTTTTTTGATGCGTTGGGTACTTGGGATATGGGTAGTTGGTTGCTTGACTAGTTAAAGAGTCATCATGCATTCAAGTATGCTTTGAACTGAGATGTATGCACACCATCTCGCTCAAAAACCGCTACTCTCCACCTCCCAGATCCACAACGCCTGAAGAATTCCCCATGTCCATGCAAAGACCCCATACCGGACAGATCAAGCTAAACAGCCAAATCGCAGCCCATGTTGCTTGAAATCTCAGTTCTCGTCGAGAACCTCCTGCTTAACTGCAGCACTCTCCCCTCCACTCTGCTCTCCCTTCACAACCTTGTCTTTCTTCTCGCCCTTCTTTCCCCTCGCCTTCTTGACCACGCCACCGCCATTCTCCTCCCCACCCCTCTTCTTCGCCGTCGTGCCCTCCCCACCCTTCTTCGCCGTCATACCCTCTCCGCCCTTCCTCGCCGGCGCCGCAGCCTCCAAGTCCCAACCATACTCCTCGAACAACTTGCGCTGCTGACGACGGAGATTGTTGCAGCGTTGGCGGATGCCTTCAAAAGTGGTTCCTGTAGTTTTGGCTGTTAGTAATCGCGTATCGTGACAATAGTGGTTAGGTAGGTAGACAACATGTGTGTTCTGTGTCCTGTGTTCTGTATTGCGTGTTGTGTCTTTCTGATCCAACTAGAACTGGAAATACCGTAGAACTGAAAAAAAAAGACAAAACACAAAAACATACCGACAAACACCCCAGCCAACCTCTCATACTCATCCCCATTCATCTCCCGTCCTAGCGTCAGGAGCAGCAGTTTCCGCTCGTTTTCGGCTGTCCAGCGGAATGGGGCCTAGGGTCTTGTTAGTGATTGGATTGGGTGGGAGGGGGAGGGGAGGGGAGGGTGGGTTTAGACTGAAGCGTAGGGTGATAGCAGAAGAAGGGGCATGATAGAAGAGAATTAAAACACAAACATACCGATGCACCCCCATCCCCATCCTCACGCGCACCGCCAGCTACAGCCGCAGCCGCAGTCTCACCCATCGCACTCGCACTCGCAGCGCCAGATTTCTTGCGTGGCATTGTGGAGGACTTGTAGATTGTGATGGGTTGGAAGTATGTGTAGTATCGTGTTGTGGTGTTGTAATATCGTGTTGTAGTATACTTCGTATCCTCTGGTTGGAACCAAGTAACAAGTCTTCGTTGCCTTGGGCGGGTGGGGGAGTGTTTTTATAAGAGAGGTTCAGACTTGTGTTTCTCTGGGGCTGGGAGTGAGAAGCGAGGATGAGGATGAGGGTGAGTGGTGAGCGGTGGTGGTGATGGTGGTGTGCGATGGTGGTAGCGTATGATTGTGACAGTGGATTTGATGCTGGCGGTAAGATTTACAAGATTTTGTTGATTTAGTATCACGTAGGAGGGGATAGGTGGGTAGGTGATATGAAGTGAGGATGCCGAGTTGGCATGTGGTGTCGTGTGAATGGTTCGGTTTTGGGTAAGTTTGTGTTCCACTTACCCATGATGATTTATTGACGTTGATTATTGTATTCATAGTGGAATCATAGTATCAAGGATAGCACATGTAACAGTGCTGTGATCCCGCTAAAAATACTAACCTCGAAAAAACGTTGCTGAATTACCACATCTCGCTTCCCATGCATATCTACATGTATACAGACAGACATCATCTCATGTACAAAAGCCCCATCTCCCTTTTCCTCTACTTCTACACATGACTCCATAACACCCACTTTACATCCTCATACTCTCAGCAATAACCTTGTACTCCTTTCTCTTCTTCCTCCACCGCTCCCCACCAACCCGCACCTTCAGCACACCAATCCACTTGGCCAGCCCGGGGAACAAATAATGCTCGCTCAAATACGCGGCCGCAAAGTTGCCCAGGCCCAACATCATGATGAAGATCTTGAATCCGTTGTCCACGTACGTCAGCTCCATCCACTCCATGACCCATTGCGCGGGGTCAAACAGCATGTACGCTGTAATCGCCAAGGTGACGAAAATGGTGGTGATGAAGGGCAGGTTGCGCGACATGGGCTCGCGGTAAGGTTTTCCGATGCTGAGGACGACAGCGGAGAGAATGTACTGAAAGCACGAGACCAAGAACAACGCCGTATTTTGGCTGTTGAGGGAATTGCTGTGGTTGGGGTCGATGATAGGCGGTTGATACCATTCCTGTAGTTGGACGAAATGGAAGGCGATGAATTGAACGAGGATGCAGAAGACCATTTGGCCTAGCAATGGAGTGAGCACCTTTCTGCTGACAAGGTTGGCCGTGGGTCGTTTGCGGGAGAGGATGGGGTATGCGCCGGACCAGCCCATGAAGATGGCGATGGGGAGAATGAGCAGTAAGTCGATGAAGAGGAATTGGAAATCTCCAAGGTTGGAAGCACTGGCGTAAAGGAAGGAGACGGAGCAGAATTGGATCGCGCTGTATAAGCTCATGTACTTGAAGCAGCTGAAGCTTGTAACGAGTGCGGCGCGACCTTCTTTGATGACTTGTGGAACGCAGCTGATATCAAATTGGCGAGATGTGAAGGGAGCGGCGACAGAGGCTTCTGCCTCGGAGAGTGAGATACCCACGTCGGCGGCTTTGAGTGCGCCACAGTCATTGGCACCGTCACCGCAGAAGCCGACGCAGTAGTCAATGGATTGCAGTTTCTCGACAAGTTCGTGCTTCTCATCCGGTGACATGCGAGCAAAGACTTGGCCGCAGACGAGCATCTCACGTAGGACGTTTTCGGAGGCAAAGTCGACGACCCAGCGGAAGACATCACCGCTGACGGCCAGACTGTAGTTTCGGAGATTGGAGATGTCGTATGGCAGAGAGACGTCGGCCTCTGGTGGTGGCGGAAGAGGCTTGAGTGAGTTCTCGTCGAGCTTGAACATTGGGTCGTCGACAGACTCCCACGCCAACCTTGACAGTGCAGTTCGCGAATCACCTTCGACGAAATGCGGGACGAAGCAATGGGCGGTTTTGTTGATGAGCCCGCACTCGCGGGCAACACTGATCGCAGTGAGAATGTTGTCGCCAGTGCACATGGTCTTGCGGATGTTGGCCCGCTCAAGCTCTTCGATGACAGGGGCCGTGCTGTCCTTGAGCTTGTTCTCGAAGATGATGAAGCCAACAAAGTCAAGTTCACTCTCAGCCTCGTCTCGCCGCATCTTCTGTACCTTGAGCCAGTTCAGTTTAGCAATCGACTTGCTAGCGCATGCGATGACACGGAAACCACGGTGGGTGTAAAACGCGAGAAGTTCTTCGTAGTCAGATGGGAAGGTCTCGGGTCGGCAGATCTCCTTCATCACTTCAGGTGCGCCCTTGACGTAGATCTGACCGCTCTTTGAACCGAATTGCCTGACAATGACACTTGCACGTCTCAGCTGCGACACAAATTCGAAAGATTTGAGAACACCTAGCTCAACAGGCTTCCTGTCCGGATCTTCCTCGCTGTCGTCCACATCGTATTCGCGGCCGGCGGGTGGGCGCGCGACGGACGGGGAAAGCTTCTGCTCGGGGTCATCTTCATTTGCATTGCCAGATCTTTGCTCTCCTTCCTCGTAGTTCCAGCCAGTGAAGTCGAACATCTTGACATCGAGTGGGTCTCCGAGAAGTTCGTCGTCAATCTTGCGCAGTGAGTGGCAGGTTGCCATTGTATAAAGGATCGTCTTGTGCGCCAGATATTCCACGGTGGGGTCGCGGTCATGATACGATGAAGGTAAGATGTCATAAGGGTCAGCGAGGAGTTCACTGAACCTGTTCCTTGGCCGTTCGACTACGCGAACACCCAAGACGTCCAGTCCCTCTTCTGTCAGGGTTCCAGTCTTGTCAAAGCAAACAACGTCTAGCTTGCCACCAACGTTGACACGTTGAGGGCTGATGCAAAAAATCTGCTTCTGCTTGAGGCGGGACAGGGCGAAACTCGTTCCAATGGTCAGGGTGGCTGGCAATGCCGGAGGAACGACGATCGTGATCAAGTCGAGAGCGCGAACAACGATCAAGTGCCACGCGAGACCGAGATGAACGAAATTGATAAACGACGCAACAAATCCAATCATAGCAATGAATGCCATGACAGAGATGTAGCGGAAAGAATCGCGGTAGAACTTGAAGCCAGATGGCTTTGGGAAGAGCATAGAGCGTACGAGAGCGCCCTTGGTGGTGTTGAAGCCGGTACGAACAACCATGGCAAGGGCAGCTGCTTCGTCATCCTCATGATCCTCGTGTGGTCTGCGAGCGCGGATGATCTTCGTTCCGCTAAACAGCATGTGTCGTGCTACCTCGGGGTGCACCGCGGAAGCGCTGAGATCGAGCAGATCGAGCGACTGGTTGGAGACTGGAATCTTTGAGACTGGGATAGACTCGCCAGTCAGCATGCTCTCGTTGACAATGCAGTCACCAGAAAGCAAAAGACTGTCGCAGGGGAGCACAGTGAGCGCAGGATCTGTGACTTCGTAGACATCTCCAGGTACGAGTACTGTGGAATCGACGTGGGTCCAGAATCCGCTCCGTAGCACACGGACTTCGCACTCAAACTTGGACACCTCTCGCAATCTCTTCATCGACGCCTTGGTCTCCAGTAGTGTGGTGACGATACTGACAGCGGAGATGATGAAGATGGCGCAGGCGTAGTAGTAGTACTCATCAATCGACCAGAGCAGCAAACTGGCAATCTGGAAGACGTAGAAAGGATGGAAGACCTCATCCACCAAGAGCTGGCCAATAGTCTTCTCGGCGATATCGATCATGTTCTTTCCAAAGACCAACTCGCGGTAGTCGCGCTCGTCATTATCGAGACCTTCACGGAGGGCGGAGACTTCGGTCCAGGTGGGATCCTTCCAGGTGTTGGCCAGTACAAACTTGTCCTTGAGCGGGTGGTAGACGAAGCGAATGTAGCGGTAGTCGAGACAGCACAGTTCCTTGATGAGGGGGTCTTCATCCTCGTCCCAGTGTCCAAGACGGCCCTTTTCGGATTCTCCAAAGACAGTGGACAGCGAGCGGCCGTAGACTTGTCGACTGACGTCTTGCAAAGCAAACTCTCCCCATTGGTTTTCGACCACGACCCAGTCGCAGTCTTTCAGTGGCGTGGACCGCCCTATGATGGCGACCCTCCATCTGGGCAGCCACCTAAACAGGAGCCAGCCCAGTCCGAGCGTTGCAATGCAGATGGTGGCGTATACGGCGAAGCCAATCGGCGACGTTTTGAAGCCGGCGACGACGATGGTCAGGTCCTCGGTCATGATGTAGATTTTCTGGTTGGACCGTCTCCCCCTCCAATCGATACCCGAGCCCACGCTGCCCGTCGACGAGTGCCGGTGCAGAAGCGGCCTGTCCACGGATTTCCTGCTGCCGCTCGACTTGCGCCGCGAGGGCGAGGGCGAGCCTGTGTGCGACGACTGCGACGACAAGCCGGCCTCCATGTCGTCGAGCTCGTCGGCCGTGTAGCCATTGTATTCGCTCTCGCCGTCGTCGAGAATGGCGCTGTCTTCGTCCTCGGTGCCCTGGCCAGAGTCCTGCTCCTCGTCGTAGTAGGCAAAGCTCGTCAGGCTAGCCGTCGAGTCTGCCCTGTTGCGGCGGCGGTGCGAAAAGGCCGAGACGCTCGTGGGCACGCTCTCACTCATAGGGCCGGAGAAGACCTGTGTTGTTCTTGTCAGCTGCTGACCAGGCCTCTTTCGTCGGCGGGTGCGGTGGTGCCTGTGTGCAGTGGTGTGGGACATGGGCTTGGGCTTGGGCATGGGGCCGAGTTCGAATACCTCATCGTGGGCCATCTCGACGTCTTCCATGAAGCTTGCCCTGTGCCACACGTCAGTTGCTGTCTCTCGCTATCTAGCCTGCCGCCGCCGTCGTGTCACGTACTCGCTCAAGTGGGAGCCGCGACGGTACATGGCGCTCATCCGTCGAGTACGGCGCCGCTCTGGGCTCCGGTTGTCGGCCATGTCGTGTATGCGCCAATTGTTCGAGCTCGCGATTCAGGTCATGGTGTTGAGCCGGCGTGGGAATAACGTCCGCCGAAAGTTTTGGCTGCCGCGTCGGCAAAAGCTTGGAGATAGCGCGTCCACTATGACGGAGTTTGGGCACCCTTCACGAGTCTGCCTATGCTTCTTTGGGCCACATCCAGGAACCGACCAGCCCAGCCCAAGCCCAGACGATTTTCAAATTGTCTCCGACACATGGATGTCTTTAGACGTGCTATCACGAGACTCGAGGCCACGTGACTGCACCATTACTGCAGGTGGTTGACTGTTTCGTCACACTATTCAATGTTATCCTCCTGACGCTCCGCTTCTTACATGTAATACCTCAATACCTCAGTCACGTGCACACCATACCTTCTCGAATCCCCAATGTCTGCTTGATTGCCCAAACGCATCTTTCTCAGTCTTGCAACATGAATGCTATCTGTAGGTAACAAAGAAGTATGGCGGACTACTAGCTAACATGAATCGTCCGTCTCATCTTCCACCCCCTCACTCTGCTCACATCATCTCCCCAATTTCCTCCTGGGCCATGAAGACCACTGCGCCCGCTAAACCACTCCCCGCCCCGCAATCTTCTCCTCAACAAACACCCCCACATCATCCAGCGCCGCCCCCACCGCTGGAATCGTCCCCCTCGCAAACGCAATAAACCCATGCGGCGCCCCCGGATAAACCCTCACCACACTCTCCCCACCCCACATCCCCCACTTCGCCCCCATCATCACACTATCATCCAGTAACGGATCCTCGCTGCCGCACGTAAACAGCGCCGGCGGCAGCCTGCCCGCATACTGCCTGAGATCGGCCCAAAAGGGGCTGATGGATGGGTGGCGCCGCTCGGCTTCCGTAGTGTTGGGGAGCAGCGCGGCCACGTAGGCTGTCATGACGGCGTGGTCTATGACGAGGGCGCGGGCGTGGTGGTGCATGTGGGGGAGGAAGGAGGACAGGTCGTAGCAGCCGTAGTGTAGGAGGAGGGCTGTGAAGGAGAAGGAAGGGGTAGTGGTGAGGAGGTGGAGAGCAGTGAGTATGGCGAGGTGGGCGCCTGCAGACTGGGTGGTTGTCAATAGTTGAGTTACTGATCAACTGTCAAAGGTGGGTTATCATAGGGCCTACGTACCTCACCTCCAGTAAACAGCAACTCCCCGCCAAACTCCTGCTTGCTATTCTCAACAAGCCACTCCGCAGCATCAAAGCAGTCCTCTACACCCTTCGGCCACGGGTCCTCGGGCGCAAGTCGATACCCAATCGACACGACAGTAACACGATAGTGATCTGCCATGTACTTCAAATACGGATCCTGACTACCCCCCTTTATCGTCAGCAAAATCCCCTCCCTCCATATACCCCAATCCCACCCAGATGGATCTTCCCCCTCCAAAACCAAGATACCCACCTGCCCACCCAGCCCAATGCAGCAAAACAGGGGAAACAACAATAATAAACTTACTAAGCTTCGCTCATCAACACCCATCCTCCACCATGAATGTGCATATACACGCCCCTACTCCCCACACCCGCTGCCGGTTCAAATACCCGATACGGTATCTGGCGCCCCGGCTCTCGGGATGGTAATGCCGCGTTTCGGCCTTGGGGCAGGACGATGGGTTTGGGGAGGGGCGTCTTGCCTTGCCAGCGGAGGGTGCGGTAGGCTGGGGCGCCGACCTGGTGTATGTTAGATCATGGATGGAAAGATATATGAAGGGTGGTTGTTGGTGGGTGGTGGTATTGTTGGGTTATGAGGTACAGGGTATGGGTCTATGGATGTGATGTGATGCGATAACAATAATCCAAGACAAGAACTAACCTCATACCACCTCGGACCCTGTGCCCAAATCGCAATCAACTTCTCATTGAACGCCTTAGTCTCTGCGTCAATTTCTTCACTGGCGAATTTCGATGCTGAGATGGTAATGTCGGAGTGGAGTGGCATGTTGCGTATTCTTAGATTGCAGGGAGAGTATTGTAGTAGAAGAGTGAAGCTGATGTTTAGAGTGAAGGGTAGTAGTGGGAGAGAGGGGGATGCGCTATGGATACCACGTACAACTACTACAACCCACCCGCATCTACCTACACCATGCTATGCTATATTATCAGTAGTGGGGTAGTGGGGGCGGGGTTAGTTCCACGGGTTCCCGCGACGAAGGTCAGTCGGTCAACTCATCTTATTTCCGATACGTCTTGCATGAGAAGCGGGATACCATCTCTGGTATAGTTTGTAGTCATCGTATCCATGCTTGCGGGCGGCAATCAGGAGTGGAAGTTGCACATTGGGTCGCGATATAGTCACATAAAAGCAGCCGAAATGATCAAGCGACCAATATGGTGGTACTGTGTATTATGTATTGGGTATTGGTGTCAGGTAATGCTTACTGTTTACTCCTCGAACGTATCCGGGACGATGACATGGGTGAGTATGCTTTCCCATTGGCGCTAGGACGGGACCTTCGTGACTGCCCCTTGTCTTTGATGAAAATGGACTCGATGTATGCGACTAATGACGCGAAAGCTCTGAATGGGTACAACACAACGTTCCAAGCTGTTCGAATGATATGTGTGGTGGTTCCCACAATCCAGCTCATCGTCATCACGATGAGACCAGGTCGCTGCCCGGTTCTCGCAGCCGCAGCGGCAAGCGATAATGCATCCCTCAGGCGAATCTCTAGCTCGTGGAAGCGCGCTTCTGTTTGCATAGTCTCTGTCATTTGACGTTTCTCGTAGCGCCGTACTGCACGTGTGAGGGCATCGAGTTGCAGCTGGGTGCTTTTTGTGACTTTGGCACTGATCTCTGTGATGTCGATGTCGGTAGAGAGTGGTCCCTCCAACCGGGCTTCGAGCTCAGCCACCCGTTGTGAGAGTTGTTGAATCGTCTGCTGGTCCTGAGGGTCCGCTTTGACAATGCGCTGTAGGTGCCATATCTTCTCGTCGCGGAGCTTGATGACTTGCTTGAATGGTCGGTACTCGGAGAAGAGGATGAAGATGACTAAGTTGAAATCTGACACTACCCCCTCTGTACGCGTGAGCTGGCCTCTTAGCGTGTGTAGCAAGGCTGCCCCTAGTAGAGGCCCAAGGAAGCAGGCAAACAGAGCTGTGAGCTCTTCTCGCCTCAATGCTTTGCGGGCAGTGCCCTGCGCAGCCGAGGCAACTGCCGCGTCATTGCAATCATCAACGTCTCTTGATTGTGGGATATTGCGATTCCCTTCCTCAGTAGACTGTGGACGCTCTTCGGCACCCTCCAAGTCATCTTCGTCTTCCTCTACAATGCTGTCGTCAAATTGTGTGGGGCTCAGGCCATTATAGTCGTAGTGTCGCTCCTGGGCCGCATGGTACCAATGCCTTCTCCTTATAAGCAATCCGCCACTCAATTGCTGCGTTGCTACTCACCAGGGAACCGATACAAACCAATGTAAAAACCACGCTGCCATTCCCAGGATCAGCAGGTCTGTTGCCATGGCTGCGCCATTCTCATACGTCAGTCCTACAATGGCAGGCACAATTGCAGCCACGACAGGTATTGAGATCCAATATGTTGGCTCATCTATCGCCCCGGGTCTGGCCATAGCGTGCTTTCCATCCACCCGTAGGAGATCATCCATTGATGACTGGGAGGAGAAGCGCGTCTCTGAGTGATTGGAGAGGAGAGAGCTGCGACGCCGTGACAGCCTGGGCGGAGAAGATGCGCCTGCACCGTCCGCAAAAGTGGCTGCGCGATTTAGCATCCTCTGACGGAGTTGTGGATGTATCTGAGGGGAGCCAGAAGCGTGGCTTTCGGAAGGCGCGCCCTCCATTTACAGCCCGCGACGTCGCGATGAACGAGTGGAAGGTAGGTGTATGTGGCCTGTTTGAGTGAACTAGGATGGCAGCGAAGGAAGCGCAACAGTGCACATCTGCATTATGCGTCGTACTCCTAGAAAGCGTCCCATGTGCGAGGGCTGCAGCATATCACCACTGTTGGGCGCTCTAGTGACGCGCGATTTGAGTGCCACAGAGTCGTGTGCCCGCTGAGAGGACCTCGGAAGTGCATGACGCTAAGTTGATTCTGGCTACGTCATGGGGAACTGTAGAATCCAAGGGGCCTTCTGAATCTCCTCACTTCACACAAGAGCAATAACCTACATTGCCATGAACACTGTTAAACATCCTCTTGGAAATCAATGTCAAACATAACCGATCTCCATGTCGATGGTTACAGTATTCTCCTTGAGCGGCAATGCCGACACATTTCGAAAAGCCATTGCCATGTGGCAGCAGCGACCGCAAGGGAGACCCAAAACTTCCATTGCAGCCCCTAGGATCTCAAAGGATCAATTAAACGAGACTGTAAATGATTACGAATATGTCTCTTGCTTCGCCCGTTGTTGCTGCTTATTCCCTATTGCTCTCTCACGGAACTTTCTATTCAAACCTCAATTCGGTCTGGTGAGGTCTCACTAACATTCCCACCAGCTTGATGTCCGCAGCCGACAACCAGAGCGCTCAGCAAGCCCGGGTTCTCAATAGGCCAGGTTGATTCAGACTATTGCTGGAACCCTTTGGCTCACTGCGTGCACTAGGTCGATTTCGCCTTGCTGGACCTTCTTTTACCGCTTAAGTCTATGCATGTCAATCAGGAGTAGCTATTGAGAGCTATTGACCCGCGAGTTAGCGTGTGAGACCTGTTGACATGCAAGAGCTCAATTAGAAACTATCCATTCCCGAGGACAGCATGTCGATAAACTTTGGCCTGCCCTCTTCGTCAATCCTTTCTACTTCTGCCACTCGGATTTACTTCTTCCAGTTCTCATTTGTCACTGCTACTTTGAGAGAATCTATCAGGACGCCGAGGGACAAAGCCGTATACGCCTTTATCCACAGATATTCAGTCCGTGGCTACATCCGCAGATCCAGTCGAGACCGGCCTAGCCGGTGCTACCGGAAGAAGGTTGACGTCTTCTCTTGCTCATACCTACTTAGCTATGGCTTTCCTTGAACTCACTCCAGCACATGGGCACGACTTTTCAGGTATGTCCTATTACAACCTCACCACCAACTTCACTGGCAACCAAATCGCCCCTCTCCATCCTCAGGCCATCCTCCTCCCCGTATTCGCTTTTCCAGCATGGATACTGTGCCTTCCCTCCCTAGTATGGCACTTCAGTCAGGGGAACATTGCAGTCGGCTCTGTGATTACCTGGGTCGTCCTCAATAACTTCTGCAATTCCATCAATCCACTCATCTGGCCTCGCGACAATATGCGGGAGTGGTTCGATGGGAACATCTGGTGTGACATTGGTGTTCGCATCCAAGTCGGTACTATCGTCGGTATCGCTTCCTCCACAGCCATGGTCATCCGCAAGCTGGCCAGGGTCATGGATACGACCAACATTATCGTCTCTTCGAGCAGGAACAGCAAGCTGAAAGACAAGATTTGGGAGGTTGTGTGGTGCTGGGGCTACCCAATCTTCATAATAATCCTGTTCTACCTCGTCCAACCTATCCGCTACTTCATCTTCGGCATAGTTGGTTGCATCTCCGGATACGATACCAGCTGGCCCAGCATCGTCCTCAGCTTCATTTGGGGGCCCATCACCATGTTGGTTGCCACATACTATGCAGGTAGGCGTCCACCTCTGACATAAACCCATATTGTCACAGCTAATCAAGATCAGTCCTCCTTGTCTACCGCCTCTACAGATATCGCCGTGAATTCTCTCGACTCATCTCTGCTCGCAACACTACCAAATCCCGCTTCATCCGCCTCTTCATCCTCTGCATGATTACCGTCGTCGCATACACGCCCTACACATTCTGGCTCCTCTTCACCACGTGCAAAGCCATCAAAGACCCGTACGACTGGAAGCGCATCCACGGCCCTGAGTTCAACACCATCATGAAGATCCCCGCGCTTGGCCAAGTCAGTCTCGAAAAATGGATTCAAGTCGCTACAGGCTATGTCATCTTCCTTGTCTATGGCACCGGTGCAGATGCACACAATCTGTACAAGAAGATGCTGCTTCGTATTGGCATGGGCAAGTGTTTCCCCAGCTTGTACAACATGAACAGTGGCTCCAGTACACCGTCTAGCTTCATCGCAGCGAGGACTTGGGGCTCGAATATGTCGTCTAGGGCCAAGAGCCTGTTCTCGTCTAAGAGTGGCTCCGAGACTGGCACTATGGATGGTACCACGGTCAATGGCTCGGTACGGCACAACTCTGTTGCGCCTCTGGATGCTGCAACCACACAAGACACGTTCTCGTGTGGTTCTAGGTTCTCGTTATTCAGCCGAATCTTCAGTCGCCAGCCGCGCCGTACCGATATCTTACCACTTTACTCGCGCGAGTACGCTGGCGGGAGCTTGGCAAACATCACTCAAGTCCAATTGTCCAACTATACTCCATCGAGTGGTACCAGGACTGATGCATGGGCGACTGATGCCCCAGCACCTCCCGGGATCAGCGGCACATTGGGCGTACACATTGTGCGCGAACTGCACCAGTGCTGCTGCAACCAGGACGCCATGGAGAAAGAGAGCAAGCCATCCAAGGATTGTGCTTGATGATGATGATGCAAAAATTCGGGTCAGCAATTCGTGTTCGTTTCCCCAATGCAGGCTCCTGCCACTGTCAGGACCTGTTTTCACCCTGGAACAGCGGCACTGAATCCATGTAGTTGTCCTCCCCCAACAGTCCCCTATTTCATCATTCACCAAGTCTACATCTTTACGACAGCTATCCATTACACACTACTGCACTTCGACCACCTACGAGCAATGTTTCTGCCATTTATGCTTTCAGGCCTTATGTGGTCACATCACAAGAGGCGATTGTTTACGGGAAGGATACTGCTATTTACGACTTTCACTGTCATTTACTAGTTATTCCATTCAATAATGAAGACTCCTGATTCACTTTTTTCCACTGACATCTTGAGGTGGTTGGGTCGTGTGCTTAATTTGAATGGAAATGGGTTGGTGGTTCGACTGAAAACGACCAAGGGTCTCTCGGCGATTGACGCGTCATGTCAATTGAAGCTACCCGCCAGTTGAGATATCTCTACTGATCGGAAAGATCCCTGTGATAACCTCAAATCGAGCAACGAGAATGACGCATACTCTGTCCAGAGTGCAAGGGTGTTAATAAAGCTAGTATGGTAAATACACGTCACGCACAATGAATATACACAATATTGTCGTGAAGCATTTTTGATTCTTTATCATGATGTCCACACGGCGATGTATCAGTCAAAGACAAGCCTCCCCAAAAGGAGACGAGCCGGTGTTAGAGTGACCATCGAAGCAGTGTTCAAGTAAACTCTCGAAGCTCTCAATAGAGGCATTGACCAGCGTCCATCATTTCCCCCAATCCAGCACTATCGTAACTTTCCGGAGTGGTAGTTGAGCTTGCGTGTCGCGTGTCTGCCGTATGACGTAATGCCGTCGACAGATGATGTCGCGAGCCGGGCGGAAAGCAGTGCGTAGAAAACGTGTCGTTCATGAATCGTTATCGTTCAGAATTGAGGTCGTGGTTGCTGAGATTGAGTGGGCGAGACGTTTATTTGCTGAGTGTTCATTAGATCTAATGTTGGTTCAAAAGTCGCTTTCGGTATACTTACGAACGAGCCCTCGTCTTTCTTCTCTTACGCTTGAGACGGCGAACGCGCTTCTTCCTCCATTTGGCTCTCATCTTGTCGGCTGGCTAGTGAGGTTAGCAACTGCGCTTCAGCTGCAGGGATTTGCGGGACCGGTGAGGATGCTCAGGATGCAGCTCAGTGAGCTTGATTGAGCATCATGAGGCAACATCCGAAGGCGCAATTGCACACTTACATTGCTTGGAGATGAGTGTCGTGGGTTGCAGAAGAGAAGGTGGGCTGCAGCTGTTCTGAGCTCTTTGTTGTGCGTGCCCCGCTCGCTTAAGCGATCGCGCTAACGGACGTAATGGGGATGGCGCAACTTGGCGAACCTCTGTCACGCGTCGCGTCCCTGGCCTTCTGTATACTTCCGGGCATATCTTTCGAGTTCGATTACCAGGCGTGAGTGCGGCGTTGCATGATGGCAGACGAGGTCGTGGCGTGGTTGACTATCCGGATAGCAGGCGTCAATGCGTTTGGTATGTCACTACTTACCCCTACACTATTTTTAACTAACATCAACAGACACACAGGGCGGTTACATCGAGGTGTGTGGGAACGAGCAGTTCTACCTTGGTCGGGATACAGAGCTTTGGTGAGGGCGCTGTGGTTCCCCTCATGGTAAGGACTAGCTCTAATCGTTGCTAGTCGCTACTCGTGGAGCGATGACCTCACCATCTCGAGAAAACATCTTCGCATTCATTGCATCTTATATGAACAAGACCCCGTGGCTCAGATTGCCCCTTTCGTCTATGCCACGGATTTGTCAGCAAATGGTACTTACCTGAAGAAGAGCAATTCAGCATGTGTCGGGTCACAAGACCAGGGGATCCTAATGGGCCATAATAACTGTTTTCTGTTAGAACACGGCGACGAGCTTTGCCTCTCGGACAGTGTGACGCTGATTTACGCGCCCAAGGCACGTGGTAAGGAGGCTATATTATCGCCAATTCAACAACAGGAGAAGTGCTCCTTCGCTTCGCGTTACTCCGTCACTGGCCGGATGCTAGGCGAAGGTGGGTACGGCCGAGTCTTGGTAGGTATAAATCAAGAGACGCAAGGACAACTTGCCTGCAAAATTGTACCGATTGGCCACCTCCACGATACTCTCGTTGCCCCAAATGTGGCGCCTTCTCCAGCAGGGCCAGAGGAGCACACCACAGGAACCAGACAGCAATGGCCGACAAAAGTATCCAGGTGCTTCCGCGAGTTCGATATTCTCAAAGATTTGAGCCATCCGAACGTGGTCACTCTGGAAAAGGTATTCTGGAGTCCCAACACGATATACATTTTCCAGGAATTGGTCACTGGTGGGGATCTCTTCTCCTTCCTCGAGTTCAAAGGTGGTCGTTTGAGTAGCATACATTCAGCGGTCATCATGCGCCAAGTCTTGAAAGGCATCGAATATCTGCACGACCAGGACATTGTGCATCGGGATCTGAAACCAGACAACATCCTGATGACATCCCTTGACGACGGCGCTCGTGTTGTGATCACGGACTTTGGTAACGCAAGGTTCTTGCCAAATGGCAAACCTGCTAGCCATAACGCGATCAACAAAAACCTGCGCATGTTCTCCTATGTCGGAACCCTGGAGTTTGCTGCACCAGAGATACACAAAGCCAATAAAACCATCCCTATCGATGGAGGCTACTCGAAAAGTGTGGACATGTGGTCTATTGGATCAGTCACAGCTACTTTACTGACTGGAGATGTCATCTTCACTGACCGCGCGCATCCAAAGTATGAGAAGGATCCTCGAGCTGTCATCATGACCCTTGCAGGGAAGTGCGACCTGAGTGTTCTTGATGATCAACACCATCCAGTGTGGGGAACAATTGGTGATCGTCCAAAAGACTTCATCAAGAGGCTTTTGGTGCTTGAGGAAGAAGGTCGAATGGCGGCTGATGAAGCACTCGAACACCCTTGGTTCGCAGCCTATGCTGAAGACTTTGAGAGGCTGTATGCGCGCTCAATCAAAAACTGGAAGCCACGCGAGCGGAATCTACATCTGGTTGAACGTATCTCCACATTTTTGCCTGGACCCATCAAAGGCCGAGGATTCGAACAGAATTCGGGCGAAGCATCAGCCTCACATTTTTTCGAATCTACACATGACAGCGCAACCCATGCATACCAGGATATGGCCCAGGACTTTTCCAATGCCCACGTCTGGCGCACTAATACGCCTTTGCCCCCCATTTGGGAAGACTACGAAATTGGTCAGTTTGCGAGTCAAGTGGAGCCTCTATCGTGTAGCGTTGACGATACTGCGCATGAAGAAAGGGACTTTCACGAGCCTTTGTCCGGCAGCCACCAGTATTTCTCCAGTTCCAAGGGCATTACTATGGGCGATGGGCTTGGCCGCCATATTTACGGTGCGTCACTAACAAGAACGAGTCAACACTCTATCGACAAGGCAGTTGTGGGCAATAAGCATGACGAAGATGCTAAAGGAGACGATGACGACCCTCAGTCTTCCGAGAGCCTGAATAACATCCAAAACATTTACTCACAGCGAAATAATGGTAAGGGATCACTACCAACGCTGGATCCTAGCGACACACACGAATCAGTTCTGGTGGGCGAGACACCACTTTCTGAACAGCCCCAACTTGTCGCGAGTGATGATGATGATCAAGACGACGAGAGCTATCAACAGACGCAGTTCCCAGTAGAGTGCCGACGCCAGTGGAGAAGTGTAGCCGAACAGCAGAGTTCTATTCTTGTTTACGAAACCCCACCTCAGGTTAGTTCCGTGCATCAGCATTCACTTCACTCGACATATTCTCAGCGTTTCCAACATGGCTACGCCTCTGAGCCAGATGTTGAGCAGCAGGAGGATAATGTTTACGACAAGCGCAGAAGACTGTCTCCGTCTCAAGCTTGATTGCCGAATCTACGATTGATCTACTGCTAATCTCGCAAGCCTAAGATGAACGACTAATCAACTGAAATACATGGATGGTAATACGTTCATTAGCTCATTAAATTCTACCTCTTTTCTCAAGTACATGTCCCATACCACCATATCATTACTTCTGTTCTCTTCTCCATCGTGTTTGTGCTAGCCATGCTTCGTATTTGTGATTCCAACGAGATTTGCATATGAGCCCACCAAAACAGTAGTCTCTCCCACAATTCGATTCTATCATACATCTTGTTCAAAGGCAAATTGTCTTGCGTTTCCCATTTGTGTTAATCCATATGAGCATGTGGCTGTTTGCCAATCTCCTTCCAGGGTTTGACCACCGCCAAGAGTATCTTCACGCCTCACTCCATCTCCATGTCCAAAACGCGCCATCAACCCACCCAGCAGATAACCGAACCCCTCCTCTCAAAGCTTACAATATTGTTCGTCTGGACTTCTCTTGCTCTTATCCATTCTGCGCTCTGACATGCACATTTGCCCAACCGTCGTACAAGACATGCCGTCTACTTCTCTGGAGCACTTGCCCCGCTCGTGACTGCCCATAAGGACACAGATGACCCAAAGACTGCCGACCAGTGCGCAGTTGTAAGTAACTTGTCCCCCACATCAACTGCCCATATCCAGCTGACCCAGAGATAGCTGTGCATCCACACCCATCGTGACCGACGAGCACTAAAGCTTCGCTACACGACGACAACACGCGCCCACCCAAAAAAAAACCCTACCGCATCGCTGCTACGTCTCTGCCAGGGCATGACGATCTTCAACATATACGCCGCTACCCCTGCCACAAGCGGCATCTCCATGACCTACGGTACTTGTATCGCAGGCAACAGCGCGCAAACCTCGTCACGAGACTGCGATAGAACAGGCGACCAAGGATGGCGCGCCTTGAACGCGATGATACGGTCATCAAAGCTAGCCAGGGCAAGCTCCGAGCCATATCACAAGAGATTCTCTACCAGCGTGCTCCGAGCACGCGGTCGTCCTGCGACTCTGGCTTTATCGGGACTCTCCTGGGTATGCAAAAGCGTTCACGAACACATCTGAGATGGCATTTCGAGAACCAAGATATTGGAGCCATTACATACGTGCTTGTGGTGGCATATTTGAGCACGATGGGGTTGTCTCTTTGATGAGAATTTCTGGAGTTGACCACTCTGTTGAGGGCCAGGCAGTTGCCTCCATAGGGGATCGAGACTCGACTGCCTGGAACACAGAGGACGAAGTAGAGGACCCAGACAATGCGTTCGATCCTGGTCGAAAACCCAACAACGTTGTAGACTGACGAAGACGACTCAGATTTTGAGTAAGTTCGGCTATGAGCAGGTTCATGGTGGAGGAAGAAAGGCATGGACGACGGTGACCAGAGTGCGCGACACACAGGAAGAGGAGTGATGAACCTACGAGTAGCCTAATATCGTTTAGCAGAATAGTCTTTGAGCGATTGATATACCCAGTCAGCAGCCAGCGAGCAGAATAGTGAGTATAGACGTAACAATGCAATCCCAATAAGTGTTCAGATCTCCGCTGAATTTCTGCAAGCATATGCAGCTTCAGCATACATAATTCATAGACGTGCATCACAATTTTGAGTCGCCTTTTAGCGTTCAGAAAAACTTGATGTCATGGGTCATGTGTTGTGGCCAAAAGCCTTTGCGTGCCAGTGCATGTGCCGCTCAATCAATCGTGCTGTGCCAAGTATATAAACCCATGCATCCGTCGCCCTGCCTCTTGCATCCTTATAAGCAGACCCGCCTCTTCCATAATATTCCGAAACCACCCACGCGGCTCTTCATGACTTGCGGGTGTGCTCCGCTCTTCTGAAAAGACCCGAGCGTTCCTTCATGAGCTTCACGATGTCTCACAAGTCTACATGAGATCACTGAGCCATGTATGTGCGAACAGAGACCAGGATGATGCTCATGTGGAACTTTTGGTGAGGAAAGATACGGTAATAGTGCCAGTTCACCTCATGAGGACATCACTCAAGCAATGTAGCAAGGATTGAAGAATGAAAGCAGGAAAGTAAACTGCTTTCCGTCATTACTATATACATACAATATTATACAGATACAAAATAACGCAAAAAAAACCCCCCAAAAAAGCAACGCAAAGGAAAGCAACGCAAATGAAAACAGTATAAAATAAAACAAAACAAAACAGTACATAACAAATAAAAAAAAGAATACAAGAGAAAACAAAACAAATACAAAAGAAGAGGATACATGAAAAAAACAAAAACAAAAACAACACAAACAAGAAAACAAACGAAAACCAGAACATTGTCATCAGATCCCACAACCTCCACAACCTCCAACCCCCTTAATCCCCTCAACGCCGTGTGCCCTTGGTCTTCAAGGCCGCCAGCGACTTGATTTGCCGCCCAGCGGGAGCTGGGGTGGGCGCGACCGCAGGCTCGACGCAGTCGTCGTCCGTTTCCCCTTCAGCGTCGACGTCAGAGTCCAGCTCTGACGACGACGAGCCAGCATCGTCCGACTCGTATCCCGCCAGCGCAGCAAGCTCATCGTCATACTCCTTGCTCATCGCAGGAGGTTCCGACTGAGTCTGTGCTGGCTGACGGGAGCCCGAGCCGTAGATGCTGTCACTGTCGGAGTCGTGACGATTAGGGCTGGATGCCCGCGACTGAAGAGGGGAGAAGGGAGGGTAAGAGGCGTAAGAGGCTGGGGAGGAGGGGGAACTGTCGTCGTCGGCGTCCGAGGCCGCCGTACGTGCCTGGAGGCCGCTGAGGGACTTTCTGGGCTTGGCATGAGGACCAGCCTCATGGGATTGCCACCCAGAAAGTTCACGCCTCAGGTCTTTGACCTCTTGTTCCAGAGCACGTACGACAGCCTCGTACAAGAGGTGTGTTTCCATCACCTCGGCAACCCTACCCTCCATGACCAAAACCGCCTTCCGAACGGCGGCGTTGATGGCGTCGTGGATGTGTGTTTGTAGTTGGTGGAAGGGGTAGGCCATGTTGGATAGGGTGCCGAGGAGATGGACGGCGTCGATGTTGGCGGTGGCGGGGGAGTGGAGGAGGGCGTAGGTCCAGGCGGACCCAGCCGCCGAGACGCCCGTGAGGAGGAAGGAGAAGAGGAAGATGATGAGGAGGAGGAGGCGGGGGTCTGCCGGCTGGTAGTAGGTGGCCGGCAGCTGGCCCTCGATGGGGTTGCTGATGTTGTTCATTTTGGTGGTGTGGTGTGGTTTTGGTGGTGTTGGTTGTGGGTGTGGTTTTTTTGGGTGCTTGGAAAATTCTTCGTGAGAAATGAGGATTTGTGAGACTTGGATTTCAAGCTGCGGAGGGGGTCTGGGTCGCTTTATATATCCAGCGTGCAAACGCACAGAGCGTGACAGCTGTTACAATAACATATTCAACCCACTTTCACCTCAGGTCCGTACAATAGAAACGGCAAGGAAGATGAGACCCACCCTATTGTCCGCAATAGCAGAATCAGCGCACAATAACTTGTACCATGAGTTATTGGCCAGTAAATGGAAATTGGTATTGTACTTATGAAGTCACCCGGAAGCTCAATTGACGACTTACCAGAGACAACAGTACGCCTATGTGCAGTATGTAGTACGCTCTAACTTGCCTCAGTTTGCGAGTCAAAGTGAGCATGGATCTCCGCTTGTCATTTTGCAAGAAAGTCTGGAAATGCTAGGTGAATCTGGGTTTGTCAGGGAGTCACCGATTTGGAAAGGAATCTCTCACGACATGTCTACTTATTGTCTGGCTTTTCGCGTCTCTTTCGCATATCAGAAGTCTTCTTCACTACGAAGAGGAAGCACCGCATGCAACTGAGACCGTTGGCCTAGCAGCAAAATTTCGCCTCATCTATGTCACGAGCTTCAATGTAGTGATGTTGCAAAAATCTGTAGTTGTTAGTACACGATTGTGCTAAGCGAAAGGTTCAATGCGCTGCACCAGGTATCGGTATCATGTTTCAATTGACCATCATTCTTGCGCCTGTGAAGAGATAGGAGATGCACTCGCCCTCGCCCCAGGAGTACGCTCATCCGCGATACATGACCTTTCCGTCAGCATGAAAGCAGACTGGGTGGCCATTCATCCTGAGGCGCTGCAGATGCAGCCTGATCTCATCCAGTAATTCTGCTTCGTCTCAAGGATGATTTGCAATTAGTCATATCACGCAGTCTGTGTTCCCCATTGTCACAAAGCATCACCAACTGCCTAACCATGGGGTTTGAGGGAATGGAACGGAGCTGAATCTAGAGGACAAGGACTTCACTTTCTAATTGGAGCAGATGAATTGGTCCTGCAAGCGTCGAATCACGCCACGCGCATCTTGGTCACACTCACACCCATCCTCGAGCGCGTTGGTTAACGCAGCTCGTAGATGAGGTCCTGCAATTCTTAGAGGATATGCTGACACCTACAAGTCCTGATCTTGCGATAAGCGAATGATACATACAGCTGCGAAATTGTCCTGGATATCCCTATATGTAGTAAGCTGCTAAGTTAACAATGCTCGTGAAATCGACTAGACTCACTCCTCGCAGCCTAGAAATCGGCTTCTCCCGCCTTACGCTCTTGCATTAATTTTGTGAATCGTGCTTCTGACTCGTTGCGCTCTACCGCAGCTTCCGAGGAAGTTTAAACAGTCTTATTCGGAGCATGCCGATGTCTTCACTTCTCCCATCGGCATATTGCATCCGTCGTTCTTCATCCGCAGCCTTTCCAAGTGACCTCTCGCGGAACAGGGTACAAGCATGCAATTTTGGCATACTCGGAGTCATGTGGATGATAGAAACAAGGATATCTTGGCTCCCAAGTCGGAAGGCTGACCTGCCTGGAAATCTCATACACCATGGATGTTGCTATAAGTCTGACGGTGCGCGTGTACTAGGTATCGTGGCCCAATTTAGCGTGACCTAACCAATTCTGACCTACAGACAGCCCGGTCGGCCTTGACTTGAGACAGGCATGATAGCATTTTCCCATCGCAACAATTGTGCCATTGTCACAGATTGATCCGTGTCAAGTATGTCTCCGGCTGAGATACTTTGGAAGTACCGGCCGGACATGGCAGGACAAATTTTGCATCCAACGCGTCACGGTCATGACTGTGCACAACTCCAAAGCTTACCTGGGCGCCGCGTTGCTAGTAAGTGACATAGATGTTGAGCGGTGTTCCCATCGTTATGTAGTGAAGTGTGCATGCGTGTAGTTAGCTTTTTTCGATAACGATTGCTGTCACTCTAGAAACCGGATTGTCGTGATTGACGAAGAGGAACCGTCACCAAAATGAGAATCAGGCGTAGATCAGTCGCATTTGCACAAAACTCCAAATACTGAGGGCAAGATTGAGGGTAAAATTGCATCGCTTGCAGCTGACGCCAATAGTATAATGTTATGATATGTCAAGAAGAGAATCGTCAAGGTTGTTTCGAAGCCCAACCGAATATGTACGACCAAGATATAAAAAGACCATGTCCAGCCAAAATCAAGTTACCAGCCAATACGATGCCTTTTCCTAAGCGCCTGGCTAATGCCAACCCCGTGTTGCAAACCGTGTTCGTGATACCGCAACCGCGATACATCTAAGAAAAGTCCCTGGGGTGGCTCCTACGAGCCTTGGACACGAGACCAAGCGCGACAGAGGCGAGCTGAGGACCAGGTGCGACCTCGATG
Source organism: Plenodomus biglobosus (assembly GCA_022343325.1). Taxonomy (NCBI): domain Eukaryota; kingdom Fungi; phylum Ascomycota; class Dothideomycetes; order Pleosporales; family Leptosphaeriaceae; genus Plenodomus; species Plenodomus biglobosus. The sequence continues at coordinate 36,716 of JACTNT010000025.1, read as the reverse complement.
GTCTTCCCCGCTTCGTGCCAGTACAAATCCCACTGAAGGAGCGCGTCGCCCTCGTGGTAGAGCTCTGTGCCTTTCTTTCCGGCAGGAACACTGGCGGAGTCGTCACCGCCCGTGACCCTGATGTTGAAGGCCTGCGGCCAGAACTGCCTCTGTGAGACGCCACCGTTGTTGTGGATGGAGGCGACTTCAGTGCGGAGAACGTAGTTGCCGCTTGGGATCTCCTTAGGAATAACGACGCTCTGGGCGTTGCCCTGCTCGTAGAATATCTTATCGGTACCCCAAAATCCGGTCTGACCCTGTGGAACGCCTTCAGAGTAGCGGCCTTTTCGGTAGTCTATCAGGGCGCTCTGGTGAATCTTGAAGAACTTGAGCTCCGTCTTATCAACCTTCGCGCAGTCACCGTTGCAAGGGGCGAGATAAGTGGCAGTCCAACCATGGTGATCGCACGACCAGGCAGTCTCACCCTGGCCACAGACACCTTTGTGGGCCCAGTGGAAGGTAACTTCTTCTCCAGCAGGAGCGTCGACTGTGAATGGAGACGGCGACGCATCGGCGTGAGCGATCATGTCAGGGTGGTTCAACTTGTCACCCATCACAGGTTGCCATCCCCAGCCTTGTGCCGTCCACCATGCCGGTGAGTTATTGCCAGGATCCTGCTTCGCTGCTTGACGATAACCTTCATAAGATTTTCCGCCAGCCTCGAACAACTCCACGGAGGTGTGGGCGGATACAGTAGAGAAAAGAGCCGCGAGTAGGGCGGTAGTTTGGAAAATTTTGGACATGATGAAGTGTGTCAGGTGGGGATCTTTGTCAAAAAGAGTGGGTGGTGAGAATGAAGGTGATGAGTTTTGATAGCTCCAGAGCTATTGAAAGAGTGTCTAGTCAGGAGTGACTGGGTACGGTAAAGAATGACTGTGCAAAAAGCTTACTGAAGGAGAAAGAGTGATGAACAAGAGGGCAGAGATCTCCTTTTGTGTCGCTCACAGCCAAGCTATCCGGTTCTGGGCCGTTACTTTGGAGGCGCGTGCCATAAGCCCCGCCTATGCCGAAGTTGGAGAATTATACAAAGCGGCAGCCAGCTTACCTTCGCTCCTGGATCAAGCGTTACGGGTCAAGTTAGTGAGCGCTAATGTAGGTACGAAGGGACTAAGATTTAGTCACAGGTGGCTCGCCCGATGACATACATGGGCAGCCTGACTCCAGGGACACCTCCTATTCGCGATGCTCGATGGATGCATGCATCAATGGCCTATATCAAGTTTGATGCCGTGTCCGAGTGTCTGTCTTGTGGACCGGTCTTCTGTGCACGATGTTTTCACGGCGTCTAGACACCACTGCCAACACACTCCAAGCTTTTAGGTGGGCCACGGGTTCAACCGAGATGTGCAATCAGTCCAGTTTTGGCGAATCACAGCGTGTAGTCATTGTTGTTTACGTTTCGATTGACATGTTTTCGCGGTCGGATCACCACTCGGGCCTGATTTTACGAAAGACATGGCTATGACGGATCATCCGCTGCCGCTCGACGCCGCTGTTTCAGCCACTACTAGGCTTGGGCGCAGAAGCTTACAGCTATCGATAAAGAACGTGTCGACAGGCCGCAATTTCTCAACACATGCTGGGTGGATGTGGATAATGCTGCAGCTGAACACAGGGGTGATTCGGCCAAGACCGCGGAGCATGGAAGCTTTCAAGAGCTCTGGCACTGGGGCGGTTGGATTTGCATTTGCTAGACCCAAACCAGAAGCGCCACTCCCTACTGTGAAGTTTAATATCACACGAGGCACAGCCTACAACTGCGCATCCGTTCATTGTCCCTCTGTTCAGTTTATGGAGGGTGGAGGGATCCTTTGTTGCACAATGAGATGTCTTTGAAACTTCCATGCAAGCGACCACAACGAAACTCCAACGAATCGAGCCTCCAGGCCTCCGTCCTCTATCCACAATTTGCAGCTTTAGCCAATGCGCGTATCGTTGCTGCAGGTCTCCGATGCAGCAATCCTTTTCGTATGAGCGATACCCCGCCCTCGGTCCCGACTTTTGGAACCTGCCTGTTGTGTATGCGATGATGTGTTACCCGACCACCTTCGCGGCAGCTAAAGATGTACCCGTGGTTAGATGCGTCTCCAAGTGCACTTGGCCTTTTCGCTGTGCTTCTAGTCATACATTATGACACGGTCTTCGGAACACTAATCGCATGGTAGTCTCGAAGCAGCAAATAAGGAACTTCGGAAGCAAAGCTGATACGCTAGTATAGAGGTGCAGTGAACGAGAAGTGTAGACATTGTTGTAAGAGTAAGCGAGTTTCTCAAGTCCATGGTTGATAATGGCGTCATCGTTGACATATGCACCCGTGGACTTTGCAACGTACTGCCGCGCTGCCTGGGCGCATCTCAACATCAGCACCGACATGCCGTCCGAAGATGATCAATCGGATTTTGAACGTCTTGTGCAGGGACTTTCTCTCGATATATTGTTCAAGGTGGCATTTGTGGCAAGAAACGGCTCGTAATCCCTGTATGTATCCTCATACACCTGGCGCTTGCGCCTAAGGAGCGAAAGTCTTTGGTGGGTGGAGGACACAAAATTAGAAACGGCGAAGTTGTGTCTTACAACTCTCCAAATGCTGTGTACCTACAACACCATGCACTCGCTGGTGGCGCGTCTCAAGTTTGGCAGATTGCTTCCGGCAATATGCCACGATCGGGTGGAGTATGCTGGGTGTTGATCGCGTAGGGTCGCCTCTCGTGTCAACTGCTCAGTGGCTGGAAATCTTGCCTGAATCTATTTGCTGCGCTCCTGCGAGATTGACGTAGAGACGACTAGAGTCCAACATTAGTGCTGCATATGGGGCCCAGCTCTAACACGTGTATTTGCCGCCGTCGACAGGTCTTCCATATCCCTCAAGGCTACTATAATCCTTTATATTACTAAAAAGAGGCTTTATAAAAGTCCCCTCCTTCTAATAACTATATAGATGATCGCGTAATTAGCTAAACCCTATAAGTTTAATCCCTGTATTAACAACTTACTGGGGACGTTGATCGAGGCTTCCTCTGCAACAGGTATACATTGGCGGCGCGAATCAAAGTTAGCAACGCGTCGGCTGTCTACTACGCCTGCTCTACCGAGCATAGCTACACAGAACGTAGTTGGAACCGAGTAGCATCAAGAACTGGAGAACAAATGCCGAATCCCGGATGTGTCATAGATGATAGATCGTGAATGTTGTAACATATCACAGGTCAATCTCAAAAAACCCAAAATTTTGGTTCATTCAATCTACAATTCCACTTGTTACCTCCGAGCGACTGGATGCCTAGTACTGATAAATGCTCTGCCAAGGTGTAAAGAAATCAGCGCAGTCCTCATCCTGAACCTACACCCTCTGAGCTGCGCTGCTAGACTAAAAAAGGTCTACTATTCGCACTTGCTGACATGGTCCGAGCCGGGCGGTTGCGGTGCCTGTTTGAACTCGCTCGTGCAAAAGGAGCACTATGAATAATTTTTCTCAATTCTTCCTCTGCTACATCGAGGTGGGCCTTCTGTAGAACGCAGCCACGTGTGATTGGCTCCGGTTCGGTTTTGGTACCGATAACAAAGATTCGAGGTATGAGAACGACGTCGTTTTCGATAGCCGTGGTAGTGGAAAGTCGATCAGAATGTTCCCCGTTTCTTGCATCAACATGCGTATCGTCGAAGAGTTGCCAAGGGGGATTAGAGTAGATTGAATGAGCGAAGCTGAGTTCCAATTTCTGTTTCCCGCGCTGAATGATCCTCCACTCTTCTCGACACTGTTGTATAAAGTCATCCAATTCTTTTGCAAAAGCAGCATAGGTCTCCTGGGTGAGGAGTGCTTTTACATTCACTGTTTCGAGGAGCTCTTTGGCGACATGACGTACGATGCCCTCGCTATTGGTCTCTTGTTCGTCCGGCGACATGGAAAGAAGTATACCTCGAGTATATCTCTCCTTGACTGGGTCGATAGATGCTTCAGTACACAAGATCTCTCGCAATCCACTCTCCTCGTCTAGTAGGTAAGTTGGTTGAAATACGAACTTGTCCACGAGTCGTGTGAGGGCGCCAAGGACCACTGCAGCTCGCATTCTCTTTGCTGCGCCTGTATTAGACTGAGGAAGCGGGATTCGGTGCTTGAAGATGTCATTATCCTGAAGCCCACTCCAATCACTCTGTTCGCCTGTCAGTTAGATCAGTCCCACGGATCTGCCATAGGATTACCTTGAGAACGTCATCTGGCATATCTCGACCGATGAATTTCTCCATCAGCTTGATAGCAACCATCCACTGTCGCTCCATTCTAGCGACACTGCAGTCTTACTATCAATGCATGTACACTCGAGCACAGTTCTTTAGTGACTTACATATCTTTCAAATCAAGTTCTGTGATTTTGACTGAGAACTGGATGAATTCCTTGAGTCTTAGTCGACATTTGTTAGCCTCCTCCCTCAAGACTCTGTGCTGATTCGTTTCGTTATCGAGGGAACCCTGAATTGCATTGATCCGGCCCTGCGCTTTCTTGATCTCTTCATTTCGTCCATCCAAATCAGCTTGTGTATGTTGCAGTCTTGCCTCGAGTTCTCCAAGTTTTTGACCTCGTTCTTTCACGTTTATGGTCAGTTGAGCATTCGCCTTTTCAAGATCGTCATTCTGTGCCTCAACTTCTCCCAGCTGAGTGTTCAGCGTGGCCAGCCTTGAGTCTTTTTCCTTCAAAGCCGCTTCCAGATCATCCATCTTGTTTTGTAGAGTTGTGTTCTCCTCTGTCCATTTCTTGTATCTGCCTTCAAAATTCGATAGTTGCTGACCGTTGAAGACATCGTGCTCCTTCTGAACAGCGACTATTTCATCTCTCAAACCTTGTATCGTTTCGTCTCTGGTCTTGATGTCGAGCTCGTGTTGCTGTGCTGATTTCACGAGCTCATTGATCGCCTGGAACCCATGCTCAGATGTGAGAGAGGATACGGCTGTATAAAAGCTTTGTGCGATGGCGAGAGTGTCGGAAGTCAACCCTGGGCCATCCACTCCCGAATCTCTCCTTTTGTGCCCTAAGGATGTTTGTGAAGCCATGAAAGAGATGTATAACAATGTAAAGCGAAGCGAATCGACGTCTTTTGAAATCTTTTTATAGTGTAAGCATCTCAAGGATCCAGGACAACCACCTCATGTGAGGGATTGCGCGCCTTCTTTGGCCAAATGGCCAGCTCGTTTTCCTGATGCGTGTTGGCGATGTCATTGTTGGCTATCGTAACCTACATTGTCTTTGAAAGGTCACACCACATCGACAGATGCGACCGGTGAGCCTATGAGTATGGGTATACAAAGCCACAATAGTATTGATCTTATGCACAGACACACATTAGGCTGAAAATGCGGTTCATATGCAGATTCCTTCATTTTCGTAGGGCAGCCAGTATGGCAACAGTAACTACAGAAGGGCGGGTAAAGCGTCTATATTCCCTGCAGCAAGGCTTGGATTGAACGTGGTGCACGGACATTGGTTCATGAAATGTGAATCGCAGATGTACACGCTTGAAAAGTGGGGTTGGTAGGTGAATCTGCGAACGGGGAACATCGTCTAGAGTTCCGCACCGCAGTCCCGCAGTCAGTATCCTCATTAGTCTTGACTTCAAGGAACGGCCCGCTACACGCCATTAGGAACTTTTGTGACGTGGCGAAGTGCTAGCCTCTCCTTTGCTGATGAACAGACGCTGGTGGGGTTGCCAATGGTCCGCGTGTGCGGTTCGAGGCGCAAAGCAATTCGTGCACGCGCGTCCTGTATGGCGATCGGTCCCGTACTCAGTAGTTCATTACTTAATGGCTCGAAAACAAAAGTCGCCACAAGCAGTGAGAAGTAGCTATCCTCATAAAATCGTGAAATAGCATCTGTCCATATGTGTTCAAGTATATGAAGCAGAGTGCATAGTTAATCTTTTACATACGACCATAGGACACTGAAAATAGAGCTTCCCGTTCGCTCAGCTGTACTCAAGCAGTGTACCGGCGGATTAGTAGTCAGGTGGGTGACCACTGGCGAATCCCCGCTGTTGTATGTTTTTGAAATTTTTTGTTGTTGCGCGTGGTGAGGAAGCAGGGAGTGGTGGTCCTTCAGAGATATATCATAGGTAGTGGTGGCACATGGACAGTTACCTGAGACGCCTGAGACTTCAAATTATCATCAATTCCAGCTCCGACAGCACTCCTCGACAGAACATTGCAAATAATACGTGGCGGCAACGTATGTTTATACCTGAACGAGCTGTGCACATGGAGCTGTGCAAATATATATTGCAGTGTTGTGCTGAACGCATAGCCCAAGGCACCCTAAAGCGAATGATCGTAGTTGATAGTGCTTTCGGGTGTCCCGGCAATGACCACTAAGTTGAGACCTCGGGAGTACCCATATCGAGGCCTGAAAGTGCTGTACATAGCGTGCGAGGAATGGAACCTTGGCTGTCCAGCGTGTTGGCTTGCTGAGCTGGGGAACATGGCCGCCTCCGACGGAGTGTGCATCGTCGAGTCGTTCATAATGGTCAGAACAGGATGATAGCTTTGACCAAACCCTGTTCAGGGCCGAATTTGGTTAGATCTTGGCGGCTGTTCGAAGTGAACGAACCCCCAGAAACCATATGGTATCTGAGATCTCCCGTGAAGTTGAGCATCGCGTGGTGATCCACTGCGAACGGGCATGGATAAACATTCATCAACAATCGCGTAGAAGCTATCAATAGCCAATGAAGACACACAACACATATGTTCTGGAAGCCGATATCTCGTGGTATCGGTCCGCCGACATTGACGGCGACGGGAGAACTTCGGTTGAATTACCCGATGCTGGCCCGGCCGCTCTCTCGGCTATATTTGACTGGCTGCACCGTCTCCCCCCACATGGAAAGGGACGCTATCAGGTGTTGATATTAGCAGAGCGGTTCTTTGAATGCGGAGATGTTATCTTGAACGTCTTTGAATCTTATCATTGTTATCTCCTCCCCAGTTCAATTACTTTCTCTTGATACGACGGATCAACCAGAGGGGAGGATGAGGCAGATGGCAGGCTGTATTAAGAGTCCTTCGCCCTACAAGATGGTCGCCATATCTTTGCGACTCTTTACTGTCATCCTTGGCATAATCCCCGCCCTTAGATAGCCCGAAGTATCGCGACCACGATGTCGACGACAGACACCAAGCACCTGCAAGAGACCACCAACGTCGACCGTGACTTTGGCGTTGGCTCCACATATGTACCAGACTTGAACGACAAAGCTTTAGAAAGGCGCATCGTACGCAAGATCGACACACGAATTCTTCCATTCATCTGCATATCTTATCTCATCAATTTCCTGGACCGGGTAAGCACCACATTGGGAGCATTTGTGATGGCTGTGCTAACACGCGAAGGTCAACCTTGGTAACGCTCGCACGCTGAACAATGACCAGCCTGACAGCAACATCGTCAAACAACTGGGTCTTACTGGAAACGCCTACAACATCGCTGTCGCTGTCTTCTTTGTTCCTTATGTCTTCTTCGAGGCGCCAAGCAACTTCGCGATGAAGTACTTTTCGCCATCAGTCTGGATTGGCCGAATCATGATTAGCTGGGGCATCATCACCATCTGCACATGTGCTGTCTCAACCTTTGGAGGTCTTTTGGCCATCCGCTTCTTCTTGGGTGTCGCTGAAGCTGGCTTCTTTCCCGGTGTGGTCATGTATCTTTGCTACTGGTACAAACCATCTGAGCGTGCAACCCGTCTGGCCATCTTCGCAGGCTCTGTGGCCGTTGCTGGAGCTTTTAGTGGTCTCCTCGCGACCGGTATCTCTTTCCTCAATGGCAAGGCCGGCCTTGCAGGTTGGCAATGGCTCTTTATCCTCACTGGTATCCCTGCCGTGTTGTTCGGAATCGTTGTATGGATTTGGATGCCAGACTATCCACAGGACGCCAAGTTCTTGACCGAGGAGGAGCGCATTTTCGCAGTTGCGCGAATGGGGCCTTTTGCGCCAAACAAAGAGGATAAAACCTTCGACGTCAAAGCGGCCAAAGCGACTCTCCTTGACCCGTTGTTCTGGGTCTATGCACTGAGCTACTTCTTTATGGTCAACAGCTTGAACGCCTTTAGTTACTTCTCACCGACCATTATTGCAAACCTTGGCTTCAAAGGATACATCGGGCAGCTCCTGACTGTACCTCCAAATGCTTTTGGCCTACTCATCATCTTAAGCAATTGCTTACACTCTGACTATTCGAAAGAACGCATTCGTCACGCATTGGCGGCTCTAGCCTTCGTTGGTACAGGTTATTTGCTCCTTGCTGTGCTGACCAACTGGATTGGCCGTTACGTCGCTGTCTTCTTGATTGCATGTACAAATTCTGCAGTCATGCCCTTCCTGGCTCATCGTACTGCGACTGTGTCTGGGTCCACTGCAACAGCGCTTGCTACTGGTGTCACGATTGCGATATCGAACTGTGGCGGAATCAGCGCACCATTCCTGTTCCCAAGCACTGATGGCCCTAACTATCCTATGGGCAACGTAGGTTCTCCCAAATCCAGACGGCAATTGCAAGACTGAAAGCTAATCACTGTCATAGTGGACCGTATTTGGCATGCTTTGCGCAACATTCCTTATGACCATCTACTTGGGTTTCCGACTAGGCACGAGTTCTGAGTACCGCGACTTTGCTCCCGGCGCGGCCGAGCAACTGGCTGCAAGATCGAGTATGGGTGAGAACAAGTTACCAGACGAAGGCAGAGATTCGCGAGAGTTTCCTGCGGCTACTGCGAACCAAGAAAACGTTCCTCACGCCAAGTGAGATCAAGGATGTATGATGTACCGATGTAGAACTAGAGGTTTTGTAGAAATTACATTATCATCTTAGCCATGAAACGATGCATTTCGAAGAGTACCTCATTGAAATTCGCGCATGCATTTGCATGCCTGCTTTTAAGTCATGCCTCATGGCCATCTGAGCTCGCCAGAACTCGTGATTAGTCGAAGCAAGCTACAGGGTCACATCAATTAGCATGATGTACGGTAAGGTCCACACTCAATTTCTGTAGCATCTTGATAGTCATGTATAAGGGCTACGGCGTTTTTTACAGTCTCGCAGAATGTCTTCTAGACGTAGATGTTGACTACGACTGCTGGCTGTCACCGATTACGGGTTGGTGCGAGGCGTAGCGTAACTCGTACTTCCTATGTGCGACGACACCCACATCCCACAATTGCTATCCAAGTAATCTTCGTAATTGATGCACATGCGCGCAATGTGACGTTTGACCACCGAAATGACGATCGATGACGATGGGCTTTATTACAGACCCCGCCAAAAAAAAAAGGATACAAACACTACAAATCGCATAACCTTCTCACATCCAAACCATCTTTTCTGCAATATTTAAATCCACTTTTCCAGTCATCATAACCTTGCTGACCCTTACTACCTTGACCTCCACAAGAATACATACTTCAAAATATGAGCAGCCAAGTCGGACCCGTTACAGCCTATCCGGCGACCTCGATATCGGCACAATCTCAATCTGGTGGCCCGGGACTGGACAGCAAGACAGAGCAGAAGGCAGAGTGGTCGCGACTTGAGTTCTGGGATGAACATCAGAAACCATATCTCAAAGAGTATGAAGGCCGTGATCTGCTCAAGAATAAAGCTGCGTTGATTACGGGAGGTGATTCCGGCATTGGCCGCGCTGTTGCAATTTTGTTTGCGAGAGAAGGCGCAGATGTGAGTATCGTGTATCTGCCAGAAGAGGAGGAGGATGCGCAGTATGTCAAGAAGAAGGTTGAGGAGGCTGGACGAAAGGCAAATCTCATGGTCTTCGACTTGAAGGACAGAAGCAATTGCGAGAAGGCTGTTGAGGGGCACATGAAGGCGTTTGGAAAGCTCAACGTGCTTGTTAACAATGGTAAGTCGTAACTGACGAAGTATGGTATGCTTTAGGTTTTGGAGAGTTGACGCACTAGTACAGCTGCCATGCAAGAAGCCTGTGAAGACATCAAAGATATCGACCTCGACGTCACAGAGAAGACCTTCCAGACCAACATCGTTTCCATGTTCGCCATGACCAAGTACGCGCTCAAGCACATGAAGCGCGGCGACAGCATCGTCAACAGCTCTTCCGTCGCAGCTTACATGAGCAACCCCTCTCTTCTCGACTATGCATCAACCAAAGGCGCCATTTCAACCTTTACCCGTGGCCTTGCCCAGCAGCAGGCAAAGAACGGTATCAGGGTGAACGCCGTCGCACCGGGTATCATGTCAGTCAAGCTTGTCCCTATTCTTCAAACCCATGTATGCTGACTCTGGTGGTATAGCTGGACACCTCTGCAGCCAGCAACGAAAAATGTGTCGGCTGAGGCAATGGATTCCCTTGGCGTTGGTGCTTGCCCGCTCAACAGACCAGGTATGCCGGCTGAGATGGCAACAGCTTATGTCTATCTTGCATCGCCGATGGGCTCCTACTGCACTGGGGAGTGTCTTCATGCCTCAGGCGGTATAGAGATGCAAGGATAGACCAATTCTTCCTTCCTTCCTCTTTCCATTTCCTTTTTGAACAAATTGCAACTAAAATGTCGACTTCCATCATAACTTGACAATTGCTATACATGACGTAAATCCAATGAGCATGTGTTTTCCTACCTCTATCGAGAATCAATGACCAACATTGCGCCCTCGCATAGAATCAAACAGATATACCGCTTTCGCTCCTCACCACATTCCACCGCATATCGACAACCATCACAAGGTTTCCACCAAACGCATAAAAAAAATCCTCATCTTTCCATCCCTAGACCCTATTTTTTATTTTACCTGGAACCATACGATAATCACCGAGTCGAGCATCCTGCGTTCGAGTGGTATGAGAGGAGAAGATATGAGGAGACAAGGTATGAGAGGAGATGCGGAATGTTTATGTGTGTACCGTTATTGTTACTGCTTGAAGTGTAGTAGGGTGGTAGTGTAATGGAGTGGAGTGAGGTACTAAATGGGCAAAGGAGTAGGTCTAAGCGCGGTGTGTTGACTCCTGTGCATATTTCAGCGTAAGCTTAAGCGTAACCGTAGTTTAAGCGTGAGATGCGTATACATGTTTCCGAGTCAAATCATCATCCTAACCGTGGTGGAATTCGCAGGGATTGCGCGTGAGTACGATGAAGCGCGGATATGAGCGAGGAGATTGGAGAGTTTTAAAAACGGGGGAATTAGGTGGATGAATGGGTTGGTTGGTTGGTTGTGGGTGCGTACAATTGTATGTATGTACTTGGTATTTCTTTTTCAACTTGGCGAAGATGGTGATGTGTTTTTGTGTCTGGATGGTTAGGACAGTAACGGAATAATATCATGGTCAACCATCCTCAGTCATCTCTGGCATTACGCATTATACATTCCATGAATTTGAAAACATCAATTCCTAAACATTACATATTCATATCTAGTATTTTCCCCAGTACTTGCCCTTGCCCTTGCCCCACTTTGGCTTGACGACAAAGACACCACGGTCAATCGTGTTGATGACAATGTATCCCGAGTCGAACGTGTATGCGGACCACGTACCAGCATCCCACAGCGCATCGCCACCACCGGGCTGCGCATCATCAGTAGGATAGACGTCAAAGTAGGCAATCTCCTCGATCTTGGAGGCGTCGGGGTAGCGCGGGATGGAGCTGACGTCGAGGATGCGGAGGCCGGCCTGGTAGTTGGACTGGTAGGATAGGCCGTCGTAGACATATTGGTTGTGGTCGACGGAGCGGACGCCTGTCTTGTAGATGCCCGTCATCTTGGGCGCTTCGAGGTTCTGAATGTCCCAGACGTAGGTGACGGCAAATCCGTCGGCGGCGGGGGATCCGGCGGCGGTGCGGTTGGGGTCGATCTGGCCCTCGTCGAGCTCGTCGTCCATGACGAGATGGGTTTGCCAGTAAGGGTCGAGCACCCAGCCCTGGTGGGTGTAGGAAGCGCCGACGTAGGGAGTGCGGGAGATGATGGCACCGGCGCCGACACCCTTCTTGTTGGTGACGTCGTAGATGGTTAGGGTGTCCTCGTTGTAGCCGTAGCAAATGTCACGGCCGTAGTATTTCCTGTGCGGGCCACGGTAGACGATGCATTGCATGTCGTGGCAGTAGCCGTCTTGTGGCGCGCAGCCCTCGACGTATGGGGCGGCGGGGTTGTCCATGTTGATGAACATGGGACCACCGGCGCAGGTGTCGTTGCGGCCAGCGCGACCGCCGGCGCCACAGGCAACTGCGTAGCCAAGCTCCTCGTTGGCGATGACGGTGTGGGTACGTCCCTTGACACCCTGGTTGATGTCGACGAGAGCAACATCCTTCTTGATATCGAAGGTGTGGGGCTTCTTGGGCGAAAGCTTCAGTAGCTTCTTCATGTCGAAGACCTGGACATGGTGGCCGACACCCTCAGATCCGACGATTAGGGAGTCGCCGACCTTCTTGATCTCGCGCCAGATAACGGAGTCGTTGTTGGCGGGCAGACGACCAAGATACTCGAGCTGACCATCCTTGGTGACTTCCGAGAATGATGCTCCATAAGTCTGGCCAATGGCAATGAAGTCACGGCCTTTGTGGCTCCAACCCCAGGAGCCAGAGCCCTCACCAATGGCGTCACCAAGCTCCTCGTGCGTCTTGAAGTCGTACAAGTCCTGTACGTTGATTAGTACAACATGAAGCACAGCCCGAAGCAATACAACTCACGATATTGCGGCACTTGTAGGTCTGGTCTGCGTCGCCTTTTACGGCCTCGACGCGACCATTCTTACACTCGATCTTGTTCTTGTTGGCGCGCTTCTTGTGGAATCCGTTCCACTTCTTGCTGTCATATTTGCCAGCGGCCCGTGCTTTGGCCCAGGCAGCCTGAGAATGTTAGGATCAGAACAAGGACGAGCCTTGAGATTGCACAAACCTCCTTTCCCTGCATCATGACCTCCATGACCTCTCCCGACGCATATTCAGCGTGAGTGAAGCCAGAGGCCGCAGCCAAAGGCAACACTGCCGTAACGATAGCAGCCCACTTCATCTTGGTGAACAACGGATGGCGGTTGATGAACCGGAATCCTGGGTGCACACGCATGCATCTTATACTCTTGCCCACGATTCCGAGCTACCTTGCACAGCATTGTATTGCTCGAGCTGGTCGCGTGCGATACGCCATCCATGATCATCGCCCGCATACCTTCCTATCGTAGGCAACCCGAAATGCGACCAGGGCTGTATTGAAGCTTCAATGTTGGAGTAGTTTGCAGTAAGCTGCTCGGCAACTCTTGGAAAGTGCATGGGTGATTGGGAGGGTGGGCGTTCATTTGTCCCAGCTTCAGGCGTTGCCTTGGCATGTATCCCGTCTGCGGTTCGAGAAGCAGTACTTCAAAACCCACAATCACTCGTGGTGTCGAAGTTTTGCGGGGCCATTCCATGATTTGTGCAAGCGATGCTGTACTGTATTCCGGCAATGGAGTTGATAGGCAGACGGGTTGGTCGAGCTTTGTCCGCTTTAGGAAGGTAACGTTTTCTGCCAAGCGAATTGGGATTGCATTTGCGCCACATCCACAGATTTCTGAGGGTGCCTGTACCGACGGCAGGGACTCTGGAGACGGTTCGATAGATGGGAGACGGTCAGGGTGGGCTGGATTTACCCAAAGTGCTGCACTGTCAGCCTCTGCCAGGATGGGTCCAAGGGTGAGGGTGCAGCGAGCAGTGTCCTCTTAGGCTCCAGACAGACGTCAATTCGACAGCGCAACGCGAGGAACAGCACATCTTCACTGGGCTTTCCTGGCGGGTCGGTGGCGGCGATGGCAGCGTTGTTCTGAATCTCTGGCGCCCTGATGGGCTTATCGCGGAGGGTCCTAGTTAACTAGGTAATTATGGTCTGGGCGGGCGGAGAAGTGCTCTTTTGGGACAGGCTTGGCCTGCATGTCATCGATGCATGAATATGAAGACGGACGTGGACAAGAGCAGCTCGAGTGAATGGGATCATTGGAACAGAGGAGCAATGCCAGCTTGGGGCGGCAGCCAGATAGTTTATATGTACCTGCTGGGAGCTGGAACCTGTTCTGGGATCCCTAGTAAGTATGAGCATGATGAGCAGATTTGAGGTCAATTGTCCCCAAGACCACCATCCAGGCCACTGGAAATGAGATTGCGGGGTGAGTTTCTTCGCGTGCTTGGTTGCAGTAAAGGTGCTTGGTATGGTAGCATTGGCGAGTTGGATGGTGTTGGTTAACTATCGCGACCTGGTCGAAACGGGTCAAACTTCGCAATGAAGCCCCAAGAGCCCAAGAGGGGACCTGTACATACAATCAGACAAAGACAGTTGAGATTATGTGATGGCATTGACTGAGTGTCACTGGCCTCACTCTCATTCTCGTCGTACCATTCTTACCATGGAGTCAAAGAAAAGCGCCGCCTGCTCGGTCGGCTAAACCTGCCTCGACGAGGTACCTCTCTCTCCTGTGCACTCACATGCCAGCAACCCAGCAGCCCTGCAGCCTCGCCTCGACCTCGACCTCCCACCCCTCAATCCCCCGCCACTGCCATGATCGTCACCGAAGACTCGCTGTATCGCAGCTCCACCCAGTTCAAGCACTGGTCCTTCACCAAACAACAACTGGATGCGCAGCGCACAAACACAAACACGCTCGCCACGGCGCGCGTCAAAGCCAATGTCGCCCGTCTGCGCGCCCAACGCGCCGAGAGCGATGGCGCGACGTCGGGGGTGGAAAATGGCAATGGCACGAGCACAGCGAATACTGCGGCGGCGGCACCCACAAGCGATCTGGCCTGTTTGACGGCCGAGGAGGAGTTGAAGATTGTAGACGACTTTTGCGAGCGGGCCGTCAAGCTGGGGACGCATTGCGGGTACAACTACAACGTCATTGTACGCTCTTCCTCGAGCATGCTGCCCCTTCCCTCTCTCTTCCCCATAGAGTGTCTTGTGTATGTGTATAGCATGCTGACTGTGTTGATCCCCAGGCGACTTGCATACAATACCTCCGCCGCTTCTACCTCTACAACTCCCCCATGACCTACCACGTCCAAAACATCCTGCGCACCTCGCTCTTCCTCGCCACCAAGTCAGAATTCCTGCGCGAAAACGTCGAGAATTTCGCGGCCAACTCGGGCCGTAATGTCACGGCCGAGTCGGTCCTCGCGCCAGAACACCTCGTCATGCAAGGTCTTCGCTACAACCTCGACGTCCGACACCCATTCCGCGGACTCAAAGGCGCACACCTCGAACTCATCCAGATCGCCCACGGCAAATACGACGGCCCCGGCGACAACGGCACCAGCGCCGACATCCAAGCGCGCATGCAAACCCTCCCCAGCACCACCGACGGCCCTGCCACAAAATCCACAGCCGCAGCTTTAGAAGCGCGCATCACAACCGCCTACACCCACGCAAGCCGGACCCTCAAAACCGCCGCCCTCTACACAGACGCCTACTTCCTCTACACGCCCTCGCAAATCATGCTCGCAGCCCACCTCCTCGCCGACGAACCCCTCACACTCTTCTACCTCTCGCTAAAACTGCCCGCCACCTCACCCCTCCACGCAAAACTCCTCGCCACCCTCCGCGCCTGCGCACAACTCCTATCCTCACACCGCCTCTACATCTACACCTCACTTCCGCAGGAAGAGCAAGATGCAAGGGAAGCGGCGCATCAAGCCCAGGTCAAGGCTCTCATTGCCAAGCTCAAAATGTGCAGAGATCCGGATAAAGTCGACTTGGTAAAGTTGAATCAGGCGCACAAGAGGGATGCCGTGGGCCAGGATGGCCTGGACGAGCACAAGGCTAAGAAGAGGAAGTTGGCACGCGAGGGGTATGAGAAGGAGAGTGATGCTTTCTGGGGGCCTGAACTGGGCAAGTAATGTTTGTTATGCATGTTGGGGGGAACAGAGAAAAGGGCCTGCTGTTGCATTAGGAGGCGTTTGGATTACCCGGTCTGTCTTTACTTTGCTTTGGTGGCGCGCGTGTGTGTGTATTTGCATGTGTGTATTTGCTATGAAGCCAACTTCACTCTGCTACGGTCCCAACAAGGAAAAGGCATCAGAGACCTGCAGCATTTGCAAACGGTGGATTCTGAATACAAGAACCCAGTACCTCTAACCACCTGAACCATCCCCACTTTCTCTGCCTGTCATTACTCCTTAATCCACCCAATATGCTTGTTGACTAAATACGCAATCATGAAACCCCCATCCAACCAATCTAGGTAACTTCCCCACGTGCATCATCGTGATCCAAATCCAAAGCGAATCCAAATCCAGACCCAGCGCCATGAATGCAGACCCGTTGAAAGTAACCATGCCGCTCAAAGTATGCGCACTCTGCTTCGAATTTTCGAGTATCAGTCTACTGTCCCAGTTGCAGTTCCAGTCCCAGTTCCACCACCAGTTCCACCACCACCATCCCCCCCCTTGACAACCCCCGTCCCAAACATCGGCGCAACAGGCGCAATCCCACCCGGCTTCTTAGGCCCGAGCACCGACTTACCCAAATACAATCCCGACATAGTCCCCGCTGTCTGACTTGCGTCTGCGGTTCCCGGTGAAGTACAAGACGGCGCAGGTTCAGCGTGTCCAGGTGTCGACGACGCCGACGCCGACGAAGTAGTGCGCTGCTGGCTGTGTTCTGGTGTGTGCGTAGCGCGACGGGCGCGAGCACGCTCTTCAATGCGTTTCTGCAGCTCGAGCGGCGCACGCTGTGTGCTGTGGAATGCGGGGCGATTGTCCATTGTCTGTTGCTGCTGCTGCTGCTGCTCGTGGTCCCGCGCACTATCATGCTGGGAAGTCGAAGTCGGACTCGAAGTATCCTTCGATGCTGCACCGGTATTATCACCGTGGCCGCGCCTCTCGAGCTCCGCTTGCAGACTGTTGTAGAGCCCTAGAAACTGGCGTGGTACAATGGCAGGGTCGAAAGAATTCCACTGGCGCAGGATTCTTACCCTGGCGGTCCGGGCCTTGTCTTGGATGCTAGCCGTGCTCATGTCAGAGAGGAGCTTCTTTTTCGCTGCGCCGGGAGCTGGGGAGCCAGCGGCTTTGCGCTTGTTCAGGGCGGCTGCGAACGTGGTAGCGACGGCGGGGGGAGCAGAGGACGCTATAGCTGGGGTGGGAGACGAGGTGGTGGCATGTGGAGCTGGGGAAGTCCTCGTGAGGAATGGAGAAGGTTGAGCTGCAATTGGCGAAGAGCGGGCGGCGCTTGGAGTGGCTGCAATGTCATTGACGGTAGGAGAAGGAGCCTTTTGAACTGGCACAGGCATCAGAGTCTCCGCGACCGGCGACTTCTGCGAAACATTCTTGTTCGCCTTGCTCTGGCTAGACGCCCATTCCTGGCGGCGACGTATGAGTTCAGCGCTCTGATCGGAACTGGAAGAGTGGTTAGAAGCTGTTTCTAGAGAGGAGTTCGGAGGCTCCTGTGAAGATGTGGGGGGCACAAACTCGTTGGGGGCACGTGAGGTTTGGCTCTGGGTGCTTATCGAGTGAACTGGTGGAGGCACAGATGGGGTGCGTAAGGGCAGAGACGTGGATGGAGTGCGGATACGCTGCGGAATCTTGGGTGGACTCGCTTCGACAGCGGGAGAATCGCGGCGCCTGTTTTTTTGGCGTACATCCGGAGTTGAGGGGCGACGTGCTGGAATAAAATCGTCGCTAAAATCCGAGTCAGATTCTGAGTCTTCGCCTTGATTTGAAGCGGGCAAATCTTGCTCAACACCGCTCAAATGCTCTCCCCCATCCGGATCAGTCGTCTCAGTGTCCTGATCTTGTTGTCTCACACGCTGAGATGCCGTCTTGCTGCTTTCTGCGACTTCTGTTCGTGGTTGAGTAGCCTTAGCTGCACCGCTACCAGTCTTCGCCTCGCCACTCCAGTCACTCCGATACTGGACTGGTGTCCTGCTAACTCCTGCTCCAAATGCCGCATTAAAGTCTTGAAGCACGTCCTTCAACTCGACAACCGCCTTGTGCATCTCAGGAAAGTCGCTGCCGCAAGCCGAATACACTGAGACGACATTCCAGCTTGCAATCATGAGATTTTCAAAGTTGGGGAAGGCAGTCGAAGCAATGTTATTGAAGAGGTCGATCTTGATTTGCTCAGGAATGGCGGCAAATGTTGCGGCCTTGAGAGAAGCGGGAATTGAAGACAGACCAACAATGGGACGGTTATTGGTGATGTGTGGCGTGACGGGAGTGTTGGGCTCGCGCCTCCAGTGCTTGAGGGCTGCAGCGCGTTAGTGTGTGGTACATTGAGACTTGAGGTACTATGAACCTTACCTGACGATGACGAGCCCTCGTCTGATCCTGTCTTTAGGGCCTGGAGCCTAGACAAGGTCTATAAGAGTTAGCAGTGTACTCGGTCAATCAGCGTGGTGGCTACAGAGCGCCACCAAGCAACCCAAATTGCTTGAAAATATGTCGCCGTACCTCTCCAGTCCCAATGTGGACAGGGACAACTGTCGGCGAATTGTACGCCACCGTCCTGGCCTCATTATATCTCTTGATGCGACCCATGATTAGACCGATTTTGGCCTTGAACAGGGGCACCATAGTGCTCCCAATGAAGGTGTGAATGGGGACATGGTCGAGATTCTGGTCACTCTGAGGCAAGGCCTCCTCGGTACGTACCTCAATCTTGCCACCTTCAAGCACAAGATAGGCGTGTAGAACTATGCTGTCTTCTTCAGGGAAGATTACATTGCCTAGGTCAAAGCGAGATGCACTCTCCTTAAGCGTGACAAGGACGAGGTCAGGCTTGGTGATGCTATTGGTTTTCTTGTAATGAGGTGGTTCAGGATTGGCAAGCCCTTCGATAAAGGTGTCGAGATGGTGTGGCTCTAACCAGCGCAGTTGATCGCGCAAGATGAGCGCTCGCTTTTGCGGCGTGTTGAGAGAGTTGAAGGTGGGCGCCTCGATCTCCATGGTGCTGTCCGGTCGAGTGCCACACTAGTTTAGGCTCTATAGACTTGCGCCTCTAAAGGGTTTTGAAGAGTAGGTGGTGGACGAAGCTGGATTAACGATCAACGCTGTAACGGCGGAGATGCGTCAGTGTGGGAAACAGGCGGCGGAGACAAGGACGAAGAAGGAAGGAGCGGGATATATACATGTACTCAGGGTCCAACTAACGCGCACTCTCACTGAGATCTCGGTTTGGCGCAGGTGAGGGCGACACAAACGGAAGCTTTCCCCTCCGGGTGCCCTGCGTTGGCAACAAATAGTGGTGCCTATGTACCCTTATTCGACCAAGGCGGCTGACTGTAGCAACAAGATGCGTAGGTAGATATGTGAAGCTAGCAAGAATCTCCTTTTGTAGACTGCATGGATGTGCAAACGCTCTAGAATGCCATGAGCATACTAAGCTTAGATCTAGCTATTGCCAACATATCAAGATAAATACGGCGCGACGTGCAAGACATGCAAGTTAATAGTACATAGTTTTGGAGAGACGAAACAAGGGTGTAGACGTAGCACACGGCATTTTAAGATATGAACAGAAAAGCGTGAGATGGATCACAATATGACTGGTGAATGATGAACATGGCAAGCCTACCGTCACTGTGTCTATGAATTATTCATACTTATACAAGTGCTTAAAGCGCCCAATGTAACGTGGTACTTTTACAAGTACAGACCCTCCGGCTCGCCTTCAGTTTTGGTCTTTAGTACTCTCTCCCTGGCGGTACGGAAGTCCTCCATGTTGACGCGCATTCTGCGCTCACGCAGCGCCATAAGACCAGCTTCAGAGCAAATAGCCTTGATGTCAGCGCCGGAGAGGTCATCCTTCTGGTTGATAAATTCGTCAAGGTCCACATCCTCGTTGAGCGACATCTTCGACGTGTGAAGCGTAAAGATCTTCTTCTTCGTCGTTTCTATGTATGTATTAGTGCTTGTCTTTACAAACGCGTCCTAGGCGACTTACGATCAGGATTTTCAAAAAGAATCTTTCGATCAATACGGCCAGGACGAATCAAAGCGGGATCGAGAGTCTCAATCTTGTTAGTAGCCATGATGACCTTGACGTCTCCACGATCATCAAACCCGTCAAGCTGGTTAAGCAGCTCTAGCATAGTTCGCTGAATTTCACGCTCTCCTCCAGATGTAGACTCGTATCGCTTGGTACCAATAGCGTCGATCTCGTCAATGAAGACAATGGACGGCGCATTCTCGGCAGCAGTCTGGAACAGCTGTCGCACCAGCCTAGGACCGTCTCCCAAGTATTTCTGGATCAACTCACTTCCTACGATACGCAGGAAAGTAGCGCTGGTTTGATTTGCGACAGCCTTAGCCAGAAGCGTCTTTCCAGTACCGGGAGCACCGTAGAGAATGACACCCTTTGGTGGTTTAATGCCCATCTCCTCATATAGCTCTGGATGCAGCAGGGGAAGCTCGACAGCCTCTCGTACTTCTTGAATCTGCTGCTCCAGACCACCGATATCAGCGTACGACTCCGTTGGCGCCTTGTCAAGCTTCATGACTGATACCAGCGGATCCGCGTCGTCTGTGAGCACACCAACCACTGACACCGACTTATGATGCAGCAAGATGCTAGCTCCAGGTTCCAGGAGGTCTTTGTCGACAAATGACATGATGGAGACGTAGTATTCGGGGCCAGTGGCGCTAGAAACGATGGCGTGGTCGTCGTCAATGAGTTCCTCGAGGTTGCCAACCCCCATGGGGCTGCCCCGCATGTCGTCCACACGCGATCTCTCATCCGCATTTCTGTCCTCTGCACCCTCGGCGCTTGATGGAGCAGGCGCGTTGCCTTCCTTGACCGCCTTCGCCTTCCTTAGCCGCTCCTGGTTCTCCACATACTCCTCCTCGAGTAGCAGATGGTCGTGGATGCGCTGCATTCGCAGGTAACGCAGCTTGCATCGCGCGGTCGGGTAGACGGTGGGGAGCTTGGCAGCAGCACTGGGGCCGGCCTGCTTCTTCTTCTTCCTCCCGATGCGAGTAGTGGGCTGCGGCGGTGGCTCGTACTTTGGCTTTTCCTTCTATGCTCTCGTCAGCGCTGTCCGCCATGTGAGGCTGACGACAATGCCACACCCATCATCACGCCGTGTTATCATGTGACGTACTTTATCTCCGGCCTTCTTGTTCT
This sequence comes from Plenodomus biglobosus, assembly GCA_022343325.1. Lineage (NCBI taxonomy): Eukaryota > Fungi > Ascomycota > Dothideomycetes > Pleosporales > Leptosphaeriaceae > Plenodomus > Plenodomus biglobosus. Next base: position 15,603 of record JACTNT010000025.1, on the reverse strand, counting down.
TATCGTCGCCGGGCGCTCCGCCTCCAGCACTCGACTGCTGGTTACCCTGGGGGTTTGTTAGCACATGCTGTACCGGTGAGAAGTGAGGGGAGGGCGGCGAGCTCACCATGACGCGTGGTTCAGATTCGTGTCTCGGCGCCCACAGGTGTTTGGTGTGGCCGAGGTGTTATTAGAGCAGCGGTAGCTAGGGTGGTGCTGGCGGTGGTGCTGGCGGCGATGGGGAGGTGCAGCTGCAGCGGGCGTTGGTGTTTGTAGTCGTGGGTGGAGGCCGCAGCGGCGACGAGCTGCTCTGGAGTTGGACGCGAGAGCAAAAGCGGCCTAGCTTCATGTGGCGTTCCTGCCGCTGCCACTGCCACTGCCACAAGCCACTAGCCACTTCCCACCAGGCGTCCCGACATGCTCGACGCCTCAGCTACTTCCCCATAGAGCAGCAGACACGTCAGGCCAGTCCCATAGCCATAAACTCCACCCCCCAGCTTTGCATTCACTCCACCACCAGTTCTGCACTCTTCACTCTCCACACGTGACCCTCAATCATACTACCTACGTAACCACCAGGCTGCCCGACGTCAAGTGGACCCCCACCGCTGCACTGCTTTGCCCCCAACTGTAGCTCCTCTCCTCCCCACGCGGGCCACGAGGTACTCTTGACGGCACCGGATATCACGACGACGTTCCACCGCCATTCGAGGTACACAGCCGCTTCTCGTGACATCCTCGTCAAACGCCACCCTTGCCGTATCCAGCACTTTCCACCTTTCCTGCCTCATTGAACCCCGCCTTTGCAGGCTACACTCGAGCCTCAGGCTGACCAGACAGAAGCACAGGGCTAGCTCTCAACTGCTGCCTACTCTAACACTATCTAGTCCAGCCTCTGCTTACTCTGCTTGCTCTGCTTGCTCTGCTTGCTGCTTGCTATTCTTGGGCGCTCCACTCACACACGCCTCGCGCCTCACGCCTCACGCCCCGCCAACACCAACACCAACACATATAATGGCCTCGAATCGAGCGCGGCGAATCGCAAAGGAGCTTGCCGACATCAACAATGACCAGCATTCCCAGATCGTAGTCGAGCCGGCAGGCAATGGCGATGACCTGACACATCTGCGCGGCCAGTTCTTCGGCCCACCAGACACGCCGTACGAGGGCGCCACATACTTTGTGGACATCAAGATCCCTACCGACTACCCGTTCCGCCCCCCAAACATGAAGTTTGAGACCAAGATCTGGCACCCCAATGTCAGCTCGCAGACGGTACGCCCGTCCATCTTTGCAGACCAGAGCCTCTTACTGACACATACACGCAGGGTGCCATCTGCCTCGACACCCTCTCCTCGCAATGGTCGCCCGTCCTCACCATCAAGAGCGCCCTCATCTCGCTGCAATCTCTCCTCAGCACCCCGGAGCCCAAAGACCCACAAGACGCCGAAGTCGCCAGCATGCTGATCCGCAACCCCGCCGAGTTTGAACACAAGGCACGCGACTGGGCGGTCAAGTACGCCGGCGCACCCAAGAAGGAGATTGCAGAGGGTAGTGGAGGGGCGACTGCAGAATCGATCCGGAAGAAGGCGCAAGTCTCAAAGCAGAATGAGGAGAAGGTCAAGATGGCTGCGTACGTGTAGTGTACTACGAGTGATGAGGACTATGCTGACAATATACAGATACAAGGGCTACAACAAGGACCTCGTCGACCGTTTTGTTGCTATGGGCTTTGACGTGGAGGCCGTCGTAGAGAGTTTTGAATATGTCGGCATCGACAAGATGGGGGGTGAAGACTATGAGCTCGAGGAAGCCTACATGGGCGACATCACTGCCCGTCTGTTTGGTGAAGCTTAGATTTTGTTAATACCTTTCCAAAGGGCCACTAAGTAGGTCACTATACCCATTCGAACCCTTTATATGACCATTGCATTAGGGTAGAAGAGTCAAGAGTCGTTTGTTAGCCATTGTTCCATTTCACTGGTGAGAATCATTACAGGTCACCAGTTTCTACTTTATGCCGCAGGTGAAATGTTTTTTAGTCCGAAGACATATTTGATTGGGTGATTAAATCAATCTATTATTTCCCCCACAAATTACTAACTTTGTGTGTAAAAATTGTGACTGCAAACTCTTTGCTTAATCGTCGATACACTGTACTTAAGCAATGGCAGAGGTGGCCTGAATAACGGCGCGACCAGAAGCTGACTTGCCATTGACGCCGGTCACGACCTCGATGGGACCTTCGCCGAAAACGGTCTGCATGACAGGCAACTCGATGTCCTGCTGGACGATAATGTCTATTATCTTTGTCAGAAATCATTCACACCCAGTCGGACCTCAACAGGTAGAAATGTTGCCAGAACTTACGGGTTCCGTTGTAGCTGGCCTTGAAGCCAGTGTCACAGGACATGACCTTCTCGGTGGAGGGTGGCTGCACGGTGTACTCGCACTTGCGGATGGAGCCGGGCGGGCCGTATGAAGGTGAGGTGAAGTTTCCCCAGATGGACTCGGACTTGAAGCCGTTGGAGGCGAAGGTGCTCTCGTAGGAGATGATCCAGTTGCCGTTGTCGGTAGGCTCGGCAGTCTGAGCGACGCTGAGGCCGGAGGCGGCGGCGGCAAGGAAGAGGGTGGTGAACTGCATGGTTGCGGTATATGGGTTGAGGTGGTTGAGTTGTGTAGGTGAGTGAGTGTGTAAGTGTGTAGATGTGGTGGTGAGGCTTGGACGAAGGGAAAAGCAGATGGGATTATATACAAACCTTTGGTCGCGGCCCTTTCTACTATTGTGCATGGGAAAATAGAATTACCCCGTAAACAATATCGTCAGATCTCCACAGAGCTCGTCACCGTTACCTGCGCAAGTACCCACCTGCCATTCGTTCGACAGAGGTACCTAGTCTACGTCCCGCTGTTTCTCGTGTCGCGCCCGCGTCCACGCCATGGTCCTGCGTTGTACGTTCAACGGCGCCAGCCTCACCGTTGTTCATACCGCGCATCCTATTCGCAGACCCTGAAGTGAGGGCATTGTAATCTGTGAACAGCCTCGCATGACGGTGTGGCGTGTGCAGTACTGTTGAGTCGAGTAGACCTCGTATACTCGGCGATCGACGCACAATCACGGCCACGGATGTCAGGGGCGATTGGAAGTTTCTCCAATGGCCCCGGGTGGAGTAGCTCCGAGGTTAAACTGTTATTAGACGGGATGCTCGTTTTTAGTTTTAATTTTAGCAACGCCGACATTAAAGTTTTGCTCCTAGCAGCTAAGGGGAGACGGCAAACACACACGCCATGTGGGAACTGTAAATATGTGCCTACGTAGTACTTCGGTATAGGTAGAATCTGAGTACCTACGAGAGTGTGGAGCTAGCTTCGGAGAAAGTCATGTTACGATGCCGTGCAGCCACATCTCCACCCTCCATCGTCACTTCGTCTTGCATGCTCGCCAGGTTTCCCTCGTGTCCAGCCTCTCTGTTTCCTTGCTCTTTTTTCAATATGATATAATGATCATGTTCGATGAAACCACTCTCCACATGCGCAAACCTGCATTACAACAGTCCCATTCGTATCCGGTGTCCATTTCCCCATCGGGGCACCCACACACCTGCCATCGGCGGTGAGGACATCCGAGGTGAGGATACAACATGTACAATACAACCTTGCAGCCTTGCATTCAACCTTTCCAAGCAGGAAGCTAAGTGAAAACGAGAAACCGGGTGGCGCCGGCGGAATAGAGGGACGTGCCGGGGCCAGAACACGAGATCACGTGGCTCAGGCGGTCGCGACTCCCCGATATGTGCATTGTTGGGTTCGAAGGCCGCATAAATGCTTCGGTTCAGACGGATGCTGTGTTGTTCGATTGATGAATTGCCTCGTATGCATCCTGGTGCGTTGTATTCTCTCATGGCGGTGAGGGAAGGGTGGGGGGGTATTCTCGCCCACCTCGTGTTGACGCATCAAGGTACCCCCGAAAGTCGACGTTGAGGTTACACCACTGTGTAGGCCGGATGATTTGAGCAAATATTCAAGACGGCAGAAGTATCCTCGGGTGTCTTCTAGCGATGAGAGAGACCTACTAGCGATGTGGTGGGCATTGACCTGGGTCAGCAGCAAAGTCGTGTCGGGCTTTGTGATGGAAGGCTTTTCACATGCAGATGTTCCTTCAAAGGTTCACTTGCACTGCACAGTATGGCATTCATCCCAGTTATCAAATGTCTCTTTGCAATCCGATCAAAGGCCCAGCAAAGGTTAGAGATGACACCGCACGCTACCAGTGCAAGCCTACAACGCACCTTCGAACCACAGGAAAGGCCTTGTTCCTAACCACCAAATATTTGCGACTGGAATCCTATTCAATTCGCATTTCGTGGATATGTAGGCCGTTTCGCAATTTTTCAAGCTTGAAGACCGACTCAAGCTCAATACTTGGATATACGAGCTGTCGTTGATGAATAGTCGAACTCCAATGAACACCAATGCCCAAAAACCCGAGTTCGCGGATTATACACAAAGAATCTACGTGAGGCCAATGAACATGCCTGCCTAGCTTATCGGTACCTGCCTGCCGGTTCCATCGCACTTTCCGCATTTCCAGACCAGGTTCACAAATCTCAGCATCGACTATGCTCAGCGTCTAGATTGACGGTGACCCTTTGATTCAAGGCCCTCGTGAGTGCGATTGTCTATGATCAATAGTACCATCATATCGTATTGGGAAGTGAGATACTCTACAACACTAGCTACCACATCCTTGTTTTCGCTATAACGTAGCATCAAGTCTTCAAACGATTACAATTGACAGTTGTATGTGTCTGGCAATCTGATGTCTGCTATGAATGTTCACCATTGAATAAGAGCCTTGTGTGTTCCTTGGCATTTCTTGTTTCCTTGATCATTCGTTGCACCCTTCGTAGTAGCACATTCTGAACCCATACTCTCACTTCGACATCACATCACTCGTCTGTTGTGATAGATACTAGCCTGCTGCCTATATTTGCTAGCTAATAGCAGAATGGAGTCTAGGAATATGTAGCTCAATCGTAGTTATTAGGTACTTGGTGTTTTCGGGAAATATATGATACAGAAAGGTTATGAAGACCAGGGGCCAATCGGTGTGTATTTTGTACTGTACATACCATCGGTTGTTGTCACGTCCGGCTGCGTCCGCGCTAGTTCCCGTATTATATCGAAGTTGACCGAGCCTATCCTACATAATCACCGCTTTCGGCCTAGCAACACTAATGGCTCAATTTTTCTTTGTTACACTGCGGGCGCTAGCATGCATGCAACCCCACGTGACAATGTGTACCGTATAATCTGGAGTACAAAGGTGGCACCACAAATATGGTTGACCTAATTGGAAGCCTTACTGAAGCCAGAGAGTGTGATTAGAAGCCCCATAATTGGTGGGAAATAGTCGGCCCGCCTTCAAGTGCAACCGTGGTACGCCAGATTAGACGGCAAATAAGATAGAGTAGCCAATTTCTCTCACAAGGATCTTCCCAAACCTCAGCTTACAACTTCAATCATTTTCATCAGCTCGTAGCGCAGAGACCTTTTCAAGAGATTATTGTAGTTGCTCCGGGCTGGACCTAGAACGAATGAAGGATGACATAAGCTTTGATGTTCTTCCAGATTCCAATCATAGCAGTCGAAAATTGCAAGTCAACTGCTCTTCTCCAAAGGGCAAGAACTTCATTACCTACCTAGCCTTAGGCGATTCGACGAAAAGCACCTGTGTAAGAATACGACCGATACGTCGGGAAATGTTAATACGGTTTTCATGGACAAGTGTGAGGAAAACTATACATGTACGAATACTGTTTTCTTCGCGTATAATGGTGTTCAGCTACTTCACAAACGAGTTTCAAGACTAAAATGTCTCAATCAGGCAGCCTGACTGAAAGCCACCATGTAGTCTTAATCTTTCTTGGTGCTGTTTCAATTGAATACTTGAAGCTCAGTACATATGCTTGAGTCGTTAAAAGTCTTGTTTCTGCTTGAGCTGTTCCAAAGGGGCAGAGAAGAGGACTGAACGACAGGTAACGCGCTTACTACTTCGGTCCTTCATTGGACAGAATCGGGCCTGATACACAACACATCCACATTTTGATCCATATAAGGGCCAGGCTGGTTCAATTTCGGTTACTTTACTTGAAGTCTCTTCGCAATGTTAGCTAATCTTTAGACTGGCTTGAAAGAGATGGCGCTGATGCGAACTGCGAACTATGTCCTGACGCTGACCGTCCCTTTGGTGCATATAAAGCTAACTTCCCGACTCTTCTTAAATCTTGTCTCAGCGCAACAATAGTCACTACCTTCTCATTGCCATCTATCATATTCACAAGATCACTCGTTCGGCCTTTACCTAATTACGTCAACAAGCCTTAAACTCCCGAAAATCCATCATGCGCGCAAACATCATTTTCGTCGTGGCCGCCTGCCTGGGCATGACTGAAGCTACACGCCGAAGATGCAGACTCGATGACGCCAAACCAGGCGAAGGCTGGTATTACACCGTACAAGGTGACACCCTGCAGAAACTCCAAGACGACTTCTGTGATAGGGAGGGACTCATCAGAAAGTGGAACAACATCCAAGGACATCTCCCAATGGCCACAAGTCTCAAAGTCCCTTGCAACGCTAGGCACAAACGCGACTGCCTCAAAAACCGCGGAAGAAGTGATGGCGCGTACCAAATCGTATCGGGCGACACACTGAATTCCATTGGCGCCGACTTCTGCACCACAGGAGAAGATCTACAGTTGGCCAACAGCAACACGGTACCAGACAAGGACAAGATCTTTCCTAAGCAAATTATCTATGTTCCATGTAACTTTCACTAGCGTTAATTTCCTTTTGAGGCAGTTTTCATATACTGTTTTCCAAAGATGAGTATTTCTTCCATAATATACGAAAAGATTCATTGAGAAGACCTATCAATTTCGCCAAGCTAGATGCCATGAATCATCCATCGTACCTCCAACGTCATCCTTGCTACATGCAGTTATCTAAAGTGAAATACGTGTATCCTCCTGTAGAAGCTTATCTGCGCGCTGAAGTTAAAAGAATATTTAAAAATATGCTGATTGACTGGCGCACAACCTATTGCCGCGACGACTATTCGTTTCTATGCACTAGCTAAAGCTGTTGAGATTTGTTGCCTATGCACTTTCTAGAAACTTGTTTAGCTTAGATGATTATCAAGCAAAATGACGAGGAATTTAAATTAGAAGGGAATGTAGCTAAGCCTTAAGCACTTTAAAAAGAGTACACCAACGATTGCAGAGATTCACATAGCAAGCGGTAGTAAGCCATTACCCTTTCCACCGTCCACGACGGCGAAGACTGTCGACGACAAGAGGACGAAGATGCTATATGCTTTTCGAGCAGAGGGGGCACAGCGTGGATTGAAATCTAGAGGGGATTAACAAAGAATGATTCCCTAGTGCTAGTTACAGCAGCAGCAATACCGTAGGTTAACCACTGGCAATCCAATCCACCTACGAAAAACATGAGCTTTAGCTTCTGATGGAAGGATAAGAGATCTTAGTGCTAGACATGAAATATCTGTACTACACACGCCGTTTAACCATGCAGGTTAGGTTTGTTACTTGTATATAGCTAGATTCCCTACATTCTTCCCCGCACACAAGCCTAGCTTTTGTACTTAACTACGCTAGATTAGCCTAACTAATAGGATATAGGGTATAAGGCCTAATATCCACCTACCTACCTACCTCCAAGCGACTCTATAACGTTCCACTAGAACCGTCGTTTTAGCTATACGCGATAAGCGCCTAATAAGAAACATGAAGTGGAACCGTCTAGTGGGACTAACAGGATCTGCCACCTGCTACAGCTACGCACGAGGAGATATTAAGAAAAGCTAAGAGGCCATTTTGTAGAGAATGGCGAGGCGAAAAAACTGCACTCCTCGCTTTTCTTGTAGCACGTTATAGGGTAAAGTTATCGCGCGTGAAAGATAGGGTGCAACATTTTAATGTTCAAACTTGGTCTAAGCGCTAGGCGAGCTAGGATAGGTAGAAAAAGAAGATTAGTAAGCCTATCTACTATGACGCGAGGTGTAAGGCCTAACATCCGCCCAACATGGTTTAGCGTTAGGGTTTCTTACTTTTAGCGAGGAAAATTAGAGGCCTAACACCTACTCTATCTACCCCTAAATACCTAGCTATCGCTTACGTATAGGCTTTAATATTGTATATAAAAGTTATATAGATTTATTAACTCTATTAGCTCCCCTAGTTATACTATATACCGCGATAATCTAGTTATATTATAACGTAGTAGTGTTGTAGCTATAGAGATACCTATCTAGGATAGCTAAGCACCTATTATTATATAAGACGAACCGCTCTATAGCACTAGTATAGGCAGCGTAGGCTATATTAATAGCTAATACTAGCCTAAGAAGATATTAAGGGATAATTATAATACTATATTTTATTTTCTCTCTAAATTTAGTATACTTATATATAAGTAGCACTATATAGGTATTCTAAATCTTAACTAGTACTTATAAGAGTAGTATAGGACCCTAATTATAGTATAGTAATAGATTATTAACTACTTTTTATAATTTACTACTATTAATCCCTATACTATCCTACTCCCTAAGCTATTAGCATTACTAATTCTAGAGCTAGGGGTGCTACTAGAGGGTATAAAGTATATAGTATATAGCTTTATTACTATTAACTAAGGAAATATAAAGACGTACTATAGAATAGCGTATTAATATTTATAGATAGGTAATAAGAGCGTACTATATAATACTATCTAGGTGTAGATATTTTTTAGTAGTAGTAGGTTATAGAGATATTTTCTAGTTTATATAGGTAGTAGGGGTTATAAGGGATAGGAATAGTAGTCTAGCATAGTAGAGTAGTAACTACACTACTACTAATAGGTTTAATTATAATAATATAGGTAAGTAGGAGGATCTAATAGGTATCTAATACAGCTTAAAGGTATATAGGAGTGCGCGCCTATATTAAAGGTTAAATGAATTAATTCCTACACCTATAGGTCTTATACAAAAGGATAAGAAGAACTTGTTAGTCTATCTAAGAGCATAAGGCTCCTTTTATATATAGAGGTAGAGGGGTATTAGATATAGATTAGAGCTAAGTTAGTAAGGACGTGACTCTAGCTCTAAATAGCTTAGGATGTAACGAACCTTCGTTACACTACCCCCCTCCTTAAGAAAGATAGTCCCTATCTTTAGTAGGTGTTAATTTAGAGTTAAATTAGTTTTAACCTTTATTTTTCTACTTTCTTCTATAGAAATCCTCCTTTACCTATCTTGTCGCTATCTATAACGCTTCTAAATCCTATCTAAACTAAATCTCCTATTAAAGTAGAGGTAAAGGCAGCTTTTACGTTTGCTATTTATTTAATATTACTATAGTAACGCTTAATTTAGTAGGTACGCTTGCGGCTAGTATATATTAATATAAAACCTTACCTTTCCTCCTACCCTTTACGCACCCTATTCCTATTAGTAAGCCCCCTATTATTACTCTAATAGTAGTCCTTTTTTAAGCCTAATTGCTAACGTTAATATAGCTACACCTACAATACCTATTCCTGTGCCCCCTAGGGCTTTACCTAAGGCCTATTATAGTATTTGTTTACAGGCAGTATAGGCGCTCTAGGGCTAATTTATTAAGTTCTAGTTTAAGTTAGTAGGCTTAAAGAAGTGTGTATATTACACACTTTAAGCTAGAAAGTATAAGCTAGTAAGTATCCTAATAGGCTCTATATTAACTATTACTAATAAACCTAGGTGCCCTAGTATATAGGACTAGAATTTACGAGGTTAAACACTAGCCTAGAGAGGATAAAGGTAGTAGAGAGGGAGGAGAGAGAGGCTCCTTTAGTAGAGGAGGAGTAGGTAGCTTAGGAGGCTAAAAAGGATACCCTCTAGAAGGAGGTTAAGGAGGTAGCAATAGTTTTGTTAGTCTATATACAGGTAGTAACTACCTAGACCTAGGGTACTAAGTCTGCTAAGCTCCTCCTAGCGAACTACTACGCCGTGTTAGAGGCTAATTAGGCCCTAAGGGAGGAGGTCTAGCTCCTTAAGGATAAGGTTAGGGCGTTATAGGGGGAGATAGAGGTGTAGTAAACTACTATATCCTTAAGCGCGTCTAAACCTAGTCTAAAGGGACTAGATAAGGGCATAGCTAGGGGTAGAGGTAAAGCTAATACCCCCCCTTATAGGCCTTATAGTAGGTTCTTAAGGAAGGTAGAGCTAGCACTATTATTACTAGATAGTAGTCTTTCTAGTGTAGTTCTAGATCCCTCTAATTTAGAGGTAAATCTAGAGGATACTATAGAGGAGTAGGTCTAAAAGGGCTTTAATACTCCTATAGTATTCTAACTAGTAGTTCTACTAGGCCTTAGGGAGGGTCTTAATAGTAGATATTAGTTCTATATAAGTCTTATATATTAGGTTAGCGTAATAAATAGGTCTATAACTACGCCTTATTATCCTATAGTAATATTACGTCCTCTACGCCTTTTTCCTATACTATAAGCTACTTAGCTAAAGATTATAGGGGTCCTAGCTAATTTAGATACTTATTATAGTACTCTTTTAACTTATAGGGGGCTCCTATAAAGTTAGAGGTAGGATACTAAGTAGGATCTAGATCGTGTCCTAGCTACTTAACTCTATACTTAAGAGTAGAGCGATATAGTTTACTAGCTAGGATTTCCTTAACCTCCTACTCTTTTACGCCTTAGATAGGGATACTAGGTAGTTTTAGAGCCTCTTATCCTAGTAGGGGATCCCTAGGATCCTTATAAAGGATATCTAGTAAGAAGACATTATATATCTAGGATCCTAGGGGTAGCTTAAGGTAGTAGGCGTATCCTACTTGTTCTAATACCTTATAGGGACCTTCTTAAAGTTTAGATAGCTTTTAGCTTAGTCTTAGGCTAGTAAGATTTATAGTAGATAAGTAAACTTAGTTACTAATAGTCTAGTCTATAGAGCGATAGTAGCAATTAATAGTAGATTATATCTAGTCCTAAGCCTTTTCTATATTCTCCTTAGCTTATTTCTACGCGTTATGCATATAGGTAGTAAGGGTAAGGGCGTCCTTATAGTTAATCTTTTTAAGGTTAGTAGAAGGAGGTTTAGTAAGTTTCTAGTTCTAACTCTACCTAGGTTTAGAACTAAACAGGAGCTAGTATAGGGCCATTCTAATAGCGGTATAAGGAAGGGTAGCCTAGGCTTAATTAATTATAGGTAATAGTTTGCTCTAGTTATCCTAATAGTATATTATAAAAGGCCTTAGCCTCTAGTTAATATACTTATTTATAATTTCTATTTAGCTATTAGTTTATTTATAGTAGGTAGTAGAAAGCTTAACCTTACTACCTATAATCTAATAGAATTTAGACTAGAAACTAGACACAAACTAAGAGCTATAATTAGAAACTATACTATTAGGAGTATAGCTAAAATAGTATATCTATTAGATAAATAGGGTAGCTATACCTTAGGTGTTAATAGTTTTATAATAAGGGATTATTATAGCTTACTTAGATAATCTATTAATAATAACTATTACCTAATTATATCTAAAGCAGTCCTAGGGAAAATCTTTAAAGTTAATATATAAATATTATATAGGTTAGTCTAGAATTAGTAGGGGATATAATATACTAGGGAGTTAGTACTATCTTAGATAGCCTTTATAGTAGGGGATATAGTTCTATATATAACGTTTATAAGTAGCCTCTATACCTTTCTAATAGTATTAGTAGGTAAGGAGCTAATATATCTTAGTTATAGAGGGGTGTGTAGAGGAGACCTAGTTATAGGCTTCTTAGATAAGTTACGTATATAAGGTAGAGCCTTTAGGTATATATAGATAATTATAGTATAGGAGGAGTCTATTATTAATCTAATAGTGCTAGGGTAAGTACTATTATTCCTTATTAAAGGAAATCCTATTTTCTTTTAATAGCGCTTTAACTAGCTCTAAGGATCTAAGATTTATAACGTCCTAGTTAGGTAGAAGAATAGATATATAGGTTAATGCTTACTAGTAGATATAGTTTATAGCTAGTTTAGGGTTAATTTAGTTATAGAGGTTCTTAGGACTAATTAATACCTATAACCTATTATTAGTTTAGAGATTCTTTAAGTTCTTAACGTCCTATTCCCTACAGCTAAGGATATTAGCCCTAGCGTTACTTAGGCCTAGGGTGTACTTAATTTAGAAGTTAAACTAAGCTATAGTCTCTACCTAACGTGCTTACCTTATATTAAGTACCTTAGTAGATATAAAGTACTCTAAGGAATAGTAATTAGTGTACACCTTAATTTAGTAGGGAGTTAAGGTTAGGTTAGCTCGCTACTTCTTAAAGGCTCTAATAATAGCGTATAGTTCCTTATTATATATCTCCTAATTAAGCTTAGATCTAGATAGAGCCTAACTATAGAAGGTAATAGGATACTACTTTCTATTAGGGTGCTCCTATAATAGGACTCTAGTAATAACTCTATTAGAGGTGTCTATCTCTAGTTTTATAGGGTATTTAGAGTAGAAGTAAGATAAGGAGGGTATCTATAGTAAGGCAGATCTTAGCTTATTAAACGCTAGTTAGTAATCTAAAGTCTATATAAAAGGGGTAGTAGGGCTCTATAACGCGGCGAGGGGCTTTACTACCTAGGAAAATTTAGGAATAAATTAATAATAGAATCCTGTAAAACTAAGAAATAACTTTATACCTATAATTATCTTAGGTTTAGACTAGTTCTAGAGGATAGCTACTTTCTTAGGATCTACCTCTAAGCTATAGTTAGTTAGGATATAGCCTAAATACCTAGTACACTTTATATAGAATTTGCTTTTCTTAATATTAGCCTATAGGCTAGCTAATTAAAGGCGTTCTAGAACCTTACGTACGTGTTCTTAATAGGTTACCTTATTATTAGAGTAGATTAGGATATTATCTAAATAGGCGATATAGAAATTATCTAAGTAATTAATTAATATATTATTTATATATTACTAGTAGGTAGTAGGTCTATTATATAGTCTAAAGGGTAACACCTTATACTTATAGGTTCTGTAACGCGTCTAAAACGTAGTATACTCCTTAGAGGTAGGGTCTATCTAGATCTTGTTAAAAGCTAATTAAATATTAAGCTTAGTAAATATCTTAGCCTTTATAGGGCGTGATAGTAACTCGTTAATATAGGGTATTAGGTAGGCGTCCTTTTAGGTTAGGTTATTAAGCTTATAATAATCTATATAAATCCTAATAGTACTATTTAGTTTTTAAACGTAGAGGATAGGCAATATAAAAGGGCTCTAACTTAACTTAATAAATCCCTTCTATAGGTGCTCCTATATATACTCCTTAGTAGCTTATAGTTCCTCTAAGTTTTACTTATATAGAGGGCTATAGGAGTTTAGTAGGGGTTCTTCTAGGATAATCTTATAATTATAGGGTTAGTGCTCTAGTAGGTAGTTAGTAGCTACTTTACTAAATATATTATAGTAGGCCCTATACTTAGTAGGGAGTTAGCTCTATATTAGCTCTAAATTATTATAGTTATCCTCCTCTAGATCTTCTAGGCGGCGCTCTATTTTATATAAGCTTATAGTAAAGAATTTATTTATAGGTTTCTTTAAATTAAAGTAGAAAGTATTTACTAAAATAAGGGCTATCTTAGTAATAGGGGTTAAGGCGGGAATAGAGGTAGTTTAGATAGGAGCTAGTATAGTAAATGTAACTACTTAACGTGCTACTAGCACCTTAAGGATTCCTTATATCCTATTAATTATACTAGGACTATTAGCGTTTTAGATCTCTTCCTAATCTTATAAGGCGTCTTATTACTAGATATTACGTTCTACTAGGGAAGAGGGTACTTATTAATATAGCCTTATAAGTAGGGGAGGTAATAGATTATAGGTTAGGGGATATTTAGTAGGCTATACTAACTAAGATTAATCTATATTAACTAGGATCTAGAAATGTTTTAACTAATATAGTCTAATAATATAATCCTAGGATCCTAGGTCTATAATAATAAAAGGATAGTTATAGACCTTACGTCTACTAACTATTATATAGAGGCAAATGTAATATACTATAGAGGAAGTAATTTAATCTTAAAATCCTTTAATAGTAAGCTTATAGGGTAGCTTTTAGATAGGTACCTAAAGTAAAGAAGAAATAGAATAAGTAATTTTAGAATTTAAGAAAAGAAAGCCCTATATACTAGTATTAACTAAGGAGTTTAATTAAACCCTAGAGCTATTATAGTATAGGGTAGTATATATAAGGAAATAAGAACCTATAAATAATTTAGATAAGGAAAGGTTAGAAAGATTATAATAGGTTAAGCCTAGAAAGGAGAGTCCTCCTAGGTAGGGTCTTTTCCTATCTAATATAGTTCTAAATTAAAAGTCTCTAACGCGTCTTAGTACTCCTCTACATCTTTAACTAATTCTATAGTATAGATCCTTAGCTTAGGGTAGTTATTAGCGAAGTGTCCTACTTTACTATAATTATAGTAACTACCTAGGGTCTTAGATCTATTAGGAGTAGGTGTTAAGGAAGGCTATTAGTAGGGTTATAGAGTAGTACTATATTAGTAGCCTTAAGATGTATAGGGTTATGTTAAGGTGTTTACTATACTATATATTTTCTAATTTAGTTCTAATTAGTATTATACTATAGGATTTAGGCCTTTTCTATAGTTACTAGTTAATCCCTTAGTAGGTATACTAGACTAATTTAGATAGTTTCTCCACTCTATATTAAAGGTAGTAAGGTACTTAACTATCCTTTTAAATAAGTTCCCCTAGAGGTGTCTAAAACCTAAGTTAGGAACTTAAATAGTAGGTGTTACCTTTAACTAGAGGTAGTAAAACTACTCTAAATAGGGTACTTATCCCTTTATAGCTAAGCTTAAGAACTAAGCTTTAAAAGCTAGGAAGGTTTCGTTCCTATCTATCTACAATTAATTAAATACTACTCTACTTTCTACCTTCTTATTTCTAGTAATAAAGTAGGATTTAAGAAGGTTAATTATTTCCTTAGCGTTAGCGAATTAATCTATAAGGTTATTAGATAGGTATTAGGGTTCTAAGTATTCCTTTACTAAACTAGTACTATGTCCCTATACTAAAGCTATATAAGCTCGTTTATTCTAATAATAATCTAAGTTAATTTTAAGTTAATCCTAAATAGAAGCTTACTATTATTTAAAGGTAGGATTAACCCTATTAGATAGAACCTTAATATTAGGGGTCCTTTCTAATTATCTAGCTAGTTAGGTGTATAGGAAGGGAGTAACTAAGGGCTCTATAAAGCGGGCTACTAGCGTCTTTTTAGTAGATAATAGGGGCTAATTAGGGGCTAATAAACTAGCTTAGGCGTAGTTAAGTTATTCTTATAGAATTAATATTTCTTATATAAGAGCTACTACGTCTAAGGTAGGTCTAATATCGCCCTAATCTCCTACTAGGTTAATTTTAGGGTCCTCCTTAGATCCTTCTTCTTCTTCTAAGGAGGCCTTTACCTAGCCCCTATCTACTATAACGCGAGGTGTAAGGCCTAATATCCGCCTAACAT